>CM060176.1:19615694-20815694 GCA_030549775.1 Tamarix chinensis | reverse complement strand
ACCCACTTGATCCACACGATATTTTTATGTTGTGTAATGTGCTAAAGATGTTTTCCAACAACTACCACATTCTAGATCTAAATGTCTTATAACCCTAGGTCACCTTCTTGTATATATAAAGAAACTATTAACCATGCAATGAGAGTCTTTTTATTAGGTTTAGCTTTACTTGTCCACAAGAATAAATTGCATTGGCTAATGATCTTAAGCAAGAGTTTCATGGGAAGTAAAATGATTTGGATCTAATACATTTAGATGTTGTAAACAACATACTTAATCAGTTGCAATCTACCAACACAAGATAACAACCTTATAAAGTAATGATGCAATCTGTTAGTGATCTTATTGATTAAATCCATAATTTGAGTATAATGTAGCTTAGTTTAAAATAGAAGAACTCCATGGTATTTAAACAACATATACCCCTCTAAGAAAAAAAGAAAATCAACTATCTGTTGCTTAACTAATTCTAAAGCACACGAAAATAGGCATTACTTTTAGTAGGGTTGATGTGAAGACTTAAGTTACTTCTAAAACTATGAAATAAGTAGGGTAATAGATTTCAATTCACCTCTATAGAGCAACAAAAGATCATTAACAAATTAAAGATTGATAATATGCTGGGTTTTATATGCATAGTGTTCTTGAAATCCCTCAATAGATTATAGTTGTTGAAGAGGATTGGATAGATACTCAAGGGAAATGACCAAAAGATAGTGTGATAAAGGACCCCTTTGTCTTGATCCCCTTTATGCAGAGACAGAAGAATGAAGATCACTATTGATGGAAAGAGTAAAGGTGACATTTTGCACACAACTTACAAAGATTTTCACAAAGTGAGGTGGGAACCTGTGATCTAAATTCTAAAATTTTTCACTTAATGGATTCATAAACCTTCATTAAGTCAATTTTCATTACACACTTAGGAGAAGTGTTTTTCCTTCCATGCACCTTGATGAATTCATGAGATAGTAAAATGTTGTCCCCAATCAATCTACCCTTAACAAAGGCAGATTGTGAAATATTGATTATATTAGGAAATAAGGATTGTAACCTAGCTGCTAAAGCATTTGAGAGGATCTTGTACAAAATAGAACAACACATTATGAGTCTAAAATATATAACTTTACTAGGATTATAGAATTTAGGGATCAACACCAATAAGGTAGGAATGATATCTGTGTAACACCCCCAAAATTTACTATTGAAAAATGTTATTTTATTAAAAGAAAATTTAGTGGAAGTAAAAAGGCAAAAACGTGAATTTCAGGGGCATACCTTTTACTCCCATTTTTGTTTGATTGTTGTCGAACAAGGCAACAATATTACTACAATGCCCCTAGGACCTATAATAACAATATTTATGCAAAAAATAGCCACATTAATATAACATATCATACATAAGCACTTAAATTTTTTATTAATAACAAAGCTCATTCCTTAAGCATTATTTCTATGGATGACACATAAATTAACATGCTTTCCTTTTTATCAATCAACACATGCCACTTAATACCTTATACTTAACACATATATCATACATATAAACATATTAAAAACCCTAATGTGCTAGCATACGTATATCCATACGTTTAAGTAAGGTTTAATGATTACCTTATTTCCCGTAAAAATCAAACCTTATAGGTACCCCCGGTTAAAGGTTCAAGCTTTGATTAGAAAATCAATACCTAAAAATAATACCCATAATTATCATATTAGAAATAGGAAAAACCAAAAGGATAAAACTTTATCAAAACTTAATTAAAGACATACTTTATTAAACCATTATTATACCTCAACAATTAACCCAAACAAGGTGGAACTCACACTGCATGAGCAGCATGAGCCACATGTAGATTAAAAGGGGAAAAGGGTCGAAGGAAGGATGGAAGAAGGGATGGTGTGTTGGTTCGGGTTGGGGTTTGGGGAGTTAGGATGAGGGCAGGTGGAGGGGAGTTAGGGCAGAGGCTAGGTGTAGGGTGGAGTGGGGGTGTAGGTGGTGGTCGGGGGTGGATGATCGGCGGCCAAGGGCGGCAGAGGCGGCAGCTACAGGCTGGGAAAAGTGGGTCGAGGGTTGGGTAGAGGAGAAGAAGGAAGGGAAAATAAGAAGGAACTGGAGGGGTTGTAGGGTTGGATTTCGACCAAGGGAGGCAAGGGGTGGTAGGGGAGATTGCAGGGAGTAGATTGGTGGCTTTAGGGGCGACAGAAATGGCGAAACGACGACAGACAACGGTGGTACAAGGAGGGGGCTGAGAAGGGGGAAAGAAAAAGAAAAGGAAGAAGGGTGGTTGTAGAGGGCTCATGGGGTGGCTTGGTGGTGTAGGGTGATAATAGGGGGTGGCAGGAGGTGGTGCGGGTGGTTGGTTGGGTGGTGGAAGCGGCAGTAGAGGGTGGCAAAGCAAAAATAGGGGAAGGAAAAGACAGGAGAAGAAAGGGAGAATGGAGGATTGGTGAGGGGTGTAGTGTGGCTTGAGCAAGGTAGAAATGAGGTATAAGAGAAGAAGAAAAGGAGAGGGGGAGGAGGGGAGGTAGGTGTGGTTGGCTAGGTGGTAGGTTGCAGGTGGCAGGAGGCGTCGAGTTGCAGGGAGAGGGTAGGAAAGGAAAGGATAAAGTAGGCACATGGGGAGGATTTGCAGGCTAGGGTTTGGTATGAAAATGGAAGAAAAGGATAGGGGAGAGAGAGGGAGAGAAAGTAGGCTGTAGGGGAAGGCAGGTGGTGGCAGTCAGCGGTGTAGGAGACTACCATGGCGTGCGAGGCTTGGTAGGAGGTTGAAGAAGAAGAGAAGAAGAAGGGAAGAAAGAAAGCAGGCTGGCCGGGCGGGGAGAAAAGAAAGGACGGGTCGACCCGCGCATGAGGGAGAGGGGAGAAAGGAAAGAAAGACTAGGCTACCCCAGCCGGGGAGGAAGGAAGGAAAGAAAAGAAAGGAGGGAGGATGAATTGGGGTGACATCGTGCAGAAGAGGGAGGAGAAGGGGATAGGAGATGGGTCAGCGGCCTAGGGCGAGGGGAAAATGGGGGTCTTGGCCTGGCGGCTAGAAGGGAAAGAAAAAGGAAAAAGAAGAAAAGAAAAAAAAAGGAGAAAGAAAAAAAGGAAAAAGGAAAATTGGGAAAAATAAAATAAAACAATTTTTGGAATAATATAATTTAATATTTTTGATAGATAAATTAATTTAATATATTGGTTTAAAAAGGGTAATTTTTAGTAATATAATAGTTTGGAAAATTATCTAAATAAAATGAGTATGATAAAATAACAAGATATTTATTTTAATTTATTAAATATTCATATCCAATTTTATATACTCAAAAATCCAAAAAAAAATAAATTAAATAAATTAAAAGTTAATTTATCTCAAATAAATGTTATTTATTAAATTATAGGTTTTTAAAATTGTTGGGGTATTATAATATGAGGGTATAGTTCTTGAGAAGAAGATGTCTTTAACAAAGCACCATATATTGTGACCCATTATATCCCAAGAAGCCTTAAAAAATCTAATAGTACACCCAACTAGTCTAGGAGAATTAGTATTGCCTATGGAGAACAAATCATCCTTGATTTTAAATAGTGGAATAAGCTATAACAACTCATGATGTTGGTTAAGGGTGAGATTTCCCCCTTATGCAAGATGAGGGTATCTATAGGCAAAACATTAGGGTTAGGTGTTTCAACCTAACAAACCTTTATAATAATCAATAAAGATAATCTTTATTGACTAAGGGTTTGTTGCTCAATCCCCATTCACCATTTGAATTTTGGTAACTATTCTTTTGTTTTTTTTCTTTTATGTCGGAAAAGAAAAAGTGATTTCTAGATTTACCAAGTTGGAGCCACTTGATGACCCATGTTTTATGAAGAAATATTTCTTCATAATTAGCTTAATATTCATACTTCTTTAATCATTCTTTTTCCTCATGTTGGATAATGGTGCATGAAGGATTAACTCTCAGTTTATCATGTATATCCCTAAGTTTCATTATTTAATCATTGACTTTATGGGTTATGCTTCCAAACTTTACCTTATTTAAGTTCTTGAAACCATGTGTCAACAATATAGAGGGTTTTAGATTTTTGCTATTATAGAGTTGTGGTATTGTTGTTGCCAAACCTCCACTACAATGTTAGTAAAGTTAGCATCATAAATCCATATATCATAAAATTTGAATGTACTCTTATATTGTGGTCTTATTTGATTCATATTGACCACTACATAACAATATTAAGAGAATGGGGCGGTTTGGAAATCAACTATAGAGGTAGTGAGTTTATCAAGCTGGTGAACATTACTAGGGACCTTGTCTAACTTGTCCATGATTTTGTGAACTCCCATTTTATCGTTACTCCAATTGTAAGTGTGCCCCATGGAGTGAATATCTTCTACCATATTATTATGCAACCAAGTTCTAAAGCCTTTAACAACACCCATAGTAAGCCTTACCCCTTGAAACTTCTCGTAATCATGCAATACTATATTAAAATCTCCAAGTAATACCTAGGATGAGTCTAAGATATTAGTAGGTTCAAGCCATTGCCAAAGTTCTTTCTTATTTCTACCCTCATTAAATGCATAAAGGAATAACACATAAAAGATGGTACCAGTAGCACAACAAGTCAACATAACTTGGATACATTGTGCATGGGCATGTAGAAGTTGAACATGCCATGTCTTGGGGTCCCATAAACACCAAACCTTCATATTATGGTGATGTGAATAATTTTCCAAAACATCAAAATGTCTACCCTAATTTATTCCTTGTATGAGAGGCTTTTGAAGCCTTCATTTAGGTTTCTAAGAGTCCCATAAGAGAAACATTATTTATGGTGAGCTAGTGCCTTGATTCCCTTTACTTGAAAGGTTTATTTAGGCATCTCACATTCCATACCTCCAGCATGATTAAAGAGGAGGTGATAAAAGAGCAACCTAACACTACTTTCCTCATTCATTAATTGGCCCATTATCCTCTTTTAAGGGAGCATATCAATTGCTGACATGAGTAATTGAATCAGTCATATCATGCGGTGCATTACTAACATGTTGAAAATAGGGGGTCCCTTAGGGCTTGTTTGTTTAGGGGATCCCTTAGGTAGGTTTCTCTTGTTGCATAGGGAAACCATTTTTAGGCTATTGCACATGTTAAGGGCCCACAACTTGTCCTTGGTTTGTAGTAGAGTATTTGCCAACACTAATTACTTATTTGGGACAAGACCATGAATTATGTCCAAAAGAGTCACATAAGCTACAAAAGGAGGTCCTACATCCATACATGATATGTTGTGTAATAAGGCCACCCTCAGGATCTTCAGTATCAACTTCGTCCATTTTTTATTACATCAATCTCTACTAATACTTAAGCATAGGACATCCATTCACCAAAATTAATGATACAATCTAAGGACAACTAATATCCTATAACACTAGTTAGACGGCTTATAGATTCCACATCCCAATAGTCAAGGGGCAAATTAGGAAGTTTGTTCTATAGTGTTATTAACTGGAATCGTTCTTTAATAAATTGAAAATAACAGTACCATAGTTTGAGAGTGAAGGGTATGTTCATGAATGTTTAATAAGGCAGCTAAAGCACCCAATCTCTATCCTGGTCTATTTTAAATTCAAACACAACAAAACCCTCAGCATGTTGCCATACTTGTGGTGTTTGAAGTGTAGGCCATTAGTTGTGGATAAAGGATATAATATGTTCTATATTAGTACGTATACCAATTATATAGCTAATTAGGGTGCCCTGCCATTGTTTACAGTTTTCCTTAACCTTTTTCCTTTAGGATAGATACTTTCTAATGGTCTCTAACCAATGTAGGGGGATGTAATTAAGGGTAGTAGAATTCGAGATGGATCGATTACCAACAAGCGTATTATTCCATGATTTTTGTGGAGGCATATTTGCGTCATGTGGATCACAAAGATCGTCATTACCAACTTCTTGGATCCAATCCTTATAGGCATGGTGAGGGTTTGGAGGAGGGGAGACATTCTATTTGTAACACCCCCAAAATTCACTACTGAAAAATTTCATTTTATTAAAAGATTAGCGGAAGCAAAATAACAAACTGTGAATTTCAAGGATATTATCGCCACACTTAGTACCAGACCGGCTCACTCATACCGTTCCAGTACCAAGTGCTAAGGCTAAAGAGCAAAATATCAATTGCTAGAAATTCAAACCACTTTTAAATCAGAGTAGCGCAAGTAAATATTTTATAAAAATAGATTCCACTAATGGTGGTTACAATAATAAAATTTCATTTAAACCAGACATTAGAAGAGGAAGAATGAAATCCTAAAGGCCAGATAATCCTTACGCTCTTTCCCCGTTGCCCACTTGAATAACACTTGAAAATGACCTGCAAGGGACACTACCCATTGAATAGGTAGGGGCCCCACGAATGGAACCCTTCAGTACTATGGTACTGAGTAACCCTTTAAAACACACTTAAAAGCAGACCCACAGTGCAACACATGATATAAAGCTATATACTTATATGATAAGAAATACGTAGACCACAATCACATACTTAACAAGACCATCAATTATTAATAAGTCATAATGCAAAATCGATACTTTCTGGCCTTAAGTCATGTCAAAGTGCAAAATCAATACGTTCGGGCCTTAAGCCATTAGTCCATCATTATTCAATCATCTCTCAGATTTTATATCCATGTGAGTGCGGGAACCCCACTATTATTCGCCAGTGGACCGGTCATGCAAGGAAAAACGCTCTTGGCCACTATTATTTGCCCGTGGACCGGTCATGTAGGGTAAAATGCTCCTGGCCACTATTATTCGCTCGTGGACGGGTCCGGCCCCGACTAATATGGTGTCCCATTATAAGTGATTAGTATTTTTTCATAACTTTATTCACATCCATGACTGGTTTTATTGAGCTCGAGACCCCCACTATTATTGCCGGTGGATTGAAATATATATCAACATCATCCCGGGCAACACGCTTCTGGGCCACTATTGTATCTGGTAGATCAGTACTCATAATCATCTTCCAGGGCAACACGCTCCTGGGCCACTATTATATCCGGTGGATCGGTACTCATAATCATCTGCCAGGGTAACATGCTTGTGGGCCACTATTATAACTGGTGGATCGGTACTCAATATCATAATTTAACTGGGCCCGACTCATCAATCTTTCACTTTCATGATTAGTGTTTTTCCTTTCTTTAATCAGCACAACAATTCTATTTATTTGCCTCAGACGGGAGATCAAGAACCCAGGACACAAAGGTACACCAATCGTATTGGTGCAGACAAGCTACTCAGTATCCTTCAACCATCAACCCAGGGATGCAAAGGTACCCTGGTCGTACTAGTGCATAAAGCTACTTAGTACCCTATCGACAAGGACACCTAATCCATAAGTATGCATACCCCCTAAATAAGTCCGTAGAGCTAGATAGCGTAAGATATAGGGCCTGGCTGGGGCACAAAGGCACGGCAGCAAATACCAGAATAATCGTGGGCTAAACCACGTCTTTAGGGTAGCGACCCCTAAAGAGCCACCATTCCCGATCTCAAGGTCTTTCACTGTAAGTATTAGTGTCTTAATTAAGGTGGTCACGTAAAGCACAACAATTAGATGCTTATTTACTTTCGATCATTCTGATATCATTAGGCATTTCTTATTCACATGGTTATCCAAGATAACACAAATGAATCATTAAGGTCATCAAATCTCATCCAATTTTGGTTCAAGATTTGTTCTAGTGATACTTATTAGTCGTCAAATACTCTTACCTTACTATTCAGTGTTACTTGAGTCTTATTACGAACCTCTAGTGTCCCATCAACATGTTAGATATGAATTACTGATTTACCCCTTACTTGTATAGTTATTAGGCCATCCCTTACTTGCTAATTTACCATATCACCCTTCAGGCTGCATAATTACCAAATCGCCCCTTGCTCGGTTTAGGTTACCAAGTTATCTTATACGCTTTTTAGATCACCATTCACCTTTCATAATTGTTACACTTAACATATTTCCCATTTGGTTGGTTAGATTACCGTATTGCCCTTCTCCTTTGTTATAATTACTAAATTGCCCATGAGTTGGATAAATTATCAAATTATCCTTCTTCATTATCATGATTACCAATTTGCCCCTTTAGTTGGTTAAATAATTACCAATTTACCCTTTAGTCGGTTAAATTACCAAATTACTCTTATCCATTATCAAAATTATCAAATTACCCTTCTCCATTATCATAATTACCATTTTACCCTTCTCAATTATTATAATTACCATTTTACCCTTCTCCATTATTATAAATCCCAAATTACCTTTCTCCATAATTACAATTTCCAATTTACCCTTCTCCACAATTATAATTACCAATTTACCCTTCTCCATATTTATAATTATTAATTTACCCTTCTCCATAATTATAATTACCAATTTACCCTTTTACTTACAAATTACCGTTTTACCCCTTTACTACCAAAATTACCATAATATCCTCTTATCTATTAAAATTACCACTTTACCCTTTACATCCAAATTTACCATATTACCCTTTTGCTTGCAAATTACCATAATACCCTTTTACTTGCAAGTTACCATAATACCCTTTTGCATCCAAAATTACCATTTTACCCCTTTCTTAAAAAATTACCATTTTGCCCTTCTCTTCCAAAATTACCATTCTTATCCCCTTTTACTCCCAAAATTACCATAATACGTCTTTACTTATAAAATTACCATTTTGCATTTATTTATAAAGTTACCATATTGCCCTTTGTGCCTCCAAAATTACCACTTTACCCCCTCTATTACACCACTTTTATTAATTTAACATTACCACATGGAATAATAATATTAATACTCCATTAACAATATCCAACTCCACCAACTATTATATTTTAATATAATACTTATTAGCACTCACATATATTAGGCCACATTCTTGCACAAAAATATTATTAAAATACCCCTAGGGCTCACAATAATACTATTCATGCATAAATGGTCACAATAATATAATATGACATGGATAAGTACTTAACACTTTCATTAATAATCAAACTCTTCCCTTAAGCAATATTTCCACACATGGCATATAAACTAGCACACTTTCCTTTTTATCAATTAATACAAGCAAATATATATATTATATTAAACCACAAATATCAATCATAATAACATATTAAAAATTCTAATGTGCTAACATATGTTTATCCATGCGTTTAAGTGGGGTTTAACGATTACCTTAATTCCAGCAAAATTGAACCTTACCGGTATTTCGGTTAAATGTTCAAGCTTTGATTTGAAAAACCAATACCTAAAAATAATATCAATATTTATTATATTAGAAATAAGAAAATCAAATCATAAGACTTTATAAATTTTACTTAATGAAATAATTAATTTAAATATTATCATACCTTAAAATTATTGAAAAAAATGGGCCAATAAATGCAGCAACTCATCCTGCTTATGCAACATGAGCTGCATGCAAAAATAAGGGTCGAAGGTTGCATGAAGAAGAGGGTGAAAGGGGTGTTTTCGGGTTGGGGTCTTTAGGCTAGGAAAGAAGGTAGATGGGGGAGGATTTAGGGCAAGAGAATGGTGTAGGAGTGAAGAGGGGGTGTAGGTGGTGGCTAGTGATGGGTTGTTAGCAGCCAAGGGCGGCAGAGGAGGCGGCGAAGTGGGCTGCAGGAGTGGACGGGGCTGAGAAGGAAGGAAAAGAGAGGAGGAAAATGAAGGGGTTCGGGGGCTGTTTTCAGCAAAAGGAGGTGTGGGGTGGTAGAGGAGGTTGCAGGGAGTGAATTGGTGGTTTGGGTGGCGGCAGAGGCGGACAGACTGCGGCGAACCGAGGGGTTGTAACTTGTAGGGGGCTGCTGAGAAAGGAGAAAAATGGGGAGAAAAAAGAAGAGGAGAGGAAGAAGGAGTTGCGGGGTGGCTTGGACGGTGTTGTGCTGGTGTAGGGCGGGAGTAGAAGGGTGCAAAAGGTGGTTGGTGAGGCGGAGGAAGCGACAGAGGGAGGCGGTGGAGCCAAAACTGAGGTGAAAATGTAATACCCCATATTTTTAAAATCCAAATTTATTAAGTTTAATGATTTTATTAGCGTAATTTGATGTAAACATTTAATTATTTTAATTTTGATTCGTTTTATGGATTTATCGACGATTTCGAATTCATAATTGAATTTAATTAATCGTTGTCGTTGCAAACCATTCTAGATAAATTCGTTCACGACAATGATTTTATTATATTCTTATGATTTCGATTTTCGGTTAAAAATATGTATTCCCGTTCTTTCTCATATTTTGATTTTTATATTTTAGATTCGTTCTCGATTATAACTTCATCGTGTGATTACGACTTTATTTTAGAGTTATATTTCGTTAGCGAAATATATTATTTAAATTATGAAATTTGGTTTAAAATAGTTAAAGTTATTTTAATAATTTTATCCGTAGAAAATATTTCCGACTTTAAATTTATTCGTTTTTGGAAATTGTTAATATTTTCGGAAAGTTTTAAATTAAAAAGGTTTTTCCAGAGATTATTTATGAATTTCTTCCCAAAATTAATTTTCTTCTGTTTTACGTTTTTTTCTAGTTTGCGGAAAATCGATTTCGGAAATTATTAAAATTGGTCTCGATTTATTAGAATTTGACTTAAATATTTTCTTATATATTTTTTTAAATATTATTTCGGAGTCTTATAATGTATTTCCGTAAGCAAAACAAATTTTTACATTTGTTGGTAAATTTTCCGAAAACATTCCTGAAATTCTTTATATGGCTTGTATATCAATTTTAAATCTCCGGATCCTTTCAAAATAAATTTTCGTTAAAAAAAATTATATAAAATCTTCCAATAATTTTTAGTATTTAGTATTTTATTTTATATGTGTATTTGTTTAAAAAAAAACAAAAGAAGCCCAAACCCGTCGGTGCCCCCGACCCCTCTCTCTCCCTTTTCCCTTTTTCTCTTCTTCTCCCCCTTCCCTTCTCTGTCTCTATTCCCGACTCCCCTGCCCTGTTCTCTGCAACCCTAGCCGCCTCCTTCTCCCTAGCACTTCCCTCCTCCTTCGTTGATCGTCGGCAGCTACGGTCGACCACCGCCAACCGCGAGCAGCCGCGCACAGTAGCCACAACAGTAGCAGCAACAGCGCACAGCAGCAGCAACGCGCAGGTCGCGCCGTTGCCGCCCGGTCACCGTCGACGTCTCTCGACCACCGGCGAGCCACCCCCAGCCTCCAACGAAGCTTCTCCGGCCTTCTCTTGTCCTGATTTGTGTTGGTTTCGTTTGGTATAAATTTCTGAAAAACCTTAATATGGATTTGATTAATTGAGTATGATTTAGCTTGTGATAAGCTAAATTAATTGTTTGATTATGTATATATGTCTTGTGAGATTGATTTGGATAAGTTAATTGTATGGTTTAGGTTGGATAAAATTGAATTTTTGGTCGGGTTATGCCCAAATTTTTTAGAGTCACCCGTTTTAGCGATTTTGGATAAATTGATTATACAATATGTTTTTAAATGTATCTAATTTCATGTCAAAACCGTCAATTTGAGAAATTTATAAAGAATTTATCGGAATTTGATTTATAGGTCAAAATTCGTGTGTGATAAAATTGGGTCGCATAATTGAGTTGTTTCGCTCTATTGATTTTATAATATAGTTTGAAATGTATTTAATTTCATATCGGAAGCGTTGATTTGGGAAAATTGTGCGTAATTAATCGGAATTGGATTTTTAGGTCAAAACTCTTGCGGGTCGAAATTTGATTGTGTAATCGGGTCATTTTATTCAATTGACTATATAATTTATATTAGAATATATTTAATTTCATTTCCGAACCGTCAATTTATATATTTTAGCAAGAATAATCGGATTTGCGTTCCGGGCTCAAAAACCCTAATTGTGCTAAATTGGGTATTTCTTTTATTGGTTTTGATCAATTGATTATTCGATATGTCATAAAATGTGTTTAATTGCATTTCTAAACATTCAATTTGATTAAATTTATAAACTTTTACCGAATCGTATTTTCGGGCCTAAAACGCTAAATTTCAAGCGAAATTATGAACTTGATCATATGTATAATTGTTTTTCTAAAATTGTTTTTATAGAAATAGTTGAAATGGTATTAAATGCATTCTAATACCCTTAACTTGAATTAATTAATTTAAATTACCTGAGTTTGTATTGTGGGCTTTAAAACCCTAATTTTGAATATGGAGTCTTAAATTGGCTACTAGAAAGATTGTTTAGTTGAAATTAATTATCTAGATTTATCTAAAATTGGTTTAATTGTGTTTTATCTAATTGATTTCTGTCTTGGGTTTTAAATCATTTAAATTATGTTTTAATCTAATCGGTTTGGATTTGGTTCTATGTAAATGGTTGGTTTACCTATTTAGTTGTAAAACCTAATGAATAAGTTATTTTTGATAAATTAACTTATAATCAATTATTATTTCTCGGTCTTTCCAAATTATTTTGAAATGTCCCAAGTGATATGTGTATTAATCCGTTTTGATTTATATTTAATCTTAAATCTTAATAGAGCTATTCTCTTGAGGCCTAGGTTTTAGACATGTTTTCCAAGAAAAACTATTTGTGTTTCTTTGTGTCGATTTAATTATAATAATTGAATTGTTGATCGATAGGATAGTTTCTAACTTAGTTTTCGATTTCTATCGGCGATCTAGGAAAGCTGTATTGTGGACCCTCGAGCTAGTGATCTCTCTCTCCCTCTTATCTCGCTTAGGTAGCTTCGGATTTAGGTAAGTCTCTACTTACCTCTACTTATGAGTGTTTCGTAAGGACGTAACTAAGGCTACCTGTGTGTTACGTGTTTTACTTGCCTTGGATGCCTTGTACGATTTATATGTTGTGTCCTATGTGTTATCTGTTTTTATTGTGTAGCGCAACTTGGAACCGAGGTATGTTCTCGTGCTCTTGTCTGGTATGTGCTAATATGGGTATACTGCAAGTTATGATGGATGTCGTGTGGCCTTTTAGGACATGCATGTTAAGGGTAAAATTATTTCGAATAAGACACGTTAAGACACTAATCACTTAAAGAGGAAAATGTTGAGCCGGACCCAGACCGATCCACCGGCAAATAATAGTGGTAGGGTATGTTACCCTCGTGACCGGTCCACCGACTATAATAGTGGCAGGGCATGTGCCCTCATGACTGTTCCACCGGCTATAATAGTGGGGGATTCCGTGCTCAACAAATCGAACGTAATAACAATAAGACATGGGAAAGACACAAAGTAATTATAGTGAAACATCATGTGAGTCGGGGCCAGACCGGTCCATCGACAAATAATAGTGGCAGGGTATGTTACCCTCGTGACCGGTCCACCGGCTAAAATAGTGGCAGGGTATGGCCCTCGTGACCGTTCTACCGGCTATAATAGTGGGGTTCCTTGTAACACCCCCAAAATTTACTACTGAAAAATTTCGTTTTATTAAAGGATAATTGCGGAAGCAGATTAATAAAACGTGAACTTTGGGAGTATTACCGCCACACTTAGTACCAGACCGGTTCACTCATACCGTTCCAGTACTAAGTGCTAAGGCTAAAGGAGTAAAATACAAATTTACGGGAACTTAAGCATTTGAAGATCAGAGTAGCACAGTAAATACTTTACAAGAGAAACATTTAACCACGGTGATTACAAAATAACAAATACGTTGAATTTAAAGGAGACAGATTAAAACCCTAAAAATTTCCGGACAGTACCTTACGCTCTCCCCAAGGGCCCACTTGAATAGCACCTGAATACAACCTGCAAGGGGTACTGCCCATTGAATAGGCAGGGGCCCCAGGAAGGGAACCCTTCAGTACTACGGTACTGAGTAACCCTTTAAAAACACACTTAAAATACAGGCACGCCATATTACACATGATACTACCATATTCAGATATAACCATAGGTATAAACATGGTATTCAGATCCAATTATTTGTACATCCAATAACTCAATGATACATTAATAGCGTATATGTAAAATTCACTTTCATATATTCAATAATCAATCAACCAGTATCAAATAGGCCATGATCCGTAATCGAGATATTTTTCGGGCCTTGAGGCCATTAATCAATCGTCTCAATGACTAACATTTTTCCATAACTCATTCGCATCCAAAATAAATTTTATTGAGCTCGGGACCCCCACTATTATTGCCGGTGGACCGGAATATATGTAAAATCATCATCCAGGGCACAACGCTCCTGGCCACTATTATAACCGGTGGACCGGGATATATAAAGAATCATCACCCAGGACATAACGCTCCTGGCCACTATTATAACCGGTGGACCGGGATATATAAAGAATCATCACCCAGGGCACAACGCTCCTGGCCACTATTATAACCGGTGGACCGGGATATATAAAGAATCAACCGGTCCCGGCTCGTTAATCCTTCACTTTAACAATTAGTATGTTCCTTCTTTATTCAGCACAACAATTCCATTTTATTTGCCTCGATAGGGAGATCAAGAACCCGGGACACAAAGGTACACCGGTCGCACTGGTGCATAAAAGCAACTCAGTACCCTTCAACTAGTAACCCAGGGACGCAAAGGTACCCTGGTCGTACTGGTGCATAAAACTAACTCAGTACCCTACCGACAAGGACACCTAATCCTTAAGTATGCATACCCCCTAACTAGGTCCGTAGAGCTAGATAGAGTAGATATAGGGCCTGGCTAGGGCACAAAGGCACACCAGCAAATACCATAACAGTCGTGGACTAAACCACGTCCTTAGGGTAGCGACCCCTAAGGAGTCACCATTCCCGATCTCGAGGTCTTTCACTTTAAGTGTTAATGTCTTAATTAATGGTGATCACAAAAGCACAACAAGAAGATAATTATCCTCTTTTAATCGTTCAGATATCATCAGAAATTTCTTATGCAGGTGGTCATCCAAAGTAACATAGGAGAAATCATTAAGGCCATCCTAAACTCATCTAATTCCGAATTAAAACTCATTCTCGTGATACTTACTAATCATCAAACATTCTTGCCTCGTTAATCAACACTAATAGAGCCATGTCACGAATTCCACAATCATAATGATACACTAGATACGAACTACTTATTTACCACTTTACTTATAAAATCACTACGTCACCCCTCCTTATTTGATAAATTACCATGTTACCCTCCTTGTTACGAAATCACCAAGTGATCCCTTATTCGATTTAGGTTACTAAATTATTTATCATACTTATTAGGACATTAATTCCCCTTTAATAATTATTACACTTAATATACTTTCCATTTAATTGGTTAGATTACCACTTTGCCCCTTTCTCCTTTATTATAATTAATAAATTATCCTTGAGTTGGTCAAGTTACCAAATTACCCTTCCTCCTTATCCTAATTACCAAATTAACCCTTTATTCAGTTAATCACCAATTCACCGTCCTTTATTCTCATTTACCAAACTACCCTTCCTCATTGTCAAAATTACCAAATTGCCCTTTGGTGGGTGAAATTACCAAATTACCCTTGCATATGATCATAATTACAAATTTGCCCTTCTCCGTTATTAAATTTACCAAATTACCCTTTAGTTATTTAACTTATTATCTTACCCTTCTCAATAATTATTATTTCCAATTTACTCTTTTCCAATGTTCACCTTTACCCCTTTGATTTACACAATTACCCCCTTAACTCCCAAAATTACCATATCGCCATTTTACTTATAACTTTTCCATTTATCCTTAATTATAAAATTACTATCTTACCTCCTTTAATTTCCAAATTACCATTCCGCCCTTAGATTGTAAAATTGTCATTTCGTCCTTTAATCATAAAATTACTATTTTTCCCTTTAATTATAAAATTACAATTTTACCCTTTTATTATAACATTACCAAATTGTCCTTTTATTACAATTTACCAAATTGCCATTCTTTTTAACAAGATTACCAAATTGCCCCTTTTATTTACAAAAATTACTCTTTCATCCTTTATTCACAAAATTACAATTTTACCCCCTACTTCCAAAATTACTATTTTCTCCTTTTATTAACAAATTCACCACTTTACTCTTTACACACCCTTATTATTAAATTATTATTAATACTACATGAAGTATTAACCTTAAAGTCTCACCCATGACTCTTATAATTAATGTAATGCTTATTAGCACATATCCATGTATTAGGCCATACTCATATACAATATACATTTTTAAAATCTCCCCCTAATGCTAACAAAATGTTACACATGTAATAAGGATCACCATAGCATATAACAACATGGATAATAATTTATATTTTCCCTAACCACCAAATTATTACCCTAAATATTATCCCCATACACATCATCAATCTATCATGCTTCCTTTTCATCAACAACCACATTAACCACATATAATATGCCAAGCAACACATATCAAGCATGATACACACTAATAATGCCTAATGTGATAATATGCGTTAATCAATGCATTTAAGCGGGATTTAACGGTTACCTTAATCTCGCAAAATTATCAAACCTTACCAAGCACAATTAGCAATTCAACACCTAAAATAACATCCATCATATACATGTTAGAAATAAAATCCAAGTATAAAACTTTATAAAATTTAATTAGTAAAATACTTAATATAAAACACCATTATACCTTAGAAATTAGCCAAATCATTTTTTTACATATAGTGGAGCTCACGCTACATGAGCAGCGTGAGTTTCATGCAGAAAAGGGAGGGGAAGGCTCGAAGAGGGTGAAGTGGAAAATAGGAAGGGTGGCTCAACTTAGGGACTTTAGGCTAGAAAAAGGAGATAGTTGGGGGAGGTTCTAAGGCAAATGGATGGTGCAGAAGTGAAGAGGGGGTGTAAGAGGTGGTCGGGGACGTGTTGATGGTGGCTAATGGTGGCGGAGGCGGCGGCAACAAGGCTGCAAAGGTGGCGGCCGAGAAGGGTCGAGGTGGAGGAGTTGTGAAGGAAGGAAAAGAAGGAGGAAAAATGGAAGGGTTCAAGGGCTGTTTTCGGCCAAAAAAATGCATGGCAGTTGTAGAGGGGGTTGCAGGGAGGAGATTGGTGGTCTAGGTGGCGGCAGAGGTGGCCGGACGACGGCAGAAAAGGCGGTTGCAGGTGACTCGGTGGTAAGGGTGAAAACAGGGAGGAAGAATGGAAGAAGGGGAGAAAGAGGCTGCAGGATGGATATTGGGGTGGTGCAGGGTGGTAGAAGAAGGGTGCAGGAGGTGGTTTAGGGGCTGGGTGCGACGGTTGGAGCGGCGGAGGGCGGCGGCGCACGAAACGAAGGGGAGACGATGGAGGGGAGAAAAATGGAGGGAAAAGGGAGCTCGGGGAAGAAGGTTCGAAATAATGGGCAGGGAAAGGCGGAGAAAAAGAAGAGGGAGGAGAGAGAGAGAGAGAGAGAAAGAGACAGGGTGGCAGGGTGGCGGTTGCAGGTGGTCGGCAGCAGCAGGCAGGTCGGCGGCTGTCGCCGCCTGGGAAGAAGAAGAAAAAAAGAAGGGGGGCTGCGGGCGGCCGGTCGGGGAAAGAAGGGGAAAAAGCTGGCCGGTCGGCCCAGGGGGAAAAGAAAAAAAGGAAAGGGGAGCCGGCCGGTTCCAGCACGCGGGAGAGAGGGACAGCGTGCGAGGAAGGAAAGGAGGGCAGAAGCAGGCCGAAGGCCCGATCGGGCGGGGAAGGCTGGCCTGGCGAGGCAACCCAAGGGAAAAGGAAAAAAGGGAAAGAAAAAGGAAAGAAGAAAGAGAAGAAAAAAAAAGGAAGAAGGGTAAAAAGGGAAATGGGAAAATGGGAGAAATAAAATAAATTAATTTGTAAAATCATAAATGTAATATTCTTGATAAATTATTTAATTAAATAATCTAATTCATTATAATATAATATATTGATTTAAAAAGGGTAAGGTTAGTAAAATATTAGTGTGAAAAATAATTTAAATAAAAATAGCATGATAGAATAACGAAATATCTATTTTAATTTACTAAAAATTCCCGTCCAAATTTATATACTAAAGAAAAATCCATAGATTAATTAAATTAAATAAATTTTAAAAGCTAATTTATTTCAAATGAAAGGTATTTATTAAAAGATAAGTTTTCGAAATTTTTGGGGGATTACATTCCTGCACTCACATGAATTGATAAAGACTATGATGTGAATCGACTATATTTACCAGAGATCTAAAGAATGAGTCTACCCGGATCATAGCTGGCCTTCATTATCTATATTACTACATGTTGCTTATGTGATTGTGGCCATGTAATGAGTTGTCAATAATATGGATTATTCTTACCCGAGGCGCATGAGCTACTTTATATTTCGGTAATACCACAATTACATATCTAAATAAGATTTTACATATGTTTCGCATGTTATTATATGTGTATGGTAGGACTTATGATGTGGGTATTGAATATGCATAATATTGTATTAATGCAATGCACTTGATGTTATAGTTTACGTCTCTCCCATAAGATAAGGTAGTAGGATTTACTCAGTATTGGACCCGTACTGATACTACCTTGGTTGAATGGGTCCTGCGATGATCCACTGATGGTGGGGAGCAGATCTCTTGTGCAGGTTTAAGATCGGATACTGTTTTGGGGTGGAAGGCTTGACTTGAGAGAGTAGGCAATTCTGAATTTGATCCGTCGGGTTTTATCTTGTTTAAGCGTATTCATCTTTGGAAGTTACAAGGGTTGTATTTAAAATTTCAAGGGTATTGTAATTGACTTTCAATTTCTCGTACTCTGATAAACTTTTAAAATTTTGATTTATTTCACAGGTTTTCTGATTCATTCAGCGATTATTTTATTTAGTGAATTTATTCACTTGCCATTTGCCTGTGGATATCTCCTTGTGGGGTTTATCCTCATGGCATAGATGTTTGAAATTTTGTTTGACAGGTTTTAGCCTTACATCTAGCATGAGATAGATGGTGGACATGTATCTTGTGTTAGATGTGGCGGTAACATCCCCCAAATTCTATCCTAGCTTCCGCTTTATTCTTTCAAATTTTTTTTTCAGGAGTGAATTTTGGGGGTGTTATAGTGGAGCCAAAACCGAGGTGAAAATGGAAGGAGAAGAAAAGGGGAGAAAGGAATTAGGGAAGGATGGGGCAGAAAAAGGGGTGAAGAGGAGAAGAAAAAGAAGAGGGAGGATAGGAGGGGATAGGTGGCCTGTCGGTGGCAGTGTTTAGGGTGGTAGGGAGAGGGAGGGGAAGAAGGGAAAGGGAGAGCCATATGGGTGGAGAGTGCATGGCTGGTTTGGCCCAGATGGTGAAAAAAAGGGACGGTGGAAGAGAGAGAGAGAGAGAGTTGCAATGGTGGCAGCAGGGCGGTGGCCGGCGTGCCCGAGGTGGCAGACATGGCGACGGAGACAGCTCAGCCACCTTGTGTTGATCAACGAAGAAGAAGAAGAAAGAAAGAAGGGGGAGCACCAGGCTGGTCGGGGGGAGAAAAGGGAGAGTTGGGCTGGCTCAGTCGTTGGGGGTGGAAGGAAAAAGAAGGGAGAGGCTGGGGTTGGGCTGACATGCGCGGGGAAGGAAGGAAAGAAGGTGGCTCATGCGGGAGAGGAAGGAAGGAAGGAAGAAGGGGAGAATGGGCTAGTGGCCCAGTCGCGCAGGGGAGGGGGAGGCAGGCCTGGCATGGGCGTCCCGAAGGGAGAAAGAAAAGGAAAAAGAAAGAAAGAAGAAAAAAAAAGAGAAAAGGGAAAAAGAAGAGGAAAAAGGAAAAATAGGAAGAATTTAATAATTTAATTCAATATAATTTAATATATTGGTTTAAAAATGATAATTTTAGTAAAATATTAGTTTGAAAAATTATTTAAATAAAAAGAGTACGATAAAATAATACAATATTTATTTTTAATTTATTAAATATTCCTTTCCAAATTTATATACTCAAAAATCCATAAAATAATTAAACTAAATAATTTTAAAAGCTAATTTATTTCAAATAAAATCTATTTATTAAATTATAGGTTTTCTAAAATTTTGGGTAAATACACTATTGCCCTAGAATTATGTATTGTGCACAATCTAATATCGAGGGATTCGTGTTACCAGCCTTCCTCTCTTGATCGACATAAGAAATTAGGGGATTAAAAATGGAATTCAAAGACATCTCTCCCTGAAGTGAAATTGATAGAGATTCAATGGACATTGATGGAGAAAATTTTGCCGGTTTGGCCAATTGAGATTTGGTCTTCATTGTGCTAGATCTAAGCCCAATGAACGACTATGTCTAGCGACTTGTTTAAATCTCCTAATCTTGGCCATAGAAAAATGAGAAAAAGAGAGTTTTTATTCTTATTCTTTTAGTATACTTCTAATTTTTTTTATACCAAAGGTGAACAATATTGACTCACATGACAAACTCTAGTATCATTTTATGAGGTCATCAAGCAAACTCCCTCTTCCCATTATTTAACTTCTTTTAAAAAATAATCTATATTACAATAAAATGAAACTTGATAATATTTTAGAAAAGTCTTATGTTTCAAGCCTAGTATTAAAAATCGGACCGGACCGGCCGGTCCGATCAGTGAACTGATGAACCGGTCGGGTCACCGATCAGATTTTATGTGCCGGTTTTTAAGATCTTGAAATCAGTGAAAATCGGTCAAAAATCGGTCGGACCAGTGAAAACTGGTGAACCGGTCAAAAAACCAGTTGGGAGCCGGTCAAAAAACCGGTTGGGAACCAGTCAAATTCATGTATAGTTTAATTTTCTATGTATTTCATATTTTTTGACTTAAAATGTACCACTGGTTCGACCAGTCCAAACCACTGGCTAGATCACTAAACCAGTGAATCAGTTATAATACCGGTTCAATGACCGGTCCGATTTTTAAAACTATACTTTCAAGTCTTTCCATTTTTTTAAACTGCTTTATTATACATTCTAATTAGATAGATATACTTTTCAAATTTGCTAATCTGCGTGAGAAACTTTGGTCAATTAAAATAAAATACTAATAATTAGCAAAAATGTAAGTTACAGATGCAGCCCTAGGATTTATTGTGAACAAGCCCTTCCTCCTAACGAGACCTCCCTTGTTTTCTGAAACAAAGGCAGGAGAACGGAGATAGAAGAATAGAGGAATCAGCTTTTTTCCTACCCAAATTGTCTTAGTGGCGATTTCCGGTCGGTTGAGGCCTTCAAGGTAATCCAAGAAACTCAAATTGGGTTAGGGTTTTGGTCTTATATCCTTCTCCGCCAAATTGCATGGTTCTATCCTTGTTTTCTGCTTTGCTCGCTACATAACTAAAATTTTACTCCATTGTCTTCCGGTCGATTTGATTTTTGGGTTCAAGTTAGTCCGTGTATCATTTTTTTCTCCTTCGTACTGAAAATGAAAGTACTTCGACTTAGTAATCAGTAACCAACAGCAAGGACTATGCCTTAATGGCGTAAAGGATGTAAAATGTGCATCTGAAAACGTTAAAATGACGGATGGAAATTGCGATATCAGGGATACGAAGATCGTGGGAAGCTATGGCGAATGCCGTATTAAGAACACACACACACACATGTTAAATTACGTACCATTCCAGTAGTCAATTGTTGCTGCGTGAACACAGTTGTGACTCAGATTTATCTATGCGTGTGTTTGAAACGATTCCCAACGTTGATGGAGTTGGAGCAGGTTATTTATTGGATTGAAATATAAAGTTTGCGGAGGGTCGCCATCTTATTTTTGCACTCATCTCGTGGAACATTTTACTCGTGGCTGACAATGAGTTGTTGGCTGTCTCCAATTTTTTGGGAGTAAGATTATGTATAATTTGCTCAATGGGCACCGTCTTGTGCTGCTTTTTACCTTCACCCAATCGTTTTTGGGGTTAAACCATCTTTGTGATTTAGTAATGTTACTTTAGACTGAATGCTATTGCATTTTGATGTAATTTATTGGTTACAATTTACGCTCTTCTGGTGTGGAAAAGAGTTAGTTCAATATATAGGGGTTTGATAACTTATTCTGCATCTATCCTGATGTATGTATGCTTTTCTAAATCAATCGACTCTATGTTGTCTCAACTTTATTCCTTTTGGCATTTTGTTAGGCTATCATTATTGTCTTACAATCGTGTTCCCCTTTTCAGAGATTAATTTTCATTGAGTTGCTGAAAAAGCCGGTGTTCCATTCTCAGATTAATTGTCATTGAGCTGCTGAAAAAGCCGACGGAGCTGACTTTTTTGGCTACCAACTTCGAGGGCGAGGATATCTTGTTGCCTGACAGGGAATGATTTCCTGCAGAACAAGTTATTGCATACAATGTCTGCATTACTAAATGTATTTTACTCTCTCTACATGTTGCGTCTTTGTTCGTCTGACTTATTTGCTTAAGAAGTTGTCTCTGAAGTCTTCTTTGGCTACAATATTTTGCATGTGTTTGATATTTGGCATTATGCTGTAGTCACTTTGTGTATTCTAAACTTCTAAAATAATTTGTATGGTAATTAAATGTGTTTTAGGTCATAATTGTGTCAATTTATTTTGATTATTTCTTTTCTTTTTATGTTGAGGAATCTGGGTGTTGTTGGGTGAAGGAGGGTGATTTCTCCTCAGATGAAACACGAAAATAAATCCTTTCTTCTGATCAATTGTTAGATGCTATGCCTGTATTCTGTTTCCAACCTTCAGAAATGTTTGAAGACCATTCACTTTTAGTAAATCTCTGCTCAAACTTTGCGTGTCTTTCTAGAACTTCCTTTAGACTATTAGGGGTAGGATTGTGTACATAGTGGTGGAATCCTTATTGTAAGGTGATGGTTTGTTTGTGAAATAGGCACAAGGTTCTGGAGTGATGAACTAAAAGAATCTTATATAAGTTTTACCAATTGCATTTTTTTATACATCATGTGAGATATGTGTTCGTTTGCACTTGCTTTCTCTTTGAGGTTCAATTAACTGTGGGAGATGTTTATGTCATTTTGTGTTGAGAATATTTGAGTGATTTATGGAGTTAATAGCAAGCATTGTGATTACATAATGGCTATTGGCAGTTACTCCACTCCTCCATCTCTAAAATCAATTTTCGAAAATGCATAAATGCCTTGGCTGCAGTCATCTATAGATGGGTCATCTACAAATCTTCATGACAGCAGTGGGCGATCATTTCAAACATCTTTTTCTGCTCAGTCTGGTGCTGTCTCTCCTGGTTTTCATCACAGCGGTGAGTAGAATTCTAGAAAAATTATTTGTCAATCTTCATGAAGGCTTGAATTAAATTCTATTGCCATTCTTCTGCTTCAGGAACCCTCCAAGGCCTGCATAATATGCGTGGTAGTTTTAATGCTCCAAGTATTCCTGGTGCACTTGCCTCAAGAAATTCATTGATGAATTGTGTTCCTTCCGGTGGTGTTCAACAACCTACTGGAAACATTCCCGGTGGCCGATTTTCATCAAATAATCTCCCTGTTGCTCTATCTCAGGTATTACTTTGCTATCCAATCCATTTTGGATCTAATGAGGATTTTAATTTATTAAAGATGATGAATTGGCCACAGAATAGTTATTTGATATGGATTGCTAGTGCATGTGAAGGTCACTTCTACTTTTGGTCTTTTTGTTATACAGATCCCTCTTGGGAGTTCCCATGGACATTCAGGAGTTTCAAATAGAGGAGGCATGGGTGTTGTAGGAAACCCTGGTTATAGTAGTAGCACAAATGGTGTTGGTGGTTCTATCCCTGGGATACTTCCAACATCTTCTGCTATTGGTAATCGTAGTGCTGGTTCAGGAGCTGGAGTTTCCCCAATTTTAGGCAATGCTGATCCTCGGATTACAAGCTCCATGTGTGGCATGGTAGGAAGTGGCAACATGGGAAGGAATATGAATTCTGGTGGAGGATTGTCAATACCCGGTTTCACATCCCGACTGAATTTGGCTTCCAATGGTGGATCAGGAAATTTGGGTGTGCAGGCACCAAATAGTTTAATGAGTGGCATGCTTCAACGAGGTAGAAAATCTTGGTTCTGACCATCCTTTTCATTGTATGGCTTTTTGGCTCAAGAATACATCCATAGGTACTGAATATCCTAGGTTACTTTTTGTCCCGCTTTTGCTGGGTTATATGTGATACCCAGTATGGACATGTGGCATATAATGTCACTGGCTTAATGACTTGTTCATGCATTTTGTGGAGATGGCTGTCCACTATATTCTAAATACAGCTAATTTTGATTTCCGGTTCCAGCGTCTCCACAAGTACTTTCCATGCTTGGAAATTCCTATACTTCTTCTGGAGGCCCACTACCCCAGGGTCATGTCCATGCTGTAAATAATTTGAGGTCAATGCTGAATGATGTCAACCCCAATGACAGCACGCCTTTTGATATAAATGATTTCCCTCAGCTGAGTAGCAGACCTAACTCTGCAGGAGGGCCTCAAGGACAATTAGGTAAACCTCAGCATTCTCTTCTCTCCTCAGTTATCTCTTGGGCTCCCACCAGGTAATGTAGTCGGTATAACTTGTGGTATGGAATGCCAGGGTCATTTATGAAACAAGGCCCTGGGGTTAGCCCTATTGTTCAACAAAACCAAGAGTTCAGCATACAAAATGAAGATTTTCCTGCTTTACCTGGGTTTAAAGGTCAGAATTTATTTATGTTTCTTGCTTTCGGACGACCATTGTTTCTTTTAATTGTCTTCTCCAACTCTGAGATTCTATCTGGAAGCCAGAAGGTTTGTAGGAAAATGGAGAAGGGAAAAGATGGACAAGTCGTGAAAGAATGTAGTTTTGCTTTTTTAGTATTTTTTTGTCATTTTTGGCGTGGCACCAAAAAATAACTAGAGAGAGGGAAAAAAGAAAAAAAGCTCTTAAGCTTGTAACACCATTCATAGAATGAGTAAACCATGGTTATGTTTCATTTTTATTTATTTATTTAATATATACACCAAGTAAGAAAAAGCTGCTGCAGGCTGCTGGCGTACCATCAATGAAATGATGATCATGATGGTAACAGAATATCAGTAAAAAGGCTTATAATGCCAGATCAGAATCCATTTCCTTAATTAGCTGAATTTGTCATATCTAATGTATGCCATTTCTCACCAGTGATAACCATTGTCAACTATTACGTTTGAATTTTGTTCTGGCAAGTCTAATGGCATTTGGTGGTCGAGCCGGGGCACAATCAGCAGTTAGAGCATTGCTTGAGTTGTACGAGGCAGGTGGCTGCGTTTGTGACTGCTGTGTCATGGTATCAATGTATTGGGAATAATAAATTTAATATGTAGAGGTTTCTTAGTGTGAATCTCTTTGACAATGTTACAATCATTTAATATCAACTGATATTAATAAAATATTGATGAATATTGATGAATTGGTAATTTTATGGTGGCCAATACAAATTTATTCTTTGGCATTCAATATTGGAATTTTTGTGTGACAAGCTAAGTATCCGATACTTTTGGGCCAATGGCCTGTACATTGCATATCGAGCATTATTTCATTACATGATAAAAGGGTCTTGCCTATGTGGGGAAGGATGTGGGAGGGGAAGACACTTAGAGAGAGTGCAAAATAAACTTTTAGATTTTGTGCCGTGTTCTCCTTATTATATTTTCCTCAGATATTACTCAACTTCCCTCTCATTCTCAAGAGGAAAAAAAAGAATAATCTTATTCTCTTTGTTAGTCTCTTAATTTGATATTTTTCCTTGCAAAGCAAATATGGGAATGAATTTATATCTATATTTTTTCCTTAAATCTTCCAAAAATCAAATAGATCTTGTTGTAAAAACCATTGAAGTTCGTTGAAAGTGGGTTTGTCAATACTTGCATTAATGGTTTGTAAATTGTAGTATTGTAGGTAGACCATGCAATAAATTGCCCATATACGTCCCATCTCATTTAATGTCTGGAGGTAACTGCCTCCCTTATGAGGCTTTCAAACAATAAATTTCAGTATCTAATATTCCATTGTTGGCTTCAAAAGAATTTAGGCATTAGTAAATTGATATTTTAAATTATTTGGAAGCAAGAATTGTAGACGTACAGAACTCTCAAGAAATAGTAAAAAAGAAAAAAAGGTCATGAGTGGCCAAGTCATCTGTTCCTCCTTGACTCAGTCACCTCCTTCATCCGGTTACCTCTCTGTATCTTGTTTAGAAACAGAAGTTACAAAGTGCTCTCAAATTATTTCACTTGAAATATTCCATATTCTTTTCCTCTTTTTTCCCCCCCTTAGATTTGCAGCAGCCTTAAAATTTATTTCCCCTTTTTTGTACGTGACACCATAGAGTATTCTATTCCTACCTTTCTTATATGTTAAATATTAAACTACGAGAACTTTGCTGTATTGATGTGTGATTCTAAACTACCCTGCTCACATAGCAGCAATGAAGCTACTATACACACAATATCTTGGAACTTATTTAATTATTCAGTCCATCTTCATTAGATCTTCCAAACATAACAGGAAACTAAGGGAGAGTTTGGGTACTTAATAGCTTTGATAACTGTCTTGAGGTTACAAATGTGCTGAAAAACTCGAGGCTTGTATCCTTGTATGTGGTAGAAATGTGACATTTCTATACAGAAGAAAAATATCTATGTTGAGGAATGATGTGGAATGTGATTCATTTCCTCCCCTCAATTAATTTAGCTCCCATTGTTCCATCACTGTAAGAAACATTATGGGGACTGCAAATGAACTCAATGCTGCCTGCTATCACTGTTATTACCAAGAAGCAATGGCAGCAAATGGAAATTGGTGACATAGTAGCAGTAATGTGGGAGGAATGGGTGTTGAAGCAGCAGACAAAGACGATGCAATTGATCATAGCAACGATAGACAAAGATGGAGCCTGTACATGCTAAAGTTGTATGGATAGTCAGAGGTGATGTAGGTTGGGAGGGAGAGAAGAGGGTACCGAAGGCTAAGCTCAAGATGGAGTAAATCAGTTATTAAGTGAAATACAATGGTAAATTTAAGGTGCGTTTACTTTCAGAAAACAAGGGATGTTTTTCAGCTTTTGTTAGAAAATCAGAAAGCATGTTCATAATGATTGTTTTTCATTTTCTAGTTTAGAAAACTAAAAATCACAGTTTTCCAGATTTATAAAAATACTTGAAAACATCCTATAGTATGTTTTATGAATTTTCTATGCAAGCTTGATCCATTATTTTTGTGTTTTTCAATTTGGAAAACACAGCATTACATCCTATACCAAATTTAAAAAAATCTTTTAGTCCATCATTATGAAGTGAACTGCTCCTATCAGACCCTCATGACCCTATCCAGACTGCCCTCCCTCTTCTTCCCCATATAACTCGTGAATTTTGTGTCTTGCCATTCCAGATTTCCAGTGTATTTATCTATGTATCACTTTGTCAGGCGCAGTTGACAAAGTGACAACTTCTGGTTGAATTCAAATTTTCAGCCGTCCTCTACTCTGTTTCACCTTGCGGCGCAGACCTGTTTCTGCTCAAAATCTATTATCTTATCTTGTTTAGTTAATTTACAATGTCTTTTGCTTAAATGGTTTAAGTTGGCTGCATATATTTAATATATCTTGTAATTAGATGTATATATTTTACTTGATCTTCTTCAAAACTCTCAATTTTGATTCACCTTTGGTGCTTGACAATGATGAATTTGAGCACTGAATACTCCCATTTTTGTTTGATTGTTGTCGAACAAGGTAACAAGAGAGGGCAATACCTTTTACATTAAAAATCCCCAGGACCTACTATAGCAACATAATTCAATTCGTGTTATTTATTTTAGTAGTTCAAAGTAATTGAAGAAGATTGGTCCAAACACTCCTAAGGATAATGTTTGTCGATTGCTAGGAAGAAAAATACCTTTAGTTTTCTAGTTTCAATCTAAAAAAAGAGTGCAATTCCCATTTTTCCAACCAAAAAAACAGTTTTATAATATAAAGACGTGTCACATTTTTTATTTTTCTATAGAAAACTATTGTGTTTCTCTATAAAAAACTAGAACGGAAATTGGAAATTTCTTTTCCCAAAGTAAATGCACCCAAAGTTTTCTTCACAAAGGTTGAAAGTTAAAAGGAAAATCATTTTTTAATTGAAAATTGTAAAAGTAAACATTTTTGACACATTTTCTAATATCTTTTTAAACAAAATGCCCTTATTTTTTACAGTCAAAACAACTTAGGGTGCGTCTAGTTGAAGAAAACAATTCTCGATGAAAAACAAAGAAAACGTGTTCATATATCTATATCTGAAAATAAATTTTAATTTTAAAAATAAGATTAATATTATTAATTATGTTAATCTTAAGAATAACAATGATAATAATAAGATTAATTAAAGTATAGTAATATCAATTATAATAATAATCATATTAATGTTATTAATTATTATTATGAAAAAATATTATAATATTATTGTTTTATATAGGAATAAGAATATTATTGTTTGTGTACGTAATAATAATATTTATGTTGTTATTATTATTATTATTCTTGTTAATAATATTGCTATTTTCGTAAAAATAATACCGTTATTATTATTAGAAATATTGATAACATGTAGAATATTAACATTAATAATAGTGTTATTATTAATATCAAGGAAATTAATAATAATATTAAAATTCTTTTTTTTTTGTTATTATTATAACTAATAATATTAATATTCATAATAATAATATTAGTAACTGTAGTATTAATGTTATTACTAGTTACTATTTCTAATTAATATTTGTCATTGCATATTTTGAGAATAAATTTTGACCATTAATATCTTATAGGTAAAATTTATAAAAAAAAATATTATGAAAGTATTTTTTTAATATGAATATAAATATTATATATTTGTATTATTATATATTATAACTTGATATGAGTTAATTGTTAAATTTCGTCCTCTAAATACGTAATGCCATCTATTAAAAAAAAAAGAGGGAGTATTAATAATAGGGCTATTATTAATGTTAATATTGATAATTATCTTATTATTATTTTTAAATATTAATATTAATTAATAACAGTGTTAATATTAAAGTTAATAATAATATTGTTATGAATATTTATTTTAATAGTGTTACTAATAATAGTAATAATTTAATTAATTATATTAACAAAAATAATAATATCATTAGTATTATTTGTATTCATATTAGTGTTGATAAGTATTAATAAAATTAATTAAAATTTAATATTATTATTGTGATTAAAAATAATAAGCATATTAATATTGTTATTAACGTTATTATTAATAATAATTTTTCTATTAGAAAACATGTAGAAAATAATGACATTTATTTATATGACAACTCGTAAAACATAGTTTAAGATGTTTTCCAATTTTCTTCACAAAATTGAAAAATTGTGTTTTTCAATTTTTACAACTAGAAAAATAGAAAACAGAATTTGTGAACATGGTTTCTAAATTTCTGAAAAATTAAAAAAATATTTTTTAGAAAATGACCTTGCTTTCCCAAGCTAAACGCATTCTTATGTTTCTTGTTACCGCAACAAATCATCACATAGGCCACTAGAACATTCGTGGCTAATAAGTAAAATTCCTGTGTCTCAAATATTTTGCCATAAAAATTTAAGGCATCTTCCATGGCTTATGGCTTATAAGCCTGTGACGAAAATGTCTGCTACAGAAAAAGTAATTTGGTGGATACAATTGATGAAATTAGCCACAAGCAATTAGTGACCCATATCTTGATATTGTCATGAGTAGTCTTGTAGAACACCTGTTTAATCACAAATAGTCCCATGATGCATGTTATGATAGTCTTGAGTAGTCCCGTAATACATGTGTCGATAGCTACAAGTAGTCCTATGGTGCATGTATTAATAGTCATGAGTAGTTCCGTGGTGCATGTATTGATAGCCACAAGAAGTCAAGAAGTCCTGTAGCGCTGAGCAATCTAGTGGCGCACGTATTGATAGGGCGCACGTATCAATAGCTACTAGTAGTCCGTGGTGCACGTATTAATAGCCATAAGTAATCCCGTGATGCATATTTAAATAGTCACATGTAGTCTCGTGATGCACATTTTGATAGCACGAGTAGTCCTATGACTTACATTTTAATAACTACGAGTAGTCTCATGGGCAACATCTCAATTAGCCACATTAGCCACAACTATTTCCGTAGTTCACATAATAATTATTATTATTATTGTGACACTTCATTCTAACACTGATTGTGGGTAGACCTTATCCTGATAGCGATCGTGAATAGTTATAGTATGCTTCATAAGAAACTTTTCATAAGGCTACCCATTATTGAACTAATTCAAACCAAGCATACTTAACCGTGAAATTTTTCAACAATTGACTTCCCTTAATGAATATTTGCTTTGTTTCTATAAATATTTGTATCAAAACTTTTAATCTATCTCAATTATACATTACTTATGTTAGGTGTTACACACACACTTATTTGATCCATACTTAAAATAACGTCGTTTTCTTATAACCGTAATATTTTTTTGGGATAAGTGTAACTATAGTATGCTGATGTGTATGTTTGTGTGTTTGTTTCTATGTATATATATTATTTATCATTACTTAATTTATATGCACATTTAATTTAGGACACAAACTAATAATTTTTTAATTTTATTTTTTACTCAAATTAGTGGGAAAATGAAAGCCATAAAATGTACTAATAATGTATTATAATTTTTTTTAAAGAAATTACCTAGTTAATTCTTAATATGGTGTTTACTTTTATATATTAACATTGAAATTAATAATTGGTTAATTGTACTATTCATTCAAAATAATAAAAATGTTAGGATGAAAATCTAGTGTATTATACATTTAAAAAAACCTTGATCAAATTAATTCATAATGTAGTCATATTTTTTTTTTCTAAGCTACATCTAAAAATGTTTCGTCTTTTGCTACATAATTTTTTTTTTTCGTACAACATCTAAGGTGATTCAACCACAAAAATATTTTTTTATTGCAAATTTGTCACAAAAATATTATTTTGTGGTAAATTCGTGGCAAGTTAGCCACCAAAATATTTTTGTGTAATGAATTCGTGTGAGTTAGCCGTAAAAAATATCTCTTCATAGTAAATTCAAGAAAAGATAGTCATGGAAATATCTTTCTATAGTAAATTCATGACAAGTTGGCATAGAATTATCTTTTCGTAGTAAATTAGCTGCGGAAATATCTTTTTGTCATAAATTTGTGACAATTTAGTCACGAAAATATTTTCCCGGACAAATTTGTGGCAAGTTAGCTACGAAAAATATCTTTTTGTGGATAATTCATGGTGACTTAAAATATCTTTCTATGACAAATTCATGGTGAGTTAAATCTGTTGCGAGTTAGCCACAAAAGTAATTTTCCATAGCAAATTCATAGTGAGTTGGCCATAGGACTTTCTCATGGAAAATTATGATAAATTAGCTACAATTTTTTTTTCCTGAGACATATTTGTTATGAGTTTGTCATGAAAATGCTTTTATGTAACAAATTCATGGTCACTTCATCATAAAAATATTTTTTCCATGGAAAATTAGTCACGAATATATATTTTTATTGTAAAAAAGTGAACATAGTCACTAAATTTTTATCTTTTGTGCATATTTTTACCAAAACCACAATTTCATACTTTTTATAACAAATTTGGCAACAAATTTTGCCTCCCGTGGCCATTTTCGTGGCCTTTGCTGCCTTTTGTTATAGTGTATCAAGCATTTATTCTACATTTCTTAGCAATTAAATATGCATGTAGATATATAGTCTTGTGAAGTTATGGATGTGGGTATTGATCTATATTGAAGTTATTCAATGAATAATGGATCCTTATGAAGTTATATGCATGTAGATAGGTTTGTACATTTAAGACTACAATAGTTTTATTAGGGAAAAGTTTATAAACCTCACTTGTGTAAGCAGATTGAGTTTTATTTTTAACCCTGCGATATGTGAAATGTTCAATATGTAATGCAAGATTAAATCTCATCGGCCAATATTTCCTAATATTTTATTGATATTTGCAAATACTTATTGATATTTGCCAATATTTACTGTTTTTTCATTATAAAATAAAAATGTCGTTACAATTGTGATGTACTATTTATCATCCACAACACTCCAATATTGTGACTGCAATCACGACCTTGGTTTTATTGCCTGGGAGGACTCTCAAAAAAGGAAAAACTGAATTACACTATTAAAATTTTCTATTGTTTGACCAAATCTTGCATAAGTCTAATCCATAATCAATCTATCAGCCCTTACATTTTTCATCCAGCCTGTAAAATTGTTATATTTTGGGGGACTTTTGGCCTTTTTACTATTTTTTAGAAAGGGGCATGTTAAAAAGCTGTAATTTTAATAATGAAATAGATTTCTGGGTAGTTTTGTAAATTATTATTATTATTATTATTACATTTTGGGGGACTATATAAACCTTTCACATTTTATCACACCGAACACTCGTCGATTATGAATTCCATGTTTTGATGATTGGTTTGAGTGAAAGGGTTGGTGAGATCCTGAGACCCCCTACATGTATAAGCAAGAAGTATTATTGCATCTGCAAGGTATATTATGGTGCAATCTTTACTTATGTCTCTTTGTATCAATGGATATCATATTGTTGATTTCTTATTTTTATCTAATTAGCTTGTAAGTTTCCTGCCATTAGCTTCTTTACCTTCCTAGTGAATGTTGAACTGTTTTTTAGATTGGCATTTTTAGGCCTTTTGACGTATATGTTGGTAATTTTTCCTTAGGTGGAAGTGCAGAATATGGTCTGGATATGCATGCAAAGGAACAACTTCATGACAATAGCATGTCTATGCTGCAATCTCAGCATTTCTCTGTGAGTCAATGTTGAACATCTGAAAAAATCAACTTGTATTTTAGATGATTATATTGCTGCGCCTTTTTCTCCCCGACCATGTTTTTATGCATTGCAAGTGCAGATGGGGAGGTCAGCTGGATTCAACTTTGGGGGTGCATACCCTTCACATCGTCAACAGCAGCAACAGCAACATACTCCATCAGTGAGTACCAGCACCTTCTCATCTGGAAATATTCCTGCATATCTTATATATTTTCTAACTTCACATGCTTACTATTGTGCCTAGTGGTGTTATTATTATATGAATTAGTGTTGTAGGAAAGTCCTCTCTGCCTTGATGTGGTAATTGCCTATTGCAACAGTGTCCTCAGATATTATGTCATTAGTGGAGGACTTGTGCTAGTTGCTAGATGGAAGGATAGGAAAAGGTCAATAATATCAATTGTAAAGCTCAAGAGTCTGGAAGAGAGGGTTTCCATATGCAGATTTATCAATGTCAGATAGCTGAGTGAGGGGAGATACATTGTTGTCTGTAGTTTTGTTAGCTCATCAGAATTTCAGTACCCTGTTATTGTCGATGGTTGTGTGATCATGATATTGGGGTGAGACTAAAAAAAGAAGGAAATTAGAAGATAAAGAGGGCTGCGGAATGAGGATAAGAAAATTAGGAAGAGGAAGGAGGGCAGGACATGAGAGGAGGGGGGGAAGTCAAGCAGAGGGAGGAGCTAAACAAAATCTCTCAATATCAATTATTAATTTTTTTGAGTATGAGATATAACATAACCCTAAGGCCCTATTGATAGGCCAAAGGACTTCAATGTATAATGCCTAGTTTGAATACTACCAAACCAAATCAAATTCTTAAAGATATCAACCAAAATAATGATACTTAATCATTCTAATATCTAAATAATATAAAATCTTAACAAAATCATAATTAAGATATCCAAGTCATGGCTTGTAAAATCCTGACCCATAGTGCGTCAGATCAGCATAGACTGATCTAGTCCTTGACAGAAGTTGGGAATACTGCTGTAGAAAGAGGTAGTTGAACTTCATAATTTTGTCCTTTTTTCTGTCTAAAGAGCGCTGGCTGAATTGATGAGAGTACTGGATATAGAAGTCAAATTGCCATACTGGTTGAGATGTGGATATCTTGCAATATTCAGAGATGTTCCTGTTGGGTGGCAGCATGAAGATTAAGCCGGTGAGCTGATAGAGGCGGTTGAAAACAGCAGCCTAGCACACAAGGGATGCAACATGAAATTTGTAAATGATATTACGATTCATAATAAATGTCCGTTTAACAAATTTAATTTTATCCAAAATATTTGTCCTTTTAAGATTTCGATGTAAAATTTTGGTTATTTTTCCTAATTTGCTCTTTATCACTATTAAATGTGTCTTTCTAGGTTTTTATATGCCCCAAAACCTGGTTATTTAATATTTAACAACTATTAGGATGTATTAGTCATTTGGCTTTAGTTATTAACTTGTATGCATGAAGCAACATGAAGTTAAAATGACACTTATTTTGAATCAGAAGTAGTAGTGATTTGGATTTGCAAATAAATAAACTTTTTATAATGTATGAGGAAGACGACTTTAGAAAATATCACTTTGAAAATATAAACATGTGATATTGCCTAAATATATAGGATGTTGCTGCTTTTATGTAGAGGTGATAAAAGGGTCATATAGATTAGAATTTAGTGGGGTTAAACTTTGTTTTGCTATGTGATTGGGTCGGGTTTTGGGTGGGGTCATGTCTGTTTCGGGCTTGGGTTTAGCTTAGGTTTGTCATGATTTGGGCCGGGTTCAAGTTAGGGGCAGGTCATGTTTGATCCATCGGGTTTGGTTTAAGTCTACAAACTCCGACTCCGATTAAGTTTGGGTTAAGTTTGATTTGGCTCTACAAGCTCCGGGTCAAATCGGGTTTGGGTCAGGTAAATTCAGTTTGGAATTTAAATTAACAGCACTTTTTATTAATTTAATATAACAAATAAGTTAAATTTTATTATAGTTATGCTTATTGTAATAGTTATTATCGTAATATATGTAATATTTATGACAAATTATTATTATTATAAATATAATAATAGTAATTATTATGATTGCTATAGTAATTACAGTTATCATAATAAATAAAATAATTATTATTTTGTTTAATACTATACTAATAATAATAATAATAGTAATAATTAGAAATCTAAAATTTATTATTATTATTATTATAGTATATATATATATATATATATATTATAATAAATTCAATAATTATTAATATAATTGCAATTTCTACGTTCATAATAACAACAATTAGTATGATATGATCAGATCTCTTCGGGAATAAAGTGAGGAAAACAGAGATTTGATATTTTAGTATTATTCATTGTTGTATGGATTGAGTATCATATTCTTAAGATAGTTTATTGATATTTATGTAGCAATTTATATAAAGTAAAATGTTGCCTGTGTGGAATAAATTTGACTTTAGTTTTGATCAATTTTGAGTTTATGTTTGGGTATGACATAGGTTTGGGTCGGGTTTTTTTGGTTGTGTTATTTCGATTCAGATCAGTGTGGGTGTGTAGATAGTCATTTCAGATTGGTTCAGGTCAGGTGTGGGTCATTATTGGGTTAGCAAAATTTTGGTTAGAGTTTGGTTTGGTTTCAGATTGCTTCATGTTGAGACCGGGTTTGTATTTTCAGATCAAAATTAGGTTTGGGTTATTCAGGTCAGATGAGCTTTGTCTGAAAATGTTTCAGGTCTACATGTGTGTAGTAAAAGGTTAGAGTAAAAGGCTTTTCCTGAAAATTAGGGGTTGTACTTATTTGGGCTGGGGTAGTTTTGTATATTTTCAGCGGTTGTATGAATTCTATGTTTGAAAAAATGAAGAAAAGGAGAGCTGATAGGGGCGGTTGAAAACAGCAGCCTAGCGCACAAGGGATGCAGCATGAAAGGTTATATGTAAATGATATTACCTCTGATTTATTGTAAGTGTCATTTTAATAACATAATTTTGGATTGTTATTCAAAATTTGTGTCATTTTAGGATTTCAATGTAAAGTTTTGGTTATTATTCCTAATTTACTCTTTACCATCATTAAATGTTTCTTCCTAGGTTTTTGTATGCCCAAAACCTGATTGTTAGATATTTTAGCAACTGCCCCCTATCAGCATTAATACAAAATGTATTAGTCATTTGGCTTTAGATTTTAGTATGTAGGCATGAAGCTAAAATGACACTTATGTGCTGTTTGGTTTGGGTTGAAATGGAGTAAATGATTTCATTTACCTCTCTTCACCCCATTTGGAGATGTTTTCTTTTTGGGGTTATTTGGGGTGAACTCCATTCACCCCATATATATTAACCTTACTTTTAAAGGATAACGGAGGAGAATGGGAAAATTTAAATGATATTTATACATGACCGAACCAAATTATTCCTAACATAATATCTTCTCGGCTTATATTTTTTAACAAAAGGGTATAAGTAGCATTTGTTTTATTTTTTTGGCTTTCATTCATCTCAATTGAAACAGAATAAAAACAATATTCTCTTTGATTTACTCAGGTTAGATTAATATTGTACAAATAATATTTTAAAACATTCATCTTCATTCTTTTCACTAGGGTGAATTTTTAAAGTTTACCCTCATCTCGATTTATCTCACTTCGAACAAACTCTTATTTTGAATCAGCGATAGTAGTGATTTGGATTTGCAAATAAATGAAGTTTATATAAAGTATGAGGAAGACAACTTCAGAAAATGTCACTTCAAAAACATGAACATCTAAGTGAAGGGAATGAAGATGAATGTTTTTTAAGGTTAGGGTGTTGGTGCTTGCATGCAGTAAAAGTTTAGGATAAAGATTTGAACTTGGGGCTTTTGCAGAAAATTAGGTGTAGTTTTGTACCATGTCGGGGTTGTATGAATTTTGTATTTGATGGGTATCAGAATTCCTTTTACTCAACCTCTCCCTAATATGAGTTAAATATTGTTTCGGTACTTCTAGAATATCATTTTTCTCATTTTAGTCACTGAAGAAAAAAAAATGTTCAATTTGATTTCTCTAGAATTTATTTATTTATTTTTGTCAAATTAGTCTCTCATCTATCTAATTAACCTACAAATCAGGTTAATTCATAAACACTCCCTCCTGTTTTGAAAATTAAATCCTAATTATTCTTTTAATGCAAATAAGAAAGAAATAATCAAGTTTTTGGTTAAATTAAATTATAATGAAACCTCCTTCAACTTCCTCTTTCACTGATCTGCAATACCTTCCTCCTTCCTCCCATACAATGAAATATTAGTATCGCAATTGCATATCGGCCACAATTTCGCGGTTTTTGAGTCAGCCACGACGTGAAATTCTGAAAATGCAGCCGTTTCAGAAAATCACATATTTATCACCGCAATATCGGCGAAATTTCAGATATCGGCTGATATTTTACTGATATTGGTCTATATTAGCCGATATTTACCGATATTGGCCGATATTTGTTGTGTAAAAGAATTAAAAAATCACGCCGCGACAACCGCGATATATAAAATATCATTTGCAACACCCCGATACTGTGACACCGCGACCGTAACCATAATCGTGACCGTAACCGTGGTTTTATTGTCCCAAAACCAGGATTATAGAATTTAAATGAAATTCTAAGGAATAGGTGATGATTATGGTTTAAATTATTGATTAGGAGTGAGAGTGTGATTATCTTGTCATTGGAGGTTAATAAGAGAGCTTGGGAATAATTTGGCCTAAAAAGGAAATCCAGAGAGATGAAATTTAACATTTTTTTAATTCAGGGACTCAAATGAGAAAAACAATATTCTAGAGGGACTAAAATAGTATTTATCTCCCTCAAAATAGGACTATTACCTAAAGATCCACAAATACTACATGATGGGAGAGACTAGCATAAGACTTTCTGGTATTATCTCTTTAGTTCTGCCCACTCAACTAACAACTCTTTGGTGGTTGTCTCTGTGTGTGTTGTTTGTTCAATATAGAGGAATCATCAATGTGGCCCAACCCAGATGTTTAAGCTTTGAGTTCACTGGTTCCCTGATTTGTATTCAAAGTCACCACCACAGAGAAGTTGAGTAAAAATTGGAAGCACATTGATGGGTATGTGAAAGGAGGCATTGCCTTGAGGGAGAGTTATTGAGTATATTATGAAAACAATTAAGCGAGCTAACCTATCAAGTTCAATTGTGACACACCAAAACTACTTCTAACTTTACAAATTCGTACTATCCTTAATTTTTTTCCCCTCCTTGTCCCAAAACCACCTGGAAAATGTTCCATTACCATTCTACAGCACAATAACCAAGGCTAACAGGAATTTGCGAAAGACAGAATAGGATTGGTTTTTTATTTTTTATTTTATCTAATTTTTGTTTCCTATTGTTTTACACTTGTTCAGTTGTTCTTATTAGGCTATTTTTTCTTATTTGAAAAAAAAAATAGGGGTAGTTTGTCATCACCACAGGGTTGTACAATGATGATGGATATGAGAAAGACCATTGAGGATCATTTAGCAATGGATTGCATCCATGAAGCAATTTAGGTGTTAAAAGTTTTTATCTGAATTGGAATAGATGAAATTAGGAGACAAAATTGACTCAGGAAATGAATCAAGGTCTCTGGGCAGGCACTTAAATTGACTTGCTTGCCCTGACCTCTTCATTGATGAAAATGTGCTGTATGCAATTGATTGTAACATGGTGTTTCTTCTAAAATCCTGTTATGAACCAGATTTTCCTGTTTGATAATGCACACAGTTTTCATTTCCACCAAAATATAGGGTATACAAGTGTCATTTTGTGACTTTACACTGTTACGGAGATGAATTGAATGCTTTGATTTTACAGCTGTTAACTTGGGCATGCTCTTAGGATTTACATCTGGTACATATTGCAGATTGTTTCATTTAAATGAGTGAAGGTTTTTGCAGGAACTGGATGTATGGATTATGTTGCTTTTATTTTCATACCCTCTGGCATTTTTGTTTATTCTCTCCGCATCATTAATGATATATCTTCACCCCATTGAACCTTTCCTTGTTGATGACTTTTGTTTCATGGGAACTGCATAATAAACGTGCTGTTGCTTGTATCATGTGTTAGAATTGGTTTGGTAAGTTAAATCTAGGTTGGAATTCCTATCGATGTATGTGTTTTCCTGCATGAAAAGTGCAGAACTGCTCATTGTCAGTAAGCAAAGGTCTAGGTCCTGGACATGTCTAGTTTACCTACCATGTACAAATATGCGTTTTTGATGTGAGTTTTTGACTCTACAACTTGTCCTATGTGTCTTATCAGGTCAGTGGCGGGCCACCTGGTATTGGCCTAAGGCCCATGAATTCTGCGAATAACATTTCTGGTATGGGTTCTTATGACCAACTTATGCAGCAGTATCAACAGCAACAGAGCCAGTCACAGTTTCGTTTGCAGCAGATTTCAGCAGCTAACCAGTCACTCAGGGATCAAGGGATGAAGTCCGTGCAAGCTGCACAAGCTGCTCCAGATCAGTATGGTTTACTTGGCTTGCTGAGTGTGATAAGGAGGAGTGATCCTGATTTGACATCCCTTGCACTCGGAATTGATTTGACAACCTTGGGTCTGAATTTGAACTCATCTGAAAATCTTTACAAAACATTTGCCTCTCCCTGGTCTGATGAGCCAGCGAGGGGTGACCCGGAATTTGTTGTACCACAGTGCTACTACGCAAAGCAGCCACCACCTCTTCATGTTAGCCTCTTCGCTTTTTGAGCTTACTTAAAGAGTTTATCTGCATCATTAATAATTGTTCTTGGTTTTTGTTGGCTGGATGCAGCCTGGATGTTTCACCAAGTTTCAGCTGGAAACTTTGTTCTATATATTCTACAGGTTTTATTTTCTTATTTAGTTCTCTTTTGTTGAAAAATAAAAAAAGAAATGAAAAAGAAAAAAGAGTTATGTCATTGATGGTACATTCTAATGCATTTTGGTGCTTCTCCGTGTACCGCAGCATGCCTAAGGATGAGGCCCAATTGCTAGCAGCAAATGAACTGTATGCTTCTCAACCGAGTGAAATTTTTTTCTAGTTGCTTCTCCCACCCACCAAATTCTACCGTTTTTATTGGGTTGCTTCGTATGCCACGTTCTGCTGCTTCATAAATATCCTACAGATGCTAAGGAAGATGATTCCTTAACCAGAGATTTCTGATAACATCTCTTTTTGGCAGATATAATAGAGGTTGGTTTTATCACAAAGACGAGCAGATGTGGCTTAAAAAGCCTCCTAAAGTGGAGCCGCTTGTCAAGACCAATGCATACGAGAGAGGATCTTATCTGTGTTTTAATCCCAACGTTTGGGAAACTACTGTGAAGGTAACGGGCTATTGAATTGTTGCTTTTGATGTTGTTATTCCTTTATAAATCCAGGCTCCTGAGCAAGTGATACGACTTGTCTGCAGGACAACTTCGTTCTCCATTACGAATGCGTTGAGAAGAGACCTACCCTAATTCAGTAAAATTAGATCTTTTACCGGAATGTACATTCTCTGGCCATTTACAAAATATGTCAGAACCAATCCATTCGGTTGCTTGGTAACTATATTTTGAGCGATTGAAAGTGGTGGTCGCATTTGATTTATTTTCTTACGTAGATCTTTCCGATGCCCTGACTTTGAAAGTTATATCTTTACGTTAGGAATTCATACTTCGCAACTGGAAGCTGTTTTAGCTACTTGTCATTCTCAGTTGGAGCTCGTCTGTATGGTTGGCTGCTGTCCAATCCGGAGCTTTTTGTGGGCGTTGGACAGGATGCCCTATTTTTGTACTCGGTCAGGATTCTGATGTATGATTTCAAAACTGCCTGTTAATTGCTTCGGATCGTACATCAGGCTGTAATTGAAAGTGCATTTTTCTGACCAGATTGCATGACAGCATGAGGCCTTCACTTGAGCTTTTACGTTTTAGCTAAGCTTGAATTTTGCCTATCCCATGCGAATCTCCACAAAAATAGTAATTTTCCTTTATAGACGGGTTGGCGCAATCAAGTCATATCTTGTTTTGATAGTCGGTGGCGGTACACACTGTGAGGAACAAAACCTGTGCTAAGCTAGGGACGTAAACGGGGCGGGTATTACCCGAAATCCGTCGGATTTTATCCGGCGGATACTTAAACGGATATGGATACGGATATGGAGGATAGAAAAAAATACCCGTCGGGTTCGGGTACGGATACGGGTATGGGATATCCATACCCGTACCCGTAACCATACTCGTATCCATATCTGTACCCGTTTACCCGATATATAATTACCCTTTTACCCTTAATTTTAAAATAAATATAGTATAAATTAAGGTTAAAATTGTCATTTGGCTTAACTATAAATGGGTTTATCCGTCGGGTAATGGATTTATCCGTTGGACAATATCCATTAACGGGTAAACGGATAATCCGTCGGGTAATGGATATCCGACGGATACGGATATGTCAACGGATATCCGTTCGGGTACGGGTACGGATTCGGGTACGGATTTTCTTATCGGGTACGGATACGGGTATGGTATACCCGACCCGAACCCGCCCCGTTTACATCCCTATGCTAAGCACGGATACACTAGTAACACTACCCAAGGTCAAAGCAGTCAGAGCAGACCTGGTGCTAGGACTAGCAAAAGCAAGAAGAAAGGTAATATTAACTAACTGGAAATACATAAGGACAATGGGTGCTAGATTCGATTTAGAATTGTTAAATTTGTCTCATTTTTAATGAATTTAGGTTTATAATATTTGAAACCGACAGATCTCAATCAGGTGAATTTTAGATATGGATTAGTAGTTTTATATCTAGGTCCGACCTAGTATGTGTGTGTGTGTGTGTTTATATATATATAGACTCACACACTCACATTAAAATTATATTTCTTGTCTTTATTATATTTACATTTGAGATACTTATTTTTTTTTAACTTTACGTCTTTGTGTTTGTTTTATAAATATTATGTATAATATTTCATTCCAAAAGTATTAAAATATAATTTAAAAAGTTAAAATAATTCTTTTAAAATGTTTATCTTATTACTCGAAGAATTTTTTTTTAACAAAAACTACATATTAAGTTATATAAAATATAAGTATTTATATTTATATAGACTATTTTAAAAAATAATAGCTAGATTCATTAGGATTTATTTATTCACTATATTCAGTAGGTCTGGATATGGGTATAAATTTTTAAAATTTGATTAATTTGGGTTTGGTTTGAATTTAAGTAATATAAATGGATTTAGATTCAAGTATGGGTTTGGTTTGATCTAATCCATTACCATTCTTAGATAAGCCCATGCATAGTTATTGCTTGGGTGGTAAGTTTATTCATGGATTGTCATTATTGGAGCTAAGGGGAGATATCTGGCGCACAGCTTTTTTCGTCATTATTGGAGCTATCTGGGAGTTCAGGAACAAAGTGGTGTTTGAGGATTGTCAGGTGTGTAGTAGATGGCTGATTCTGCTCATTAAAGTGAGAATTGGGTCTTGGATTAAGGCAAATAGAAAGGAGTTTCCCTATAGGATCCAGGAAGTGGTTCATAATGTTGATGCGTTCCTATAGCTTTATTATATTGCTCTTTTGGCGCTTTGTCGCTATCTTAACTATAAAAAAAAAAAGTTTATTCATGGATGTCTTAGAAGTGGATTTGTGGTATAAAATTTTATGCATGAGTATGAGATGATTTATACCTTCTTATGATTAGCTTACTTGATTTTGGTTATCAAACAAGGGTTTGTACAAATTCATGGCAATTCAAATGTTATTGATTATCCATAACTCTAGGACCGTTAAAAAGAAGGGCATTTGACAAAAAAAATAACTTTTTGTCTAAGCAGATCAAATTGAATACTTCATCTGATATTTTTTTTTATAGATTATTTGATTTAGAAGAAAATATATTATATTTATTAATTATTTCAATAACATATCATAGTTTAGTAATATATGATTTTTGTTGGTAGAAAGTTTTTAAAATTTATTTAACTTTTATATTCAAAATTTTATAATAATATTTTAATACTCTTTTTTAAATAGATCAAAACATTCATATAAATATAGATATAAATATTATATGACATGCGATCTATATTTTCGATAATTTTTGCTGTAAAAGTTATTAAAACTAACAGAATATGATTCATATGCATTAAAATTTATTCTACCTTTTTAAGGGGGACGGAAGATTAGTTCACATCTCTAGATATTTGATCTTACAGCTTCAAAGTCAAAGACACTGTTACATGTCCATGAAAATACTATCGAGGAAACTTCCTTTCCTCATAAAGCCAATTGGCCCTACTTGATTTTTGTATTTATTTGGTCACAATTGGCCCTCCATGTTAGTGTGAAATGATTGCCTATCGGGGGTTTAAAGCCAATAAAAATGGTGAGAGAGGGTGAGAGGAAAGGTTACGTAACCTCCGTATATACAATAAAGGATAGCTTCAGCCTTTACTGTACAGGATGGATTACCTTATGAAGGGATAGAAAATATCGATTTCGCACTTGTAAGTAACACGTGAAGTAGTAGAAATTATTTTGTATAAATTATTAGGGGGAAAAAAAAAAGGATTCGCCGTAAATTTATAGGAAGGTTTACGCAGGCTGAACTCCCGTGAAGCAAGCAATTGGGAGAGAAGTTTATGACGCACCCAAATGATATGACAGGATTGGACCGGATTGGGTTATCAATTTGGAACTTGGAAGACCAAGTTGCAACCCCAAGTTGAGTACTAATGGAAAAGACTGCAGAAAAAAAAAAGGAGGGGGGAGGGGCCACATCCCACATACATGAGAAGGGGGCAGCAACGGTTTCACGAGTCAATAAGCTTTCTTCGAGAGGGAAAAAGACAACACATAGTGTGCAGTAAAACTGAGACTTTTGGATAAGCACCAATAATATCATATGACGTGGCTACTACTCGTCTTACCAGCACTCAAATATCAGCAACTGCCTAGCACGGGTTTATATCACAGAACCCACTTGCTACGACGAGGAGGAGGAGGACGACGATAGGTTTAGCTCCAGAAACGTGGCTAAACAGATGACAAAATACCTGCAAGCCTGAGATTCTTCTCATCGCAAACATCCGAGCACTGACTGATTAGTGATTCCCGAAGACTGCCACAAAAACTACAAGCCCATTGCCAAACATGCCTCTAGTGTAACAAGCAGGACGGCAAATCAAAGATAAGATGATGGAGGACCAACCAGCAAAATTAAGTACTATTCCACCATATCATCATTATCAATTAAGCGACAGATATATATATACATACATACGGAATATGCATATAGGGAGAGAGGCAGAAAACAACCCAACCAACATAGCTGCCAACATTATATATATTATATAATGAATATATATAATTATGTATAAATATATATATATGTCTCATGAGGATACATACGAATAATAACATCAAACTAGCAACGCCCTATAAATTAATACTTCAAAAGAGATTTAATTAAGTAGTATCAGATTCAGTCTTGCTACCTAATATCAAACGCAACGACATTTAAGCTCCATTATCTTCTCTAGAGAAGATAATGATGAAACCGGCTCGTTAAAAAAGAAAAAGAAGAAGGAGAAGAAAGAAGCTAAAATCAATCCATCCATTTAAGCGGAAGCCTTCACCTTTCACTCATTGTAACCTGTCTTCCCTTCCAGAATTTACAGATCCTCGCCATACGTAAGCAGTCAGCGCCAATATCAATCAAGAAACCTTCAGATGAACCACGGGGTATCCTCCTTAAACTCAAGGGAAGGAAGGTCGATGGAACCAGCAGCATCGAACGGGGCATTGAATTGCACATCTGCAGGTAGGAATATGGTGGAGCCCTTGCTTCCAAACTGATGTTTCATGTTCGTACCCTCCCTAAAGTTGTTTCCAAACTGTTGCATATTTGCTGCATAGCCTGTGTTGGTATCCCGCGAAGCATTGTTTCCAAATTCTTGCTGCATATTTGGCCTCTGGGAAGAAGCATTGTTTCTCCCAAGATGATGCACGTTAGGGCCGCCTCGAGCACTGTTACTGTTCCCGAACTGCACATCTGTCCTCTGGCAATAAGCATTGTTCCCAAACTGCTGCATACTGTTTGGGCCAACCTGAGAAGCGCCGTTCCCGACCAACATATTGTTGTGCCCCTGAGATATGTTGCTTCCAAACTGGACATTCTGCAACTGGGACACGTTGTTCTGAAGCAGCATGCTACCCTGTCCCTGCCCACCAAATTCATTGTTTCGCTGAAACTGAAATAACCCCCCCTTCTGTCCCTCATCGCTGTCTTGCATAGTGTTCAGACTCCCAGGAGGATTGAGATTCCTGTTCCGCATAAGATCTCCATCATAATAAGACAAGATGTTAGAAATCGTTCTCTGCCCATCATCATCAGGTACATTCAGACCTGTAGCAGCATTGTTAAAACAGGCTAAAGGCTGGTTCACCGATGAAGCAGCAGCGGACAGCTTTGGTTGCTGATCTAAGAAAGGCTGCTTGATGAGGTTTCTGCCATTATTCTCATTCAAAGTCACCCCATTAAGCAACCCCAAGTTTGAACCTCCAAGTCCGTGCAATGATGCTTCAGAAGCGGTGTCACTGATATCACGAGGACGATGAGGGCAGGTAAGCTGATGGTTGTTTCTTAAGTTCCGGTTGGAGAATCCAAGACGGTAATCGCTGTAATGACACTGAGGATACTCACAGACGTACACCATCCCGTGCCCCATTGGCTTGTGTGATCCATCACAAGATGGTGGGTTCTTCCTCTTCGATAGAAAATCAGCCTCCGTCCCATCGAACCGCTCTGCCTTGATTGACGGCGCAGAACTGAACATATGATGCGCCGCCCTGAACCTGTCCTTCTCACCAACGATTTCAAACCCGTTGCTGTTACCAGTCTCGGTCGTCTCTTCCTGCACACCAGCGTCAACTCCGTCGACATTATAATCCCCGGTATCATTAATCACCAACGATCCTCCACCATCACCAGACGAAGTAAGCGGACACAAAGCAGGATACATCTTCCTTGCCAACACTTCTTCTTGTTGAATAATCGAAAGCCAAGTAGCAGTTTCCTTCGCAGTCATCTTATCCTGCAGACACTTAGACTGACGAACAAGCTTCCGAATCTTAGCAATATCAGGCGACATATGCTTGATGACAGCGGTCAGGACACAAACTTTCCAAACTTTCTTTAAATCATGTGGTTTCTTATAAGGCGGCGGTCCTTGATCGGTCATCAAGCCTAGCTCTTTCCACCATTCTTCGTTCCCAGTCGGCCACCACGGTGGTGCTATGCCTTTCTCCAATGGAAACCTCCTCTGTGGTGGATCACAATGTTGCATTAAAGCTGAAAGGAGTGATCCCAATGTGGTGTCTTGAAGCTCGTGCAGTGATCGTGGTGGAGATGAATAATTGAAGTTGTTGGGATCGTTGTTTGTGGTGATTTGATGAGGATTATGATCAGCTTCGTATTTAGAGATGGCTGCAGGTCCGTTTCTGTCGAATCTGACTTTTTCTTTCCACCAAGCACGGAGATTGTCTGAAGCACCGCCCACCGGCTTTCCGTTTTCGGGTATGATGCCGTAGACAAAACCTTGAGCCTGACAGACCTCCATCATCTTTAACATGTATTTGAGGATACCATCTTGAGCTCGGGACATCTTTTTCCTTCTAGCTTGTTCTTGGGACTGACGCTTCTTGGCTCCTACTAGGTGGCTATTGTCGTCCGTAAGGCCTTGGTGGTTGGATTTGTTCATTTTTTGTTGCTTGAGAGATTGGAGGAGTAATTTGTCTCGATACATCCTTCGTTCTAGCGCCCGCAGCTCAAGATCATCGTCAGAGATCTCGTCGTCGTTGTCTTCGAGTGTGGAATCTGGCTCATGAACATCTTGAGCTAACTCCGGTTTCCCAGAAGGAAGAGGTGGCGGTGGGTGCAGGAAATCATCAATGTTATCAACAAAGCCCATATCGTCGAAGAAATCCATCTTTCAAGTAGCTGAAAAATAGTAAGTGCGGATTCCTGATCAACAGGGATGTAAATGGTTAATGATTCAATCGACAGAAGCCGGCCAAGGCAAAACTGAAATCAAGACGGAAAGTAAAATGGCAGTAAATAAACTGTGCGTATATATGTAAATAAACTGTGTATATATATATATGCACGGTCCTTCCCCGACCAACAAGGTAATAAGTAAACACTAAATGGGCAATTTAATCAGACAAGTTTCAATTAATGGCGAGTTTCCCGCATTCAAACCCGTTACAATGAATATGGAAATGTAACAAAATAAGGTGTCGGCCGGGTAAAACATGTACTAATACAAAGAAAATTAGCTAGACCTTCCAGCTTCCACATTAGACAATAAATAACCATAATAAATACATAAATTAAAATACTAGTACCGCCAATTTTGATGAAAGAGAAGTATTAATTAATGAGGTGATTGACTGATGCTGCGCCACAAATAATATGCCCGCCTCAAGCACGGTGGCTTATAACTACAGAAGAGATAGTCAACTCAAACAGCTATGAACAGAACATCAACACTCAATTCATTCACCAAATAATTAGGCAGCAGTCTTCCAATTACATAGACTATACAATACTCATAATTGTTTTTTTTTCCTAAAAAAAGATATGGTTCTGTTCCAAAGAATATACGTAACTTTTCATTTAATCAACTCGGCCCTACACCGCCTTCTTCTTTTCCTTCGGCCGCCATCCTTAGGCTCCGTTTGGATTGGGGTGAATCGAGGTAGGGGTAAACATTAAAAATTAACCTAGGTGAAGGGAATGGAGGTGAATCGGGGTGAATATTTTAAAATTCTGTTTGGATGATATTAACCTAACCTGGGTGAATCGGGGTGAATGTTTTAAGATTTTCGTTTAAATTGAGATGAATAAATATTATAATAATAAAATAAATGATATTTATACCCTTATATTAAATAAATAAGTCATATTGAGGGGTATTTTGGTCCTATCAAGTCAAAAATTTACTTATTCTTTCACCTTCACCTCCGTTACCCCCGAAATCGGAGGTTAATAAAAACGAGGTTAATCGAGGTGAATGGAGGTGAAACATTAACCTCGATTCACCCAGGTAAAATTATTAACCTGATACCCAAACGGGGTGAATCAATTCATTCACCTCCATTAACCTCCTTCCACCCCAAAACAAACAGACCATTAGGGATGACTACTCATGAAACTAAAGTAATTTAACCAATCCAAATAATAAAATAAACTAATTACATTGACAGAATCATACTATTCAGATACATACAACTTTGAAACTATATACACTAGGCTAGGGGAAAAAAATAAATAATGAAATATTCAATTAAGGGTGGCACTGGCACCCCGTGCCCGAATATTGATATTCAAAGTTTGAGGTCTCTTACATTAGCTCAAAGGTTTAATCTTTCTCCTCACACACCCTTGCTTATTTATATACTTCTAAGAAAAAGAAAAGAAAAAAAAAGCCTCTCAGAAAATCCAGTCCTGTACGCGCACAAATCCAACTACAATATTGGTAGATTTTACACAAACCCAAACCATACAGAAACGGGTCAAACCCGAATATGACCATCAAAAATAAAAATCCTACCCGGCTTCAACCCAACCCAACCACTTTGATTCAACCGGCGGGTGCCAACTCTACTACTACTAATCTAGAAAAATAAAAATCCTCCCTCTAGAAAAATAATAATAATAATAATTAAAAGAAAGGAATAAAGACATCAAATAATGAACAGGAAAAGAGAAAGGAATAAAATTCTCAGATCTGAGATGCTCTTAATCCAGCGATTCAAATTCTCAATTAGAGGCATACAAATACGTTTCAAAATCGTCCCGTTCCTTCATAAAAATGATTAGTAATTGAAACAAAAACCCAGGGAAGGAAAAAACTCCTTTGTACGGTTATTATTCGAATTAGATGATAAAATAATAATAATAATAATAATAATAATAATAATAATAAGAATAATGAAATTTTAGTAAAAACATCTGTATTTAGTTTACAGACAAATGGACAGAGAGAAAAAGGGATAGAATTGAAACATACTACTTCGTTTTAAGTACATGGAGTCATATCATCATTACCGTATTATACTCCATATAAAGCCATAACAAGAAAAAAATAAATGAAAGCAGAGGCGCGGTACAGGCCACTGGGTAGAAAAATCAGTAATTATGAGGTTCATTAATAGGAGTGAAAAAAAATGTTGAAAAGGAAGTAGCAGAATTTTAGGAAAGCCGAGTGGTCGCCTGGTCGGCATAATTAAAAGCAATAATGAAGACGAAGAAGACGAAAAACATAGACCCAGTTCGATTAAATTAAATGAATTAATGATTTACCATCACGTCTTTCAATCAATGAAACAAAAACCCAGGAAAGAGAAGATCAAAAGCATAAATTCACAAGAATTCGTCCTAAAATTAAATGCACTACATGAAAGAAAGCACAAACGCAGATAACAAGTAGCAAAAAATTAGCACCACCGACTTTTCGAGATAACGCATGGAACGACAGAGAGATTCAGTGATCGATCTCATACCGAAAACCAGCCAAAATAAAAGAACATTCAAGACATCTACTGTCACAAAGCAAATTAAGCAAGAGAGATGATTCCGGATCAAAGGTTAATTTAATTTTTTTTTTTATAAATGAAATGGAAGGGGGAGGGTTTAATATAGAGAGAGAAATGAATTAACCTGTAAGTCAGTGAGTAAAGACAGAGAGAGTGGTGTTGTAGTAGTAACTCCGGGTTTCCACCATGGATGGACGGAGTTCAACTTAGATGGGAAGAAATTATGAGCGAAATGATAATGAGAGAAAGAATAAGGACGGAGGGAGGGAGGGAGGGAGGGAGAGGTGGACTTTTCTGGTCTGCTTTTCTTCTCTCTCTTTTGGGGTGAGAACGATAAAAGAATAGTAAAAGAGAGAGATAAAATGCCCGCGTGTGAATATGAACAGTGGAATCCATTTATTTATATATATAAATAGATGTAACTATGATCAGGGGAGTTTTGACCGTGGTTAAGACGCGGGGGCCTTTTATGTCATTCAGCATTAAATTCTTAATTTCATTTGTAGTTACTTCTTTCGTTTCCGTGTTACATGAATATTGCTGGATATGCTAAAAGTAGGAAAAAAGAGTAATATACTTAATATATATTTAATTCACCCGTAATTACTTTATTAACTAGTATACTATATTTTAGATTATATATATATATATATATATATATATTTGAGCCGGAACGGTAGCTTACAATCAATTAGTCCAAACATGATTTCTTAAACTAGAATTGAGTTTTTATTATTAAATTTTAATTCTTAAATTTTTTATTTTAGTTTTAATTCTAAAACTTTATATTTTTTATTTTATTCTTAAAAAATATATAACCTTTTAGTTTTCATTTTAATAATTTAAATTCTCATTTTTTTAATTTTAAATCTACATTTGAAATTAAAATGCATAATTTTGTATTTTTGAAAATTAAAATGTTAATTATGATTTTAATTTCTTATCCAAAAGAATGAAATATTGATCAAATTACTAAATATATTAACTCAATAATAATAATAATAATAAGTATAAGTATAAAATAAAATAATGTGCTTATAAAAGTTAATAGGAAGTCTCAATCATAAGAAAAGATATATTAAACAAAGATATAAATTTAATATATTATTGATTGTAAAGTAGAAAATGTTATTTTGATTTATATTTGAGTAGTGTAATTTGTAAATAATGACAATAGGTAGAATTGTATGTATATGAATTACCATACTCTGTAAAATACCATTTTTATACAAAATGATGTTATTTTATTTGCTAAATTCCTTGATTGGAAATACATGAAATCATTTATATTATTATTATTATTAACCCTCCTCTAATTGGAATAAATCTTGAATGTTAGTTTCTTATCTACAATTAATATTTTTACACGTGTATATTAAATTTAACTTTCGATGTAAATGACAAAAAAACATTTATAAGCATTACATCTTTTGTTATTTCGTTATAAATAATGAATAATTTTTCTTTTAAATTTTTAGGTTCTTAAATAAGTTGTATTTCCATACGCAAAAGTATATAATTTACGACGAGCATTATGTTCGAATAAGTATTTAAATTTATGATTACTATATTATATCTAGCAATGTTTTATTTTAACACCTAAGTTTATGCATGTATTAATAATGTCATATTTACCCATATGCTTTATTTTTAAATTCTTAAAATGATTGAAATCCATACATAGCACGAAAACAACACTAGTTAAGTTATAAGATTTATTCCCGGACATCGTTTTCTGAAAACTACGTAATCTTATTAATTTTAAAAGTAATTCTTAAATGATATTTATTGAGGGTCTATTATAATGCCGCTATTTTAGATTTGCACTAAAGTAGTTCAATGTTAACTAATGAAAAAAATTGTCGTAATTTAGCACATAAACAACATCTAATACTGTCTAACGTAGGCATGTAATTAAAACTTAAAAACTACGTAATACTTTTTTCGGTTATTTATTAGAATTATTAAAAATATTTGATTTTATTTATAAAATAATAGTACGGAAACAACACTAGTTAAGTTATAAGATTTATTCTCAGACATCGTTTTCCGGAGACGACATAATTTTATTAATTTTAAAAGTAATTCTTAAATGATATTTATTGAGGGTATATTATAATGTCGCTATTTTAGATTTGCACTAAAATAGTTCAATGTTAATTAATGAAAAAATTGTCTTAATTTAACACATGAATAACGTCTAGTATTGTCTAACATAGGCAATTAAAACTTAAAAACTACGTAATTTTTTTTGGTTTTGACGACAATATTTATTAGAATTATTAAAAAATTTTGATTTTATTTATAAAATAATAGTATTTTAAAAATATATGCCAAATATACAGTTTGGTGGATATTAGTAATTAACAAATATTTTTAGTTTTGGATTCTTAAGCCTAACTAGAAAACTATCATTAGCAATTTCTTTTGCTTTTAACAACATCATTAAACTGTCCAAAATCACGAGCGTGCATCTTTTGGTTTCGTTTTTGTTCCGCCAACGTAGGTCGCCGGATGATGATTCGCGTTTCAACCTTTCATGATCGAACACTTGGACGCTCTTAGGAGTTAGGACGCTTTATTTTTCCGTCCACCCTTTTTGGTTCAGACAATAGTATAATTTGGGCAAACAGAGGGCAGGGCCAGGGGGTATAATTTTGGGGCGGCGCCCGAACGTGCGCCGGATGCGAGGAAGAGGACAAGCCACTTTTTTAACTGTACATAAACAAGAGCGAACCTTCTCGGAATGATGTCAGTGTCAATCTACTGCAAATGAAATAGGTATGATAACTAAATTTTTTTTTTTACTAATTTTTAACTCTTCTTGGGTCATTTACGTCTATGCCCCAGACTATGGCCCTCAGTAGACTCCCAAGTTGGCCTTCCAGGCATCCGTAGGCCTAGAAATTGAATCTAGATAAGATGCAAGCCACGTTCAGTCGGACCTAGCTCTAAATTTGCTTGTGACACCTAAATTTATAACCGGCTTAGATCCATCGAAGAATCTTAAAATTTTAAATTTAAATTTGTAGATTATAATAGATAAACGAATCTTAAGTAGATTTTAAATGAATTCGACCATTTATTTTTAAAAAATTATATAAATACTAATATTTTTATATTTTATATAGTTTAAAATCTATTTTTTGTTAAAAAAATTTCATGTGAAAAATTAAGCATTTTTAAATAATTATTTTAACTTTTTAAATTGTATTATAATACTTATGGTATGAAATATCAGATATATATTATTTATAAAATAAGTATGCAAATAAAATAAAATAATGAGGATCTTAAATAAAATCATAAAAATGATAACAAATATAAATTTAGTGAGTGTGCGTGTGTGTACAAACTTTTATATATATATATATATATATTAGACGTATAGGACAGATGAGATTTAGATCTAAAGCTATTGCTCAAACCTATTTAACAATATATAAATTTAGATCATTCGAATTTAATAATTATAGACTTGAACTCGTTAAAAATCTGACAAAAATAGACATGAAACTCATTAGCATCCTTATTTGAATTAATTTACATATTATTAATCTTATTAGAACATCAATATTACCCAACGTGCTAACTTTTAGGGTTGTAAGTAAATGAGGTAAGTCGAGCTAGGATGAGCTTAGGATCGGCTTGTCTGAAAGACGAGCTTAATTTTTTAAGAGCCGAGCTTAGCCAATTCATTAGTTTTTATAGTAAATAAGTTGAGTTTGTGAGTTTTTGCAACGTAAACAAGTTTAAATTTAAATTTTTTTATGTTTAAGTTTGACTTGTTTATTAAATGAACCTAAAATTATTATTCGCAAGCGGCTTATCTAATTAAACGAACGAGTCAAAGCAAATCCAACAAATTCACAAACTACCTCTTTCTGGTTATAGCCCTACTAACTTTCCGTGTGTTTTATGTTAGATTTCCTTGTATAGCTAAGAATGCAATGAATTTCAAACGATGCATAATAGTGTAAAAAGCAGCGTTTTTTGTTTATATGTTGAGCTTTAAGAAATGAAGAAAAAATTATGGAATATAAAGTCTCTCTTTTCTTCCCGTATTCAAAAGTAGAATATGAACGCATCACCCCGAGCGTTAGCATATGACTAATAGGTTAGACTTCATCAATAGAAATAAAGTATGTTTCCTTCTACACGCTTTTATTTTTTTCCTAATAAATGATGTAGTATATTAATATGCACATTTTGCTTGAATCTTTATACTATGATTATTAACGAGGTTACATATATATGATTTAACGTAATATATACATTACGCAAGAAGCGATGATTAGACATGATTCAAGGGGTGGTATTTGACCTCATAAGTCAATCTCTTTTTATACGGTGTTTATTATTTTTTTTAGAATATTGTAATACTTTAAAAAAATTCAGAAATAAAGGATACAAATAATAAATTATTGAATTTAAATACATGTACCCTTTTAATAAAAAATAATAATAATAATAATAATGACAACAATAAAAATAGCACAAGAAAATTATTATTTAGAAGCCATTTTAAGAAATCAACCTAAAATTAATTATAGATAAATTATAGCAGTTTCTAAATTAATAAAAAATATTTTTAATTATTATGACTCATTAATAGTAAACCCCCAAAAAATCTTAAACACCCTACCATCCCTATTTTCCTTTTTCTTTTTTTTTCTCTCTCTCTTTTCTTTATTCCTTTCTCTCTTTTTTTCTTCTACTTTCCACCCAGCTGACTGGGTTGCGCCCAGCAGGCCCGGTGGTGAGCCTCTCCCCTCCTTTCCTTCTCTTCTTTTCTTTTCCCCTAACCAGCCTAACTTTTCTTTTCTTTTTCCTTCTTCCCCGGGCAGTAGCCCAAACACGCCTACCCCCCATTTTTCCCTTTCTCTCCCTCGTTTTTTTCCTTTTCCTTTTCTACCCTTACCCCTAACCTCTCGCCCTCGCATGCTTGCAAAACTCCTCCTCCGTTGCCATTTTCGCAGCATACTACACCTACTCCCCCTCTCCCTTTCCTCTTCTGACCATGCAAGGCGTACAACTGACACGTTCCCTACACGTCCCCCCTCCTTACATGTCCCATTCCCTCACCTACCCCTACCCCCTGCAACTTCTCCTTCCTACGCAAGTTGTACCACCCAATCACCTCTGGTCGACAACCACCTACCCATCCCCTCCTTGTCCTCTTCCTTCCTTTATCTTCACCTTACCCTCCTGCTCCTATGTAAGCCCTCCCATGCCCTCAATTCTTCTCCTTTCTCCTACCCGATCTCAATTGCGCTCCTCTCTGCCTTCACACCTTCAGACACAGCATCGGCCGATAGGCTGCCCCGCCATCCTAGCTCCCTCCCAATCTCTTCCCTGCACCTCCCTACACCTACTAAGTCCTTTCCCTTCCATTCTTTTCCTCTCCCTAGTCATGCAAAGTTGGCAGCTCGAGCTACCCTTTTGCACCACCAGCACTGCCTTGCTCCGCCACCACCACTAGTCATACCTCCCTCCATAACTCCTTTCCTACACAAAAGAACCTCCTCTACCACAATAACACATCCACCACCCCTTCTTCCCCTTCCTTTCTTCCCACTCTTCCTCCCTTCTTCTCGGGCACTACCGCCCCACCGTCGCTGCTACGAGACCACCACCTCCACTACTAGCCACTTATGTCAGCACCTCCACATCCTAAGAAACCCTGCCTTCCCTCCTCCTCCCAACCCTAAAAACCCCTTCTTTACATCATCGCTACCACCGCCGCCACCGCCATCACCATCGTGTTGCTGCAATTACCTTTACCTACCCGGTCTATTATGGTTACATCTCCCCCTCCCTACTTGTTTTGAGCATTTTATTTTAATATCCATCATTATTAGTAGTATTTTGGTTAAGAAAATAAGGAAAAAGGGTAGGAAATAAGTAAAATAGCTAAGTGAATGTTCTTATTATAGGTGTCGAACCGGTAATCCCCTCGTGAGGAGGTGTAGGATCTCTTGTTTCAAGACCAGAGCCAACTAGGTAAGGATATAGTTATTTTAGGGTTGTGCTATGTGTTCTTGGTTGTGGGATAAGTGTATTTTTGTGTTATATGTAGATGTGAACTAAATGTGTGTTGTGTACCTTAGCTTTCAAGGATCTAAGGTAATGGTACATATAGATTTTATTGCTTGTTTTTGTATGTGATGCTAAGTCTTACCATAGGTTAATGTAAGTCTTGCTTATGGTTGAAAAATGATGTATTTATGCCAATGTGTCTTAGGTGGGACTTGAGTGGCTAAGGTGAATGAGATAAAATAATGAGTGTAAAGTAAGTAACGTGTTATGTGGGAAGTGTCCTAACTATCCTTTGAAATAATGTGGAGTAATATAAAGGGAGATGATAATGAGAGGGGATAGGGTGGAAACTTGTATGGGAAGTGTGAGCTTTGTATGGGGGCAAGATTAACGTGGTGGGGCCTTGTTTGGAGGTTAACTGTGGGAAGGAAAGTGTGTTTTGGGTAGTTAGTGTACTTGAATGTGTTTTGGTATGTGGGAAGATGGGAAAGTAGTTTTGGTATGTGGGAAGATGGGAAAGTGCATGGGGGCACAAACTAGGGTTTCAGGGATCAACCCTAAGGATAGGGTGTGTCGTGGGGAAAAGTTGAGGAAGTTGGTTATACATGGGTGTTGTGATTAGGAGTATACCACATGGAGGATGTGGGTCAAGTTAAATAGAGGATAGAGTTGTGTAAGAAAGGAGGCGTACGAAAATACAAGGGGATACTACGGTTTGTAGGGGTGACCAGTTAAGAGGTCATTATCACATGTGGGAGTTGGGCTGTAAGATTTTGGAGTTAGGGTGAGTATGGTGATGGTACTTAGATCAGGGAAGCTTGGGGTTAAGTAAGAAGATGAGAGAATTCTAGGGCCACATAGGCTAGATTAGGGTTTCAAGGGGAAAATCCTAATGGGCAATGGGGATCATAGATAGGGTAAAAGGAGAATGGGCTATAAGCCATGAATATGAGGATTTTAACGTTACACTTAGTTTTATGGAAAAATGTTAGAGGTCTTAGGAGTCATTGGAGGGCATGGATATCCCGGGTTAAGGGATTAGGGTTTTTACGAGGTCTGGATCGGTCGGGGTGGTAGTAGTCTAGGAGTGTTACTTGGGTTATGTATGGATAGGCGTGTGATACCTAACAAATAAGATACGAATAAGATATTAATCACTTAAAGTGGAATATCATTGAGCTAGACCCGAATGTAGGATATTTATCGGTCCACCGATTATAATAGTGGTGAAGTTTGTTTTTCCCTAAATAGTAGTACATTTCTAGTCCATCGGTTATAATAGTGGTTAGGTATGTTCTATCCTGGAGTTAATATTCCTAGTCCACTGGTTATAATAGTGAGGTCCCAAGATTAATAAATAAAACCCTTGGATGATAATAATCTATGGAAAAGACACTAGTCACTTACAATGGAACACTGCGTGGATCGAAACTGTATGTCGTATATATATACCGATCCACCGGTTATAATAATAGTCAGAAGTGTTCTTCCCTGGATGATATAGTTACTGGTCCACCAGTCATAATAGTGGGTGTAGCACCCCGAGTCGATACGACCACACGGGGGCTACCTTGGAGCGCTTTTGGATTGATCAGCTGACCCCACAAATCAACACGAGTCCTTTCAGCACGCTTTGTCCTCACTCACGTGCTTCTTGAGAAAATTTCAGAAAATTTCCCAAAACTTCCCAGAAGGTCACCCATCCTAAAATTACTCCACGGCCAGCACGCTTAATTGTGGAGTTCTTAGGATGGAATCACCAAAAGGATGGTATACCATGTTAATATAAGTAGTCAAATCAATCATTATAACACTCCGCTCAATTTGGGGTATTACAGTGGGGTCCCTGAATCTATATGGATATAATTTGAGAGATTTTTAAATATTGTATTAAAGGCTTTAAACTCCAATAGGTATAAACGATCTAACAAAATCTACTGTGTGCATTATATCTATATGTTGTGATGCTATGACCTAATTTAACTATATTATTACCTACTCAGTAAGTAGCATACTAATCACCCTTATTATGGGTACTACTCATTACCATGAGCACTAGCCTCTCCTGAGTCTGTGCAGGTAGTTGATGATTCCTTATAGGACTATGCTGCGTATGATGACCTGGTCGGGGCAAAGTGATGCCTTGATATTTTGGGTCAGGGTTGTAGGGAGTCTATCCTAGACCGCTTTCCCCTTATTATTTATGTTTTTTCCCCAATAGTGGGATCCTATCATATATTTTCCATTCCTCTTATGTATTGACATTTGACTCTCGCTCGTTCTAGTATTTCTATATTTCAATGTCGGACTCTCTTATGTTTTAACTTATTTCTGCTATGGTTTTGTAATTATGTTGATCCTTTTAGCCTTGTGGTTAGTATGAGGTTGGCCAAGGAATCTCTTATACTGATCATGACGGTAGCACCCCTTCTTTTGGCGTGTGGATTTTTAAATAAGCAAAAAATTTCAACTGTGATTTTTAGGGGTTTTACAAATATAGTCAATGATTTTGAGAGGGGTGTATTCACTATAATTGTAACACCCCAAAATTCACTATATTTTTTTTTAAACGGAAGCAATTAAATTAATAACACTGAAAACCTGTGAATTCTGGAAATGTTACCGCCACACTCAATACTAGACCGGTTCACTCCTACCGTTCCAGCATTAAGTGCTAAGGCTAAGAAAAATGACTTGAAACATTAATAAATAATCCAAATTTATGATTACGAAAATCAATTACGTACTGTTCCTTACACAATCCAAAGTACGAGAATTAGTTCATCGAGAAAGGAGATAACTGCAATAATAAAACTGTTTCCTGATTATTCTCTTAAAAATTAAAGGAAATGGAAATAAAAATCTCAAGGAGAGTCGGCCACGTCACTATGGAAACAGGTCCCGCCCCATCATCACTTGACTCATCCTGATGTCCCATATACATCGATATCATCATAAAAGACATCTCCTACCTGCAGTAAATCAGATGGACCTTCTACTCGTTGGAATGAGCAGCACCCATGAAACGGGTGATCAGTACGCTACGTACTGAGTAAGGTAACCAAGCACTGAAGCCAACACATAAGCATAGAGATTCATATATAGAACATAACAGAGGCATAATCACGGTAACATAATATCGTACGAACAATCGGGTAGATACTTAAAGTCCCAAAAAAAAATCCAGATTAATTACTTAATTGATCTTTTATCGGAAATCGATACACATCATGCCTTTTATCAAATCCATGCGAATACGGGAGCCCCAACTATTATTGCCGGTGGATCGGAGGCACATAGGGTATCATACCCTAACCACTATTATAGTCGGTGGATCGGACACACATAGGACTACGCGTCCTAACCACTATTCCTGACCGGTGGATCGGTTGGCCCCGGTTCGCATGGTGTTCCACTGTAAGTAATTAGTATCTTTTAGGTACCTTGCAAACTATGGTTTATTTTTATTGAGCTCGGGAACCCCCACTATTATAACCGGTGGATCGGTTTCGCATAGGACATCATGTCCTAACCACTATTATAGCCGGTGGATCGGTCACACATAGGGTAACACCCTAACCACTATTCCGAACCGGTGGATCGGTTGGTCCCGTCTCAATGATCTTTCACTTTAAATGATTAGTATCTTAAGTATCTTATTCAACAACTTCATCCTAGATAATACCCTAGATATGCATGATCAACACTATACAACCCTAGCTCCACGTAAAATACTCTTCCAATCAAACCCTAATCCCCACACAAACCATACTCACATGCGAACCCTAACTCCACGTAAAACATAGTTCCATGCAAACCTTATCTCCCATGCAAACCCTAATTCCACGTAAAACATGTTTCCATGCAAGCCCTAACTCCTATGCAAAACCCTAACTCCACGTACAACATATTTCCATGCAAATCCTAACTCCCATGCAAAACCCTAACTCCACGTACAACATATTTCCATGCAAATCCTAGCTCCCATGCAACCCATTTTCCATGCAATCCCCACTTTTAGGCAAAACCCTAATCCTCATACAAAACCCTAATCACCAGACAACCTCATGCGAAACCCTAATCCATGCAACTCCCTATCAATATTTTATAACTCCATCATGCATATCTTGAGGCCACATTATACAACAATAATAACATAAATGTACACATGATTCTCATGTCATCCTTTATCCACACCAACATACTTCAATTTCATACTCATGCTGTATAAACAACAACTATACAATATTCACACAAGAGACACTATAATTAACACCATATGACATGCATAGCGTAAAATCACATAATTTAAGTATGGCCTTAGCACCCCTTACCTGAAATGTCACCGGTCTTGGAGCAAGCTCCTATACCTCTTGAGAGTTTTGAAAAGGCTCGCCTACTTTGGGAGAAATACTAGGATTAGGCTTTTCCTAAGAATGCTATTATTTCTAAATTATCCCAAGACCTTATTATTATTTTTTTAAAAAAAATATTATATTAGAATTTACTCTACAACATACTAGTAGAAAATAAAACTAATGCAATTCAAAATACAAAGGGTGATATAAGGGTTTCTACCCTTCACCAAAATAATATTATAAAGATAAAATAATACTAATAATAATAATAATAATAATGATAATGACTAAATGTTATAAATAAAGATAATATTACTAATGGTTAATAAAAGTAGACTTAAAAATTCTGAAATACCAAAGTGCGAATATTAATATAACAATAGGCCTTATACTTTCCGGAATAAATAATAACATAATAATAATAATTATTCTAATAATTATAATATTAATAATAATAATAAGAACGATAATAATCATATAATAATTCAATTAATAACTTAAGATTCAAAACTAACAATAATATTATTTTATTACTACTTCCTACCCTGCAAGTAAAATTTAGTATAACTATTATATTAAATAATAATATTATTGTTAGCAAAGAAATAATTATTATAATCAACTAAATACAAATAACTAAAATAAAAACAGAATAATTTACAATAAATAGGAAATAAGGGTTAAGATGGTCTAGGGTTTCACCTTGAGTTGGCAGGAAGTGGCGGCACGGGCGGTGGTGCACGGCGGTGGCCGGAAAATGGGTCTAAGAGGGAAAAGATGAAGCACAAGAGAGAAATAGCAAGGGAAAAATTAGGATAAGGTTATGGTTCAGTAGAGGAGGATTATAGGGAGTTTTTTTGTGGTTCAGATGGCAGTGGAGGTGGCGGAAACGGCGGCGGACGGCGGCTTAAAGGTTTCGGGGAAAAAAATTCAGGCGAGACAAGCAGCCAATTTGGCACGGCTATGTAGGCCCGTGCAAGAAGAAACGAGGTTTGAAAATGTTTTAGTTAGTTAGAGAAAATTTCAGGGAAGAAAATGGAATGTTTCGGTGGCGCCGACGTTGGCCAAAGGCGGTGAAATCTGCGTCTAAAATCTCGATGAAGACAGCCCTCACTCAGGGTTTCGGGTGAGGAAAAAAAACCAAAGCTCCCATAATCTAACTATTTATAGATGGTAGATGGGATAATTGGGTTTTGGAGGTCGGTAGGGAGGTATTAGGTTCGGGAATTTGGGTGGCCGGTGGCAGTAATTGGGCGGCCGACGTTTGGTTTGCTTCGAGGTTTCGCGAGGCTGGGGAGAAGAAACGCGCGAGATTTAACACACGACAATTACTCCAATTGATTCCTCGGGTCAAGGGGAATTCAAAGAGACAAGTAACGGCTGATTAAAGCCGCTGCAGCCGGAGACGCCATTGATGGGGGCGAAGGTTTCATCGCAGCGACGAGGAAGGACGGAGGAAGAAGGAAGAAGAAAGAAGGTGGGCCGGTCGGCCGAGGAAGGAAAAGAAAGGGAAGAACCGGGTGGTTCGCGTGCGAGTCGGGGTTGTTTAAATGGAACGACGAGCTTCGGCGGAAACGGAGCCAAAACACGGCGCTGAGAAAGGAGGCTGAAGGGCGACGGCCGCGCGGGCGCGGGCTGGGCCGAGGAAGGAAGAAAAAAGAAGAAGACTGGGCCGCAACTGGCCCAGTTCGGGGGAAAAAGAAGAGGAAAAAGAAAAAGAAGAAAAAGAAAGGAAAAGGAAGAAAGAAAAAGAAAAAGGGAAAAAGAAAAGAGAAAAATAATTAGGTTAGGGTCAATTAAATTAATCTAAATATTTAGGACATTTAAAAATAATAATATTTAAATAAAATAATATTTAAATCTCTTTTTTGGCTAAATTAGGATTTTTAAAAGGTTTTCCATAAATTCCATTTTAATTAGCAAAACACCCTAATTATCTTCCATTAAATTATTTATAAAAAAATAATATTAATTTGGAACTATTTCCTCCTTCTTATTTTAAATAAAATAATTTATTTAAATAAATTCCCAAATTAAAATCTTTAACTACCTAAAATATCCAAATTCCTCCTAATTAAAATACTTATAAATTTATTCTTGATTTTCCCTAATTAATTTCCTTTTATTTTAAATAAAATAATATACATAATTAAATTTTATAATAAAACCTCATTTGAATATACTATTTAAAATTATAAATTTTCGGGGTATTTCAATAATACCCTTATAATCTAGATACATCATTTTGAAAATATTTGTTGAAAACAAAACCAAATGTAGAGTTTTACCCTTACGCCTAAATAAAAAAAATATACTCAACTTATGTTATATATAAAGTTAAAAAGTAATTTGTACCCAATGATCACGTATGGAAAATAGTTGAATCTTAAATGATTAAAAACTAAAAAATAAATAAAATGAGATACAATAAAAAAATTATGAGGTACAAAACCCCAAAAAGATAATTAGAACACAAACCCTAACTACCTTCGAAGAACTCGAATATCGACCCAATCTAATAGAAAGTTGTAAAAAACAACAATTGCACCTACACAAAAAAATATGAACAAGTGTTATGTCAATACAAAAGTACCGAATAAACACACCCAACTAATAACAAATAGCATTCTCATGTAAGGCACACATCATAGCATAAGTAAATAAATCATGTTATCACTAAAGAACATGATACAAATAAGGATTAGAGAATAGCATACCATCACAAGCATGCAAGGCCAACTGCTTATTCAATTTCTTATAAAGAATTGATTACATTACCCACTTCACTTTTTTATACAATCTCACTTAAACAATATAAAATAAATCACTTCATACATTTATTCATTTCACGCAATTATTATATCATAATACTAAAATGAAACACAACATTGAAACATGTCACTTTTGTAACACCGTCATTTTTAACACTTGAAAATTTTATTTTGAAGGGTTAATTTGGGAAGCTAAATCATTAAAAATGTAGGGTATTACCGTCACATTTAGTATAAGTCTGGTTTCCTCTACCTACTTTTTACCAAGTGCTCAGGTTAAAACGTTACCCCGCTTATATAAATTAATAACACAATTATAAAAAAAAAATAGAATAGATGTTACGTTACAGGTTAAACTTATTCCCATAATAAAGCTCGGACACTGGTTACGAAATTCAAAACAGAAAAGAAATATAAATTTAAAGTTAAATCAAAGCTAAATTGTGATTTTGGATACAAGCTTTTGAGAGAGAGATAATGGAAGATGATCTCTGGAATTGTTGACTCTCTCCAATAAAGGTGAAAAAAAAAACTAGTCTAGTTATACATTAAAATACTTCAATATTAACAATGTTGAAGTCCCCAAAAACATCAACACAAACTTGTTCGGTTAAATTCGCAAGCGTACGGATGTTATAGTAGCAAAACAAGGTCATCTACTCAAGCACTTTGGTGATAATTCTTTATTTCCATTATTTTTTACTATCCAAATAGATTAATTAAAAGGGGATGGCTGATAACAATAGAGAAATAAAATGACAAAATTAATGGAGACTAATAATTATGAATTCAATCAATTATAAACAAGTCGATGATCAAATTTCAGCTACAATTATAATGTAAATTAATAAATAAATTAATCACGTATTAGATTGTCTAATACATTAGTAATAATTAGCTAAATTTAACCATTAATCTCTTTCAATGACTAAAAGTCATGCTCAATTAAATCTAATAACCTATTTTCATGGATGTAGACCGAATTAAACTCATTACGAGAATCATTAATCTACTTTTGTGAGTTCTTAATATCCATTCAATTGCTAAGTTCTAGTGTTAATTACAATATTTCAATTTAAATAAACAACTTAATTGGATTACAATAGTGTTCACTTTTTGTAACTCTAATTAATTAAATACTAGTAATTAAATAACGCAATTCAAATAATTCTAATAACAATTTAGTTATTCTATCAAATCAATAATTGAATCAAACTTAATTTGTTCTTATAACAAATGACTGCTTAATCATAATTAAAATAATAGGCACAATTAAATGAATATGCATAAATAAATTTGAATGAAGAGATATAATAGAAAATAGAACCAATTTTGAAGATGAAAAGGTGTTGATCACCAAATGTAGATTATTATAAAATCAAAATATAAAGTTAAATATAAGATAAATTGTGTTTTTGGATACAAGCTTTTGAGAGAGAAATAATGGAAGAAGATCTCTCGAGGTGCTGACCTCTCCAATCTACTAGGCATTGAACCTTTCCATCCTTTTCTTCTTTAATTGTCATGTGTGTAGTGTAATTTTAAAAACTCGTGACATAGATGAAGCATGAGTCCCATGTAAAACCCATGCACGTTCATGTTTGGCCCTTCATTCTGTAACCTTCATGCCCCAATCAGAGTATCATAAGCAGTATAATATTCTAGTAGGTCCTCAATAACCTACACAAATTCAAATGGGTCCCTACTTGTGAGAACTAGGAACACCTATAAAAAGAATGACCAGTACACTAAGTAATAAGTAAGGTAATAATATAGTCAAAGAAAAGTCACACCAAAATGTAAATCATATGGAAGCATAAACAAGCATAGTAACATAATGTAAGATAATTACTAATCCTATCATTCCATCATTAGTTACAATCATCATCCATATTCTTATGTACATTAATTTTAAGGACCCCACTATTCTTAAACCGATGGAATGGTTTGAAGCAACTCTCAGGGATAACACACCTGAGCCAATAGTATCGTCCGGTGGAACATACCCAACACCTCTAAGGGAAAAACACATCTAACCACTATTCTTAAACCAGTACAACGGTTTAAAGCACCTCTTAAGAGAAAACACACCCGAGTCACTATTATTGTCCGGTGGAATAGACCTAGGTCCCGACTCACGTAATCTTCCATTTTAAATGATTAATACCTTATTTGCTATTCTTATATCAATATCATATTTGGGTTTACGTTGAGATCAGGAGCCCCACTATTCTTAAACTAGTTGAATGATGTGAAATACCTCTCAAGGATAACACACCTGAGCCACTATTATCATCCGATGGAATGGACCCAACACCTATTGGGAAAAAATGAACCCGACCATTATTATTAAACCGGTGGGGTGGTTTGAAGCACCTCTCAAAGAAAAACACATCCGAGTCACTATTATCGTCAGGTGGAACGAACCTAATGACCTTGGTTCACGTAATCTTTCTCTTTAAGTGATTAGTATCTTATTCAATGTGGTATTTTCTCAAGGTCATCATACATAGGCATATGCATACATGCAAGACATATAATATATATTAACATAATCATTTGAAATACATAAAACTTAACCAACATGAATACTGATATACTTTTCTAAGGAAAAGGCACACCCCTTCGAGAAAACCATAATTTTATAAGTCTACCATAACTTCTCCCTCAGTATGTATACCCATCCTTAAAATGTTATTATTGACAACATACCCTAAAATCAAGGTATAACTCCAACATCTTATACATGTGATAATAGTCGATATTTAGGGTTACTATTTATATATCCTATAAAACCCAAATTTCACCATTTTATCATAACTTTTTCCATAAAACCTATATGGCCACCAAATATAACATACATTCCCCAAATATTATTTTTGAGATCATATACCAAAATTGAGGTCTAACTCCCATGTCTTACACTCGCGATAATAGTCTATCCTTAAGCTATTTATATTCCCCATGAAACTCTAATTTTACATTTCAATCATAAATTTTCCCTAAAACTCATATGACTCTTAAATTTTATATGCACACCTAAAATACTGAAATCAACATCATATCTAGATTTTATGGTCAAATTCCAACATTTCATACATATGATAATGATTCCATCCCTAGGTTTTACTATTTATACTTAAAGCCATTTTCCTCATTTATTAAACTTAAATCATTCATTTTCACTCCAAGCATTTGATATAATATCCTTAATCTATTTTGAACCATTGAACACTCTAAAATACTCGATATTCTATTTTTAAACCATATTCATCAAAATGCCCTTGAGGCAACTAAAATACCTATTTTTTCACCTTAATCTCACAATTCCAAATATGAATGATTTCTCAACCTCCCACACATACTATCATTATAAAAATGCATAGCCACAATTATATATAGAAATTTCATATCCAAATTCATTTCAACCAACAATATACACAACTCATATTTTCACAACTTTCTTCCCTTTTCTTCCAATATGCTTTACCACATATCATATATTACAAATGCCAAGGTAATATTTTCATATAATAATTTCAAGCATGATAACACAAGCACAGATACACATTTTATACATAAAATCCCTAACTATGACATGTATCCTTACCAAAGCGGTTTTGATATCTAAGCATGCAAGATCTATGCTTCCTCCTCCACTACCACCGGAGTATCACCTAGAAATAAGAATATACAAAAATTATACTTATGAATTTTAAAGTAAAATAAAAGTAAGGCAGAGAAGAGGGAAGATAATAGAGGTAAACGAAAATGGGTGGCTCGAGAAGGGTGGCCGGTGGTGGAGGGTGGCGTAGTGGCTGAGGTGGTGGTGATAGCAATGGTTAAGGATGGGGTGATGTTTGGAAGCAAAGGTTGAGATGGTGGTAGATTGGTAGTGTTGGGACTAGTCAAAATTAGCAGTAGGGAGTGGAGGTGGTCGGCGGCAGAGGTGGTGTGGATGGCGGTGATGGCAGCTTTGGTGGGGGGTTTGATGGTTAAGATGGTTGGAAGTAAGGGAGTGGAGCAGAGCTAGTGGGTGACAGTGAGGTGATGGTACTGGTGGTCTGCAGGTAGCGTCCAAGGCTGGAAATGGTGGGCAATGGCGGTGTAGATTAAAGGAAAGGGTGGTAGCCAATAGAGGGGAAAGGAGGGAGAGGGAAAAGGCTTGTGGTGAGGGTGGTGTTGTGTTGAGTTAGCCAAGAAGAAGAAGGGAAGGTGGGGAGGTGGCAATCCTGGGCTACAATAGTAGTGATGATGGGGGTTGACAAGGAGTGTGGGCATGGGTGCCAGTGAAGAAGTGGCACAAAAGGTGTGGTGGTGTTGGGTCAAGCCGACAGGGGAAGAGGAACAAGAAAGGGAGCTCAACTAAGATGATGGGTGATGATAGGGGTGGTGGTTTCCAGTAGAAACGTTTGTGGTGTGGTGAGGTGTAGAAAACAGGGCAGGAGAAGCCAAGCCTCTTTGAGAGTTAGGGGAAAAGGAAGGAAAGGGAAGAGGATAGGAACGAAGGCCACAGTAAAGAAGGAAAGAGGAAAAGAAGGAAAATAGGGGTATAGGAGGGGGCTGGCATGCGAGGTGGGAAAGGAAAAAAATGTAGAGGTGTAGGGGAGTTGGTGGCATAGAGGGTAAGCAGCGTATGTCATGTGGGTGGGCAGTTGCATGCTAAGAAGGGGAAATAAGGGCGACATGTGAGGGGCTAGGTACGAATTTATTTGGTCTAGAAGAGGAAAGGGAAAGGGAGGTGAGGAAGAAGGCAAGGGTTGGAGAAGAAAAGATAGAGGGCCGACAGGCTAAGCTTTGCAGGTCAGGGAGAAAAAGGAAAAAGAAAAGAAGAATAGGTGGCCTGAGCGTGTCAAAGTAGGACGCGAGAAGGAAGGAAAGAAAAAGAATTTGGCTAGGTTGGGGGAGAGAAGAAGAAGAGAGAAAAATGGGTTGGGGTGTAGGGAAAAAGGAAAAAGAAGAAAAAGAAGAAGAAAAAAAAATTTAAGGTTAGAATTAGGTTATATTTAAGTTTAGGATAATATTAATTTATTTTGATATAAGGTATCCTATTAGGAAAAATAAATTGGGTAGAATTATTAGTTTAAGATGGATTTAAATAAAAAGAAAACATATAAAATAATTAGGATAAATTCATCAAAGAATTTATCTAGGTTTGTGGGTTAAGGGTTAACAAAGATAATTAAGTTAATATTTAAGGGTTAGATTTTTTGAATAAAAGGCTAAATGTTCAAGATTAGGGTTACGAAAATTCAGGGTATTAGAGACAAATTTTGAAGAAAAAAATTACTATTTACTGAGAAATATTATTCACCCTTATTGAAAAACACTCACAAATACTTCAGCAATAATCGTTGAAATAATAAAAATTAAGAAATACTATTTATGTTAAAACCTTTAAAGAATAAGGTACTATGTAAAATAAGGCCAAATCCACCAAAATATCTCAAATCATCCAAAAATATCTCAAAATCTTATAGATATCTAAACTTTTACAAATATAAAATATAAATCATATTCACCATTAATCTAAATAAAATAGCAAACACTTAAGACAACTCATGAAAATTTATTTATATCAAATACAACATGTTATAGTTAGATTTTCATTTATGAAAAATTGAAAACATGTGAAAATACCATTTTTCCCTTAAATACCTAAAAAAATCATAAGTTGCAACATAATTAAAATCAAATTGTGAAGAGTTAAACACATATGAAAAATGACATAAAGAACACATTAGAACCCTAAAGATACAACCAAATTTGTAGCTTATATGTAGAATATGTAAAATGCCCCTAAACATGCTTAAGCTATAAATTAACAAACAAAACCTAAGCATGGCCAAAACCTAGTAAATATATATCAAATTTTGCCTAAAAAATCAACAAAAACAAGTAAATCATAAAAATAAATGAAAAACCACACAAACAACAAGTGCAACCCCATGGCTGAGAGACACTACAATGGCACCAAACTCATTTTCAACAATTGCAACCACACAAACTCATACATGCTTAACATACATAAACCTACATGATATCTTGATTTCACACTCAATTTAATAGGATCATAAAATGTCAAGAACTCATACTTACACCAGAATCATGCTTTATATACAAAAACACTAAAACAAGATTCACTTGTAAACAAAACAAGTATAGCATTTAATATTCTATATACTAAAAGTTTAGGAGGTTTACCTAAGTTATAAGCTCCAAGCAAGAAAGAGAGAAAGAAATATCCAAATCCAAGAGGAGAATGAACAAACACTTCACTATACAAACAAGATTTAACCCACTTTTAATTAATAAATCACTAATGAGCAAAATCTAAGGACTTATAAGTTAAAGGAGGCAAAATCATAGAGAAACAAAGAGATAAAGAACCAAATAAAAATGGACGAGGAAGTAAAGAGAGTTGGAAGTCAATGGAGGATATAGAAAAAGAAGAAAGAAATAATAAGTTAGAAGATAAGAGTTATAGTATAAACTCTAATAGTTAAGTAAATTTTAATATAACATCAAGATTTAGGAAGGTAACCAAGATTCAAAATTTGAAGAAAAAGGGCATAGAGGCAAAAAAAACTGAGAGGAAAAGGAAGGGGAGGATGGCATAAAATAAGAGGAGAAAAGGGAAAGAAAATGATCAAAGATAGTTGAGGGTAGGAAACATAGGAATAATTGGCTATCCCTCAGCCACTAGAGAAGAAAATGAGTGGAGGAGCAAGGTAGGAGGAAAAGTATGCTAATCTTAGATATGTATGCTAAATTATCTAATAAAGAGTAAGAAAAAAAGTTTGTGACTATCACCAAGGGTAAAAGAAATTACGAAGGAACAATGAGGGGTTTTCATCCATACTAAATTATTATGGATCAAGTCTTATTAGATTATGGTAAGATTTGTGGAAGAAAAATGTGATTTTGTGACTCTTATTGTAACACCCCCAAAACAGTATCCGATCATTACCTGCACAAGAGGTCTGCTCCCCACCATCGGTGGATCATCACAGGACCCATTCAACCAATGTAGTATCAGTACGGGTCCAATACTGAGTAAGTCTCGCTACCCTACCTTATAGGAGAGATATCATCAAGTGCATATTGAATCATGTTGCATTACGTTGATACAATAGTATGCCTACTCAAACCCACATCACAAGTCCTACCATACACATATAATAACATGCGAAATATATGTAATATCTTAAACCGATAAAAGATTCAGATAAACCAACCAAGCATTTATGGATAATGTTAAACCAACCAACCAGACATTTTTGGACAACGCCAAACCAAACCAAGCCGAATCAGGCATTTATCAAACGGGCATTTATGGGAAATGCCGAACCAAACCAATTAGGCATTTAGCCTCGCGGACATTACTTAGGGACATGTCCAGCCCGAGCATTACTTAGGGACATGCTCAGCCCCGGACATTACTTAGGGACATGTCCAGCCCCGAGCATTACTTAGGGACATGCTCAGCCCCGATCGAGTAGACTCGTTCTTTAGATCTCTGGTAAATATAGTCGGTTCACATCATAGTCTTTATCAATTCATGTGAGTGCGGGAACCCCACTATTATAGCCGGTGGAACGGTCGCGAGGGCCATGCCCTGCCACTATTATAGCCGGTGGAACGGTCGCGAGGGTAATATACCCTGCCACTATTATTTGCCGGTGGACCGGTCTGGCCCCGACTCACAAGGTATTCCACTGTAAATATTAGTATCTTCCCATGTCTTATCACTTTTACGTTTGGTTTGTTGAGCACGAAATCCCCCACTATTATAGCCGGTGGAACGGTCGCGAGGGCTTATGCCCTGCCACTATTATAGCCGGTGGAACGGTCGCGAGGGTAAGATACCCTGCCACTATTATAGCCGGTGGACCGGTCTGGGTTCGGCTCAACCTCTTTCTCTGTAAGTCGTTAGTGTCTTAAAGTATCTTATTCGAGGACATATCTTTGTCATGCATGGCCAGAGTTCTCAACACATCACATCAAAACTGACGACATAATCGTACTATCACATGTTAATAAAATATAAGTACACGTCTTGTTTCCAAGCCACATTACCCACGAAACAAGTAAGATAACGACATTTAGAATACAACACAGCATTCATATAAGGCATCCACAGCACATAGGACACAGGTCACACATCCAATCTTATCTATATCCTCACTCGGTTTAGGTCACCGAGCTGTCTCCTACGCTTATATTAAGCTACTAACACCCTGTGTATTTAGCATACTTCTCGCATCGAAAACCCAAATCATGACCCTCAACTCAACTCCCCCACATACTTCACTCTTCCCCATAAATTCTTATTATTTTCCTTTTCTTCTCTACCTCCTCAAATTAGGGTTTCCATCCCAAACCCTAGTGTTCCCCAAGTAACTTTACTTTCTTCTACTCTCCTATTTATTAAATCCCCCCTTTTCCCATTCATTCATTAATCATAACTTGCCTAGGTCATTCTTACCTGCGTTAGCCAACATACTTCCCTTTGGTTTTCCTATTTGCTTATTTTTCTCTTTCAAAGCCCCCACTCCACAACTCCTCATCAAAACATTCTAACGTGCATGTCACATCACACCATATCATCCTTGTATCATGCCATACTAGTACATATAAGCCAGAGTACGGAAACGTACCTCGGTTCCATGTTGCGCTACACAGTAGAACAGATAACATACACGTAATATAGCGTATAAAACACACGAGGCATCCAAGGTAAATAAAACATGTAATACACACAAGCAGCCTTAGTTACGTCCTTACTAAACAACCACAAGTAGAGGTAAGTAGAGACTTACCTGGGTCCGAAGCTAGCTAAGCGAAATGAGAGGGAGAGGGATCCCTAGTTCGTGGGTCCACGAGAAAGCTTTCCTAGACCCGATAGAAATTGAAAACTAAATTAGAAATTATCCTATCAATCCATAATCCACATATTCTAATTAAATAAATACAAACGACACAAATGATCTTTCTTAGAAAACGTGTCCAAACTTAGAACTTAAAAACATAGCTTTATTAAGATTTAAGGTTAAAACTAAATCAAAACGGATTAATACAAATATCACTTGGGACATTTCAACTACTTTTATAAATTTAATTTTAGAAAACAATTATACAAACAACCAATTTCATAATCTCACTTAAAAATCTAGGGTTTTAAGCCCGAAAATATGATTAGGTAAAATTCTATAAATTTAATCAAATGGAATGTTTATAAATGTCATTAAACACATTTTATAACATATCGATTAATCAATTGCTCAAAACCGACAAAAGAAATACACAATTTAGCCCAATTAGGGTTTTTGAGCCCGGAACACAAATCCGATTAATTCTTGCCAAAACATATCAATTGACGGTTCGAAAATGTAATTAAACATATTCTAATGTGATTTATATATTCAATTGAATAAAATAACCCGATTACCCAAACCAATTTAAACCTGCGGGATTTTTGACCTAAAAATCCAATTCCGGTCGATTACGCATAATTTTTACAAATCAACACTTCCAATATAAAATTAAATACATTTTAAACGATATTATAAAATCAATTGAGCGGAACGGCTCAATTATACAACCCAATTTCATTACACCCAAAATTTGACCTAGGAATCAAATTCCGATAAAACCTGCATAATTTTCTCAAATTGACGGTTCCAAAATGAAATTGGATACATTTTAAAACATATTGTATAATCAATTTATCCAAAATCGCCAAATCGAACGGATCCGAAAAATTTGGGCATAACCCGGCTAAAAATCCAATTTTTCCAAAATTCCAACACAAACATACAATTAACCTATCCAAATCATTCTTACAGCACATACATACCTAAACAAACAATCAATTTAGCTTTTTATAAGCTAATTCATACCCAATTAACCAAAACAAGGGTTAGGGTTTTCGAAATTTATACCAAACGAAAAACCGGCAATCGAGGCAAGGGAAGGTCGGGAAAGCTGTGCCGGAGGACGGAGTCGGCTCGCCGGTGGTCAGCGAGGCTCGCCGGAGCCGGACGGTGGCGGCACAACCTGCGCGGTTGCTGCTGCTGGGCGTGGCCGTTTCGGTCGCTGTTGCGGCTGCTACTGCTGTGGCTGCTGCGGCTGCTGCGTGGCGTCGCCAGTTGTGGTCGGCCGATGGCGGCTGGAGGTCGGCGAGCAAGGAGGAGGAGGTGAGGGAGATCGGGGCTGGGGCTTCGGGTGCAGAACAGGGGCGCGCTCGGGGAAAGATAGAGAAGAGAAAGGAGAGAAGAGGGAAAAGAAAAAGAAGACCGGGGGCACCGGTCGAGGCAGGGGTTGCGGTTTTTTTTTTTTTTTTTTTTTTTTTTTACAATTACACATTGGATAAAATACCAAAAGAAAAAAATCAAAATATTATTAGAAGATTTTATCTAAAATTTATTTAATCAAAAATTTATTTCGAACGGATCCGAAAGCTTAAAATTAATAAAAAGCTATATAAAGAATTTCGGAAGTGTTTTCGGAAAATTTACCGACGAATGTAAAAATTTATATTATTCACGGAAATGTATTATAAGACCTCGAAAGATTATTTAAAAGTATATAATAAAATGTTTAAGTCGAACTCTAATAAATCAAGACTAATTTTAATAATTTCCGAAATCGGTTTTCCGTAAACCAAAACGCATAAAACTAAAGAGAATTAATTCCAGAAAGAATTTCATAAATAAACTCCAAAAATCTTTTTAATTTAAAACTTCCCAAATATTAAAGATTTCCGAAAACGAATAAATTTAAAGTCGAAAATATTTTCTACGGATAAAATTATTAAAATAAATTTAACTATTTAAAATGAAATTCTATAATTCAAATAATATATTTCGTTAACGAAATATAACTTCAAAACAAAGTCGTAGTCACATAACGAAGATATAATCGAAAACGAATTAAAAATATTAAAACCCAAAATACGAGAAAGAACGGGAATATATATTTTTAACCGAAGATCGAAATCATAAGAATATAATAAAATCATTGTCGTGAACGAATTTGTCTAGAATGGTTCGCAACGACAATGATTAATTACATTCAATTATGAATTCAAAATCATCGATAAATCCGTAAAACAAATCGAAATTAAAATAATTAATTATTTACATCAAATTACGCTAATAAAATCATTAAACTTAATAAATCTGGATTTTAAAAATACGGGGTATTACATCACTACCCCCTTAAAAAGGAACTTCGTCCCCGAAGTTCGGAAAAACCTAGGTAGCGGAAACTTGACAACACGATTGAATAAAACATTTACTGTAATAAATAAGTTAAGAGTAAATCCGAAGAAAAGTAAAACGACGTTTACGAAACCAAACCAACAAGGTTGAATCAAAACAAGGCATAAGAAGCAAAATAAAAGAAGGAGAATTGATATTTAGTAGATTAAATACAATGGAATTCTAATACACAAGAATTACAGACTTAAAGTCAAAATAATTTACAAAAATATCATCCTTCAAAATAAGGCCTTACAAAAGAATATCAAAAGTATAACATGAAGTTCAAATAGAATAAAGGAACGAAAACTCTAAAGATTACACAACCCTAATAACACCACTAATACATAATATGCACATAAAACTTTATACAATGAGTTATCTCTATAACATTATACAATAAAAACAAGGTTAACACTTCCCTCAACGACTCATAAAAGATTCTCATACATACCAACCACATACCTCTAAATCAAGGAAGATTCTTACCCCTAAAACACTTTACTAACAAATTCTCTAATCCACGCTATAACCATGCTAGTCTAAACACTTAATTTCGAAAATGCTACTAATATAGCAACTACAACATTCGAGTCCACAATGTTTATTTATCTCATATTCGTTAATAGTCCTCCTCATACAAAACAAAACTTAATACCTTATCATCCACCAACAACCGAAAAGAAAATATACCTACTTTACGAGGAAGGATTTCATACATTAACGCTAAAATTACTAACACAAAATACAAACTAGAACAACCTGTGATTGAATGATAATCGATGAAAACTAGATATAAACCCATAATGAAAGTTATACTGCATCATTAAGATCACTAGGGTAATTTAGGCACCCTACACTCTGCTTATTAAAATTAACACTTCTATCTAAACCTCAACATTATCATTATCACAATTCTAGGTTTCTCCCAATTGAAAATGATACATCTATTTAAACACCATTATCAGGGTTCCAAACCTAAATTTCTTACAACTCCAAAAATAAGTGAAATTACTCAATCAAAATAGGTTACTATTTATGTCACATCACCCTATATCCGATAAGGTATACCTTAAGGTTTTTAATCCACTAAACCTGCGAGGCTAGGGTTAAACTAGTGGGGTCACTACCCCCTTAAGAGCATACTAATTACAAAACTATAGTAATTCACAACACAAAATACAGAGTTAACACCAATCAAGCATGTACAATCACAAATAATCATATACAAAAAGATAATTACAACAGCAAATCACAAGGCTACTTACACTACCCAATCACACTATCCTCACAAGCTAATCCGGATAATAAAAAAAAGTACTTGAAAGAGGTGAAATACATTTTCGTTTAAAACATTTAGGATCGTGACAACCGAATCTCTAACCGAAACCCGGTTATCAACAACCAAAAGCTTTGATACCAACTTGTAACACCCCCAAAACAGTATCCGATCATTACCTGCACAAGAGGTCTGCTCCCCACCATCGGTGGATCATCACAGGACCCATTCAACCAATGTAGTATCAGTACGGGTCCAATACTGAGTAAGTCTCGCTACCCTACCTTATAGGAGAGATATCATCAAGTGCATATTGAATCATGTTGCATTACGTTGATACAATAGTATGCCTACTCAAACCCACATCACAAGTCCTACCATACACATATAATAACATGCGAAATATATGTAATATCTTAAACCGATAAAAGATTCAGATAAACCAACCAAGCATTTATGGATAATGTTAAACCAACCAACCAGACATTTTTGGACAACGCCAAACCAAACCAAGCCGAATCAGGCATTTATCAAACGGGCATTTATGGGAAATGCCGAACCAAACCAATTAGGCATTTAGCCTCGCGGACATTACTTAGGGACATGTCCAGCCCCGAGCATTACTTAGGGACATGCTCAGCCCCGGACATTACTTAGGGACATGTCCAGCCCCGAGCATTACTTAGGGACATGCTCAGCCCCGATCGAGTAGACTCGTTCTTTAGATCTCTGGTAAATATAGTCGGTTCACATCATAGTCTTTATCAATTCATGTGAGTGCGGGAACCCCACTATTATAGCCGGTGGAACGGTCGCGAGGGCCATGCCCTGCCACTATTATAGCCGGTGGAACGGTCGCGAGGGTAATATACCCTGCCACTATTATTTGCCGGTGGACCGGTCTGGCCCCGACTCACAAGGTATTCCACTGTAAATATTAGTATCTTCCCATGTCTTATCACTTTTACGTTTGGTTTGTTGAGCACGAAATCCCCCACTATTATAGCCGGTGGAACGGTCGCGAGGGCTTATGCCCTGCCACTATTATAGCCGGTGGAACGGTCGCGAGGGTAAGATACCCTGCCACTATTATAGCCGGTGGACCGGTCTGGGTTCGGCTCAACCTCTTTCTCTGTAAGTCGTTAGTGTCTTAAAGTATCTTATTCGAGGACATATCTTTGTCATGCATGGCCAGAGTTCTCAACACATCACATCAAAACTGACGACATAATCGTACTATCACATGTTAATAAAATATAAGTACACGTCTTGTTTCCAAGCCACATTACCCACGAAACAAGTAAGATAACGACATTTAGAATACAACACAGCATTCATATAAGGCATCCACAGCACATAGGACACAGGTCACACATCCAATCTTATCTATATCCTCACTCGGTTTAGGTCACCGAGCTGTCTCCTACGCTTATATTAAGCTACTAACACCCTGTGTATTTAGCATACTTCTCGCATCGAAAACCCAAATCATGACCCTCAACTCAACTCCCCCACATACTTCACTCTTCCCCATAAATTCTTATTATTTTCCTTTTCTTCTCTACCTCCTCAAATTAGGGTTTCCATCCCAAACCCTAGTGTTCCCCAAGTAACTTTACTTTCTTCTACTCTCCTATTTATTAAATCCCCCCTTTTCCCATTCATTCATTAATCATAACTTGCCTAGGTCATTCTTACCTGCGTTAGCCAACATACTTCCCTTTGGTTTTCCTATTTGCTTATTTTTCTCTTTCAAAGCCCCCACTCCACAACTCCTCATCAAAACATTCTAACGTGCATGTCACATCACACCATATCATCCTTGTATCATGCCATACTAGTACATATAAGCCAGAGTACGGAAACGTACCTCGGTTCCATGTTGCGCTACACAGTAGAACAGATAACATACACGTAATATAGCGTATAAAACACACGAGGCATCCAAGGTAAATAAAACATGTAATACACACAAGCAGCCTTAGTTACGTCCTTACTAAACAACCACAAGTAGAGGTAAGTAGAGACTTACCTGGGTCCGAAGCTAGCTAAGCGAAATGAGAGGGAGAGGGATCCCTAGTTCGTGGGTCCACGAGAAAGCTTTCCTAGACCCGATAGAAATTGAAAACTAAATTAGAAATTATCCTATCAATCCATAATCCACATATTCTAATTAAATAAATACAAACGACACAAATGATCTTTCTTAGAAAACGTGTCCAAACTTAGAACTTAAAAACATAGCTTTATTAAGATTTAAGGTTAAAACTAAATCAAAACGGATTAATACAAATATCACTTGGGACATTTCAACTACTTTTATAAATTTAATTTTAGAAAACAATTATACAAACAACCAATTTCATAATCTCACTTAAAAATCTAGGGTTTTAAGCCCGAAAATATGATTCGGTAAAATTCTATAAATTTAATCAAATGGAATGTTTATAAATGTCATTAAACACATTTTATAACATATCGATTAATCAATTGCTCAAAACCGACAAAAGAAATACACAATTTAGCCCAATTAGGGTTTTTGAGCCCGGAACACAAATCCGATTAATTCTTGCCAAAACATATCAATTGACGGTTCGAAAATGTAATTAAACATATTCTAATGTGATTTATATATTCAATTGAATAAAATAACCCGATTACCCAAACCAATTTAAACCTGCGGGATTTTTGACCTAAAAATCCAATTCCGGTCGATTACGCATAATTTTTACAAATCAACACTTCCAATATAAAATTAAATACATTTTAAACGATATTATAAAATCAATTGAGCGGAACGGCTCAATTATACAACCCAATTTCATTACACCCAAAATTTGACCTAGGAATCAAATTCCGATAAAACCTGCATAATTTTCTCAAATTGACGGTTCCAAAATGAAATTGGATACATTTTAAAACATATTGTATAATCAATTTATCCAAAATCGCCAAATCGAACGGATCCGAAAAATTTGGGCATAACCCGGCTAAAAATCCAATTTTTCCAAAATTCCAACACAAACATACAATTAACCTATCCAAATCATTCTTACAGCACATACATACCTAAACAAACAATCAATTTAGCTTTTTATAAGCTAATTCATACCCAATTAACCAAAACAAGGGTTAGGGTTTTCGAAATTTATACCAAACGAAAAACCGGCAATCGAGGCAAGGGAAGGTCGGGAAAGCTGTGCCGGAGGACGGAGTCGGCTCGCCGGTGGTCAGCGAGGCTCGCCGGAGCCGGACGGTGGCGGCACAACCTGCGCGGTTGCTGCTGCTGGGCGTGGCCGTTTCGGTCGCTGTTGCGGCTGCTACTGCTGTGGCTGCTGCGGCTGCTGCGTGGCGTCGCCAGTTGTGGTCGGCCGATGGCGGCTGGAGGTCGGCGAGCAAGGAGGAGGAGGTGAGGGAGATCGGGGCTGGGGCTTCGGGTGCAGAACAGGGGCGCGCTCGGGGAAAGATAGAGAAGAGAAAGGAGAGAAGAGGGAAAAGAAAAAGAAGACCGGGGGCACCGGTCGAGGCAGGGGTTGCGGTTTTTTTTTTTTTTTTTTTTTTTTTTTTTACAATTACACATTGGATAAAATACCAAAAGAAAAAAATCAAAATATTATTAGAAGATTTTATCTAAAATTTATTTAATCAAAAATTTATTTCGAACGGATCCGAAAGCTTAAAATTAATAAAAAGCTATATAAAGAATTTCGGAAGTGTTTTCGGAAAATTTACCGACGAATGTAAAAATTTATATTATTCACGGAAATGTATTATAAGACCTCGAAAGATTATTTAAAAGTATATAATAAAATGTTTAAGTCGAACTCTAATAAATCAAGACTAATTTTAATAATTTCCGAAATCGGTTTTCCGTAAACCAAAACGCATAAAACTAAAGAGAATTAATTCCAGAAAGAATTTCATAAATAAACTCCAAAAATCTTTTTAATTTAAAACTTCCCAAATATTAAAGATTTCCGAAAACGAATAAATTTAAAGTCGAAAATATTTTCTACGGATAAAATTATTAAAATAAATTTAACTATTTAAAATGAAATTCTATAATTCAAATAATATATTTCGTTAACGAAATATAACTTCAAAACAAAGTCGTAGTCACATAACGAAGATATAATCGAAAACGAATTAAAAATATTAAAACCCAAAATACGAGAAAGAACGGGAATATATATTTTTAACCGAAGATCGAAATCATAAGAATATAATAAAATCATTGTCGTGAACGAATTTGTCTAGAATGGTTCGCAACGACAATGATTAATTACATTCAATTATGAATTCAAAATCATCGATAAATCCGTAAAACAAATCGAAATTAAAATAATTAATTATTTACATCAAATTACGCTAATAAAATCATTAAACTTAATAAATCTGGATTTTAAAAATACGGGGTATTACACTTATAGTCCCAAAGTATCTAAATTAATATAAAACATTATATGAAGAATAATGAAATATTTTGGATCATGTTTAACTCAAAAATATTAAAATAATATGATCCCCTAAGTTTCATAAAATTTAGATAACTATAAAGGGCTTAATATGTTCATACACATGATTAAGGTTAATTAGAATGATAAATAGTTTATTTTTGTCAGCAACTTAATTAGTCATTTTGAAAAAGTTTAGGAGACTCTTAAAAATGTGAGAATCATAAATACATACACGAAGGAAGAATCTCAAAATATTTCAAATACCAAAAGTGACTCAGAAGTATTGCGAAACATAAAGACATAAGAAAGGGAAAAGATTTTTAAACTAAATATTCTGAAAACACAAGTAGAGTTTCACAACTGTACAAGTATGATTTGGGTCTATAGATTTCAATGCGTGTCAGATTTGGATCAAGTTAATTTAATTTTGAATTTTTATTAGCACTGATTGTCATCAATTTAATATAATATAAATTTAATTTTATGATTTATTACTATTGTTATGCTTATCATAGTAATTTTTATCATAATAAATATAATGATATAACAAATTATTATCATAAAATATGTAATAATAATAAAAATAAATTATTATTATTATAGCTATTGTTATAAATATTATTATATATATAAGTATAATTATTGATATAATAATTATAAGAACTATTATTACTATTATAAATAATAATAATAATAATTCTTATTTTGATCATCTTTAGAAATCTAATAATCATTATTATTAATATAAATTCACATATAAAATTTACTATTATCATTATAATAATATTTATTATAATTATTATATTTACAATTATAATTTTTATGTTTACAATTATAATTTTTATGTTTACAATAATTATAATTACAATAATAAAAGAGTTTTATATGATATAATATGATAGATGCTAATATGATATCAAAAATAAAATGAGGAGACCATAGGCTTACTATTTTTGTTTCATTTGTTGTTGTATGGGTTAAATCTTTTTATTTACATAAAATTTTATTAACAAGATAATTTATTAGTATTTATGTATTAATTTATATAAGATACAAATATTATTTTATGGATTATATTTGACTTTAATTTAGATTAAGTTTGAAATTATGCTTAAGAATGGATCAGGTTTGATTTGGATAAGTAAGTTTGAGTTGAATTATTATCGGATTAGCTAAATTTAAATTGAGTTGGAATTAATTTAAATTTTTAGGTCAATATTAAATTTAATTTTTTTAAACCTAAATCGAGCCGTGGGTCAGATAATTATGGTTGTGTGGGGTGCAACTTTACCAGATGTATAAAGGTAAAAGGATCATCGTCGATCCATGATATTTAAAGTTCAAATAATTTCAACTAAAGTGAAGAAAGTAAAAGGAAACTATAATTAGACCGTCCACAGCGACGGATCAAAAATTTTTTTACGCCCGTTGCTGCGACGCAATACATCACAGCAACGAGGCAAAAAGATGGAAAAAGGCAGGCGGGCGCGATTATTTGCGCCGAAGCAAAAAATTTTGCTGCGGCCATAGGTTAAAATTTTTTTCCACTTTAAATATTTAAAATATAAAATAAAATTTAATTATATTAAAATAATTTTAAAAGATGTATTGATTTTTTTTTTATCCTTTGTTGTGGATGCCCTTAGGAGTTTGATTACGTTTACAGCCGACACACATCAATATTTTCCGAATCACTATAAATTCAACACCGTCTTCTTCAACATCAAATTATTTAGACTAAAAGTAACATATTAATAAATATGTAATAAATTTTTTATTAAAGTTTACGGTGCTAGGAGTTTTTTAAATATAGGGAAAACAAGTGATGATAATTCGGTGTTAACATCTTATAAATCAACAAAGTCTTATTATTGGTAGGAGTAGAATAAAGTTAATAACAATTATTATAAGAATAGTCTTACTAATAATGTCATAATTAGTATAAAATATTAACATTCATTATAAAAATAAAATAGTACTCTATCAATTTTTAAAATAAAGTTATTTTAATAATTTGTATATTTTTTTAAATTAATAAGGGTAAATTAAAAATTTTAATTATGCAATATATTAAGAAAAAAATAAAACATTTAATTCATAGATAATGTAAGAGAAATTAGTGCGAATAAAAGTAAAAAATTATTGTAACTTTTCAACAGTGACTTATTTTATACAAATAGAGTAATAAATAAATAAAAATTAGAGAAAGAGAATAGACTCAAAGGTTATTAATCATTCCGACAAAATGATAACATGAGTTATGAAATCGAAGCCAACTAAGCGTGTGTTTGGTGAACATCCGACGGTATATATTATTAGTTTAAAGATATTCGGATAGTTTATTTTATATATTAAAATTTAAAATTATTATCTATATATTTTTTTATAGTATTATTATTTTATAAATAAATTATATTATTTTTTATTAAATATTTCAACTATTATAAACTATTATTCTCATGGCCTTATTAAATATATTAATATATTACTATTTATAAAATAAAATAGATCTAAAATTATTAATATGTAATAATTTATTTTAGATTAAATAAACTGTCCAATATTACTATTACTTCTTCAGGCATGTATCGAATAACATTATAAATAGAGCTAACAAAAGTTGACCTATTATGACCCAAATCGTATAAAATTCGATATAACATAACCCGATAAATTTAATTAATCAAATTCGATCTAAACCTAATCTAAAACTAATCCAACCCCAATATAAATGACCCAATTTGAACCCAACCCGTAACCCGCTATTAACTCGACTAATCATTAATTTGACCCACTATCAACTCGACTCAACCCAACAAAACCAAATTCTATATTAACCAATTATGATAATAATAAAAATAAACATGTCTTATTATTTATTTAAAGCTTTTAAACACATATTATTATTATTATTTAAATTTTACCTATTTTCTTTATTTTTATTGTAAACTTATTTATTCACCAATGATATTATAATATTATCGATTTTTTCGTATAAAAACACAACATTACAAATTTATAATAATAAACAAATAACAATTAATAATACATTATTAATCATATACTTACATAAAGTTAAACTTAATTATTGCCTACGAGGTTAATGAGTTACATTAATTTTGGTTGTTATTGTCCAATTTAACCTAAATCCAAAGTAATTTGATCCAAAATTAGCTCGGCCCGAACCCAACTTGAGCCATCAAAATCTAAAAAGATCTTATTTGTCAAGTTAATCCAAACCTGACCCATCAAATTAAATCAAATACGAAATCACCCGAATATGAGTTTGCTTTGCCTAAATCCGACCCAACAGGGATATAAACCGAGTGGGTTCAAGATGGATACACTCATACCAGTACTCGTACCCGTACCCGTATCCATATCCGATAAGAAAATTCATATCTAAATTTATTCTCATACTTCAAACGGGTATCCACTAACACATCTATATTCATATCCGTTGGATATTTATTATCCGACAAATAATTTGTTTACCTATTAACGAATATTATCTATCAGATAAATCTATAATTTGAAAATCTATCTATTTTTTGATAAAATTCATCCCATTTACGTTCCTAGACTCGACTTGTGACAAGTAAATTTAAAATAATCGAACCCCAACCAAATTTGAAATTAAATTATTTCAGCTTAAACTCAATTCAGTTTAATAAATTAATTAGATACAAACTGAATATGTAATAATCTGAATCCGAATCTAAATTTAAGGTGACCTAAAATAATTTCGATCAGAAATAACCTGACTCCGTCCAAACCATAACCAATCTTTTATAAATAAATAAAAAAAATATCTCAAAAATAATCCGAATCGTCCGATCAGATGGACACCTACAATTATGAGATCAATCGAACACGTTATTAGCTCAAGCACGATCTTAACGCCGGGGTAAGCTGGTCCGCGAAGACGAGGGTCTTTTTGGTCTATCTCGCGTCTCGTCCATTGCATGTGCTGCCAGTCAGCTTCGACAAACAATAGCAATTGAAGACGAGTAGACGAGTGAGGACGGGGTCCCTACATAATGTCGCGTAGTGGAGATACGTGTCACTTCGCAGTGATGGCCGATAGGCCCAATGATCCACTCAAGCAGTCTTCTGAAGTAACAGTGGCTGCGTCAGAGCCTTAAATTATTAATCTACCAATGTTATAGGGATATTTCCTATGTCCATTGTCCATTTTTGGAGGGATAAGGCTAAGAGAAAGAGGACGACAAGCATGAATGCTAAGGGACATGACCCGTCGTAATCCCTCGAGTTTTTGTAGTGGCTAACCTAGCTAGCGCTGCTTGATAAAATGCCATCTTCAGATGATCGTGTGCGTACTGCGTAGGTAGTTCTGACATGACAATTGGATAAATCTTTTAAATGATCTGACGAGGAGGGACCGACCGATGGGCTTCGTGTAATACTTGTTACTAGATATCTGTTAAAAAAAAATTTCTAAAATATTATATATTTTAAAATTTTAATTAGATAACAACCGTATTTTAAAAGTACGACAACAACTAAAACCGTAAATAAATCAAACCGAATTAAATATCTTTAAGTTCGGACTCATTTCGTTTTATTAAACGAATCTAAAATAAAGTTCGAACTTGATTCATTTAACTAAAACGATGAGTCGAACCGATTCGAATATTAAATTATCTTAATTTATTTACAGCCCAAACAACAATACACCATCACATTATTTCCATTAATTAAAACATCTAACACATGCGACATTAACTTTTTAGTATTTTATCAATACAATAACCGCCATCCCTCAAGGCTCCATTTTCCGTCCAAGTTCTAAACTCAAATTTCAGTCAAACACTCTTTGATACTACGCGCTTGCCGCGCGGCTAACGTCGCTGCACGTACGGTTACAATTACGAATGTGGCTTTATCTGAAATTTTTACCGATCGAGATGCCTCTAACATACGAGTTGCCACCTCGTCGTATCGTGGTCGTCGATCCCACCGGTCTAAGATTCTCATATTGAAAATGACTATTTTTAGAAGAGAAGTGATGCGAATAGCTTCGTAGTCCCGCACACAAGAAGCCGAAACAGCTAATTTGTCCTCCATCAGAAGTGATCCTACGGGCACGTAATTAATCATACATACCGTCGATGACGACAACTGGTCCGTAGCAAAAGAAGACGAAGTTAAAAGGTAGATGGCTCGTAGCTCCGCTGTGGTTGCAACGTGTATTGACGACCACTAAGGTTACTCTATGGCCCCATAGCCCAACTATACTGCAGAGCACGCCAAATCACGCATCTAAACAACTGGACTAGTACTTGTAGAAAGTAATTAACGATAATCGCAGCAATTAATAAAAAATAATTAAACCAAACCGAGATTAACGAGTTGTGCCGTGATAGAATCACTGCCCTGAAGTGATTTTCGACCGGACAATGGAGCAGATCCCTTCAACGTCGAATCACCCCCAAGGTTCACACAACGTTCTTCGATCCCGTGCACTCGGAATAGAAGAATGGAACTTGCAAATAATACAATGCCAGATCGGGATTTTCAAAGAAGAGAGAGCTCGCTAGGGTTAGGGTTGTGGCCGACGGTTGCTCCGAAAAATAATTATAACTTTCGGTGGTGTTAAAACAAATGAAATTAACATTTAAATAGGCAAAAAACCGATTGAGGGATAAGTGGAACGTCTTCCACTAATCAGCCCACAAAACCGAAATGTTGAATGAGTAAAACCGCAACCGTTGAAAACCGAATAAGAAAAAAATGGGTCGGGTCGGATCAAAGACCACACCACACCCAGCCCAGCCCGGACCGGACGGGCGGGCGGCGGCACACGCGCGTGTGTGTGGTATTTATGATCCAACCCACAACCCACAAAACAACCCAAACTCATAATTCAAACAACCAAAAGGTGAGGGGATATATAAAGTGAACAAAAACTTATTCACTTCCAATGTGGGACATTGAAAATGCCCACAAGCTGCCATTGCACCCAACAATCCCCCACCAATGGCAAGCAGAAGAAAAACCCGATTGATCTGGACAAGGAAGGAGTAACACTTAAGTATCAATATCACAAGGATTGAATTGATACGTAGTGAAATGAGGCAACAATCGTATCTGAGGAGTGAACGAGTCTTGAACTACTCAGACTTCGATTGAGACCCTCATAACACATGTTTTTACCTTAAATTTGCAAATTCCGCGATAGTAACACAAGCGCTTTTAATGGCCATGCGCACACCTTGGATACTCATGAGTGCTCTAGAAAGAAAGCCTTAATCTTTCATAGAAGGCGGCCCACCTTCACACTCACCTAGGTGAATCCATCAAGTGCGTCTCACTAGCACCACCAAATCTGGTTATGGATCCATTAAGAGCATAATCATGCTCAACCTTTTTAAAAGTTTAGCATTAAGTTCATCAGATCCGTCTCAAAAGGACCACCCAAAATATAGGGCTATGAACTTATAAAAGCAGAAAGCTGAACCTTTCTACAATGCACTACAATGCGCCATAGGAATGAGAACGTAGTGCAGAAGAGTGATCATATGATTTCATTTGACCACATATGGTATTTACCATACCTTTCTCAACTCAAAGGCTTAAGCCCCATTCCCCTCGACGATTCAAGGATAACTCTCCTTGTTAGACCCTTTGTTAGAGGATCTGCCAGATTCCTTTCGGATCGAACAAACTCTAAAGAGATGACACCATTCCTCAACAGTTGTCTTACACAACTGTGTCTAACACGAATGTGTCTTCTCTTACCATTATAAACAGAGTTCTTGGCAACACATATAGCTGCCTGTGAATCACAATGTAAGGAAACCGGTACACTAGGTTTCCTCCACAAAGGCACATCGGCCAACAAGTTCCTTAACCATTCTGCCTCTTGACCAGCTAACTCAAGGGCAATAAACTCTGACTCCATGGTGGAGCGAGCTATGCAAGTCTGTTTAGAAGACTTCTAAGATATAGCTCCTCCTCCCAAGGTAAACACGTAACCACTGGTAGAACTGACTTCATCATTGTCAGAAATCCAATTTGCATCTGTAAATCCCTCTAGAACAGCAGGAAATTTACAGAAATGCAAACCCCAATCCTTAGTACCTTTAAGGTATCTAAGTAAACGGCGTAGAGCAGTCCAGTGATCATTACCTGGGTTGTGAGTATATCTACTCAATCTACTCACAGCATATGCAATGTCAGGTCTGGTACAATTCATTAGGAACATTACGCTGCCTATGATTTTAGCATATTCACATTGAGAAACACTAGCACCCAGGTTCTTTTTCAAATGTATGCTAGGATCATAGGGTGTTTTCACAGGCACTTCATCTTGACATTCAAATTTTTCTAGAATCTTATCAACATAGTGAGTTTGATTCAAGCAAAAGCCATTCTCAGTTTTTCTCATTTTAATGCCAAGAATTACATCAGCTTCTCCTAAATCTTTCATTTCGAAATGAGAAGATAAAAACATTTTGGTCTCATCGACCACAGACATATTTGTGCCAAGAATCAACATGTCATCTACATATAAGCATATTATCACACATTCATGTCCAATCAATTTAGAATATACACAAGAATCAGATGCATTTACTATATAACCATTGCTGACTAAAGTCTGGTCAAACTTTTCATACCATTGTTTAGGAGCTTGTTTAAGACCATACAATGACTTTCTCAATCTACACACTTTAGTCTCCTGACCTTCAACCTCACAGCCCTCGGGCTGCTCCACATAGATCTCCTCATTTAGGTCACCATTCAGAAATGCTGTTTTCACATCCATTTGATGGACTATAAGTCCATGGATAGCAGCCAAAGCGACCAAGGAGCGGATAGTGGCAATCTTAGTCACAGGAGAATAAGTATCGAAAAAGTCAACGTCTTTCTTTTGCTTGTAGCCTACAGCTACTAATCTAGCCTTAAACTTATCAATGGTCCCGTCAGTTCTTAATTTCTTTCTGAAGACCCATTTGCATCTTATTGGTTTAAAACCTTTAGGCAAATCAACCAATTCCCAAGTGTGATTGGACATAATCGATTCTAACTCATTTTTAATTGCTTCTTTCCAAAAACTAGCATCCATAGAAGTCACTGCTTCCTTATAGGATTTAGGATCCTCCTCAATTAGATATGTAGACACAAAGTCAACATTAATCATATCAATGTCATCATTTTCAACAAGAAAAGCAGTAATAAAATCAGGTCCAAAGCTAGTTTCTAGTCTTCGTCTTTTACTCCTCCTAGGCTCATGAATATTATCATTTTCATTACCAAGAGATGGTGAAGAAGACAAAGGCACAGAAGAAGCATCAGAAGAGCTAGCAAGTTCACATGCATTCTTTTTCAAAGGAAACACATTCTCAAAAAATTCTGCATTTCTGGATTCACAAATAGAATAATCATTCAAACACAGAAATCTATATGCAGCACTATTTTGAGCATACCCAATGAATGCACAGTCAAATGTCTTTGTTCCCACGTTGGTTTTTCTAAAGTCTGGTAAACCAACTTTAGCTAGACACCCCCACACTTTCAAAATTTTCAGATTAGGTTCAAAACCTTTCCATAGTTCATAGGGAGTCTTGTCTAGTTTCTTATGGGGAACCCGATTTAAAACATAGCATGCAGATAGGACAACCTCCCCCCACATTTGGTCAGACATACCAGAACTCAAAAGCATAGCATTCATCATTTCTTTTAGAGTTCTATTCTTTCTTTCTGCAACACCATTTTGTTGGGGAGTATAAGGGGCACTAGTCTCATGTATTATACCATGATTATCACAAAAATCCTTCAAAAAACTAGTTCCATATTCACCACCCCTATCAGACCTAAGCCTCTTAATCTTTCGGTCCAATTGGTTTTCCACTTCTGCTTTATACTTTAAGAACATACCTTCAGTCTCATCTTTAGACCTAAGGAGGAAAACTCTAGTATATCTCGAATAATCATCGATGAATGTCACATAATACCGTTTTCCTCCTCTACTCTCGGTGTTCTTAAAATCAGCTAGATCAGTATGAATTAATTCAAGCAATTATGTTGTTCTCGCTGTGACTGGTTTAAAGGGCTTTTTAACATACTTGGCTTCCACACAAACGAGACACTTCTCATAATCATTAGTGTCCAACACATTAATTAAATTCATTCGTTTCAGTTTGTTTATGGAAGCCACATTCACATGCCCTAGTCTACCATGCCACACAGATACGGATTCAACAATATAAGCAGAAGAAGAACCAATTTCATTAATAGGAGCAGAAATAACGTTCAGAACAAAAAGTCCATCAGACAGATACCCCTTACCCACAAATTCCCCATTTTTGGTCAACACGACCTTATCAGCCTCAAAAACTAGTTTCAAACCAGCCCTATTAAGCAAGCTACCAGAAACTAAGTTCCTACGGAGGGAGGGGACATACAACACATCATTCAACATTAAAGACTTTCCAGAGGTAAGTTTCAGAATGACCTTTCCTTTTCCCAGAACTCCAGCAGTTGCAGAGTTTCCCATGAAGACATGCTCTCCATCTGTAGCATCCTGGAACTGGTGGAATAGTTCTCGGTTCGCGCACAGGTGCTTTGAAGCTCCGGTGTCCAGGATCCAATCTGTCTTGTTCTCAACCAGATTAGCTTCCACAACCACAGCAGCTATCACTTCCTCTGTCTCAGCAACATTAGCTTGAGGAGTAGGAGGACCACCACCTTGTTGATTCTGAGTCTGCGGGCCCTTTCTCTTAAAGCATTGATAAGCTTTATGACCTGACTTACCACACACATAACAGGTGAGCTGTTTCTTCTGAATTCGAGTGTCACCCTTCTTGAAGTTAGGTTGACCTTTCGCTTGACCCTTTTTCTGAGTCCATTTGCCTTTTCCCTTAGACTTGTCAGCTCTAGCAGAAGACTCTACTATATTAGCACTCATTGAACCTGAGGCATAACGAACTCGGTTGTCCTTCAAGCGGTTCGCCTCTTCTGTCCTCATATGACTGATTAACTCTGGCAAGGTCAAATCCCTCTTCTTATGCTTCAGATGGTTTCTGAAATCGCTCCATGATGGAGGGAACTTTTCTACCAGCATGTTGGCCTGAAAAGTTTCACAGATCTTCATTCCTTCACCCAATACTTCAGCAACCAGCAGCTCATAGTCATGTACTTGATTCATAATCTGCTTGTCATCAACCATTTGAAATCGCAGAAGATTTCCCACAGCATATTTCTTTCTACCTGCTTCATCTGACCCATACTTGTTCTTCAGAGTGTCCCAGATATCCTTGGAATATTCGACACCAAAGAACATGTCAAAGAGCTTGTTGTTCATGTGCTGTAGAATATGACCACGAACGGTTTTGTTGTCCCATTCGTATTTTTCTATCGCAGCTTCATCACTTTTCTTTTCAACAGGAATGATCAGGGGAGCTGTTGGAGTAGTGAGAGCATCATCTGTATCAATCTGACTCGGTGGATTAGTAAAAAGAACATAATCAACTTCTAATGCTTCAAACAGAATAGTCATCCTCTGAGACCACCGACGGTAGTTGGTACCATCAAGAGGTTCAACTTTCGACATATCGGGGATGACTCTTGGTACGCTTGAAGCCATTTCAATCCACGAAAAATTAACACAGCAAGAATATTGAACCGAAGGTACTATAATCGAAGTAGAGATATTCGATTATCCAAAACCGAAACCACAACCAAACAATTCCTTAATTTCAATGAAAGAGCACCAAACACAGGAGCCGAAAAGAACTTCGAATATCAACCAATTAATGCAGCAAATATTCGAATAAGATTCCTTTAATGCAGCCAATAAATTTCTGCAACAATCGATATTACGAAGAGCCCAAAAAACCGAAGCCGAGACTTGTATATATTCGACTTATATACCACAGTAAAAGCCGAGCATAATCAACAACACGAAGCAGCAGCAATAGTCGAACAAAGGAACAATAAAGGAGGTTAAATTAATCCCGAAATTAATCAATCAATTCGTAAATCAAACGAACTAATTTCGAGCAGCACAACGAATATATATTGCGGCGAAATCGAATTAAGAGCACCAAAAACCGAAGCGGAAGCGCAGCAAGAACCGGGCAGAATAACGACTGTAAAAACCTAAATCGAAGCACTTATATGTCGACTACAGCAGGAGAAGTCGACGCAGCAAAAGTCGAAAATTTGTGGAACAATATTTCAAGTCATGCAGCGTAATAACTTCTGGAATTAAACCAATGAATTGGAGCAACACACGGCCGAACACAATTAATAAACCGAACAGCACAAACAGTTCGATAATTGCCACGAAGACGATACCAACAGCACTAAAATCACTTCAGAATGTAGAAAGTAATTAACGATAATCGCAGCAATTAATAAAAAATAATTAAACCAAACCGAGATTAACGAGTTGTGCCGTGATAGAATCACTGCCCTGAAGTGATTTTCGACCGGACAATGGAGCAGATCCCTTCAACGTCGAATCACCCCCAAGGTTCACACAACGTTCTTCGATCCCGTGCACTCGGAATAGAAGAATGGAACTTGCAAATAATACAATGCCAGATCGGGATTTTCAAAGAAGAGAGAGCTCGCTAGGGTTAGGGTTGTGGCCGACGGTTGCTCCGAAAAATAATTATAACTTTCGGTGGTGTTAAAACAAATGAAATTAACATTTAAATAGGCAAAAAACCGATTGAGGGATAAGTGGAACGTCTTCCACTAATCAGCCCACAAAACCGAAATGTTGAATGAGTAAAACCGCAACCGTTGAAAACCGAATAAGAAAAAAATGGGTCGGGTCGGATCAAAGACCACACCACACCCACGCCCAGCCCAGCCCGGACCGGACGGGCGGGCGGCGGCACACGCGCGTGTGTGTGGTATTTATGATCCAACCCACAACCCACAAAACAACCCAAACTCATAATTCAAACAACCAAAAGGTGAGGGGATATATAAAGTGAACAAAAACTTATTCACTTCCAATGTGGGACATTGAAAATGCCCACAAGCTGCCATTGCACCCAACAGTACTATTTGTCGTCAACCATCGAGAGTCGAGACCCCTTAACCCTCCTAGTTTTCGTCCCACATGGCGGCTCCTATAAACTGGGTTCTTTCGGACCTTTCGTCCTTATCAAGAAGGCGTGAGAAAAGTATTTATCCGTAATTTACACCGTGTATAACAATACACTACGCTCTCTGCGCGTACCGCTGATGTTATATTGTAACCATCGATTTATCTTTATATTAAAATATCTCTTTATAAAATTATCAAATAATAATAAAAATAAAAAATTTATTTTCATAATTTTTTAAACAATAGTACCGAATAAACCATTATACATTAACATACAAAGACCACACATGTCACGAAAAAGATAACATAAAATATGATAGCATAACACGTCAAATATTACATACCATTATCAATTGTCATATTGATACCATAACTCATATCATACCAGATACCATATGCTCATCACATTAAATTTAATCATATTAGAAAAATCACCAACCATAAATAAGATATTTTCCAATAACCATCCTATACCACTTACAACATAGTAGAAAAATCTCTCAGACAATTACCAACCTATATGCCAAAGTCAAATGGTATACAAAGGCAACTATCAAGCTAACATACCAAAACCAAGTAGTGTCCAGAGACATCTACTAAACCAACAAACCACAACAACCGGCTTACATCCTTATACAACAATTACATCCATTTTTAATTACTCAAGAATAAATAATAATAACCCGAAGACATATAAAGTACATCGGTCATATCGATGCACTAAGACAACATAATATCCTCCAAACTTCTAACCCGAAGACATACAACTACTTTGATCATACTAGTGCAACAAGGCAATACAGTATCGTTCCATCCTAGAACACCTAATCATTAAATATCGATATTATTTTATAAGGTCCTTAGGTCACCTATAGTATAGACTATATACTGGGGCCTTTTTTGGAATGTCGAGGCATCCAATGAAACCATCAAACTAAATCAATGGCTTCTACCTTATCTCTAGGATAGCTTACCCTAAATAACAACCATTTTTAAATGTCGACGCCTTCCTATATAAATATTAATACCTTAATAAGGTGATCATAACATCACATATTGTATAATACTTTCCATTTCCATACTTAACCATTTTTCTTTTATTTTCTAGTTATCCAAGTCAACCCTAAGGTCAACGATCCAAGTCAAATTTAACACCAATGTCGACCTATCAATACAGCAAGGTCATTCTATGCCTAAATATTCATATTCAACGCATTAGGTCAAAAAAGACCAAAATGCACTTAAACTCTTAATTACACCATTGTTATTCAATTTCGTACCAAAATTTATTATAATGATAAAAGACAATAATTTCCACCATTTTAGCACATAGGAACTTTTTAAGGCTTAATGATTGGCTATATTTTTCATTATGTAGATATTTCGCACCTAATATGTACAAAACCTTGAGCATGTGCTTCTAATATGTCATATACTCCATGCATCACATACACTACAACAAACTGGTGCATTAACGACCACTTTTTTTTTTGTTATTGATATATTATTAACGACCACTATCAAAAGTTGTTGTTATTGGTATATCTATCACGACTAATATATTTTTTGGTCTTTATTAAATAATTTTTTGGTCGCTAAAAACGTTTAAGTGTATATATATATATTTTATAATATTTTTTTTTCAAATCTCTAAAATCTAAAAAAAATTGCAATGAAAAAAAATTTAAATCTCTTAATTCCTTAAATTTTCAAAAATAATAATAATAAAGAACCGCGTGCCCATCCCGGCTTCTAAGGCTTAGCAACGTGAGGTCTTCACACAAGCGAACAACTAGCAGTGATAAGATCTTATGCAGGAAAGGGGTGGGTTGCATCAAAAGGTCATGCAGACCACAAGAATCTATGCCAAGGAGTCATGCATCTAGAGGTAAGCTACGATAGGAACTCACACACCTAGGAGGTAAGGTAAAACAGAAACTCATGTAGCTAGGGGATGATCTACGACATAAACTAACACAACAAAAAGAGGCAATGGTAGAGGTTCTCACAACAAAGGTAATGGTGCAACAAATGGGTGATATGTGTGAAGTTTGGACGCAAGAGAAGGGGAGCGACATACATATCCCACGCAAAGGAGGGGGAACAATGTGAGGTTGAAAATATCGACACACATCGTTTTGATAAAAAAAAATTGGTGAATAATGAAGGAGAAGGCCAATGAAGGTTATAAATGGAAGCTCGGGAGGGTGGAGTGACTACACAAACCAAATTCTTCATTTGTTGTTGGATCAAAACACAAAAATAAAGAGGGAGGAGGGATTGTATAGACAAGGCATGCGAACGGTTGGGATGAGCGGACAAGGATGAGAAGAACACATGAGTTAGGTTCAAAGATACGGAGTAAACGAGGGATAATCGACCAAGAAGAAAATTATGCTAGGTGAGGTGCAATATAAAGAGGATAAAATCATAATAGGGTCTGAATGCTAGTCAGAATAATCAAATTGAGGAAAAAATTTGGTTAGCAGAGCTGGGGTTTTTTTGGTAAAATATATACAAGTTAAGGTCCGATTTAGGGTTAAAATTAATAACCCAAATTCTATCAAATTTTAATCTATCTAAATTTATACCTAATTTTTCATAATAACACCTTTAATACATAATATCCTACTATAATTATCAAAATTAATTACATATAATTATCAATTTTATAATAAGGATTTCTAAATTAGGGTTTCTACAAATGGAATGTAATACCCCAAATTGAGCGGAGTGCTATAAGGATTGATATGGCTACTTATATCAACATGGTATATCATCTTTTTGGTGATTCCATCCTAAGAACTTCACAGTTAAGCGTGCTGGCTGTGGAGCAATTTTAGGATGGGTGACCTCCTGGGAAGTTTCGAAAATTTTCTGAAAATTTCTCGGAAAGTGCGTGAGTGAGGACAAAGCGTACTGAAAGGACTCGTGTTGATCTGTGGGGCCAGCCGATCAATCCAAAAAGCACTTCAAGGTAGCCCCCGTGTGGTCGTATCGACTCGGGGTGTTACAAATAGTATCAGAGCGAAACCGCGACCGTGAGCTGAACTTGGATGAGCCAGTCAGTCACCTAGCGGGACGATTCTTGGGATGAACTGTATTGAGACAGTCATTGGTTGAGGCGCAACGAGGACGTTGCGTTCTTTGAGTGGGGGTGAATGTAATACCCCAAATTGAGCGGAGTGCTATAAGGATTGATATGGCTACTTATATCAACATGGTATACCATTTTTTTGGTGATTCCATCCTAAGAACTTCACAGTTAAGCGTGCTGGCCGTGAAACAATTTTAGGATGGGTGACCTCCTGGGAAGTTTGGAAATTTTCTGAAAATTTCTCGGAAAGTGCGTGAGTGAGGACAAAGCGTACTGAAAGGACTCGTGTTGATCTGTGTGGCCAGCCGATCAATCCAAAAAGCACTTCAAGGTAGCCCCCGTGTGGTCGTGTCGACTCGGGGTGTTACATGGAATATTTCAATATGATTTAGGCTCAATCACACATTCTTGCACAATTACCCCACTTGCATTTAGAACTAACATACATTATTTTATTTTTGAAAAGGAGAAAAGGATCATGCTAAAACAAAATTCTCTATCTACTGGATGAGTTTATCTATTATCTCATGTTTAAGAAAATAACGACAAAATGAAGAATCATTGGCTTTGAGATTTCACAAAACCCTCTCCTAGATTGTTGATGGAAAATGTAAGGACAAGGTTAAAAGCTAATCAAGCGGAGAAAATTAATAGAAAAGTAGTAAATTTTATTCACTACGAGAAAAAAAGGTAAACATTTATTGATAATTATATAGTATTGGTAATTAGAAGTAAGTTTGACATTTATTCATCAGTATTAAATCAATGCACGAATCTATTTTTGGCAGCAAAAATTGGCAGGTAATACTTATTACCGATGATATTCTCTTCCCTTTTAAGAGGCGTCAAAATTTTCTACCAATTTTTTTTTTCAAATGTTCATGAGAAAATATTTTTTAAAAAGAAATTATTAATACCAACGATTAGTTTTTTTGCTAATAAGGTCTATTTTTAGCAAAAAATTCATGGAGAAAAAATTAACACCAAGGTGCATGAGAATAAATAATTGTCCTTAATACCAACTATTATTTCTTTAATACGGATAATATGTTCGTCAATAATAAAATTTTTTTATTTTTTTGGAGCAAAAAAAAAACGGTTTCATTAATTCTCTTAATACCAACTATATAAGCAGATAATTTTTTTCCTACATAACATCCTTATAAAAAAATCTATTAATTTTTAGAATCAATGTGTGAATATCATGGCAAAGTTTCACTATTATTTTTCTAAAGAATTATATCTTTAGTAGGAACTAAATTCCAGTTGCAGCATTTGTACCTAAACGCCGATGACACTGGATCACGGAGGCATGATGACTACGACATTTCATTGTTTCAATTAATTAAAGCATCCAATGCATGTGCTATTTACTTTCTATTATTGATCAATATAATAACCATCGTACATCAAGACTCCACTTATGTCCAAGCTCTAAACTCAATTTCAGCCAAACACTCTTTTTTGATATTATGCTCATGCCACGCGGCTTATGTTGCTGCACGAACGAATGGCTTCGTCTGAAAAACTACCAATCAAGATATATTTACATACGATTGCCAATTCGTCACTGATGTTGTCGTCATATAGTAATAAAAAAAGACAATTTTTAGAAGAGAAGTACCGATGCGATAGCTCCAATGTCCTACTACGTACGTATAATTTGGCCAAATGAATGGGAGTCGTGGGCTAAAGCGAATGCAACATGCTGATCACATGAATCTAAGGCCCGCACAGTTAGCCGAAACAACTGGCAGTAATAATTTAGTTTGAGATGCCGTTGATGACAACTGATCAGTAATAGAAGAAAGACGAAGTTAAATGATGAAAGCTCAAATACCCTTAGTATCCTTACTAAGAAAATCACCAATTATCCTTTAAAAATAATTAATTATATTTGTATTATTATCTTGCAGGATAATCAAGAAAATTGACAATCAAAGCCAAGCAAGCGAGGAAAAGGATTCAAGACGGTGCTATCAAAAACGGGACCCTGTTGCTGAGAAGACATACTCAAGTTTTAAATTATTAGCAAGAATAATGACATTATCGCCAATTAGCAAAATTCTACTATTATTATTATCATTGTTTTGTTTATTTAGTTTTATCTTGTAATAAGGGTAGTAAGCAGCTAGTTAAATAGGATTTGCCTAACCCATCATTAAACCCTCTTCAAACCCCCTACATCAACCTTAATCCTACCATAAACTCAGCCCAAACAAATTACCATACCCTCAGCCCAAATAAATTGGACATCGACGCCCTGCCCGCACCAACAGCCCTTTACGCCTGCCTTCCTTATCAACCCGTTCGTCCCAACACCTCACTCCCGTTCGGTCAAAACGACATTCACTCCTCACGCAGCCTGCCCGAGTCGTCTCCTTCCTCTAATCTCGCATTCTTCGTCGACCACCATGAATGGGAGTTACCCACCTTTAATTCACTCTACCCGCTCCACCTTTTCGACCGTTGCTCAACGTTCGACTTCCATCTACCATAGCTAGCTGCTGCTCTATAAATAGCGTCGATCTTTATGTAAGAAGAACAACTTAGTTCGAATCGATTTCAGCATATGAAATAAAGCTTTTAGCTTAATTCTTACGATTTACGTCATTTATTGTCGGTGTCCGGCATTTCTTTGTTATTCTCGGTTGCGAGGATTTAGATCGGGCAGTCCCGATCTCCCTATCCCTGTTCCTATTCGGTTGTTCTTGCGTTTTCTGTGTAATTTTTACTGAACTCCACTTGGGGTTCGCTTCATTAAAGGTAGAAGGCTTATAGCTCCGCCGTCCAGTAGTGATGCACGTGACGGAAGTTTGGTGTTGATCTCGGTCTCGAAAACGTTTTTTTTTTTTTTATAAAAATTTTGAGTGTCAAAATTTATATTAAAATTATTTAATTATTTTTTTATTTAAAAAGTTATTAATAATTAAAATTAACTAATATAAGTAATAATTTTTATTTTTTTCTCATAATTTTAATAGATTTAATCTATTTTTAAAAAATAATATATATATATATATATATATATATATATATATATATATGTATGTATGTATGTATTTTTTTTATACTTTTTTATCATCTCTATTTTTTAAATTTAAAAAAAAAAATGATTCTGCGTTTCTTTTTATTTCCGTTTTCCCATCCCCTCCGTTCCCGTGCCACGATGCCGTCCACTAGTGTTAAACCGGACAAGTAGTATTTATCCTCAACCATCTAGACCGCTTAGCTCTCCTAGTAATAGTATTCGTCCTACATGGCGTTGCTATAAACTGGGTTGTCTCAGAACTTTCGTCCTTATCAAGAAGGCGTAAGAAAAGTATTTATCCGCAAGTTATACCATGTACGGAAAAAAAATCATAAGGTCCCAATAAAATTAATTCTCAGTCATATTTAAAAAAAAAAAACTTAAAGTATTGTGTTTTACTTTTAAGGTTAAATAAAAGAATGAGTAAAAAATAAATTTAAGTGTCTGTACTAGGTATTGAACCAACATTCTCCAACATAATATAGAAGGGGTCCAACCAGTACAACACGAATAATTTTGTGTTATAATACTACTCTTATTTATATATAATATATATTTACAGAATATTTTATGGGGTCAGAAAACCCCATGTGGTCTATACTGACTCCGTCTCTGATTATGTATAAGGATACACGATGCTCATTGCATATATAATTGTTGTCATCTATTTATTTTTAAATGAAAATATCTTTGATTAGGATTATAAAAATTATAAGAAATAGGTTACAAAGTCATCAGGAAGAGATGATTAATAGAAAGTAAGTAAATTTTATTTGCCATGAGAAAAAGGTTTAACATTGACGATTTTAATACCAACAAATATATATATTGTCGATAATAATACTTTATTTTGATGATTATTCATCGGTATTAAACTCAGACATGAATCTATTTTTAGTTTTAGAAAATGACATGTTATACTTTAATATCGTCGGTATAAAAGGACACCAAAAATTTTCACTAATTGTCTTCCAAAAAAATTTATGGAAATATAGTTGAAGATAAATTCTTAATACCAACAATAACTCCATTGGTAATAAAGTGTATTTTTGGCATAATTTTCATGGAGGGAAAAATATTACCGCTAAGGAACGGAAAATAAATAATCGTCCTTAATACTAATGATATGTTCCTCGGTAATAAGAAATTTTTATTTTTTTCATAGACAAAACAAAACAACGCTGGTTCATTTATTCATCCAATATCAACAATCAAGATCACTGAAATTAAGGGACATTTATAACCCAAACACAAACCCTAGCCCATCATTTCCTTACTTTGTCTTTTACCTTGGTCATCTCTACCTTTTACCCCAACCCTTTCCACTATTTTCCCATCTTCTCCTTCAACTTTCTCCTCCATAATTTTCCCTTTTCAACCTTTCTCTATAAATTTCTTTCCCTTTTCAAGCTTTGTTTTAGTTTTAATTTATTTTCTTTTATGTTTTTTGGTATGACATTAACTAATTGTTATTTTACAGGTAGAACCATCAGATCACCACCATTGGTGCCTCCTAGAGCACCATCACTAAAGCCAAAGGGCCACCAATTTCCCCACAGTTCGTTGTATTTTCTAAAATACTATTATTATTTTATATCCTTATTCTTTATATGGATTTAAAAGGTTGTTAGTTTGTTGAATATGGTATTATTATGTATTTGTTTGTTTTTTATGCTAATTATTGTGTATTATATAAATTAAAATGCTTTTTTCAATTAGATTATCATTTTAGGTCTTCTATAATTAGTTAATTAGATTATTGTACTTAGATTTTGTATAATTGGATAATTAGATTATTGTAGTTAGGTTGTATATGTAATTAGATTATTGTATGTAGTCATTAGTATGCATGTTAGATTAGAATAGATATTAGTATGTTAGAGTATAATGAATATTTTAGTTAATTTTTCTATATATATATATATATATATATATATATATATATATATATATATATATGAACATGCATAGTATGTGTGTGCGCTTTTAGGGTTGCATGTTAGTACAAATTAAATTTGCTTATATGTACTTTTTTATTTTTTTGGTAAGCATGTTAGAGTTTAATTAGTATGTGTTAGATTATGCGTTTAATTAGCATCTTCGTATGTGAGCATGTTATATTATCTAATTAACATCTTAATTGGGGAGGTGGAAGATATAGGTATATCATATTGATTCTCGGTGTATGAGAAAACATTGTTGCTGATGATCTTACATTTCCAGAAGTTGATAAAGAACCAATACTCAAGAAAATCCTAGGTAGTCGTCCAAGGCACAAAAAATGAGTAGGACGAAGGCTTGCAAGAGAGAGATCAAGTCAATTTGCTTCTTTCATGAGTTGTATATATATATATTAATCCACTATAAGATCAAGAATAGAAATCTCAAGTAGAGCAAAGCCAAAAACATATAGACGAACACCTAGTCAAACAACATGCACCATTTGATTGTCATAAGGAAGAATTATGACAAATGAAAGTTTTATGGCTATATGGTATCAAGGTCCTCCTCCGCCTTCTAATCAAGATCAAGATGACGATGATTTTTAAGTTTTATGTTAGTTCAAACAAGTTAGATATAATAATATTATGCTTAAATTACATTTTTATGACAACTTTAAAATGTTATTTATATTATTAAGTATTTCCTATTATTATTATTATTATTATTATTATTATTATTATATATAATATTTTTAGGTTATTATTACATATATATTATTATTTTTTCAAAAAAAACTTATTACTAAGGATAAAGTCATTGGTAATAAGATTTATTAGATTTTTTTTTAAAAAAATATCTGAAATCATGAATAATAAGTTTATTACTAAGGATAAAATCTTTGGTAAAAATATTTCCTTTTTTTATGCCTAAAATCATTAATAATAATATAATATCCCAAATTTTAACCTACACTTAAGGCCGAGTAATTTATATTTTGAATTAAACCTAAACCCAAGTAATTGTAATTTTATCTGATCCTAATTTCTTAATCCTAAATCTAAACCTAATGCTGGATAACTGATATTTTAACATGATCTTAACTTCAAATGATTGATAAATTAATTTTATCATAATTCTCTAATATTAAATTTAAACCTAATTATAATCTTAACCCCAAATTCTTTTTCCTTTCCATTTTTTTCTTTTCTTTACCCTTTTTCCTTTTCCCCATCTTGATCGCCTTTCTCCTTCTTCCCCTTCTGGCCATGCAACCTCCTCCCTCACATGGCCTCCTCTTTTCCCTTCCTAACCCTACGCTACGCCTTCCCCTTACACCTACCTTTGCACTCCAGCTACAACACCACCAGCCATGCCCTATCCCTTTCCTCCCTAGCTCATGTGAAATGCCTAAACTAACTCTCTTGAACCCCTACACCATTTGGTCATTTCATTTTGCATGCCTCACTCCCATTCCTCCTTTAAATGCCCCTCCTTTCCCTTATTACTTCATTTTTAATACCCACACAACTCTCCCACCAAACTCCATCTTCCTTCCCTCATCTCCTTTATCATGTGTTCGTTGTTGTTCCATCATTTTCTTAAGTGAAGCTCTACGAAATCCTTATCACCTCACGATGTGAACTATCCCTAACGTGAGCAATTCACATTACTCAAGCCTTAATTATTGTATGACAAACCTACGCTCAATTCCGCTAGCTATGTCAACTACCCACACATACCCCTCCTTGTCATGTCACGTCCTAGGTGTGTCACTTCTCCATGGTACATCAACCCCATCTCATACCAACCCACCACATCCAACATCCTAAACTCATACTGTACAAAACTAATCAATGTGATCTCTTCACACTATGCCACTCCACCTCACTAATGACAATCCCTCACATCACTCCATCCCCATCAACGTAAGGAGCTAATGCAGCACCACTAGCAATGTGAGTGACTCACACTGCACTCCTCTTTGTTGTGCCAACTTCTACCATAGCTAATTCCAGCCTTGCACGACTTGGTTTGCTTTAGTTTTACTCCATTTTCACCCTCATTAGCCTTAGATTTTCCTTATTTTTTTCTTCTTGAGTTCTAATCATGTATTATACTTTATTTTTAGGTAATTTTCTAGTGGTCTTGGAGGAAACATATTAAGATTATAAGCGCTTAGAGACCAAAAATATTTTCGGTAAGGATACATATTGTAAATAGGGTTTGTGTGAAATGTGTATATTTATATAAAATCTCATGTTTGGTATTGTTCTATGGATAATGTTATTATAATAATATTTTTTTATGACATGTTGTGTTGTAGGATGAAAAAGTGAAAAAATGTGAAAGCACATGATTGTGCATATTATTGGTTATGTTTGGTTTTGCAAGTCAAGAAGGTTGGCATGAATCGTTACCTAAATTAGGTTATGATGTTTAAAATGTATACACACACACACATATTTGTTGTTAAGTATTTTCATAAGGATATGGGTTGGAGGTTGAAAACCATTCATATTGGGACTCGTAGCAATTTTGTAATAATATGGACATTTGGCTATGTTAAGAGCAATTTGGTTTATATGAATTAAATATGGAATATTTGGTATTTTAATATGGATTAAATATATTATGTGGAATATTTTGGGTAATTATGAATGTCTTAAGTCCAAAAAAAAGAGAAAATGGCTTAAATTGAGAATAGTAACCCTAGAGGCAATGTCATTATCGCATATGTAAAACGTTGGAGTTAAACCATAATTTTTGGATATGTTTTTAATATCAAATTTTAGATTATTTTTATTAAATTTGGTGGTTATATGGATGAAATAACCCAAAACTCTAATTTAGGAAATTATAGAAAAATAAGGATTTATTAGAGAAATTAAGTAAATAAATTATTTTATTAAAATAAAGGGGAATTAATTAAGGTAAATCAAGGATAAAATAATAAATAAATAAATTATTTAGGAAAAATTAGGGCATTTTACTAATTAACATGGAAGTTAAGAAAAATTTATCCAAAATAGCCAAATTAATCTAAAAAGGAATTTAATTATTATAGTCAATTAACATTGCTATTTTATCTTATCCTTGTAGTGAATGAAACACCTTAAACGATTGGTGTTTATAGCCTAAAATGTCAAGCTTATCAATTTTAAAGAATTGATCCAAACCAATAAGTCGAAACATAAATTCAAACAAAAAATAATAGTTAATTTAGTTTAAAACATCAAACCCTACTCAATTTAATAAAACCACTTCCAAAAATCAAGGTTTTAAGCCTAAATTGTAATACAATCAAATCTTATTAATTTATTGGAATTGAAAGTTTAAAAATGCAATTAGACACATATTATAACATACTATATACTTAAAAATTTTAAAATAATAAAAGAAACACTCAATTTAACACAATTAAGGTTTTTGAATCCGAAATATAAATTTAGTCGAATTTTGCTAAAATATTTAAATTTGGGATGTTACACATACACTGGTACAATAATTATCATAGTAAAATATCAAACAAAAAAATGGGAAACATGGATCACATTATAATTAAATATGAAACATATTATATTAAAATATATAATACTATTTTACATAATAAGTTTTTAGTGCAAAAAAAAAATGTACCAATATTAGTCACTATTTATAATGAAAGTTATCAGAAGTATGTTGCTACAGTTTTAATTTTTTTAATAACCTCAAATTAAAATAAATTAACTTAAATAAAAGGCAAAAGAAAACTATTTGACTACATGATTTCCACTGGATATACTGCTACACGGTAGACTAATTAAGTAATTATCCACAACCAAAACCTGTGTTTTATTTATTTTTTCCATAAAAACAGGTTGCGTCAACAAAAATCAAATAAAAAGAGTTGATCCCAAATCCAACTTACCGATTATCGTTGCATTCTTGTTCGTGGATGATTTACGCAATGTTTGGAGTTACTTATGAAAAATAGTTATCCATGATAACTACTTATTTTATAAATTTTTTAGACTAAAAAATTTCTAATACGATTAATTATTATACATAATTACTTTTGATAAGTAACTCCAACCACGTATTCATAATTTCTTATATGCGATTTCGGGCCAAAACAATACAGAATTGCCGAATGGGTAAAAACCAACCAAATTTGAAATTTCAATTTCATATAGGTTAACGGGGTAAGAAATGTGATGGCTGTGGGGACTCTTACCAATACAGATGATGTATCCATCCATCTAAATACTAATAAATAAGCACGCACGCGCACGACGACTTATTCAGGATCATATCGGAAAGAGCCGTGAAGGAAAGTGAGACGTCTAACTTTATAATTAATATAATTATGGCTAGAGACTACGAAGTGGAAGGGAAACGATATTAGAAAACCTATGGAAACTAAAACCATAACTGTATTTTTAAAAGTTTATTAAACTGTGAATTTCTTGTTCCCATACATCAGTAGACAGTAATCACAACACAAGTAGAGACGAGTGTTTTTGCCCAGACAAGCGAACACCGATAAACGCGTGAAACATGCAACGCTTTCAAGCTAAAAATGCAGTTCAGAAAGAGTAAATCACTGTGTAGGCTCCATAGTATAGCCGGGCTCATCTGAATAGGAATCTCGCAAAATAGGCTTTACCACACTCGGGCGTGGTGCGCACAAAGCCTATGGTTCGGCCCTAACACCATTCCGAAGATGGTACGTGCCGCATGTGGGCGTGGCACTTGCTGTACCTGTGGTTTGGTCATTTTTTGATGCTCAATCTTTTATTTTTAGCCAAAATTTTGAGGCCTGTATATATATATATATATACATTTAGGTTACAGTTTTAAATCATCTTCAGAATCACGTCCGGGGGTTGGGGGACGTGATTCAAAGTTTATAGCCGACGGTCTGGCCAAGTAGGGACAATGATGCGTTTCTCATTGTTGTGCGTAGCTCTATTGTCTTCCCTTTTGTTTCTGTTGGATTGTGGTGATCTTGTTCTCTGCCTTTTTTTTTTTTTTTTGAAGTCTTTGTTGTTCATCAGTTAATTGGGAAAGAAGATGCATTTGAGACCTAAAGTCAGGTTTGTTTTCGTTCGAATTTTAGGCGGTGTATTTTTGTCCAGAGGTATGCCCGACTTTGTATGATGCACTGAGCATATTTTCTTTTGGTTGATATATTTCTACCTATCAAAACAATAACAATAATAACTCTCCCAAACTGGCTATAGTTCTCCTTACCTCATTTTCGTTTGAGCACCCGCATCCTCGCTCTTTTAGGGGAGCACATTTTTTTTTGTCTCCTATATCATGTCACATCCTTCAAAGACGAAGAGTAGAGTAGAGAGGCAAAATATTTGCCCCGAGGTTCAATAGAGCCTCTCAAAATATGAATGGAAAAATGGACAGAAAAGGGAAGAAACTGAAAGAAAGAAAGAAAAAAAAAAGTGGTCAACATAGGAAGAAATGATAAATAAAAGGGAAAAAGGGAAAAAGGGAGAAAATTTATTTACCGTCCATTTGAGTGGAACTAATAGGAAAAAAATCAAAATGACCCTAAAGTATTTAGTTCTAAGTACAAAATATTATGTACATATAATTATATTAATATGTACACCTAATTATATATAAATGTACATATAATATTCTCTATATGTATATGTATATTGAGATACTAAAAAAATAGACTAAATATCACATAAATTATATAACTTTAAATACTTTGATGTAGATGGATTTCCAACTATTTTTCCTAAAAAAAAAAGGAAAAGGAAGTGAAGTGAAGTAAAAAGAGAGATGGGGCTTAGGTAGCAAGATGGGGTCGGTCGATCCGGTGACTATAATTTTTAATTATTACTCTCTTAGTAATAAAAAAAATATTATGTTAATTTATATATTATTTTTTTTAAATAATAATAAAAATAATTTTAAAATTACACTAACACCTTTTATTAAAAAAATAAAATATTTAATATATATATAATTAAAAAATAAGAATAAAAATTAAAAATAGATTTTTATTTTTATAAAATAGCTTTATTTTTTATGCAAAAATTTAACGACAAAATCACTCTTTTTTTAATATGAATAAATTATATTAAAAGATAAAATTAAAGAGGTAATAATAAAATAAGGGACAAATATTATCTAATGTGTCGGAAAAAGTAACGAAAGATAAAGGATTAAAAGGATGTAGGCGGTCTTAGAAACGGGAAGCACAAGCAACTTCGGTCCAATCTTTAAGCTCAGCATGAGAAAATGTTAACAGACATTCCCCGACCATCAGAGGAAGGACAGAGCGCGTGTAAAATCTACTTCCTCTACCTGGCTTCCTTCTACAAGCACGTAAGATCGTCTGAGTACCGGCAGCTCCGTTCTCATCGATCTCCGGTTCGGCGGATGAAAATTAAAACAGTAGGTCGCGTTTTCTTACCGAATGGAAAAGCTCAACCGGGGGAGGTGACAGTAACAGTAATAAAAGAATCATATATATGACAGAAAGTCGTTTTAGGAAGCCTAGCTAGCTATACAGTTGCATGTTTGGACTGCCCTTAAAGCGTTAGCACCAAAATTTTCCGTCATTACTAGGCCTTTAGCAGCTAGATAGCAGTACTTACCGGTTAGATTCTAGTAATATTACCTGGTATGGTACGCGTGCTCTGCCTTCAGAGACGACATATAAAGATCATTGCAGTCCGACAAACTGGACAAACGAATAAAAAGACTTATCTTCTCCCAAAGGACGCCAGTTAATATTGGCTCAATATATCGGTTTTCGTTGCCCGGGTTTCCTTTTTTTTTTTTTTTTTTTTTTGATCTTCGTGTAAATCATGTAGGAGTAGTACCTGCAGCAGAAAGAAGCTCCTCAACCTCTACTTTAGTTGAAGACCCTCTCTCTTTTGATCCTCCGCCGACCGAGACATCTACCATAAACGTCGAACAAACGGGTCTGTGATCGGAAAACCGAAACTCGTTGGAGTCTCTACGAAGATAGGACAGCTGCCTTATCCCGTTTCCGTGCCATAGAATACGATCGCACCTGTCATGATTAAACAACGCCTCATCGCTTCATACTAGGAGCTTTCACGTAATGTTCGAGCCTCAGATCAAGAGCCATAAAACGATTGATAAAACCTCAAGTTGTGCTAGGGAGGAGGAAAGCATGTACGTACCAAGCTGGGGTTCTCTTCTTGTGCTTTGAAGTGTTGGTCTCCGAGAAATAAGTGTCTGAGTTGTAAGAATATTTGTACGTAGGCGCGAAGTAAATCTTTCCTTCTTCCCATCCTTTGAATACCCTACCGGCTTCCCTTTCAATCCTCAGCTGTTAAAACATAATAATTACTATAAAATATATACGCACGTAGGTCCATAAGCACGCACTGAAATATAATTCCGTCAAAACTAGTCCGACGGAGAAAGGGAAACTACATATTACCTGATCTTTGCTCAGGAGAGTTTCCCAATCATTCTGTTGCAAAAGCAATCTAGTTTCCGCATAACTCAAAGCAATCCTGTAATTCAAATCCCCCAACCACACGACACGATCATGGTCTACGATCCTATCTGGAACTTTGCTATATGGCGTCTTGCATCTCTTGGGGAACTGAGTATTCTTAAGTATCTCTATCACATCTAGATTCCTCCTGAGTTCATCCCCTTCTTTCTCTCCGGACGCAAGGTGGCTACAGATGAAGCAAAAGCTTGTATGGAACAGCGACATGCTCACTGATATGCATCCCTGCATAATGTAGGTGGGAAAAAAAACTATCAGATCTGACATCTCATAATATAGCTAGACCCTCCATATATCCCTAAATATTATGGAGACCAATGGTGCAACTAATGAAATATTTGAAGGGACTCTATACGTATAGTTACCTTATTTCCAAGGCAGCCCATAATCCCACGGGTAGTGTAGGAACTTCTCAAGTGACTGATATGTTGTACAAGCTCTTTCTTAACCCAGATAGTCAGAAAAATGCCAACCATCTGTTTGCTGACCACAAGACCGTAATTCCTAGTCTGGCCCGAACCACCAGAATAAGCGGCGGGCACCACCTCGGTCTGCTCAGAAACAATCACCCCAGTGTTCGATCCATCGTCCTCCTCCGAAGACAGATCGTCCTCTGCGACATACGTCATCTGGCAGCCAAAACAAGAATCCCTGCCGTTCTTCCTCTCCAAGTCAGCAACGCAGTTACAGGTCTTGAGCTTCCTCTTACTTTCCGTCCTGAACTGCTTGCTCACCGTTTTGAGGGAGTACTTTTGGAAGAAAAGCGAGCCACTTGGAGTGCTTATTAGTTTACATCCCTTGATCGACGAATCTTCGGGCAAAGGGTCCAAACACGTAGGCTTCTTATCGGCATTAGTCGAAGATCTGTTTAGGGACTTGTTAATTAAATAGAGCCACTTTGCGGCTGGTTCGCTGTCTTCTATCACAAGGACATTTCCAGCATTTAAGGGAACAACCTCCTGAAAACTGGATAATTGCGCATTAAGTAAAGAGAAAAGGACAAAAACAAATAAATGACATTGGGTTCATTACATAGAAAATAAAACACGAACAGCTCCTGAAAACAAGCTAGTTCATAGTTAGATCGATAAGATCCAAACAATGGATTGAAAGAAAGGTAAGGAGGAAGAAAGAGAATAATAATACCCCAAGACGTAGATGTCTTGTTGATCATGGACTTGAAGAAAGTGATCGAGATTGAGGTCACTCTGAGGAGGCTTCCCTCCTACATTCCATGTCCCAACAAACATCCTTCATTTGAAAATAGATTAATCAATAACTAAAATGAAAGTAGAAAATTAATAGATCATCAAACAAGACCAGAAGAAGAGAGGGAAGGGGGGGGGAATAAAATGTAGAAATTGGTATATATTGAGTACCTTAAGGTGTTAACATCTTGGGCGCCTGGCATTGCAGAGTCTGAGACCGAAAAATACTGAGCTTCAACTTCTTCTGCAGTAGAATAAACAGAGTGAATACTCTGTCTAGACTAATCAACGCTGACCTCTCATAGAACATAGGAACAAATTTGCATGGTTTTCTTCCAATTTCTCTCTCTCTCTCTCACTCACACACTCACACACACACAGATTTTGAATCAAATACTAATAACACAGTAGAAACTGAAGATAGAGTTTGGTAATTCATTTTCACAGCTATTATATATGCAGAAGAAGGTAGAGATGAGAAAGAATGAAGTTAGCACTCACCGCCATCCGAGGGTTTGAAACTTTTCGTGATTCTTCTCTCCTTCGTATTAGTGGAAAACATATCGCGAATGAAGGACTGGCGCAAATCGGAAAGACAAATTAGGTAGTGGTAAGTACACAACCGAAAAGAGATGAGAGGAAGGGAAACAAAAACAAAACAAAATAAAATAGACAGAAATAAGTGGCAAGCATATCACTAATTAGCACTGTCTGTCCATGCCCACCCCCAATCATACAATTATTGAAAATTGACCCGGCCCAGAGATTCTGAAAACAAATAACTCTAGAGTCTAGACCACAGAAAGCATATCCCTGCTGCTAATGCTACTCCTCCATGATCACATGAATTTAATTAATCTGGATTCTTTTCTCCTTCTCTCCTCCCCCCCCCCCCTCCTTCTTTGTTCTTTATGAGGGAGGGGGTGTTGAAATATATAAATATTATTCACAGAATGATATTAATTAGTAATTTATTAGAAAGGAAAATAAATAAGAGGAAAAGGGTTACCTTGGATTTAAATTCCTTGGATCTCATGGTGTTGTTGAGAACATTGAAGATGACATAAACTGGTGCAAACAAAAGTCTCCAAATTCCCCAAACTGTCACAATTTCAAAATCAATCAACATTTTAATAAATTTCTCAATTTGTTCCCTTCCTAAGTCTTCCTCCTCCCTCCACCCCCCCCACACACACACCAAAAAAAAAAGAGAGAGAAACAAATACAGAAAGCCGAATAGAATAAAAGTCAATTACCATACATTTGTCATCTGGCTAAACAATAAATTGATTAATTGCCCCAAAAAATAAATATATGAAAATTGCAAAATTCTATCATGGACGAGGATCAAATACACACAGAATCCAATTTATTTATATTGGCGGAAAATGCAAGTCAAAGACCATGAAAAATTCAACCAATTGAAATGGTTTCAGAGAAAAACGAAAACGGTCATCAGCTATAACGAGTACCAGCGGAGAGATCGGTAAGCAGGATGATGATGATGATGACGACGACGAAGAAGAAGAAGAAGAAGAAGAAAAGCGGCTAAAAAGTTAACTACGCACTTACGAAGAAAATTGTGGGCAGGGAAGACTCCATTTAATTAAAACAGAATATAATCAAGTAAAAAAAAAAAGGGGGAATAAATGGTGGAGCGAATCACAAATGGTCAAGTTTCAATCCTCGAGAAAGTCAAAATCTATTTCGGAATTGAATTACTACTACAATTTACGCTACACAGACAAACAAACAGAATCCTCACCATTATTCGGCATAGATTTTCACTCCAACACAACATTTGCAGACAAACATTTAACGAGGATAATAACAAAAGGAAGGATTGGGAACCTGAGACATTTTTATAGGAGTAATTTACTACTACTACGGACGTCGGGTTCTGGTTTTCTCGAGAGGATTTCTTCTTCCCGTGGTCTCGTGTCGAACGGATCGCAATCACATGCAATTTATAATTAAAAAACTAAAGAAATAATAAGAAAATTAAGATTGAGTGTGGGGACTGTTCAAACTTCAAGGAGAAAGGATGATATCTTCAACTTTGTAGAGAAGAAAGGCACCTCTTTTCTTCTTCCGTTTCCTGTGCTTGCTCTCCTTCTCATCAACTACTCCAACCGCAACTCTACCTAATTCCCCTTTTATCCTCCCTTTTTTCTAGATTTTATGTCAACTTTAAAAAAGAGTAATAAAATGCCAACAGTAGATTACTTCATCTTCTTCTTCTTTTTTTCAGACTACCGGTAGATGACTTTGGAAGGTCTTCTTTTGTACTTTTTCCATTTCACGGCATAAGCCTATTATGTATATTTCCAAACAAGTGAAATAGATGGAGTATTTATGAAATAATACAAGTAGATTGAGGTTATTAATAGTGACGGGACAGTGGGCTCTTGATAATATTTTTTTTTAATTGTAAGTTGAGTCCGCAAATTATCTCTGACTTAACTCGTTTGTTTACTTACATAAAAAGAGTTCGAATTTTATTTTTATAATTATTTATTAAACGAGTTGGTCTAAAAGTATACCTCGTTTAAAATATCATATAAACAGACAATAATATATGCAAGTAGTGTGTATACATTCATATGTAATAACTAGTTTTAATTACTTATTATCTTATAAATAAACTAGTCAACCATTATCATGTTACAAATATAAGACTTCCTATTATAATCTTAGATTTAATTAAAAAAAATTGCAAATATAAGGCAAATTAATTTTCAAGCTCATAATAAAATGAATTAATACAACTTAACATATTTAAATAATTGGAACGTGAGCACCGATATTTAGGCTTGTTTAGTAAGCGATCATGATCAACTCGTTTATTTAACGAACAAAGCTTTAAAATAGTAATTTTGGTTTGATTTAACTTATTTATGATCCTATATTAATTTGTTGGCGTGTCTATCAACTAGTTTGGAATTTAGTGGCTAATCATTAAGCTCTTTTAAATAATAATAAAAAATGTGGCCCCCCTTTATTGAAAAAAATTTGAAATAAATAGAGAGGTGGAATATAGGTCATTAATAATATATGATTGAAGTCCTAAAAATTGTGGCAAAGAAAAGTATATCGATGTCTTTTATGACTAAGATATTGATAGTAATAATTTTTTAGTGTGTTATTTTACATGCATAGAAAAAAAAACCCTTAGAATGTATACATATAAAACAAGTGGCAAGTCTCCGTATGCAATTTCTTAGTTTTAGGAACATCCACGAAAAATAGAAAGTGCGTTGTAAGTTGTAACATAGATACAGGAGATGGCAAGTATAGAAGGAAAGGGTTCGTGCTGTGGCTTCTACTTGGAGCTGCTCACAATAAATAAACAAATAACTAGATACTCGCTCCTTCAAAATATGTCGTTCTAGAAAAAAAAAGTATAAATTCTTAAATACATCATTGGTACATATACATCTTATTAAATTATGCTAAAAAATTGAGTAAAAGAGTATTTATTTTAAATCAGATAAAATATTTTGCCTTTTTGCTCTTACTAGAAGTCATTTTCACTACTTTGTCTGCTCATCCTTTTTTTAAGAAAAAAGTCATCGGATGCTTTTCTTAATAGCTATTTAAATACATAAAAAAAATAGCATTTGAGTCCTAGAAATATGTCTGTCAAAGAATTTATTAAAAGGAAGGGAAAAAATCAAACAAAAAAAATTGCACCACAATTAATGATCATTTTATTTTATCAAATAAACAAAAAAGTGACTGATTATTGAAGCATTCTCTTCACCATCTTGGATAAAAATGATTTAGTGCCTGTTTAATATTTTTTTAAAATCACACCAATTTTTTAAAAAAAACAATTATTTATCATAGATAATTATTTTTAATGAATAATTTTAAATATGGATTTATTTAATGCTCTGTATTTATTTAGTTCGATAATGAAAATTTCGATGCCCTAACCACAAGATGCTGACACTTTTCGCATCTTCTTCTTGAACCCTAGAGAGAGAGAGAGAGAGAGAGAGCAATTTTATATTCGTTGATTTAGTTTGGTAATGAAAATGTCAAGGTCCACAACACACAAGACGTAGACACTTTTGGCACCTTCTTCTTGAATCTTTGAGAAAACCACTCGAGAAAAGGGGAGTCTCTTCTCCCTCCCACCTTTTCAAGTGACGAAAAGTTACGGATCAAAAGACGACGACCTTTTTGGATTTTATCGTCTGCGGACTGCAGATTGTTGTGTTACAAACGCGGACGCCTTTTACTTCAAAGGACTACTCACACCGACCTACCGGCACGTCCTCCTATTGAAACAAGCTTCCTCAAGGAACCCCAGCCTCGCATCTCGATTTCACAGTATGATGAACTATTTTCAACCACTTAAATTATCCAACAACCACATTTCCCGATGCTAAAACATCCCCTTCTTTGGACTATAGAACTACAAAGAGTCACAGTATACACAGACCAGCCGCTATTACTACCGAAATGTCAGTTTCATGTACTATTCACTAAATTCCACGATATCCTAAGACGCAAAGACTAGTGCCGAAACTGTTGAAGGCCTGAATCATTTCAGGGTGGTACAAAATTCATGGATAGCCTTAACAATTAAAGAATCAAAGCAGGGAAGCGATAACAAGTATCAAGGAGTCGAATGCATCTGATTAGAGGAAGCTTTAGGATTGACCGGTCAGCACTGAAACAGATTTGGGCTCGCGACCATGTACCCTGAGGCGGTATATGCAAGTGTGTGATTGGCTTCCATGGTTGGATGCGAAATCAAGCCTGATGGTGTCAACGACCGTAGAGCTTGCCGAATCAAACACATCGTACGTCTGGGCATTGCTCTTCTCAAGGTCATAAGTAAACTTTGCCAGAAGAAACACCTTCTCATACTCAATACCCGCCTCACTGCCAAGTCCTTGCCGACCCTGTAGCCAGCCGGAGACCACACAGTCCTTGGGAGCGCTTGACCTGTCGTAGGCCACACTCTGCTCATGACACAATCAGACCTGTACTTTAGTTTCTACGGAACCAACTAAGCAACCCAAAATTTAAAACTCATCCAAGTAGAACAAACAAGAGAAAATTCCACGCTCTACTAGCTTCGAAGCTCACCGACATGTCAGTAAAGGACATAATTTCCGGTAAATAAACTAAATATAGCAAAATCCCACCTACATAGACGCAGAAGACACCGATTACATAATATTTCCAGCTAAAGTTATCCTACTGCGATTTCTATGGAACAAATGAACCCACAGTTGACATAAAACCAACAATGTAAAAATTATATATTACGTTCTGCTCTTCCACCCATTCCCAACATCTGAATTTATGACAGATTCTCAAGTCCACCGGAGCAAGCACCATCTAAAGAGCAAGCTGTGTCCTTCAAACGTTAACTGTCTTTTCCTATTGTCTCAATGTGCAACAAGACAATCTAATGGTCACTTCAAAAACTTAGTGAGCTCCCAAAGCTTGCCATGCAAAAAAGGAAAAATGAATAAAACAAGAGAGACATAGGGAGGGAGATACTTCATTGCATCCATCCATTTCTCCTATCATATTCTCAATCACGGAATGAAAACATCAAGAATAAACAACAGCAAAAAGCTGATAGCCCCTGAGCGAAGGCTATTCAAGATGGACATAGGTCCCCTAAGGTTCAGCAGAGATTGTAGAACGACCATAATCAAACATGATTAGTGAGCTTATAGAGGCATTTGCAACAAAGCAAATACAACTTGCATCAATTCTATGAAATTGGCACATGGGATTGGTGACCTGCAACACACTCCCCAGCAAACATGTGGCAGAGAGAAGAAAATGCAAATTATTGGAGTTATGTAACTCAACTAAGCCTTATACTTCTACAATACAAATCACCAAGATAATTTCTGCCTCAGAGAACAAGAAGTTATTCTGTGACCCAACAACATGAGAAGGGTGGAGCAGGGACATAACAGCACTTGTCATTTGTTGATGGGTAAAAGTGAAGAAACTCACCACAGAAACATTACCCTGGACTTCTAAGACCTGAAGACTATAAACAAAGATGATATGCCGAACAAACATTTAGCACAGGGACCCAAACTTAAGAACCAGACTAGGCTGTTTTACGCTGCATAAAAAACAAATGCAAGATGGAAATGAGCTTCAACCTAAATCTCATGTTTCATAAAGGAGGCTTGAAGATACACATTAGAATGACAATGTTTCACATATTTCACTTGCAGGAATGGTTAGCATAGCAAATAGTAGGCCCTGTTACAATAGAAAGATGGGTCTCTGCTCCAAAACATCATATTGATCCACAACTTATAGACACCACCAACAGGAGAGTACCCAAGATTGCAAGGCCTGTAAATTTTCTAAAACTTGGAAATAAAGACTAGGCACTCTGGATACCACCACTATATGAAGGCACTTTAAATTGGACTCCAGCAGCAGATTTTTTTTATATCAGGTCAACAAATACCAGTTTGGGGTTTATCTTGAGATATCCAAGGCCATAACTTTGTTCAGCTTATAAATCTAACCGAAAACATGCCATGTGGCTTCACATCCAAATATCATGCATTAAGAAATCCGAGGATTGCGGCCCATGGATCAGTGATAACATTTTCCAAAGTGCATTAAGAAATCTGAAGCATTTATTCATACCCAAATTTTGGTGTAAGAACTAAAGCTACTGGGCTTCACCATATCTCCTTAAACCTAGGACTAGGAGCCACCAAATAATCACACACTTCTATCACATTATGTAATCACTGAATCACATAATCTTCGCCCAAGACTATCCTTCGGAAGCTAGGAATGTTACTTGTTAAAAACAAACTTCTCTGACCACATGATTTGATATGTAAGCCTCAGCTGTATTGGCTATTTGGCATTGAATAAACTCTTCAATATAAAAAACTTTATAAAAAAAAAAAGTGACATGACGAGTTTTACTTCAGAATTAACCCCCATCCTAACTATACCAAGAAAAATCCATGGACATATAGCTAGCAAGATTCTCAAAAAGAAGCCATAAGTGGCATTCACAATATTACCTTTGTAATGAAGTATGTTTATATAGACTAGAGTAACAGGTTCTTTTGTGAGAAGTGGTAATATGTCAGTCATTCAAGGAGACAAAGACCGATTAGACTGTAGAAAGTGAAGACGCCATCCAATAAGAATTCACCATCTCAAATTCCAAATATCTGGCGGGATGGATTCATGGAGCTGAAGAGAGAAATCATCAAGTGTAACACATAGATTTGACTCAAAAACTCAGCCTCATTTACACCTTTCACTGAGTTTCTCATCATCTTGATCATCATTTTATTCCCACCGCAATTCAAAATTACTGGTATCACTGATAGGAAAAATCATACAATTACAAAATCACATGAACAATGCAATAGCTCAACAAAGCAGAATGTATGATACATATAGCCATGCAATATAACTGTTCGACAAAATCAATACACACTCTGTAACTGTAACAAGAAGCAGATCATGGCTTTTTCTCCCTTTGCTCTCAACCAAAGACAAAGGAAGCCATCACTCCCCAAAATAAACAACCTCAACAATAAATTGCAGTTTCTTACAAAAATAATAATAAATAAAAACATTCAGTTTCCCTACTTTTTCACATAAATTAATGATGAATGAATAGTTGGCCAGAGGAAAAGTGGGCTTCATCAAATCACTTGCTACCATTAGTGAGGTTAACTCACAATTTCATAAGAGGGTACAAATAGGGGGTGGGGGGAATAAAATAGGAAGATCACAATCCACACGAGAACAAAACTCACATGGTGTGCGACACAACCAAATGAAAACTCAATTTCTTGTCGGTTGAGTGCCATTCCTCTTAGCTCCATGGCAACAAATGAATGGTGTCTTTAACATGAAGCGCATTTTCATTTTAAGACATAGAAAGATTAAATTAACCTAAAGTACCAACAAAAACATTGACATTGGCTAGAAAAGGAAGAAAAAAATATATGTGTATAAAATGTTTGTTCAAGGCAAGTCACTGAAAACCAAAGATAAACTACATTCCAAATATGTACATGTTCTAGTAGTTCTAGTACATGTTCTTAGAGCACCTCAAGGCTATAGGAAGCACATCCCAGAAATTTGCCAAGGTCTGTATAAGAAAGTCTTCCAGTCCTATATATATAAATATATATCAACCATATATTAGATGGAAACTACAAAGGATTGTTAGGGCCATTAAAGAGCCGAATGGAGCCAAACTCCCATTTGTTCAATCTTAGCTTGTTTATTAAACAAATTGAGCTGAGCCAGCTTGTTACTAACGTTAAATACTAGTATTAAGACTTAACTTGTTTACAAATAAGCACCGAGCTGAGTCATCTCTAGTAGTAAAAATAAGTTAAATTATTTTAATTCATTCTATTACTATTGACTCGATTTATCTTAGCAAATATTTTCTACTGAACTTAAAATTATAACATAGCGTCTCTTATTCTAATCTCCATCATACTCGAGACTAGTTTATATATAACATGATGCTTAGTTAAAAACCAATTATTGTAAATAAATGCATGATCACTACTAATATACAATATGGTTTTATAAATGTGTTTCTAACAAACATCTAAATAAGTCTCAAACGATATTTTAAATAATCATCAATCGAGTTTCTAAAAGTCGGTTCACGACCAAATCTGTCCTGAATTGAGCTCAACTTGTTTAATAAACGAACTTAAATATAAGATTTGAGCTCGACGTGCTTAACTAACTGAACAAGTCAAGTCGGGCCTTTATCGAGCCGAAAGTCAATTTGCAAGTTGGCTTTGCTCATTGATAGCTCTAAGTACTGTACAAAAATATCAATAAGAAAGTTTGCCAGTCCTAGAAACTCTCCATGCATTTTAGACCAAAAATATCACAAATGGCAGCGTACAAAAGATATTTGTCATCCATGTTTCCTCCATTTTCCCAAAACTTGAGTCAGCAGCAAAAGGAAATGAGTACTTCAATTCCACTTCTGTAACCAAATTAAATATGTACAATGCAGTGCAGTGGAAGTAAATTGGAATTGCATCAATTGCCTCACTCCACAAGACTATGATCATACAAACACTATATGCAGCATTATAAATTAAAAAACTGGTAAAAAAAATATCAATATGATGGTTGAAAACTAGCCGTAGCACTGTATGTCTGAAAGATCATAACAGACATTGTGCGGTTCTTATCCTCATAATACTTTAATACACATACCACATTTGTCATACTTCAATAATACCATCCATCATCCTTCAAAAGATTATCTCTATATGAGCAAAAACCTAGCGAACTAGCAACCTACTAGCATCAGAAAGTGCAGATTGCGGATTAAAAAAAATAAAAAGCTTAAGCCCATAGAGCATGAAAGCAAATAATGGTTGTTTAATGCACAACTAAACTGGGAAATTCGGTGCTGACTGTACCATTAATAAGACTATTACCCAAAACAGCAAAAAGCCACAAAATTATATCATCGCAGAAAGTAAACAGATGTATGTCGCAATGACATAAATACCTTAGCAACATGCTCTAGTGTAATGGCCTCAGGAATGATGGCTGTCCTCAGTTTGATCTGGACAAACCCGCTGCTTCCCTTCAGTGGGAAACACTGACCAGGTTCTCCAAAACTTGGTTTCAACATTTTCTCCGCCTCACGGTTAACTCTATGTCGGTGAGTCGTGTAAAACCAATGACGTCCTTTTCCCACAACCAGAGGTTCTGAATGCTTAAGTACCGTGGCCCCTCCACTAGCCAACGCATAGTCAACCCTCCCAAGCCCATCAGCAGCATGTTTGTCTATCTCCTTCAGAACTATCTCCCTTGCAAACGCCCTAATATCATCCCAGCTTAAGCTCCCACCTGATGTACCCCCATCCATAGCCTTCTTTAACTCATCAGAAAAAGTAACAAAGTCTTCCTGTGTCAACAACTCCTTCGAACTCAGTTCACTTAATGCATTCTCCAAATTATCACTCCTTTCCCCCAACTTTTCCAAACCAGAAGCAAACTTCGATATTTTTTCATCCACAACCTTCCTCAAACTCCCAACTTCATCCTTTATTTTACCATCGAAAGCGTCCAATTGAGCCTGCAACATTTTCGTGGTTTTCTTCAATGTCAAATCTACCTCTGCAATTCGACCCTCCATATCAGCGAATCCCGTCAAACTACCCGACCCGTCAATTCTGGAACTAATGACCAATCTTCTAACCATCTGTACTAAACCTAGTAAGACAAGTAAAAGACAGAAATTCTTAGTGAATATGCTCAATACCGTTTTCCACATTGGCTTTTCAGGTTTCGGTGCGCTGGACTTTCGAACTCTGCGGGGTGAGACAGTGGAATTGGGAAGTTGATTTTTCTTCAATTGCACCATATCTCTGGATCTCTCCGAGATCGCCTCTCCCCTAATTGAGTGACTCAAATCTTTACTGCCGGCGGACTTATCATCCCCATCGCCACCAGCAGCAGTACCACCACGGGCATCGACATTTGGCGTCACGGTTACATCGTTGACTAATTCTAAATGTTGCTTCGTCTCGTTCAAAATCACCGGTCTTCGCCGCGCAGCCGCCGCTGGGTTCGCTGTAATCGAGACAGTTGAAGCGGACATCGAACTTGATCAGGTCAGACAGTAAAATCTCGAAATACAGACGAGAATATGAAGGACAAATGATGGATCCCTGATTCCGAAGTTAACTTGTTCAAGAAAACCAGTGCAACAGAAAATAAAATGAAAAGCGGGCAGAGAGTTAAAACTGATGAGTGTCGCCGGTTTGTATCTGAAGAAAGAGACGGGGAAGGGCAAAACGGAGAGAAATGAAACATTAGTAACTTCCGCAATATTTTGAAATTCCTGGGTAGTGGGTACGTCAAGATTTTGATTTACCGGACGATGAAAAGGGAGGGAGACTTCACGGGGAGATTTCAGGAGACCCCGCGAAAGTTAATTCGATCCGATTCAAGTAAAATTTAATCCAATAAGAGCCGAAAAGTTTAGCAATTTGATATGATCCAAATCTAACCCGATACTGACCAAATAAAAATTAATCTGATCCAGATCTAATCCAACCCAACGTCAACTCATGACCTGATAGCGACCCGATCCGTCTTCAACCCAACCCGCTTCGATCCGATCCGACGTTGACCTGATCCGATAGTAACTCGATCTGACCCGATATTAACCCAATCAGACATCAAAATATATTATAGTAATAATAAATTATACATATTTTATTATTCATTTAAAGCATTTAAAAAAGATATTATTTTATACATTATACTTATTTTTCATACTTGTACCCTAGACATTCTATACAATATCATTTAGAATAAAAAAAATCTCATAACTCTAACTTTTGATATATATTTTTAACACAACAAATATTATATTAATTTACACAGAGTATAAAAGATTATAAGCTTATAACAAATAAAAAATCAAACTCAGACTCTAAAAATATAATTATAGTGATTACTGGTTACCTAATGAAATTGTAATTACAATTGTTACCAACTGAAAATTACTAACTCTTAACACCATCGTGCTATAAATCAAGTCTATTTTATGACATATTGTATACTCAATTGATTAAAAACTATTAAGGAATTACCCAATTTAAAATAATTAGGGTTTTTGAGCTCAAGCAACAAATCCAATCAAATATTATTCAAATGTTTAAATTGACGGTTCAAAATTAAAATTATATATATTCTAAAACATATTGTATACTCAATTTATTAAAAACTATTAAGGAATTATCCAAACATAATTAAGGTTTTTGAGCCTGAACTGTAAATTTGGTCAAATCTTATTCAAATGTTTAAATTGATGGTTCAAAATTAAAATTAGCCATATTCTAAAACATATTGTATGCTTAATTAATTAAAACTATTAAGGAATTACCCAATTTAACATAACTAGGGTTTTTTAGTCTGAACTGCAAATCCAGTCAAATCTTATTCAAATATTTAAATTAACAATTCCAAATTAAAATTAGACATATTCTAAAACATATCATATACTCAATTGATTAAAAACTATTAAGGAATTACCTAATTTAACATAATTAATGTTTTTGAGCCCAAACTGCAAATTCGGTCAAATCTTATTTAAATATTTAAAGTGACAGTTTAAAATTGAAATTAGACATATTCTAAAACAAAATTTATACTCAATTGATTAAAAACTATTAAAGAATTACCCAATTTAACATAATTAGGGTTTGAGCCCAATCTACAAATCCAGTTAAATATTATTTAAATATTTAAATTGATGGTTTAAAATTGAAATTATACATATTCTAAAACATATTATATACTCAATTGATTAAAAACTATTAAGGAATTACCCAATTTAACATAATTAAGGTTTTTGAGCCCGAACTGTAAATCCGGTCAAATCTTATTCAAATATTTAAATTGACGTTTTAAAATTAAAATTAGACATATTCTAAAACATATTGTATACTCAATTGATTAAAAACTATTAAGAAGTTACCCAATTTAATATAATTAGAGTTTTTGAGCCCGAACTACAAATCTAGTCAAATTTCATTCAAATATTAAAATTGATAGTTCAAAATTAAAAGTAGACATATTCTAAAACATATTGTTTACTCAATTGATTATAAACTATGAAGGAATTACTCGATTTAACATAATTAGGGTTTTGAGCCTGAACTGTAAATCCGGTCAAATCATATTCAAATATTTAAATTGACGGTTCAAAATTGAAATTAGCAATATTCTAAAACATATTGTATAATAAATTTAATAAAATAACTCAATTATACAATCCAATTTAAAAACACAAGAATTTTAACCTAATAATCCAATTCCTATATATTTCAATACTATTTTCCCAATTTAACAATACCAATATGAAATTAAGTACATTTCAAAGTATATTGCATAATCAATTTATCCAAAATAGTTTAATCGGACGAATCCGATAAATCCGAACATAACTGGGTAAAAAATCTTTATTATTTACTTGTAAAAATAAAGCACATATAATATTCTTATTTTATTTATCTATACTAGTAATCTTATGATTGTCTCTAACATTTATAATGTAATACATGATAATTATACAGTGTATAGTCATATTTATGATCACATTTATTTTATAAATTTATCTTTTCTTAAGTAATCAAATATTTTAAGTACTCAAATAAATATAATATATGATAAATATCTAATATTTTCACTTGTAAAATATATAAATATTTTAAGTAATCTAATATAATATTGTTAAAACTTATAAGTATCTTTATTATTTACTTGTAAAAATAAATCACGTATAATATTCTTATTTGATTTATTTGTACTGGTAATCTTATGATTGTCTCTAATATTTACAATGTAATAAATGATAATTATACATTGTATAGTCATGCTTATACTCACCGGTATTTTATAAAATTATCTTTTTTTAAGTAATCAAATAAATATAATATATGATAAATATCTAATATTTTTACTTGTAAAATTTATAAATATTTTAAGTAATCAAATATAATATTGTTAAAACTTATAAATATCTTTATTATTTACTTCTAAAAATAAAGCACATAAAATATTTTCTTATTTCATTTATCTGTACTAGTAATCTTATGATTGCCTCTAATTTTTACAATGTAATAAATGATAATTATACATTGTATAGACATGCTATGATAACATTTATTTTATAAAATTTTGTTTTTAAGTAATCAAGTAAATCTAATAAATGATAAATATCTAATATTTTTACTTGTAAAATTTATAAATATTTTAAGTAATCAAATATAATATTGTGAAAACTTATAAATATCTTTATTATTTACTTGTAAAAATAAAGCACATATAATATTCTTATTTCATTTATCTGTACTAGTGATCTTATGATTGTCTCTGTATAGTCATATTTCTAATCACATTTATTTTATAAATTTATCTTTTCTTAAGTAATCAAATATTTTAAGTGCTCAAATAAATATAATATATGATAAATATCTAGTATTTTCACTTGTAAAATTTATAAATATTTTAATTAATCAAATATAATATTGTTAAAACTTATAAATATCTTTATTATTTACTTGTAAAAATAAAGTACATATAATATTCTTACTTCATTTACCTGTACTAGTAATCTTATGACTGTTTCTAATATTTACAATGTAATAAATGATAATTATACATTGTATAGTCATGTTTATGATCACCTTTATTTTATAAAATTATCTTTTCTAAGTAATAAAATATTTTAAGTAATCTAATAAATATAATACATGATAAATATCTAATATTTTTACTTGTAAAATTTATAAATATTTTAAGTAATCAAATATAATATTGTTAAAACTTATAAATATCTTTATTATTTACTTGTAAAAATAAAGCACATATAATATTCTTAATTCATTTATCTGCAATAGTAATCTTATGATTGTCTCTAATATTTATAATATAATAAATGATAATTACCTGGATCTGAATTTGACTCAACCCGTCAAAACTCGACCCGACCCAACCCATCAAGTTAACGCGTAACTACTCAAATCTAACCCGTCAAATTACATGAAATGACCCGATCCATCAAGTTAACCTGAAACAACTCAGACACAACGAGACCAGCTGGTTATATTGCACGAAATGACACAATTGGGCCGAAGCCACCTAATCATGTGAACCAAAAAATGACCCGAAATCATCCTGACCCTACCAGTCAAGTTAACCCGAAATGAGCTTAACTCGATCCGACCTTATAAATTAACCTGAAATGACCCGAAATCGAAATGACCCGAACCGAAACCGACCCGAGCCAAACAAAGCAATGACCCAAAATGACCCGAACCCGAAATGACCCAACCCAACCCACAACCGACCCACAAAAGTTAAATGACCCGACTCGATAATGACCCAACCCGCTATGACCCGAACTGAACCCGACCCGCCCGACCCGATTGCCACCTCTAGATTTCAGGTAGTTTCAACTTTCAACTCTAACATAACGGTTCTTTTTAGTTTTTATGATTTTTTTACTTAAAATAGTATAATTAATACATTAAATATAAATATTTAAGCTATTTTTAAATATGAAATGTACTATCTTGTAAATTTAAATTTAATAAACTGTGAAATTTTTTTTGTTTAATGAGAGTGTGATGATTTTTTGTCTTGATTTGCAAAATGCATTTTGAATTTGATTCAAAAGAAAATGAAAAAGTTTTGAAAGTAAGGAACAAAGTGATTTTGGATGTATCAATCAACAGGTTCTACGAACTGATTGATTGATATGTCATGTTCAATTTGAGTTTTCGTTCGAGAAAACCAGCCAACAAGTCTGAAAAATCACTCGATTAATCCTTAAAATAGTGGACTCGTCAACTAGACCGATCAACCGATTTATCAAACCTATGTGATTTTCAAATCTAAATTTTGTGGAAAATTTCTTCTAATAATTTTGAATATTGGTAATCAAGCTCCATTTTATTTTCTAAACAATATTTGACCATTTTAATTATGTATTCCAGTTTTTTCTTGCCTCAAATGAATTCAAAGTTGGAATTGACCAAAAAATAGGGATTATAATCTCTTCACCTTGTCTTCTTCTTCATCTCTCTTCTGTGAAGACTTAGATGGGTGATTTGCTCTAGATAATCACTACAAGTCCAGGAGGTTTATTTCCCATGCTATTCTATCTTTTCCTTCTTCTTACATTCAGATTTTTTTTTTATGAGAAATATTGTCCTATATTGTTTAACATTCACCATTTGAGCCCTGAGAAAGAAATCTGTCATTTCTTGATAAATTTACCATGTATACTCAAACTTTGAGTAAGACAATTAGAGATCTGATTTGTTGCACCTTTCTCATTCTTTTCCTATTAGATTATGGGTGTATAAATAGCCCTAACCCTCTTCTTCCTTCATTTTCTTTCATCCACCATGATTGAGATTTCTTACTTCTTCCACACTTGTGTCTCCACTTTTTCCCTTTCGTTTCTTTCATTTTTGACTTGCCTTGTCTCTTTTGATTTTTTCTCTAACTTCTTCTTGTTTTTACCATTAATCAAGATAAAGTTAGATTTAAGAAAAGATTGAGGTTTCAAATTATTGTCTTTGGAGTCCACTTTAGAGGTGGTGTTTTCTAATTTCTTTCCTCATATTTGTATTTGTTTAGGTTTATGTGATTTTTAAGAAATATTTTCTAATTTTTAATCTTCTCTTTAATGTGTTCACGATTTGGGCCTTTTCAGCTATGTTTTTTCATACTCATTGTGTTTTTCCTAAGCTTTGCTAGATAAGTCATTCTTACTTTTGAAATGTGAAATGAATGAGTATGTGAGTTACTATATATTAAAAATTCTAATTTTTTGCATGATTATATGTTAGTAGTAGAAGTAGTATTTCGATGACTTGTGCTATGAGATTTAAGCATTTTGAAGAAATATGGATTTCTAGGAATATGTAGATGATTGTAATACCCCAAAAATATAATTTAGAAAATTATGATAAAATAGGGAGTTGTTGATAAGATTAATTAAATATAATATTTTTAATAAAATAATAGGAGTAATTAAGACAAAAAAGAGGGAGAAATAACATAGGATTTAATTAGGGAATATTAGGATAAATTACTAATTAAAATAAAATTTAGGAAGATTTACCCAAAATTTTCTAAATTAATATAAAAAGGAATTTAATTATTATTTTACTAATTTTTATTATTTTCAAATATTCAAAAATACCAGAAATACCTTAAATACCCCAACTACCCTATTTCCTTTTTCTTTTTTTCTTCCCTTTTTCCTTCCTTTTTCCTTTTTCTTTCTTTCTTTTTCTCCTTTATCATTTTCTTTTTCTCTCCCTCTCCACCCGGTTGGGCCTCACCCATGTGGCCCAACCTTCCCGCTCCTCTCTTCTCTCCCCCACATGGAGCCTAGCCTGCCTTCTCTTTCTTTTTTTTTCCTCCCTCGCTCATCTAGTTCTCCCCTCTCTTTTCTTTCTTTTCTTTTTCCCTTGACCGTCCGGCCTACCCTCTTCTTCTTCCTCCTCCCCTCTCCTGCCTTTGCACTATAGGTCATGCCTACAAACATGTTGGCTGTCCTCCCCTACCACCGTACCGCCCTGACCTGCTCCCCCCTCTCTCCCTTGTCCCTTTCCTGAAATGCCCCAAAAATTTTAATTTTAAGAATTATAGTTAAATAAGGTTTCATTAGGAGAATTAATTAAATAAATTATTTTTATTAAAATGAAAAAAAATTAATTAGGGTAAATCAAGAAGAAATTTATAAATATTTTAATTAGGAAGAAATTTGAGTATTTTCGCTAATTAAGGATTTTATTTTGGAAATCAATTAAATAAATTATTTTATTTAAATGAGAGGAAATAAATAGGGCCAAATTAATAGGAATGTTATAAATAATTTAATTGGAGAAAATTAGAGTGATTTACTGATTAAAATGGAATTTATGAAAAACCTTTTAAAAACCCTAAATTAGCCCAAAAAGGAAATTAAATATTATTTTATATAAATATTATTACTTTTAAATATCCCAAATATCCTAATTAATTTAATTAACCCAACCCACTATATTTTTCTTTTTCCTTTTCTTTCTTTCTTTTCTTTCCTTCTTCTTTCCTTTTTCTTTCTCCTTCTCGATTGGGCCTGTCCGTGGCCCAATCCCCTTCTTCCTTTTCCTTCTTCTGTGGCCCACCTCCTTTTCTTTCTTTTTTCTTCTTCAGCGAACTGGACCTGTCTTCGCGACCCGTTTCCTTTCCCTCATTTTCTCCTTCAACGCGGCTCGTCCCCTAAATGCCTCGTTTTGTTAAGTCGCTCCCTCACCGCCCGACCGGTCCAATTTTTCCTCTTCTTTTCTTTTCTTCCCGGCCGCCCGGTCCGCGCCCCATCTCCTTCTTCCTCCTCCTTCTTTTTTCTTCTCCCCACGTTGTTGACCTACAACCGTCAAAGAAATCCGTAGCCGGCCACACTCATTTGGCCGACCGTTTCTCCCTTCTTTTCCCCATCGTTCCACCAGTCACGCTGACCCAACCAACTTTCTCCCTCTTCTCATGTAGTTCCTCCTTTTCCTACGCATCCCCTTACCACGAATTTGAATTCCACCCGTTAACCATCACCACCGGCTACCCTAACCCTACCTGTATTACCCCCACCGACCCACCGACCCACAGAACCCTGCCCTCTCTTATAAACTCTATAAATACCCCCATAATTAGCCCTGTTCGAGCTTTTGATTTCAACCCAGAAAAATTTTACCACTTGTGCCGCCGCACCTTCAGACACTTCGTTCGCCTCCGTTGGCCAACTACGCCGCCTGCTCTACCTACCTAAGTCTTCCCTGTACCGCCCTCTAACTAACCACACCACCCATCTCCCTCGATTTTCCCTGTACAAGCCACCCCAATTGTGCAAAGTTTGCTTCCCAATCAGCCCTTCCTTCCACCTCTGCCACCCTTCGTGCTTCTCTCCGCCACCACTACCGCCCCTACCACTGCCTCATTCACCTCCCACTCTATTATACAGACCACCCTCTATCTTCCCCTACCTTTCTTTTACTCTTCCTCCCTCTCCTCTCTTTTTCTTCTTCTTCCCCATTCGGCCGCCGCCACCGCCATCGTGCGCTGCCACCTTTGGTTGCGCTGCCACCCTCATTCTGTTCCTCTCCTTCTAGACAACAATAACCACCCTTACTTCCACCCTCTTCCTCTCTCTTTTTTCCTCAGCCCTCAATTTTCCCCCTTTCTTCTCTTTTTTTCGGCCACTGCCACCGCCGCCGTGCACCACCGTCGGTGCTACCTGTCACCACTAGCCTAAGGTGGAACCCTAAAATCTCTCAACCCTTTTTCCCTATTTAATTAATCTTATTTTATTTTATTTCAATTTTAACCTATTATTTGAATATTATTATTATTATAGTTATTATGTATTATGTATTATTATTATTATTAAGTTCAATATTATTCGTATTATTATTTCTTATTAAGTCTGACCCTATTTGGCTTATTAGATTATTAGTATTAGTATTATTATGAGTTTTATTTTATTTATTATTGTTGTTATTATTATTATTATCACTAATATATTATTATTATTTTTATTTTTATTTATCAAGAGGGTCGAAGCCCTACTTTATTTGTTTAATTTGAATACCATTATTATTATTATTGTTATCATTATTATTATAAAAAGTAATATGTATTATTATTATTATTATTATTATTATTATTATTATTATTACTAATATTATTCTTACTATTTCGAAGTAGGGTTGAAAACCCTATTTTGTTTTACTCTAGGTTTATGTTATTATTATTATTGTTATTATTATTATTATTATTATTTTGTAATTTCTATTATTATTTCATTATTATTAATATTACTATTTTTATTAATAATGTTCTAAAGTTATTATTAGCATCATTTTGGTGAAGGGTCGAAGCCCTTATCCCACCATTTATTTTGAATCATATTATTATTATTATTACTAATATTTTTAGTATGATTATTGTTATTATTAATATTATCATTGTTAATATTTTTAGTATATTTATTATTATTAGTTTTAGTATTATTATTATTATTATTATTATTAGGATAAAGTCTTCAACCTTATATTATCAACTTTTACAATATTAATATTAATCTTATATCTTTAGCAAAATTAGTAATTAGTTAATGTCATTATTATTAACATGTTATTATTTTATCAAAAACCTAGTCTTAGAATAAATTAATAAGTAATAGCATATTTGGTAGGAGGGAATCTAATTTTTAGCATTTCCCTCATATAGGTGAGACCAGTCAAAGCCCTAAGGAGGTGTAAGAGTGTGCTCCAAGACCGGTGCCATTTTAAGTAAGGGTATAACTAAGGCCTTATGTGTATTGATGTGCATTATATGTTTTGTATGCTATGTATTCAATGCTTATCATTATAATTATTTCTTGTGTGGTATGGTGTGGAGTTAAAGTATGTTCATGTGTTATTATATGGCATGTGTATTATGTATATGTGATGAAATATTGTGGTATGTGACCCTTTAGACATGCATGTGAGGATGTATAAAAGTGGTATTGTGTGGGGAAAAGTTTGAAAAAGAAAAATGGAAAATAAGTTGATTAAAGGGCAGTAAGTTAACCAAAAAAGAAATGAGTTGACCAAGGGATGTGAGTTGACCTAAAAATGTTAATGATCTATCATTGGAAAAAGAATAGGGGTGAAAGTAAAATGAAGGAATGGGAGAATCTAATCTAGGGTTTTGTGTGGATGGACTTAAGGTTTTGCATGGTAGATTTTATGGTGTTGCATGGGAGAATCTAAACTAGGATTTTGTGTGGATGGACTTAAGGTTTTGCATGGCAGATTTTATGGTGTTGCATGGGAGAATCTAAACTAGGGTTTCTTATGGATGGACTTAGGGTCTTGCATGGCAGATTCTGTGGTGTTGTATGGGAGGATCTAATATAGGGTTTTGTAGGGATTGAATATAGGGTATTGTATGGAGGAATCTAAGATTTTGTATGGAGGAATCTAGGGTTTTGTATGGATGGATTTAGGGTTTGCATGGGATCTTAGGGTTATGAATGAGAAAGTTTGAAGGTTTGCATGGGAAGGTTAGCGTATGTATGGTAGTAAATTTTACGTATGAAAAGTTAACTTGGGATGTAAGGAAGGTAATAGAAGAGTTATTTGGGTGCTTGGAAGTTTTGGATGAAAAATAGTACGTAGGACAATATAAGGGTACAGAGGAGGCTGAGCTAGGGTTTAGGGTAAAAACCCTAATTTGAGGAGGTGGTAAAAAGGAGAAATAAATGAGGGTGAGTGGAGTACGAGATAATGATGAAAATGATCAAGTAAGGATAAGCATGATTGGTATGGAAAAATAATAAGTGGAATGTGAGAAGTGGAAGGGTGACATGTGGACACGAGGAAGCTAGGGTTTGTTGTGGCCAGTTAGGGTTTGGTGTGGTTACTTAGGATTTTGTGACCACATGTGTGCTTGAGGAGTAAGGCGTAATGATGATGTTGAATCTAAAGGTTGTAATGTGTGGAGTGTTAAAAATGAATTGGGTCGTGTGAAGTGGGGTGGGATGGACCACATAGGTTTAAATTAGGGTTTTGGGATAAAATCCTAGACTAAGATGTGGAGTGGACTTGGAAGTGTAAAGTAGTGGGCCTTGACCCATATACTTAAGAGTTGGACTTCTAATGTGAGATAAGATATGGAGGAAAGGATGTTGGGGCAAGTTGGGAGGTACATGAGTCTGATGATATGGAATGAGTCCGTTGGAGGATAGGTGTGGGGAGAGTGAGTCATGCATGTCTAGGATGAAAATTTCTTAATAAGACACTTAAAAACATTAATCATGTAAAGTGAAAGTATTGAGCCAGGCACAGACCGATCCACCGACATAATAGTTGCCAGGTACCAAGGTATCCTAGAGACCGATCCACAAGCATATAATAGTGGTAGGGTATGTATATGTTACCCTAAGTGACTGATCCACCAACTATAATAGTGGGGGAATCCAAGCTCAATAAACCAAATCCTATAGTTTGCTAAGACACATAAAAGATACTAATACTTACAGTGGAACACCATGCGAGCAGGGGCCAGACCAATCCACCGACATAAAATAGTGGTAGGGTATGTTACCCTAAGTAATCGATCCACCAGCTAGAATAGTGGTCAGGCGCCGGAGTGCCCTGGAGACCAATCCACCGGCTAAAATAGTGTGATTCATGTACTTGTGTTGACTTGATAAAGAGCATGGTGTGAAAAGAATTCCAATAAGAGATTAATTAATTAATTTATCCAAACTCTAAATGGGCCTTTATATCATTACCCGAATGATTGTACGATATTATGTTATCATGATGGACTATATGCTCATTTATTTCTTCTGCATTATTTATGTGATTTTATGTGTTGACCTTAGTGCATAGTTACCTTACTTAGTACGCAGCGTACTGATCACCCTTTTCATGGGTGCTGCGCATTCCCACGAGCAGAAGGCCCTTCTGAATTTGTGTAGGTGGGCGAGACATCAGGCAGAGCTGAGTGTTGAGCATATGTTTGGTTCCAAGATCGAGAGTAGTGTGGCCGGATTCACTCTTCTTGTTATCTTATTTACTTCTATTATTCTTTTTGTATTGGATTTTTCCCTTTTATAAGGGACTACTTTGTATTGAGTATTCTTCTTATGAAAGTTTTATTTCTCCTTTTTGAAATTTTGACCATGTACTCTGATTTATGATTCTTTTACGTGTACCCTGATCTTTGATGTTATGAACTCTTGCTTTAAGTTTAACGTTATTCTTTTCTTAGCCTTAGCACTTGGTACCAGAACGGTTGGAGAGAACCGGTCTGGTACTAAGTGTGGTGTTAAGATCCCCAGAGTATTTCTATTTTAAAAAAAATAGTGAATTTTGGGGTGTTACATTTTCTTTCCAATTCAAGTCAAACCCACCCTACATCTGCCTCCCTCGCATTCCCATTCGCTTCCTTTTTCCCCCATCTACGACCCTGCACCCCTGCACCTTCGCAGGCTCATACTGGCCTGCCACCACCGACGGCGAGCTCCTGCCACCCCTGCCCCCTTGTCCTCTTCCCCCTTTGTTTTCTTCTCCCTCCCTCGACCTATAAATACCCCCTTACCATCCCCCATTTTCCCTCCTTTGCTCTGCTAGAAAATTTTGACCTTCCTCACTGCCACACCTTTAGATGCCATCCTAGCCGCCACTATGCAACATCACTACCCGAAACACCACCCAACCCCTTCCTTACATCACCATCCACCAAACCAAGCCACTCACCACCCTTAACTACCCCCACACAATCCATCCCAATCGTGCAAAGTGGGCAGCTCTTTGCACCCCATCGTTGCCCTTCTTGCCACCGTGTGCTGCCCCCTTTGACACAATCACCACCTCCCATGTCACCCACTCAACCCAGTAGAACCTCCCCTACCTTCCCCTACCCTTCCTTTCCCCTTTCTCCCCCTTCCTCTTCCCTCCTTCTCTACCACTCTCGACCACCACAGCCACCAACACCTACATTGCCACCCTACAGCGCCACCACCACCACAACAATCCTCTCAGTCCAAAGAGTCCACCACCTCACAACTGCTGCCTCTCTCTCTCTCTCTCTCATCCTATCCCAAAAGTCCAACTTTTCCCAAAACCACCACCACTTCCACCAGCGTCGTTGTCGCCATCGCTGCCGCTGCCACCTTCACTTAGGTTATGCCCTAACCCTTGATATTACTTAAGTATGAATTATTTTGGTATAATTATCATTTTAGACTTATTATTATTATTATTATTATTAAAGTTATCATCATTATTATTACTGGTATTATTATTAATGTTCTAACATGACTATTACGACTACCTAATCCTATTTTGGCTAACATTACCCCTAACAGTATTGTTAACCACTTTAAAGATAATACCCTTATTATCACTACTAAAACTATTATTATTACTACCACCAATACTAGTTCTTACTAAAGGTAAAGCATGGAATAATGAAAGTAATAAGAAGGAATTTAACCCTAGTGTTTCCCTCTTATAGGTGAACCAAGTCCGACCTCTAAGGAGGCGTGGGAAGCGTGCTTCAAGTCCAATGTCATTTTAGGTAAAGATATGGTTAAGGAATAATAATGTATATCATGTGTTTATGTGTGTAATTTATATGGATATGGATTATGCCCTTGTAGCGCAGCTTGCTAAGTATGGAGCTAAGGTAAGTTGTATGTATTTTTATTGCATGTGTAATATGGTATTGTTAGTTGTACTTGTAATGTGCTTATGTAATGTTTTCCTTCATGACATGCATGATAGGAGACTTTAAATAGTGTGATGTGTATATGACAAGATAAAAGGATTAAGGGAAGTGAGTTGACTAGATGGTAGTAAGAATGGCCTAAAAATCTCATGACTTATGGGTGGACAAATAAAGGAATAGTATGAACAAATTAAGAGGATGGACGAAAATATGCATGGGGAGTGTAAGGTTGCATGGGGTAGCTAGTCTTTACATTGGAATGACCTTTACGTGGAAAAAGTTGACTTGAGGGTTAAGTAAGGTAAGAAAAGAGTTGTTGGAGTGATTGGAGTCCATATGTAAAAAATAGTACGTGGGTTGGTACAAGGGTTCATGGGGGACTTGGCTAGGATTTAGGAGGAAAACCTTAAGTGGAGAAGTTGTGGAAGGGAGAAATAATGGAAGAGGTTAGAGTAGGGAACATGAATGAATAGGGTGTCACATGGAGGGGAAGTGAGTCAAGTGGAAAGGTGTTTGGGTGATGAGGGGATGCTATAAAAGAAAGGAGAAGTATGAGGGTTTAGGGATCGAACTAGGGTTTTCATGGTCACGTGTGGAAGATGGGTATTGAAGTTGTGATGTTAGGTGTGGTGGAGTGGTAATTTTGGTAGCAAGGAGGAGCATGGGCTGTGTAGGATGGGGAAAAGTGAGGTCACATAGGCTAGATTAGGGTTTCAGAGGGAAACCCTAGAGGGTGATGATGAGTTGAAATGGAGTTATAAGGAGTGAGCCTTGATCTACATGTAGGAGAATTTGGGTTTCTCAAGGTGAGGAAGAAGTCTTGGAGTCCTAGGGTGTGTAAAGGTCCCAAGATATGGGACAAGGCTTTTTATGAGAACTGGGAATAAAGGGGTGAGCATGGAAAGTCTAGTGGGTCATGCATGTCTACTATGGGTTGTGTGTGGAATAAGATACGGGTAAAACACTAAACACTTAGAGTGAAAGATTATTGAGTTGGCCCTAGTGAGGATAATTTTCAGTCCACCGGCTATAATAATGGTCAGGTGTGTTCTGTCCTGTGGAGTGTTTTTCGATCCATCGGCCATAATAGTACGGTTCCCAAGCTAGATGAACCAAACCTTACGTGGAATTAAATCAAGGAAAGATACTAACAACTTACAATGGAGCACCACGTGAGTAGGGGCCAGTGAGGGTAGATTCCAATCCATTGGTTATAATAGTCGTTAGGTGTATTCTTCCCTATAGAGTGATATCCGGTCCACTGGCTATAATAGTGGTCAGGTGCATTCTGTCCTGTGGAGTGTTTTCCAGTTAACCGACTATAATAGTGGGGTCCCCGTACTCATATAGAATTAATATTGAAAATTTGTAAGACGAAAATAATGGTCTATGTCTGGAATGATCTTATGAACCTGAATTAAGTATTGTATGCCTTACTTGTCTATTTGTTCTTGCATGGCATTATCCATATGGTTACCTTTGTAATACCCCGTATTTTTGAAATCTAATTTTATTAAGCTTAATGATTTTATTAGCGTAATTTAATGTAAACATTTAATTATTTTAATTTCGTTTCGTTTTATGGATTTATCGATGATTTTGACTTCATATTTGAATTTAATTAATCATTGTCGTGGCGGACCATTCTAGATAAATTCGTTAACGACCATGATTTTATTATATTCATATGATTTCGATTTTCGGTTAAAAATATGTATTTATGTTCTTTCTCGTATTTTTATTTTTAATATTTAAATTCGTTTTTTATTATAATTTTATCGTGTGATTTCGCCTTTATTTTGGAGTTATATTTTGTTAACGAAATATGTTATTTAAATTATAGAATTTCTGTTTAAATAGTTAAATTTATTTTAATGATTTTATCCGTAGAAAATATTTTTGACTTTGAATTTCTTCATTTTCGGAAATCGTTAATATTTTTGGGAAGTTTTAAATTAAAAAGATTTTTGAAGCTTATTTATGAATTTATTTCCGAAAATTAATTTTCATCTGTTTTACGCTTTTTGATTTATGAAAAAATGATTTCAGAAATTATTGAAATTAATCTCGACTTATTAAAATTTGTCTTAAATATTTTCGTATATGCTTTTAAATATTTTTGAGGTCTCATAATATATTTTCATAAATAATATAAATTTTTACGTTCGTTGGTAAATTCTTCCGAAAATATTTCCAAAATTCTATATATAGTTCTTTTATTAATTTTAAGCTTTCGGAACCTTACGAAATAATTTTTGTTTAATGAATGTTAGATAAAATTCTTCCAATAACAATTTTAAATATTTAGTATTTTATTTTATACTTGTATTTGTAAAAAAAAAAAAAACCCAAGCCGTCGGCCGACCCCCCCTCTTCCTTTTCCTTTTTCTCTTCTTCCCTTTCCCTACTCTTTCCCGACCTTCCTGTTCGTGACCTCTGCTCCCGCGACCTAGCCTCCCTCACTGCCTCTTCTCCCCAGCTCCTCCCTGCTCCTTCCACCCCACTAGTCGACTGCCACCGGAGACGCCATAGTAGCAGCCACCAAAGCAGCGTAGCGGTAGCCACCAAAGCAGTGTAGGAGGAGCAGCAGCAAATGACCATAGCAGGGACGAGCTGCGCAACTCGCGCCACCGCCCGATCACCGGCGAGCCTAGCTAACCACCGGCGAGCCACCCCTAGCCTCCGACGAAGCTTCTCCGGCCTTCCTTTGTCCCAATTTGTGTTGGTTTCGTTGGTATAAATTTCTGAAAACCCTAATATTAATTTAATTAATTGGGTATGAATTAGCTTATGAAGAGCTAAATTGATTGTTTGATTATGTATATAAGTGTTGTAAGAATGATTTGGATATGTTAATTGTATGGTTATGTTGAAATTTTGGAAAATTCGATTTTTGGCCGGGTTATGCCCGAATTTTTCGAATTCGTTCGATTTAGCTATTTTTGGATAAATTGATTATACAATATGCTTTTAAATGTATCTAATTTCATGTTGGAACAGTCAATTTGATAAATTTATGTAGAACTAATGGGAGTTGGATTTTTAGGTGAAAACTCTTGCGGGTCCAAATTGGATTGTATAATCGCGTTGTTTAATTTAATTGACTATACAATTTATATTAGAATATATTTAATTACATTTTCGAACCGCTAATTTATATATTTTAGCAAGAATTGATCGGATTTGCGTTCCGAGCTCAAAAACCCTAATTGTGCTAAATTAGGTATTTCTTTTAGTGGTTTTGATTAGTTGATTATTTGATATGTTATAAAATGTGTTTAATTGTATTTCTAAACATTCAATTTGATTAAATTAATAGATTTCAATTGAATTGTATTTTCGAGCCTAAAACCCTAGATCTCAAGTGAGATTATGAAATTGATCATGTGTATAATTGTTTTTCTAAAATTAAATTTGTAGAAATAGTTGAAATGATCTTAATTACTTTCTAATACCTTTAATTTGAATTAATTAATTTGAATTACCCGAGTTTGTGTTGTGGCCTTTAGAACCCTAATTTTGAAATTGGATAGTCTTAAATTGGCTACTAGGAAGATTGTTTTGTTGAAATTAATTATCTAGATTTATCTAAAGTTAGTTTAATTGTGTTTTAAAACTATCAATTTGAGGTAATCGAAGTGATTTGGTCGATTAGTAGTTTAGGGATTAAAAACCCTAATCTTCGGGGATTGTTTTATAAAATTAATTTTTGCTATGCGTCTTTTATCTAATCGATTTCTATCTTTGGGTTTTAAATCATTTAAATTATGTTTTAATCTAATCAGTTTGGATTCGGTTCTATGCAAATGGTTGGTTTACCAATTTAGTTGTAAAACCTAAGTTATTTTCGATAAATTAACTTATAATCGATTATTCTTTCTCGGTCTTTCCAAATTATTCTGAAATGTCCCAAGTGATATGTGTATTAATTCATTTTGATTTATATTTAACTGTAAATATTAATAGAGCTATGCTCTTGAGTCCTAGGTTTTGGACATGTATTTCAAGAAAAATTATTTGTGTCTCTTTGTGTCGATTTAATTATAATAGTTGAATTATTGATCGATAAGATAGTTTCTAATTTAGTTTTTGATTTCTATCGGCGATCTAGGAAAGCTTTATTGTGGATCCTCGAGCTAGTGATCTCTCTCTCCCTCTTATCTCACTTAGCTAGCTTTGGATTTAGGTAAGTCTCTACTTACCTCCACTTATGGGTGTTTCGTAAGGACGTAACTAAGGTCGCCTGTGTGTTACGTGTTTTACTTGCCTTGGATGCCTTGTACGATTTATATGTTGTTTCCTATATGTTATCTGTTTTTATTGTGTAGCATAGCTTGGAACCGAGGTATGTTCTCGTGCTCTTGTCTGGTATGTGCTAAAATGGGTATGCTGCAAGTTATGATGGATGTCGTGTGGCCTTTTAGGACATGCATGTTATGGGTAAAATTCTTTCGAATAAGACATGTTAAGACACTAATCACTTAAAGAGGAAGATGTTGAGTCGGACCCAGACTGGTCCACCGACGAATAATAGTGGCAGGGTATGTTACCCTCCCGACCAGTCCACCGGCTATAATAGTGGCAGGGCATGTGCCCTCGTGATCGTTCCACCAGCTATAATAGTGGGGGATTCTGTGCTCAACAAACCGAACATAATAACGATAAGACATGGGAAAGACACAAAGTAATTATAGTGAAACATCATGTGAGTCGGGGCCAGACCGGTCCACCGACAAATAATAGTGGCAGGGTATGTTACCCTCGTGACCGGTCCACCGGCTAAAATAGTGGCAGGGCATGGCCCTTGTGACCGTTCCACCGGCTATAATAGTGGGGTTCCCGCACTCACATGAATTGATAAAGACTATGATGTGAATCGAATATATTTACCAGAGATCTAAAGAATGAGTCTACCTGGACCATAGTCAGCCTTCATTATCTATATTACTACATGTTGCTTGTGTGATTGTGGCTATGTAATGAGTTGTTAATAATATGGATTATTCCTACCTGAGGTGCATGAGCTACTTTATATTTCGGTAATACGACACTTACATGTCTAAATAGGATGTTACATATGTTTCGCATGTTGTTATATGTGTATGGTAGGACTTATGATGTGGGTATTGAGTATGCATAATATTGTATCAATGTAATGCACCATGATTCAATATGCATTTGATGTTATAGTATACGTCTCTCCCATAAGATAGGGTAGTGGAATTTACTCAGTATTGGACCCGTACTGATACTACCTTGGTTGAATGGGTCCTGTGATGATCCACTGATGGTGGGGAGCAGACCTCTTGTGCAAGTTTGAGTTCAGATATTGTATTTGGGTGGAAGACTTGGCTTGAGAGAGTAGGAAATCCAGAATTTGATCTATCGGGATTTATCTTGTTTAATTGTATTTGTTTTTGGGAGTTTCAAGTGTAGTATTTAAAATTTCAAGGGTATTGTAATTAACTTTCAATTTCTCGTACTCTGATAAGCTTTCAAATTTGGATTTATTTCACAGGTTTCGCTGATTAATTCATCGATAATTTTATTTTATTGAATTTATTCACTTGTCATCTGCCTGTGGATATTTTCTTGTGGGAGTTTATCCTCACGGCATAGGCGTTGTTTGGAATTTTATTCGACAGGTTTGAGCCTTGCATCTAGCATGAGATAGATGGTGGACATTTATCTTGTGTTAGATGTGGTGGTAACATTCCCTAAATTATTTTCTAGCTTCCGCTTATTTCCTTTAATTTTTTTTTCAAGAGTGAATTTTGGGGGTGTTACAACCTTACTCAGTACTTAGCGTACTGATTACCCATTTCATAGATTATGCTCATTCCCATGAGTAGAGGTCCCTTCTGAGTCGGTGTATGTAGGAGATACTATGTTTGATGCCTATAATGCATTCGATGCGTCGGTCGAGGCTGAGTGATGACCTATTGGATTTAGCATGGGGCCCAAGAGTAATTGTCGTCCAAAGTCTTCTTTTTTCAATTATTTTATCCTATATTAATGTTTGTATTGTTCTTTCCCCTCGGGGGCTTTGATGTTGTAACTGGTTTCCATTTTGTAATGACTCTTTAATCACTCACTTTGATTTCCTTTTTATTTATGAATCTTTTGGATCATTACGGTTCTATGTCCTAATTGGCTTAATGTCTTGTGAGTTTTTACAGCATTGTGGTTGGTGCGAGACTGGATGGGGGCCAGGCTTGTACTGATCACGGCAATAGCACCCCATGTTCTTGTATATGGTTTTAATTAATGAAATTTTGCAACTATGATTTTGGGGGTGTTACAATGATTCTTTGAAAATGTAGCATGATTTAGTATTTAGGTGTGTCTATTCCTAGTTTCTATAATGGTAATGATATGGGTTTGATGTGATTAGTAATTGGGGTCTAAATCATGTTTGGAATTGCCTGAGTATGTTGTTTGTGAGCAGACCAATCGAATGGTTTAACCAAATCAACTGATTAGTCCTTAAAATAATCAACTAATTAGCCAAACCAATTGTCTAGTTCTTTGATAATAATTTTGGATGGTTTTTGTTTAAATGCTTTGATTGGTTGGTCTAAACTGATTGATTGGTTTGAATAAACCAATCGACTAGTTTCAACATAAAACTCTAGGGTTTGGCATATCAGCTGGTTTGACTAGAGAGTGTTATTTTGCCTTCTTTTTATCTTGGTATGATTTGAGACTTGGTATTATGATATGATATGATTCATTAATGTTGAAAATGCATATCTTGGCATGAATTAACTAACCTATTGGATGAATTAATTGGTCTATAATTCATGATATATTATCATTAAGTGTTCTTGAAGGATTTTGATGGGTAAATTAGAATAAATATGTTACGGTATGACTCTTGAATAATATAAATATAGTGCTTGAAATAAGTGAATTAACTCAATGGATGAATCAAAATTAGTTAAATGTCGATGCAACTTCCTTCAAATGTTTTGAATGGTGATGATGGTTAAGTTGGAATGATTGTGTGAATATGGGTGCTTTGGTATGTTATGTGGGCCTTGTACGATACATGACTTGGTGGATTAAACACTAATCACTGAAAGTGAAAGATCATGGAGTAGTTCGTGGATCTAAATTATCTGATACTCAATTAGTTATTGGAGGTTAGTTTACCTTCAGGCATTTATGATGCCTTCAAAGAGGATCGATCCTGGTACCCTACCTAATCTAGACATTGATGATGTATTGAGGGGTACTGATACTAAAAGGTTGGTCACCTAGGTGTTTTATTTGGCTTCAACCAGACTTTATGCCCATTGGTAGTTTATTTGGCTTTAGCCGAACCTTATGTCCATTTGTAGTTCTCTTGGCTTTGGTCAAACTTTATGTCTTTTGGTATTTGGTGTGGCTTCCATGGTACTAAGAAACCATGGGGATAATCCAACCCATTACCCAAAAGAAAAAGGGACTATAAATAAATAACCTAATGGATTATGTAATAGTGGAATATGGATCTAATAAATCTCATAAACACTTAGTGAGTTGTATAGCTAACTTGTCGTTACTTAACTATATTTTTCTATCAATGATGTATAAATGATTATGATAAGCATGAAGAATCATGGATTGTATAAGTTTGGCATGATAGGAAATTTTGTTGCATCATATGATTGTAATGGATATGTAAATTCATATGTATTGTGTGACATTAATAATGTGATAGAGCACGCATTGCCTTGACCTTGCATACATCATGAATCCTATTTAGGAGGTAGCGTGCATAGTATGTTGTATACTAGCGTGCCCGTTTGTTAGGCCACTTGCTCGATCCCATAAAAATTGGACCCCGTGTGGGTGTTTGAGGATGGTTAGTAGTCGGCCTACCATGTGTTTAGGATAGGGAGCAAATGAATGTGGACATTCGGAGGTTCATTTTATTAGTCTATGAGAGTCCTCATTTTTAGTGTTTTTACCAACTACCTATGTTGCCTTTGATGTATTTCAGTTCTATCTATTTTATCCTTTTTATGTATTTTAGTTCACTCTAGACCCAGTGTGGTCTTATTTTGTAAGTCATAACTCTTATCACCTTTATATTACTTATTTTACGCACTCATTTCTTTGTGTTTTGTTTGATTGGATACAAAGCCTTATATCTAACATATAACATGCGGTGGCCATCTATCTTATGTTAGATGTAGTTGTAACATCCTATTTTTCCTTAGGAGTATTTTCATACTACTACTTTCATAATGTTTTAAAAACAAAAATTATTGGTAGTGAAAAATGGGGTGCTACATTACATATTAGTTGTTTTCTATTTCTAGTCATTTACCATGTAATGCAAGAAATTTTATTTAAGTTTGAAAATAATGACATAAATAATATTGATTTGAACTTAAATATAATATTAACTATTTATTAATAAGTAAAAGGTGGTAAATAAAAATTAAATGACAATTGGATGTTAAAGATTAGGGAAGTAAATTGGGCGTGTTTTACTCGAAACCCAATAAATATTACCCGGTAGATATATAAATGGATATTATTACATATATGGGAAAGGAAGAAGAAAATATGTCATGTTCGGGTATAGATACAGGTAATAGGTATTCATATCCATATCCTGCCTCCATATCCATATCTATTCCCGCCTCTATTTACCTAACATAAAATAATTTTTTTACCTTTCATTTATATAACATATTAATATGTTTCTTAAAGTTATAAGAGTAATTATATTAAAACCCTTATAACATATCATATCTAAATTACATTAGATTATTTTATATACAAAAAATTGGTCAAACTAGTAGTTCGACAACAAATAAGATTATTTTCAATAAAAAAAATTAGATTAGTATAGAAAAAAACAAACTAGTTGACCAATCCACACCTTTTCTCTTTCTCTTCTCTATCTTCCTCTCCTAATTTTCTCTGCATGAAAACCAAAATAGACCCCTTGACCTCCCTGTCCCTTCTTGCTCTTTGTCCCTCATTGATCTCCACTCCCCACCACAACACCTCATCACTGTAATTCCATCACTAGACGATGCCAACACATGAATAAGGACACAACAACAATGGTTAGGCGAGTAGGGGGAGTGGGTCACTCAACCCTACTCTAATGCCATCTCCATTATGCCACCACTAACCACCTCTGGTGGCATCTGCCATGGACATACAATCCCTAATCTCCAATGAAACTCCGATAGTCCTTACCTGCTCTAATTCACATAATTTCATTGGGTGTAAATTATTTAAACCCTAACCTCTAAATTTTGATTTGATTATATGATATGGCTTATAATAAGCTAAATTGGTTGTACGAGTGAGTTGGAGTGTATATTTATATTATACGTGGTCAATTTATGATAATTAGATTTTGGCGTATGATAGGTTTTTTGGAATGTTGATATTTGTAAATAAGTAGGTAAAAAATTAGACGGGTAACGAATTTATTCGTTGGGCAACAGAAGTATCCATTCGGTAGTATCAATTGGGTGATTTAAATGAGTAACATATTACACATTAAATAATGGATACTCATTGGATACGGATACAAATATATTAAGGAATATCTATTTGGGTATGGATATAGATTTGGGTATAAAAAATTTATCGGGTATAGGGTACGAGTATAGGGATACTCACCCCAAACCCAACTATAACACCTCCAAAATTTAGGACTTCAAGTTTTCATTTTATATAGTTAATTGCGGAAGACAAAACACAAAATATAAGGTGTCACCCCACATCCAACATAGAAGAGACACTCTATATATAACTATTATATGTCAAGTGCAAGGAAAAAGTAATCTTATACCTATAAATTAATTGTGGGAAGCACTTGATTCTACTACAATATAGGATAAGAAAAACATATATAGAGAGAGGGGGTAAGGAGGGAAGGAGGGAGAGAACATGTATAATGAAATTAGATGAATAAGAGTTCGTAGAGAGATAGAGATATTTAGATAACCATACCCTATACTAATTTGATTATGCACTCATTGAAGGTAAGCACATTAAAAGTAGAAATCTACAATCACCTACAAAATAAGGTGATATTTGCTCATGAAAATAAGTAGCACCCATGAAAAGAATAATTAGTACGCTGCGTACTAAGTAAGGTAACAATAAATTAATAACAAGGTCACACGATGTTATAAGGCCACATTGGAGAGTGAGAATGCATAGTGATTAATATAATATGATATAAGATAATTTTTATTCTATAAGATCATTATTAGATACAATTATAAGCCATATTTTTATTTATATTGAGTTCAATACCCCATTATTCTTAATAAGACAGAATGGACTAAAGCACCACTTAGGACAAAATGCTTTTGAGCCACTATTATCATTCGGAGGAGCAAACCCAACATATGAAAAGGCAGCACACACTTGACCACTATTCTTAAATCAGTGGAATGGTCTAAAGCACCTCTCGGTGAAATTTTTTTCTAAGTCACTATTATCATCCAGTGGAACAGATGCAACACTTTGGTCATAACTCATATAATCTTTCAATTTAAGTAAATAATATCTTATTCATTTTTTTTCTCAAGATAATATTCTTATTTGCATTGAGCTTAGAAACCCTAATATTTTTAATTATATATAATGGACTAAAGCACCTCTCAAGGAAAGACACTCTTGAACCATTATTATCGTCTGATGGAATAAACACACAACACCTCAGCTTGGATCACACGATCTTTTACTTTAAGTGCTTAGTGTCTTATTCATGGTTGTATATCTCAAGATCACCATGCAAACAAACATAAAGATATGAAAGTCACATAATCCAACTTAAATTGATGATTCAAAACACATAACACATAATCACATGAAGTTTTGGATATTTCCCTAAGGAAAAAGACTATTTCTCTTAAGAAAGCCCTAATTCCACAAAGTAAGCATGACTTCTCTCATAATGTTTATTTAACCACCAAATTAAATTCACACTACTAGAATATGATTATTGAAAATATACCCTAAAAATAAAGGTCTAACCCCAATATCTTACACATGTGATACAACCTGCCTTTAGGGTTACTTCTCTCAATTCTTTACAAAACTCAAATTTCACAAATTAAGCATAATTGTTCCCATAGGCTCATATGACCACCAAATTTAATAAAAATTCCCAAAATACCAATATTAAAAATATATCAAAAAATTATAGTCTAACTCCAACATTTTACACAAGCAATAATGACTCGGCCTCTAGGATTACCATTCCCAATTTAAGTCATCTTCTCACTTTACTAGATTTTGACCATTCATAATTGCTCAAAATATTCCACATAGTAAATTTAACATACTTTTACCAAATAAATACATTAAAATAAAAGATATCTCACATTTAAACTACATTGACCAATTTACCCTTAAGATACCCAAAATATCCATATCTTCATAAAAGTCCTAAATGTCCCAAAATGAATGATTTTCAACCTCCAGGACATATCCTCATTAAAATACTTAACCACAAGTATAAATAAATATTTGTGTCAAACATCATATCCCAATTTAGATAAATGATTCATGCCAACCTTCCTTACTTACAAAACTTGACTTTACCAACCTAGTGTATAACTGCATGCCTTCACATTTTTCTGGACTCTTCATTATACAACACAACATGATATACCACAAAGTTATCATAACTATATTTTCCATATAAAAATACCAAAACATGAGATTTCATAAAAATATATAAGTTACACATAAAAGATCTAGCTATGACATGTATCATTACCAAAAATGTTGTCGGTTTCTAAGCATGTAAAACATGAGATTCTTCTTCCAATAACACCAAAAAATAACCTAAAAATAAATAATGATGCATGGTTAGAGCTTAGTTAAAAATAGATAAAGAAAATCTAAGTTAAATGAGGAGGGGAAAAGAGAAAAACTTAAGAAATAGAGTTGCAGGAAGTATAGTGTGAGTTGGTGGTGCAACATGGCTGGTGGATGGTGGTAGTTTTGTGTAAGAAGGTTGTGAGGGTACGGTGGTGAAAAGATGGTTCAATGCGTGTGGAAAGGGATGATGCATCCAAGGGTTGCTATGTGTCTTGGTTGCTCATGCAGGGGGTGTTGTTGCGTGGTTGGTGCAACATGATGGGAGTGACATGAGGTGGTTGGTTTTGGGATGTACACGAAAATTGATGAGGGATGTTTTAATGAAGGATAGCATGGTAGTGTAAGTAATTGTGCATGGTTGTATAGGGGATGTGCATGGTTGTGCATAACGAGTGTGCATGGGTGTGTGCGCATGGTTGTGTGAGGGAGGTACATGGTTGTGCTCCTCAATAAAAAAATTAAACAACTCAAGGATGGGAAAAAGTAAATGTCTTAGGTGGTGATATTTGGGTGACAAATAGGCAATTTATTGGGGGAGGTAAGGTCATTGGTGTAGGACGTCGACGTATAGAGTAGGGAGAAGGGAGAAAAAAGGAAAGAAAGAAGGATTGAGGTTTCTTTGGATGAAGAGAATGTAAGGCAAATGAGAGGAGAAGGGAATAGGGGTTATGCATACACACACACACACATACAAGTGCATGGGTGATGCATGGATGAAGATAGAGAAGTCATGGTGCAGTGGCCAATTATGGTTGGTTTGGTGTGGGTGTGGTGCAGGCACATGAGGTGTAGTGCAGGGGGTGGTAGGTGCATGGCTAGGGAAGGTATAGGATAAGAATGAGGCTTTGTGGGGAAGGGTTGTGCATGACCTGAAGAGGAAAGGGCAGGCTAGCAGAGTCAGGGAGGAAGAAAAGGAAAGGAAAAAGAAAAAGGGAAAGAAGAGAGAAAAAGGAGAAAGAAAAGGAAAGGATGGAAAAGAGATTTTAAGATTAGGATTAAGATTAGGCTTAAATTTAAGATTAGGAATTTGGGAAAAAAATAATTTATCAATCATCCAGGGTTATATTTATGTTAAAATGTAAATGATTCAAAATTAGGATTAGATTTAGAATATCAATTACTCGATATTTGGATTAGGTTAAAATATTCATTAATTGATATTAAGATTAGATAAAATTTTGGAGTATTACACCACCCTGTTTACATCCCTCTGAAAGATGTATGACTAAATGTAACATGATGATATATTGATACATATCATTAAATAAGAAATTTTGAATATAATTATATAATTATATAAATATATACTTATAATAATATAAAATTATACATCATAACTTAATAAAAAAATTAAAACTTTAATATAGAGAAGCAACATATTTTTTTTTATATATATGGTGATTGGGGTTAATATTGCGCTTATGTAGTTATTATCAATTCAAAATTTCTTGTATATGTGGAAACTAATTAGCTCTCATTTTCATTTGTCATTACTACATTAGCAGGAAACTCTCTTTCTTAATTTCATAGGATGACCCTCACTTATATTATTATTTTTTGGTAATAATCTACATTGATATATTTATCTATATTAAATGTTTTTTGTTGACTGATCATAGATTATTTCTTAATTAATGAAAAACATAATTATAATCTTATATGTGGTAAATTGTGAGCAAATGTTTTTATTCGCGTGTCTGGTTATTATATATAATAAAGATATAAAAATAATATGGATATATGAAATATTTATCTTCATAAAACATGGATTAAATAATTATTGAAAACCGTTTTTTTAAAACTATTTGAGAATACTTGAATGGCAAATTTGATTATGTAGCATAGATTATGGACTTTGAATTTTAAATTTAGGGTTGTGGATGAGTGATTTAACCTCTTATTACCAATGTGGTGATCGATGAATGATTTAAACCATTTTTTTATTTCTATAAATATTTGTTTGAAATATTTTAAATTTATTAGTGTTGGATTTGAAAGATAAATAATTTTATACTAAAATATAGGGGAGAAAATGGTTAATTAAATAGATGAAGAGTGTAGTATTTTTTTCAATCATTTTTCCTGTTTAATTTTTTATTTATGTTATATAGATTAAATATAACTTCTTCAACTACTTAAGAAGATTTGAATGGAAGACTTGATTAAGTAATACAATAATATAGATATGAACTTAAGCTTGTAAATTTAAATTGTAACTAAAAAAAGAAGAGAGAGGATTATGGATGAATCCTTTAAACTCTCATTATTAACATAGTAATTAGAGAAAGATTGAAACCATTTTTTATAGTTTTTTTTGTTTCAAAGATTTTAAGTTTATTAGGATTAAATTTGAAAGATGAATAATTTGATATTAAAATATAGTAGAGATATGAGAGTTTTCATCAGTTGATATTTGATGGATTTTAATTTTAAGTTTAATTAATTAGTAATATAGTAATACATAAATATTATTAGAACTAATTATTTTAGATTTTAGCTGAATATTAGATGTGTGTTATGGGAGGGAGAGTTAGTTAGTATTCTTTTTTGGTGGGAACTTCTCTTTTTATATAGATATAGATTTAAAGGTATAAATAAGTCACGGTATTCACAAGGTAGCCGGGGCTTGGTTCATTAAAATATCACCTTAGCTAGTTTATTTAATCAAATAATTCAAGCTCAAACTTTAATTTTAATCTCATTTATTAAATCAATTGAGCCTAAGTATGGAAAAAATTTGGGCTCAACTCATTTATAGCATTATGATCACGAGCTCAACTTGTTTAAGCACTATACTTGTGAGTTCAGCTCAACCCGACTCGTTTGTTTAGTTAAATAGGTTAAGTCAAGCTCATGACTTAGTTTTAGGTTCCCAAGCCTAGTTCAATGCGTTCATATATACCATCCGTTGACCATAAAACTTTCAATCTTGGTGAAGGTTTGTCCCACCTTATATTATAATCTAAGGGTTTCACTATCAAGCATCTCTAATAAGGTTTGTGAAGAGCCTATTTTTAGGTTGTCGTAAGGTAGGTTTGAGGATGCCATTTATCCCTACGCAATGGTTGATCATCGCTACACTCATAATATATAGCCACATCATGGTTGACCACTCTAAATCGTTAATTTTTTAATATCAAACTTTCTCAATATAGTTGGTAACGACATTATAGAATTTCATCAAAGAGACCTATTGTTCAAACGGTCTGACTCTTTTATAACCGTATCCATATTCCATAATATGGTTCATTCTTACAAAGATAAATGCATAAATTATCTTCAAACAAAATATTGCACAGGAAAATTTTCTAGTGAAGTGCAATAGGACAATAATGCTAAGTTAGGGGTAATTTATTTCCCCCTTTTTTAGTTCAAATAATATGTCTTAGACATGAATAGGAAAAAATATAGGCTATTATAATTTAAAGAAAGACCATAAATCTAACTATGATATGTTATAGTGGCATAAAAAATGGTTCATGAATTCAAAATCTAAGGATATTTATACATGAATTATTAGTAAAATGATAGTGACTATATTAGGAACAAATATATGAAAAGCAAGTGTTGCCCCATCCTATCATCATGAAATCTTATGATTTTTCCTTATTCCTATAAGGTCCTTCTTCCTTCTTTCATTGTATCTCCTGAAAACAGATAAAAGAGCACGTCATATTGGGCTTTCTCTCTATCTCAATCTAGCAATTCCCCTTTAGACATGGATCAATTTGATACATAGATCCCAGAGGATGTGGTAATGGATCCCATTGACATCCTTAATTCTGAATTGGAATAACATGTCTCTCTGATGAATTTTAGAGACTTCATTACCGGCTTGGTTGAGAAAGTTTGATATTCAAAAATTGATGATTTAGAGTGGAACAACCATGATGTAGTTATAGATGGTGACTATAATGATGATCGACCATTGCCTAGGGATAAATGACCTCAAATTTTCCTTAAAACAACCTAAAAATAGGCTCTTTGCAAAGCTTATTAAAGATGCTTGATAGTGAAACTCTTATACCATAATATACGGTAGGACATTCTAACACCCTGAATTTTATCTAACCTCAATCCCAAATAATTAATATTTTAACCTAATTCTAATAATAATTATGGGTGATTGATATCTTAACCTAACCATAACCCTAGACAATTGATGAATAAATATTACCATAATTTTCTAATCTTCAATTTGATCCTAATTCTAATCCTAATCCTAAATTTCTTTTTCTTCTTCCTTTTTCTTTCTCATTTGCCCCTTTTATTTCTCATTTTCCTTTCCCTTTTCCTTCTCTTCCTATTGATGAGTTCATATTTTGACACATTTTATACCCTTATAATCTTAGTTTTTGGTAGTTTATTTAGTTAATATGAGGGAATAATTATTGTTTTGTGCTTAACTGGTAAAATTTGCATAAATTTTATTATTTGAGCTAAAATGATATAAATTAAGTAAATTTAGAATAAAATATTATTTATTAATATTTATTGAATTTTATTTTGCAGGTTTTATTTTTAAATAAAAGAAAATTAAAAAAAAAAATAAGTCCTTTGGACCAACGGCCGAAGGCCAAAGGCCCAAAGACCTGAAACAAACCAAACGGAGCGTTGCGGGAGAAAGCAGCAGTCAGCCGCAAGGGCTGACGTGGCGCAACAAACTTAACTTATAAAAAGAAGAAAAGGGGAGAGCATTAATGAGAGCGGCAGAGGAGGACGTCGAAAAGGGAGATAGGCGGCCTCTGCCGTTAGGCAGAGAACAGGCCGCACGTCAGGTGAAGGAGGGCGGCACGAAAACCGAGGCCACAGAGAGGAGTACCGCGAGGCGCGCAGAGCCTTAAACAGGCTCGGTCAAAAGGGAAAAAGAGAGAAGGGCGCGTCTGGAGGTGGCCTCACGCACGGGCAGCACAGCGACACACAGACTTCGAGGAAGCCGCACAGGAAGAGGACAACGAAAGACAACCGCACGGAGCAGCCGTCAGCCGAAGAAAAAGAAAAAGAAAAAGAATTGTTACACTGAAATCAAAGTCGAGAGAGAAGAAAAATAAGAGAAAATTTATACCGGTAGAATTTATTTCAGATAAAATTAATTTTTATTTGAATAAATTCTTGATCTTTTATTTAAAATTAATTCCGATTATTTCTTTCTCTTATTTTTAATTTATATTTTAGATATATATTTCTGTGTAATTAATTCTTTAATTATGAGTGGCTGATTATTTATTGTTAGGGAATAAATTAAAACCTTGTATTAGAATTTGAATTATAATTTTATTTTCTTTGTTTCGTGAGATTGTTTCTTGACTCTATATTAATTGCTATCGTTTATATTTATGATTCTGTCAAGTATAGTTTATTTGGTGCATGCCTTGTTCTAGTACCTCATAAGTGACAGTATGTAGGATTATTTGCCTGTGAGGTGGCCATCTAAATATACTAGAATTTATATGTATAAATTGCAGCTAGGTTAGATAACAATTCACCTAATCATTTTGTGATTCTAACTGAAGTGGTAAAACGTTTCGATACATGTGGGTCAAGGATAGGAAATACAGCTAGACATACGTTTTGTACTAGTATGGGTACTTAGATTGACAGCCTTCCACTTACACTTAATGCATTAAATCTAGTTAAATATAGGAGCCGCTTATTGCTGCTATACTGCTAGTATTTAATAGGGTTAATATAGGCACGTGGTCGTATTAATTAATTAAGGGAAGTAATATAAGGTGTATGGACCTGCGTTTGGTGTGCAACTTGGTCGATCTCATTCTCACGATTAAAGGATGACTTAGAGATAAATATTATATTTCGACCTAATCTAGTGGTGGATTTTTATTTCCCTAACATATTTCTCATATCTGAGGTTTCCTATCATTTTCATTATTTTTGTTATTAGTTTATTTGATTTTATTTACTCCTTTTATTATTATTTTTATTTTGATAAACCCCCATTAGTATTTTTCTTATTCATTTATTCTGTGTTATTTAGGATTTTTATTTTTAGTTTTAGTTTTTATTTTCAAGCTAGTTAGATAGAGGTGAGCCCTCTCAATCCCCGGCTAGAACGATACCCTTATTTACCAGTGCTACAATTGACAACAAGAGGGTTTAAATTACGTGCCGGCTACGGTCACACCACCTATCTCTATCGGCATGCTTATTCCCCTTCCTCTTAAATCTATGTACCTCCTCTCACATGGCTCCCTCTTTCCCTTCCCAACCCTTACACCTACACTACACTGTCTCTGCATCTTAGCTGTAGCACCACTAGCCATGCCCTATGCCTTTCCCTCCCCAGCTAGAGTAAACTACCCAAACTCAACTCCCTTGACCCTGTACCATTTAGTCATTCCTCACTTCCACCCTCATCTCATCTCCTACAAATATCCTCCTCTCCCTTCTTAATTCATTTTTTACAACCCTCACAAACTCTCTCCGAACTCCCTCTTCCTCCCCTTAACTCATCTACGTTTCATTCGTAGTTCATTCACTATTTTTATCTGATAGAGTTTATCGTATTTTAACAACCTCATGCAAATAAGCCTTTGTTGTATCATAAACCCACACTAAACACCCATTCACTATGTCAACACTTCATACAACAAAATAGCATAGTTATGCTAAGCAGTCACACAACCTTCATCCTACCACAACCATACCTTAGTCGTGTCAAAAATCCATGCCGCAACACCAATTCTTGTGTGATATTCCCACTCACACCACCCTTATTTACACCCTCAAACTCATGCAACCATCCCCCCCTTACGTCATTCCTTCACACAACAATCACCCCAATACACCCCAACCTCATGCAACACACCCTATAGCTACACCACCACCCAAAGCAACCTATACCTATTTGAATCACCAACACATGCCAAAACCACCCTATATGCAGCACTAAATGATTTAAAAAGCCCCTTATCTACATCACAAGTTAACGCAGCACCCCCCAAAGTTGCACCAACTTTTGACACGGCTAGTTCAAGCTTTGTGCGAATTGGTTTACTTTGTTTTTTATCCATTTTCCACCCTCTTGTTCCTTAGATTTTAGTTGGTTGTTTTCCTAAGTTATCATGATGCATTTTAATTGATTATTAGGTGATTTTACGGTGGTCTTAGAGGAAGCATATTAGGGTCATATATGCTTAGAGATCAAATATCTTTTTGGTAAGGATACATATTTATAGTTAGAGTTTTTGCATGCAATATGTAAATGTGTATGAAAACCCATGGTTTATATTATTTTGATGATAATTTCATGTCGATAATGTTTTTATATGATGATGCGGTATCAAATCTATGGAAAATGAGAATATATAAAGAGTATGAGCTTATATGTTATTATTGTAAGTCTTGTTTTGTAATCCTAAGTGTGTCATATAACCTATGGTATTTTAATGCAGTTTGATTAGGTATTTAAAGTGTTTAATGAATGTGGTCAATTAGTATCATGATGATATATATTAGAAGTTTGAAATCATTCATATTGGAACTTATGGTTTTTTTTTTAAATATGGGCACTTTGGTTGTCTTAAGGGTAATTTGGTTAAAATGGGTTAAATATAAAATATTTAGAATTTTAATGTGTTAAATTGTTTCAACATATTATAAATATATCATGTGGGATATTTTAAATAATTATAAATGACTTAAGTCTAATAAAATGGGAAAATCACTTAAATGGGAAATAATAGTTCTAGAGACAGGGTCATTATAGTATGTATACAACATTGAAGTTAAACATTGATTTTTGGATATTTTATTAATATTGCAATTTTAGGAATTTTTATTAAAATTGGTGGCCATATGATTATTATAAGAAAAGTTATTCCTAACTTATAAAATTAGGGTTTTGTAGAAATTTATAAATAGTAACTTTAGAGGCAAGTTGTTATCACATGTGTAAGACGTTGGAGAAGAATTTTATTATTTTGTATCTTGCCAATAATCATATTTTAGTATTTTTAATTAAATTTGGTGGTTAACTAAGTATTATGAGAGAAGTTATGTTCACCTTGTGAAACTAGGATTTCGTAGAGGCGGGACCGTTATCACATATATAAGACATTGGAGTTAGAATTTGATGATTGTAAATGTTTTCAATAATAATAATTTAGGAATGTGTAATTAATTTTATTTTTAAATGAGTATTGTTAGAGGATTTATTCTCACCTTGTGGAATTAGGATTTTCTTAAGAGAAATATGGTATTGTCCTGATCTCCATGTGGTTGTGTTTTATGTGTTTTGAATAATTAAGTTGAATTTGGATTATGTATCTTGCATCCTTATATGTGTGTTACATGTTGATCATTATATAAATAACAATGGGTAAGACATTAATTACTTAAAGTGGAAGATTATGTGAGTTATGACCGAGATGTTGTATCCATTCCACTGGACAATAATAGTGGCTCAAGAGTGTTTTATCCTAAGAGGTGCTTCAAACAATTCCACTAGTTTAAGAATAATATTCATGAGCATGCTTCCATATTAGATATGGTATCCATTCCACCGTAAAATAATCGTATCTTAGGAGCATTGTGCCTTATGAGGGGCTTTAGTCTATTTTATCATATTAAGAATAATGAGGTTCTTGAAATCAACTTAAATAAAAAAATGGATTATGACAAACAAAAATGGGTGAAATATTAATCACTTAAAGTGAAAGATCACATGAGTCAGGACTAAGATGTTTAGTCTGTTCCATCGGATTGATAATAGTAGCTAAGAGAGTTTTGCCCTAAGAGGTGCTTCAAACTATTTTATCAGTTTAAAATTAATGGTCAAAAGAGTGTTTCCCTAGGAGGTTTTGAGTTCATAAACCGACTTAATAATAGTGGTCAAACACATTCTACTTTGGGAGTTATTTCATTCTGTTCCACCAAATTGAGAATAGTGAGGTATTAAACTCAACATGAATAAGAATATGGATTATGATTATATATAATAATGAGTTATGGAATCAATTCTTATCTTGCATCATATTATGTTAATCTATATGCATATTTATTCCTTAATGTGAAATTATGACATTGTGTAACCTTGCTATGATTGTCTTATTACCTTAATATGAACATAGTGTACTAATTGTCATTTTTATGGTTGTTGCTCATTCTCACAAGCATATACCACCTTGTTTTGAAGCTAATTGTTGGTTTATACTTTTAAGTGTAGTTACATATTTCCTTTTCTCTATTTCATATCATGTATTGGGATAGAATCAAGTGCTTCCCATGCTTGATTTATAGGTACGAAGTTACTTTTTACTTGATCCTGACATAAACTAAGTATACGAAGTGTCTCTTCTATGTTGGGTACGACATAACACTCCTGCATTTTGTGTTTTAACATGTGCAATGAAATCTTTGAAACGGAATTTTTGAGCCCTAAAAATGGGGGTGTTACAAACCCACTTTCACAAAGATTGAATTTTTTATGGTCAATGGACAATACTTTAAAACTCATCAAGCTAGGAAGGGTTATTCTGAGTTAACTTTCAGAAATACCTTGATTAATAATTTGCCTTAAGTGGTGGATCTTGGACTATTGCATAACACTACCTCACATTTTGATGTTAGAATTTGGAGCTTTACTCAGAGATTGCTAACATTACTTCAAAGATAGCTTGAGTCTTTATTGTAATACTTTCATTTTCACGATCTAATTTTTTTCTTTAAAACAAGTTTTGTAGAAGCCAAAAATAAAATTATAGGGTGTTATACCGCATCCAACAAGAGAAGGTACTCTATTAACCTAATCTATGTTACAAAGCTAAAAATTAAACTCATACCTATGTATTTGGTGTGGGAAGCACTTGATCTCATGATAATATAATATTATGAAACAAAATAAACGAGATAGAGACAAGAGAAAGTAGAATACAAAAATTCCAAAAAGAAAGATCTATCCAGATAACCATTTGCTAATACCAATCTTAATGATCACTCGCCACAAAAAATTACATCAAAAGTATAAATTCATTAGTTACCTACAAAACAAGGTGAAATATGCCCATATGAATAAGTATCAGCCATAAAAAGAATGATTAAAATGCTATGTTTTGAGTAAGATAACAATACACGTTAATAGAAAAATACATACATAACACATAAGGTTGCATGAAGAGATAATTACTATACATGTATATTTTACTCATGATATGAGATAACTTAAGAGAAAAATCATGTTAAAGTTCATAATTAGCTTATCACACAATTTCATCTAATCAAATTGAGACTAGTAACCCACACTTATAATATTTCTTCTCCTATTTTCCCTATAGATGGGAGAAAGATAGACAACCTCACTAATACCATATTATTTACTGTCATTGTTCCCCCATGGATGGAAGAAATATAATCAACCTTATTGATACTCTCACATACAAGGCAGAACACACCTAAGCTATGAGTAAAATGCTAATCCTTAAGTATATGTACCCCCTATAGCCTCATGGAGTGGATTGGTGTAGATTAGATTAGGGTCCTTCAATTTCGATAAAACTAAGTCATTTTCATTGAAACATTTACAACACTTGGAATCACTTGGTTCTGACTCATGTGATCCTCCACTTCAAGTATTAATGTCTTATTAATTCATAAATCAACACTTGAGACATAGAAATACATCACTCAACTTACTCATCATCATAACACTTTCACTTATAGTATCATTAACTTATCATATGTGATATTGTTATAATTTTTGCATAGAATACCGATTATTATTAAATTCATACCAACTATTTTTATATTTAAAACACTTAAAATGTATCATGATTAAACATATCAACGTGCTTTAATCACATAAAGTAATGAAAATGCACAAAGAAAGACAACAAGCACAATAGAAACCATTACCCAATTGAAAAGACCATAAAGCCATCACAAAGCTCTAATTCACAACCTACTCAAAACTTCATCCATAAAACTTTCAAACTCATCAAAATTTATACAATGCTCTAGCATATCATGCTTAATAACATTTTTAAAAAATTAGGATTTACCTCCGATATTCTATACATAAAATATTGATGTTACCCTCTTGGTTACTTAATCTAATTTAAGTCATTTTCTCATAAAATCATACTTATGCTACTCATAATTAACTCAAACACTTATTATGTCACAATTATCATATTTAACCCAATAACATACATGAAAATTTAGTTTTATAGATTTATCCTAAAATGAACAAAGTACCCCCTATGACGCCTAAACACCTTAAAACGTCTTATTGAAATAACTTACTCTATACTCATCCAAGCCCTATCATATTCTGTATGAATGTTTATGTTAAAACCTCAAAAAAGCAATGATACATTTAAACTCCACAATAACAAACTGGTTAGACCATAATACCCATTAACTGATTCTAGCATAATTTCTCTCAAAATAAATCCTTTACTAAACTTTACTAAAATTTCACATCAACTACCAAAAAATATTAAACCCCCAATCATTTAACTATCTTAAATTAAATCAGCTCAAAAACTCCCACAATGATCATAGGTTGAAATACACTTTAAGACCCAACAAGGCCAAAAGTCCTACCACACAAGATACTCTTCAATAATACTAAATCACATGAGAATATACTTATCATCATGCATATTAAGAATAGAAACATTCATTATCATGCTAAAAAATTTAATATAATATCTATCATGTCCTAACATGGTAATTTCACATAGAATTATAAAAAAACATGCTACACATGAAATCACAAGATAATTACATGGATATAAGTTTCAATAATATAATCATGATTTTACAAAATAATCATGTTAGCATAGTAATTAAATCAAAATAACATATAGTGTGAAAAGCCCTAAACTAGAGATACGTATCCTTACCAAATTAACACTAGCCTCTTAGAAAACTTACTCCTAATTATGACCTTAGGATCACCTAAACAAAAATAACATAAAATCCGATAAAGGCTAAAACAAGGGTTAGAAGATAAGAAAAAATTAAAGGGAAGAAAAGAAACCCTCAGGCTCAAAAATGAAGGCTTGAAGAATAAGATGAGCAATTTCACAATCTACAAATATTAATCCATATTTATTTAAAACAAACATTAATGGACTAAGGTTTAGGATTTTAGAAGTGAAAAGGTGAAAAAGGAAAAGGAAATGGGAATAGGGCTTAATCAGTTAGGGAGTAAGAACAATACAAGGAGAAGAAAATTAAGTAATGGGAGATATGAAAGAGCAAAGTTGAGGTTGTAGGAAAATTAAGTGTGGAATGAAGGCTAAAGGCCTTAAGTTTAACCACCTTATATAGGAAGACCAAAAGGAGAAAAAGGGGATGAAGATCTAATATTAAGGTTTCTTACAAGATATAGAAGAGGTGGAGTGTGCAAGAATGAAGTAGGGTGGTAGAGTGAGTAAAAGAGTTGTTTAGATGTGACAGATGTGATTATGGGCCAAACTTTTATTAAATGAGTAAGGACAAGAAATATTAGATCAAGAGGGGTAAAAAAGTTAGATTTTTTTCATGGTCAACAATGACCATGAAAGGTCAATGACAATTAAAACTATTTAAATAAGGTAAAAAAATCAATAAGTGGGTAAATTTTGGAAAAATAATCAAAAAATTATGAAAAAAGGGAAAAAGTATGAAATTAATCTAGAAACCCAAATATATAAAAAATAATAAGCATAAAAATTATTTTGGAGTTAAAATAAAATAATAAAAATAATAACGGTGATCATCCCCCACCTCTAGTTGACCGGGTGGTCGACCGCTAGGTGCTCTAAATGAACATGCATGAAAGGTTGTCGGTTGATCAATCAAAGGGTTTAGGGGTTAGGATGATGTGATTAATCTAGCCAACCATTGGTTAATTGAAGATAAAATGAAGGGTTTAGGGGTTAGGGTAAGGTGATTAAATAATGGTTGATGGAGGAATTAGGAGACTAATAACCCATAAATAAGGGTTATGAATGCCCAAGCAATCAAGAAAAAAAAATAGAGATTAGGGTAAGGTGATTAAATAATGGTTCATATTCATCTCTAAACGAAATTAGGGAACTAATGTCCCAAGATGGCTTACGATAAATGAAAGTGATAGTCTTGCCATTTGTAAGCTTCTCTTTGTTTACTTACTCCTTATTTTGATGAATTCCTCTTGCACTTTTGTGCCATTTTATTCCACTTGATACTGCTTCTCAATATGCTTCATGGGGACCTTCATAACCAGCTTATTGTCATATGTAGACATGACACCATCATTCTCATAACTCCCACTTGAATTTGACGTTGGTTTGCAAGGTAGCTCTTTTTGTACTTGTAATTGACAAACCATGTTGATGACCAAACTTATTTTCCCTTATAACATTGACATCCTTTCATTCTATTTAATTTGACTTTACACATGTTTGTTTTGTGCATTTGTTAATGCTTCAAAGATCTTGTCTATATTTTATGAACTTGAGGTTTCTAAAATCGAAGAGGATTCTTATTGAGGATATTGACAATATTTTGAAGCTTCATATTCAAGTTTGTAAGGGTCTTGATATAGAACTTATTCTCAAATAGTATGTACTTGTGTAGGGGTTATGATCTTGGAAACCATTGAAAGCTTGAATACTAGGTTGAGTCCATCCTCCTCTTTTTATAGCTTATGAATGATGAGTATATGGATTTCCTTGTGTGTGACACACTCTGCGTGTAGTAATGACTCCAGTAGCTTTGGAAATCTGTGAAACAAGAGTAGTGAACTGATTAAGTCTATCATTAAGTTGACTTTAACTTACCTCATTTATTATAGCATAAGGGTTCATGCGAAGTTGTCCATAGGCCAATTATACAACCATAGATACCTAACGTACACAAACACTTCACAAGATAAGGTTAAAAGTCAAACAAGAACACCAAAAATCATAAACACAAAAAGGCTCACGAAACACACTTAACACTAAAAATCCTATTAATCCAAAGACTTGTGTGTGTATATAAGGCACATTTAATGCTTGCATCTAACCCCCTTATCGCTCTGTTTCTCTGTCAAAATATTGAACCTCAAACATAGCTTCACACTTCTTCTTTTCCCCTCTTAGACGTTGCTAAAACTGCCCAAGATCACCCCACTAGCGAGCCCAACCGAGGCATTAATGTAACACCCTAAAATTCACTATTTTTTTTAAAGCGAAAGAATTTAAAATTTAAAAACCTGTAAATTATGGGGATGTTACCGCCACACGAAGTACCAAACCGGTTCTTTCCAACCGTTTCAATACCAAGTGCTAAGGCTGAGAAAAGATTAATATTAAACTTAAATCAAGAGTACATAACATTAAAAAATCATAGTACACATGAAGAATTATAATTCATATTCAAAAGATAGATAAACCTACAACCGATGAAAGGTTCATTTAAAATACTCAATACAAGTAATGAATCATAAGAGGGTAAATCCGATACAAAAGAAAAAAGTAGAAGAAGATAAAATAAAAAAAAGAGCGGATCCGGCCACACTACTCTCAAACTTCGAGCCAAAACATGCTCAACACTTAGCCCCGACTGATGTCTCACCCACCTACACAAAGTCAGAAGGGCTAACTACTCGTGGGAATGAGCAGCACCCATGAAAAGGGTGATCAGTACGCTACATACTGAGTAAGGTAACCGTGCACTAAGACCAACACACAAAATCATACAAATAATGCAGAAGAAATAAAAGAGCATAATCTATCATAATAATATAATATCATACAATCATTCGGGTAGATACATAAATGCCCATTTATAGTATGGATTAATTATTGAATTAATCTCTGATTAGAACTCATTTCACACCATGCTTTTTATCAAATCTATACGAGTACGGGAACCCCACTATTATAGCCGATGGATCGAAAACACACAGGGAATAAAGCTCCTGACCACTATTATAGCAGGTGGACCGAAAACGCACAGGGCATAAAGCTCCTGACCACTATTATTTGCTGGTGGACTGGTCTGACCCCTTCTTGCACGGTGTTCTACTGTAAGTACTTAATGTCTTTCCCATGTCTTGGAACAAATATGTTCGGTCTTTTTGAGCACGGAATCCCACACTATTATAGCCGGTGGATCGGTTACACACAGGTACAAAGCCTAACCACTATTATTACCAGTGGACCGGTTACACATAAGACATCATACCCTAACCACTATTATTCACCGATGGACCGATCTGGGCCCAGCTCAACAATCTTCCACTTTAAATGATTAATGTATTACGGTGTCTTATTTAGAAACATTACCCTAGACATGCATGAATCACTCCCTTTACACTTATCCTCCAACCGATTCGTACCATATCATGATAACCTTGCACCTTCCAACTTGCCCAACAACCTTTCCTCTATACTCAAATTCACACTAGAATTCCAACACCCAAAGTATGTAGGTTAAGGCCCACTATTACACACCTCCAAGTCCATTTATTTCCTTACCCTAGGGTTTTTCCCCGAAAACCCTAATTTAGGCCTCAGTGGCCCATCTTACTCCACTTCACATAACCCAAATCATTTTAACACTCCACAGTCCACACCCTATAACTCATAAATTACATCCTCATAATTACCCTTTAATCATCAAATACACATGATATCACAAAAACCCTTAGCAACCACACCACACCCTAATTGTCCACACAACCCTAACTCGGTCTCCTACGTACCCTTATATTGCTCCATGTACTATTTTTCATCCAAAGTGTTCAAACACCCAAACAACAATTACACTACCTTCCTCACACCCTAAATCAATTTTTCATGTGTAAACTTTACTCCCATGTAGATGCTAACCTCCCCATGCAAACCTTCAAACTTTTTTATGCAAATCCTAAAACTTCCACGTGAAACCCTAGATTCAAGCATATAAACACTAGATCCATTCATGTAAAACCCTAGATTCCTCCACGTAAAACCCAAGGTTTCTCCATACAAAACCCTAAATTCAATCCATACAAACTATATATTAGATTCTCCTATATTACACCATAGATTAGATTATCCCACGTTACACCATAGATTAAATTCTCCCATATAAAACTACAAATGATATACTCCCATATAAAACCATAAATTAGATTCTCCCATACAAAACTATGAATTAGATTCTTACATACAAAACCATAAATTAGATTCTCCCATATAAAACCATAGATTAGATTCTCTCACACAAAACCATGTAAAACCATAAATTAGATCTATAGATTAAATTCTCTCACACAAAACCATGCAAAACCGTAAATTGGATTCTCCTATATAAAACCATAGATTAGATTCTCCCACACGAAACCCTAAATTTTCCATTTTATTCCTCCATTCATGGATCATTAAAATACTTAGGTTAACTCACATCCCTTGGTCAACTTATTTCTCCATTCTCCTTTTTCATCCTTTCCCCCACACAAACCATATTAACATCCTCACATGCATGTCTTACAGGGTCACAACACATATCATCACATACTACAATATTTCATCATATACACATAGCACGCATGCCATATAACAACACATGAACACACTTCAACTCCATGCCATACCACACATGAAATCAATATAATGATAAACATAAGATGCATAACATACAAAGCATATAATGCACATCAACACACAGTAGGCCTTAGTAACACCCTTACCTAAAACGACACTAGTCTTAGAGCACGCTCCTACACCTCCTTAGGGCTTTGACTAGTCTCACCTATATGAGGGAAAAGCTAAGATTAGATTCCCTTCTACCAAAAATACTATTAAATACTAACTTATTCTAAGAATAGGCTTTTGATAAAATAATAAAATATTAATAATAATAACCATTAACTAAATACTAAATTTGGCTAAAAATATAAGAATTAATAGTAATATTATAAAAGTTGATAATATAAAGTTGAAGACTTTACCCTAATAATAATAACAATAATGATACCAAAATAATAATAGCAACGATACTAAAAATAATATCAATGATAATATTAATAAGAATAATAATAATAATAGTAACAATAATAATAAAAAGGGCATTACTCAAAAATATAGTGAAATAAAGCTTTGACCCCTTTACCAAAATAATACTAATAATAACATTAGTAAAATAAATAACAAAATTTTAATAATAATAATAATAATAATGAAATAGTAATAATGATAATGATAAAAACTATAATAATATTTCAAAAATGATAATAATCATAATGGTAATAATAGTAATGATAGTAATCGAAGATAAAATGAAGTAGGGTTTCAACCCTACATTGAATAATAATAAACTTATTAAATAATAATAATAATAATAATATCACTAATAATAATAAATGCTAATGATGAAAAAATATTAATAATATTAATAATAATAAGACTTGATATTTATAATACTACTACTATAATTCAAAATAGGCACAATAGGGTTTCAGCCCTATATAGAATAATAATAATATCATTGAAAATAATAATAATGATGATGATGATGATGATGATGATGATAATCACATAACAATAATAATAATATTAGCAACACTATTAGTAAAATATTTATAATAATAATAATGAAATAATAATAATAATTTCAAAATATTTGTAGTAATAATAATAATAATAATAATAATAACAACAACAATAATAATAACATACTAATATTAATAATAAAGATAATAGCAACAATAAGAATAATAATAATAAAATTGAAATACAAAAATATAATAGGGCTTCGACCCTCAATAGAAATAATAATAATATTAGTAACAACAATAATAATAGAAATAATAATAATAATAATAATAATAATAATAATAATAGTAATATATTTTGAATGAATGAAATAAAATAGATTAAGGCTTGTAAAAATAGGGTAAAAGGGTTGAGAGGGTCTAGGGTTCAACCTTAGGCTGGTGGTGACAGGCGGCGCCAGCGGTGGTGTTTGGCGGTGCTGGTGGTGGCCAGAAAAAGAGAAGAAAAGGGAAAAAGTTGAATGTTGGGAAAAGGAAAGGGAGAATGAAGGTGGGAGTAGAGGTGATTATGGTTGCCTAAAAGGAGAGGAACAGAATGGAGGCGGTAGCGTAGCCCATGGTGGCCGCGCACGGCTGTGGTGGCGGAGGCCAAATGAAGGAGAAGAAGAGAAAGAGGAAAAGAGAGGTAGGGGAAGGTAGAGGGTGGTCTGCAGTATACAATGGGAGGTGAATGAAGTAGTGGAAGCATCGGAAGAGGTGGTTAAGGGTGGTTTGAATGGCAGCGGAGGTGGAGGAATGGGTTGATTGGGAAGCAACCTTTGCATAGCCGGGGTGGCTTATGCAGGGAAAATCGAGGGATACAATGTAGGGAAGGCTTAGGTGGGCGGAGTTGGTGGCATGGTTGGCCGAAGGCGACGAGGTTAGCGTTTGAAAGGGCGGCGACAACAGGGGGAAAGGTCTGGGTAAGAAATCAAAAGCTCGAATAGGGCTAATTATGGGGGTATTTATAGAGTTTAGAGGATAGGTTAGGGTTATGTGGGTCAGTAAGGGGATAATGCAGTTAGGGTTAGGGTCACCGGCGGCAACAAAGCCAGCGAAATTCAAATCGGGGCAGGGGCTGCGTAGGTTAGAGAGAAAGGAAAATTGCACGAGAATAGGGGAGTTAGATTGGTCTATGTGGTCGTCAAATCAGGGGGAAGAGAAAAGGAGAAAAATGGCCGGTCAAAGGGGCGTAACTGGCGGCGAAAAACCAGGGACGGGCGGCTATGCAGGTCATCAGAGTGGCAGGTGCGAAGGGCTGGGGGAATAAGAAGGTTAGGGGGCTGGACTAGTCGATTGAGAAAGAAAAAGAAAAGAAAGGAAAGAAAGAAAACAGGCCGGCCACGAGGGAGGATATGTTTTAAATCAAACGCTGCGTTTTAGGGGAAAAAGAGGTAAGACGCAGCGCGGTGAGGGAGAAGGAAAGAAAAGGGGAAAGACTATGTGAGCTAGGCCGCGCCAAAGGAAAGGAAGGAGGGGACTTGGGCCGCGGGCTGGCCCAGGTCGGGAAGGAGAAAGAAAAAGAAAAGGAGAAAGAAAAGAAAGAAAGAAAAGGAAAAAGGAAAAAGGGAAAAGGGAAAAAGAAAAATAGTGGGTTGGGTTAATTAAATTAATTATGATATTTAGGATATTTAAAAATAATAATATTTAAATTCCTTTTTAGGCTAATTTGGGGTTTTTGAAAGATTTTTCATAAATTCCATTTTAATTAGCAAAACACCATAATTTTATCTAATTAAATTCTTTATAAAATTCCTATTAATTTGGAACTATTTTATCCCTCATATTTTAAATAAAATAATTTATTTAATTAATTTCCAAAATAAAATCCTTAATTAGCTAAAATACCCAAATTTCTCCTAATTAACCTATTTATAAATTTATTCTTGATTTACCCTAATTAATTTTCTTTTATTTTGATAAAAATATTTTATTTAATTAATTTTCATAATAAAACCCTATTTAATGATAATTTTTAAAATTAGAATTTTCGGGGCATTTCAATCAACACCTCCACTGATAGTATTTTCCATTATCTCACCCCTAAAACCAGCCACCTTTGCCATTAACTCACCCCAATCACCAACCATAAACACCAAAACTTTCCCCTAAGCACGTGCAACACCCACCGTTGCTACCCCATTCATTTGGCCATTTTCACCGAACCAAACATATACCACCTTTAAGCTATTTCCAATGTAGCCCACCACTACCTTTCAGCCATTTTCAATGCAGCCTAACATCTTCCTTTGGCCAAAACCATCAATTCTCAACCAACCTTTGGTCAAACCTATTGTTGCCAGCCTCCTTGTTTTGCCCTCCTCAATCGATCCCCCTTTTGTAGCACATAACTTGGTTGAGACTTCTTCGAACCTCGGTTTGTTTTTTCCCCACTCTTTCACCCTTAAATTACTTTAAAACTTTCTTAATTATATCATTTAAAATCTATATATGTTTTTTTTAATTGTTCTCAGGTGATGCTCTGGAGGTCCTGGAAGAGATAGAATAGGATAAGCGCGCTTAGAGATCAGATAATTTTTCATAAGGATACTTGTCGATGTTTTAGGGTTTTGTGTTAAATGTTTGAATGGCTATGTGTATTATAATGATACTATTATTATATGTTTAAATGTATGTTGTTAGGGACATGATATGACAATATAGATTATGTGATAGAAAGAGACTATAAATAATGCAAGATATGCTAATATGATGTTACTATGCAAGGTTGTATTTTTGTGGATGAGTATAATTTGTGGAAGGGTAGAATGGGCATAATAGAGTATGATAATTGGAAATAAGTATATTTAATGTGTAGGATGATAAATAGAGGATTTGGAAATAATGATGGGATTTCGACTATCTATAAGGTTATTTTGGTTAATATGGACTAATATGGGAATTTTAGTATTTTAATATGTTTATAGTATTAAAATGTGCTAATAATATCATGTGAAGTTATTAGAGTGTTTATGAATGTCATAAGTTACCCAAAATGAGAAAAATGCATGCCTAAATTAGGAATAGTAATCTTAAATGATAATCTTATGATCATATGAGTAAAATGTTGGATTTAGACCACGAATTCGTGTATTTTGTTAATATTGGCATTTTAGTTATGTATATTTAATTTGGTAAATTTTTTTACCCTTATGGGAAAAGTTAGTACTTACCCTTAAAATTAGAGTTTTGAGAGCTTTATAAATAGTAACTTTTGAGATAGGGCTATTATCATATGTATAAGACTTGGTATTTAGACTTAGAATTTGGGGTATGTTAATAATAATAATAATAATAATAATAATTGAGGAAGATATACTAAATTGGGTGTGTAAATGATCAATATGGGAGAAGTTATGTCTAAATTATGAATTTAGGGGTTTTAGGAAAAAATTAAGCACCTTAACCTTTGAGACGATCTTGTTATATGTATATTGATGTATTTCTTGACTTAATTATTTATTTACTCATCAAATCAATCATGAATAAGACATTAATCATTTAAAGTGAAATATCGCATGAGTCGGACCAAGGTAATGTTTTCATATTCATTCCACTAGATGATAATAGTGGCTTGAGATCATTTTGCCCTGAGAAGGTGATGATTTTCATATTTTTTTTGCTAGATGATAATAGTGGCTCGTGTATGTTGTCTTTGAGTAGGTGCTTCAATCTGTTCTACCGGATTAAGAATAGTGGAGTCTTTTCCTCATCGTAAATAAGAATAATGGATAAGACACTAATAATTTAAAGTGGAAGAGTACGCGAGTCAAGACTAAGGTGATGTTTTCATATCCATTCCACCAAATGATAATAGTTGCTTGGGAGTGTTTTTCCTTAAGGAAGTGATGTTTTCAAATTCATTCCACCGAATGATAATAGTGGCTCATGAGTGTTTTACCTTGAGGAAGTGATGTTTTTAGATTCGTTCCACCGAATGATAATAATAACTCAGGTGTGTTGTCCCTAAGAATGTGCTTTAGTCCATTCAACTAGATTAAGAATAGTGGAGTCTCTAAACTCAATGTAAATAAAATAATGAAAATGGTTATATCTAATAAAGAAAAATGGACCAATATCTACCTTATGAGACTTTTTGTAAATTGTATGTGTACTTATTATCTATTATGAATACATGTTTTTAGCCGTATACCTAACTTGATAGTATTGTTACCTTACTCAGTACATAGCGTACTAACTATAATTTTCATGGGTACTATTTATTCCCATGAGCAGAAGTCCTTGATGCTTTTGTGAAGGTTTTTGAGGACCAGCTATATGAGTTTGTTGATTTTGATGCATTATGTGGGGATGAGTGACTTTTATCTATACTGGGTGTTTGGGTAAAGAGTTATTTGTATGATTTGTTTTACTTGAATACTTTTTTGGACTCTTTGATCTATGTTTTCCCTTCACTTGCATTCTATTATTATAACTTAGAATTAATCTCCAAACTCATCTTTGTATTTATAAAAGCTTCTCTCATTTCTAATTACCTTGTTTTACTATGAATGGTCTTAGCCTTGTGATTGATGTAAGGATGGTTTGGTAAACCAGACTCATGTCAATTACAATAGTAACACCTAATATTTTGATTATATGCTTCTACTGTAAATTAAAAAATTTTAGTAGTAAAATTTGGAGTGTTACAACTATAGCTCCTGATCTCCTTTCTTGATAGTACATACCCCCAACATTACACTTGTATATTCCACAATTCATTATAGTGTCATTCTCACATATAGCACCTAGAACAATTAGTTTGTACTCATCACATGGCTCAACACAACTATACATGTTTTCCATCAAACAAAAACATTCAAGAGAATTAAAAATAATCAATTGGAAGACAAAGAATCCAACAACACTTATTCTAATAGTTGCAATACACCCTTTTAGCTCCTTTACACTTTTTTCATTCATTTTCAATAGTGCTTTATAGTTTGATATCATCATTTCCAATCTCAACACCCCTTTTAGATTTTGAGAAAATAAACTCCAACACGCCATAGTATGTACCCTTTATTAGGTGGGTATTAGACCAAGTTTTATCCCATTGTAGTTAATAGCTTTATACCTTCTAACTCCCCTAATGACTTGCCTGGAAACTTGGTAATAGTTCTTATAGGATCCTAAATATTTTCATAATTTGGAATATATTACTTAGATCCATGACACAAAAGGTTAGGCATGTTGGAGGCTTATTTTGCAAAGCATGTTAGCTTTCAACTCTCATCCTTGATGCTCTATTAACAAATCTTGCTAGACCTATTATATTTTTTTACTTATGTGTTAGTTTTGGTCTAGAAATTGAAATTAATCATATGCTAGAGAAAATTCTATGAGGTACACCATACATAAAAATAACACAAGGATAGAAATAAGTCCTAATACCTCGATGCACCATAAAAAAACATATAACATAATAACACGATTAAAAGAAAACACCAATGGATGAAAATAAGTGGTTCCATCTCTAATATATAACCCACTAGAACATATAACCATCTAAAAACTTGGATAAAAACAAACTCTCAACACCTCGGTGCACTATTGTATCACATATAACAACATTATCAAATGATAAAAAATTATCAATAGAGAAGTCCTCTTCAACTAGTCATTTTTAGAAATATGGAACCATATTTTTTGTTAGAGCCCTATAGAATGCACCAATTGTGCTTTAAAATCAAATGATTTAGATGTATTTAAAAGAATATCATAATTACAAAAAAAATTGTATATGACCTATATTCATAGGCTCATGTATGATTGAGTAATAAAGATTGGTTATTTATTTGAACATTAAAAAGTGAAAATTTAAAACTAAAATGAGACCATATATTAGATAAATATACACAAAGCTTCATTTATATGACTCTTTATAAATAGTACCCTCGTCGTCTTTATTATTCCCATTTTGAAAGATAAGGTTTCAACTACTAATTCAACTTCTTCCAGAGAAGATGTTTAAGTATTTTCTCTAAAGAAAGGGAATTCAAAATAATCATTTTTTCCTTAGGCATGCTTTCTTTTTAGTGATTAGAGGTGTTACCACACATCTTTCTATTATATACTCTTAATAAAGAAGTTATGAGGCACTGTACTTAGTAGCAGTAAACTAAGCTCCAAAACATTTTAGGCAAAATGAGATAAATGATTTTAATTTTCTATTTTTGTTCCAAACATGTACCATTGTGGCATTACTTGGGCAAAACCTAATTGCAAGGTTTGTATATTCATTTTATTAAATTATTATAATAAAGGATTCTATATTAAGTGTAAGAGTAATATGAAGGATAGTGCTACTATAGTTGAAGGTTTATAAGAAGAGGTGGCATGATAACTCAAATCCTTCACCCAACTTAATCATATTTTATACATTAGAAAAATGAGGCATTCTTTTAATTAAAGATGAACCTTTTTAGCTTAAAGCCTATGAGACACAACATATTTTGGGAGCTAAACTGACACTAGCACTTATACATCTACAATCAAAACCCAAATTAAGTAATGAAATGAGTTATAACCAAAATTAAGTAATGAAATGAGCTTCTAAAGATGGGAAAATTTATAAACAAATATCATAATAATGACCTTTTAACTTATATTTTCATATTTTTTGGATTAATCACAAAATAACTACAACCATCATAAATGAATTGTAATATAACACAGACATTCACAAAATTTATTAGATATACAACATATCACAAAATTACCTTTTTCCAAGAAAAAAGCAAAAGTTAAAATAATCTTACACATAAAAAAATCAAATTATAGTGCAACATAGATCAAATCAAGTATTAAGATAAAGTAAAGAAAAATAACGTATAACAAAAAAAATGAATTTAGAACTAGTTATGCAAAATGAAAATAATAGCCAAACATTTGAGAATGAGAAATAAGGGATTAAGAAAGGAATAATATATATACAATGTAAAGATGTATAGTACTATACATTCAAATAGAAAATTAAAGTATACCAATTTTGTCTTAGAGACTTCCAAATACACACATACAACTTCATTGAGAAAATTTAATTTATCAATGCATTTTTTACTCAATGTAAGTAAAATATATATATATATATATATATATATATATATATATATATATATAAATCCACTTAAAAGCATATTTAAAAAGGGAGCACAATTAAAGAGATTCTTATTAATGTATGATACTTTTATTTCTTAAAATATGTCCTCCAAACAACATTATTTTCTTGACGAGTGGAGCAAATACTGCATACCTACTCTCCTACTTCATTCACTACACCCTCTATTTTCTCCTTACCCTTTCTTCCTAGAAGCTTTTTTAACTAACGCAAAGATATATCTTCCTAGATTCTCTTAGATCTCCTCAAGTGTTTTTTCAAGATTACATAGAACTCTTTAGTTTCTATTATTTATTACAGTTCTTCCATGGGCATGTAAACTCATAATCTGAGGATTTTGACATCACAAAATCTAAGTTTCATGCAACTTTCACTTTTTTATTCCTTTGTGAACGTAATATCATAACTTATTTTCATCATTTGTGATGTTGTGGATAAATTTATAGGTACACACATGCTTTAATTTTATGTAAATTTTCTTAGCATAGGAAAATACACAATTCATGCATCCCATGCAACTACCATATATTACTCTACTGAAATCAGAGAGAGATAATAAAATAGGTCTACATCTAATGTTAAATAATATGTTACTGAACTTAAAAACTGATGAGAGTGAGTTTGAGTATATCTCTCAAACACGACAAATTAACAACTTAAAATATATACAATCAAACTGAGGTTTCTCTAGTACATGCACATTTACTCTTATCATACTATGTATTGTCACTTGAAAATAATATTCCTAAGTGAAATTTGTAATACCCCACCTTTTAAATACCTAATGTTTACAAACATTGGTTTGGTTTATGAGTTTTAATTTTTAATTTTATTAAGTTTGGTTTATTTTATTTAAATTTAGTTTTTTTTTACAAAAAATTGATAAAGTTTTTTATTCATTTTATGATTTCAAGTTCATGCTAAAATGTAATTAATTTTTTGACGTTGTAGTTTATTATATATAATTTTGTTCACATATGTGATTTTTATTAAGTTCCTATGATTTTCATTTCCATTTAAAAATATATTTTCCATTTCCATTGCGTATTTTGTTTTAATACTTTAAGTTTGTTTTCAATTATAACTTTATCATACAATTACAACTTTGTTTTGGGGTCATATATTGTTTGTAAAAATAGGTTCATTTTAAATTATGAAATCCTTCTTCAAATAGTAATTTTTTTTATCAATAGCAAATATTTCTATTGAATTTATCCTAGTTGAAAATATCTTTTAGTCATTATATTTATAGACATTTTTTTGAACTAGTTTTGTGTTTTAAAGAAAAGGAAGCCCAGCCCACCAACTGTCCCTCTTCTTTTGATTTCCTCTCTCTCTCTCTCTCTCTCTCTCTCTCCCTCTCTCTCTTCTCTTTCACGAACAAACCGATGAGTAAGCATGGGAGCATAATGCTCAGCTTGAGCCCCTCCCCACTCCAGACTCTTTATCTGGTTTTCATCGGTAGTGAATTGCCACCGCCTAGCCATGCTAGAAATATATGTTAGCGTCAATAAGGTGACAAAACACAAAAACAATGCATAAGTAACAAAACAACTCAACTTGACCTCTATGATGGCGTGCAACAAAAGTGATACCGATGGCTTGTTGACCACTACCTCTCCTTCTAGCCTTGGACGAGCTTTGACAAGATTGACAACTTGTTTTTGATCAATATATTTCAAGCCCCTTTCTTTGATTCACGAATTAATTTGTGTGGGTTGGCTTTAGTTAAGCCAAATTAGTTATTAGTAATGTTATATATATGTTTGATATGGATTTTGGATATATTGTTTGTTGTTGATTTGTTTGATTTCAAGGGTTTTAGTTTTTAACTTGGATTTTTTTTTTGTATAGCTCAGAATTGTCTAATATTAAGTTATTTTTATAAATTGATTATACATTATAGCTTAAAATTTGTTTGATTGTACTTTAAGAGCTTCAATTTGAAAAATAAGTTTGAAATGAAATAAAAAGAATTAGGATTTTGGGCTCAAACACTAGCTTAAGGAAATTATTTTCATAAATTGGTTGTTTAGATGATTGTAACACCCCCAAAATCTACTCCTGAAAATTTTTGTTTAAAGGAATAATGTGGAAGCTAAAATAGGAAATATTACCGCTACACTTAACATAAGCTAATATTTACCATTTATCTCATTCAAGATGCAAGGCTAAAATCTGTCCAATAAAAATTTAAACAACATATTAGCCATGAGGATAAACTCCCACGAGGAGATATCCATTGGCAAATGACAGGTGAACAATTTCACTAAACAAAATCATCGCTAAATAAACTTGTGAAAAACCTGTGAAATAACCCTGGATTTTAAAAGTTTATTAAAGTAATAGGAAATTAAAATTCAATTACAACGCCCTTAAAATTTTAATACAACACTTGAAAATTTCTAAAAGTACATACGGATAAATAAATATAAATCTTGAGGGATAAAACTCTGGATTGCCTACTCTCTCAAAGCCAAGCCTTCAACCCATCAATAACATAGCTCTTAGGCCCACACAAGAGGTCTGCTCCCCACTATCAATGGATAGTCCATGACCCATTTAACCAAGGTAGTATCAATACGACTCCAGTACTAATTAAATCACAACTGCCTAACTTATGGGAGGAAACATGATACACACAAGACCTGGTAATCTTTAGCTTACAATACTCATGCTTAATTATACATGTGATACATACACCATTTCACTTATATAATAACTCATGCTCAATTATACATGTGATACATACAGTAAAACATGTGGTCATAGATTCATACTTATGAATACATGACTAGACATGACAACACATAGGGTACAAGTGTACAAGAAATCATGATCGCATTTTGATCAACACACACAACCCTAGAAGATAGCATTATACACATAAGGCCCACATGTGATTTAAATAATAGTTCATGTTATAATTGAGTACAAATATGCATCATATAGTAGCACTATTATAGGAGAGACAACTAACAGACATGCATAGGAAAATAAAATATAAATTCCATGAATAAATGAGAATAATTCATTATTATATTTTATTATCGTGATCACAACCATTTGATTATATTATCTTGAGGATGGAGACTCAAAGAAATCATAATAAACTAATATAGTTCTCAAATAGTGCTGACCCTAGCTGGCTCACCCAGAAATGTAACTTGACCATCAATAAAATAAGACACCTAATCACTTAAGCATGCATACTCCCTATAGGGCCGAAATATATCGAGACACCTATAGAGTAGAAAAGGGTCTCTCTAGACCTCATGAGGCACCCAAGATCATAAAAGAAAAAAACATTAGAATGGTAACAAGCGAATACCAAACCTAACTCGGATAGCTACCTCGAATGGTACAAGTCCCGAATCAAGATCTTTTAATTTAAGTGATTAATGTTTTATTTAAAGATTTAACCAGTCATAAAATTAGGCTCACATAACAACACTTAACTTACTTCCATCAACACAATGGATTTCCATTATTATTGTAACACCCTAAAATTTTGAGACTTAAAAAATTTTGTTTTAAAGAGTTAATAGCATAAGCAAAAACACAAAATGTAGGGATGTCACACCGCATCCAACATAAAAGATGCACTCCCTATGCCCAATCTTTGTCAGGTGCAAGGCAAAAGTAACCTTGTACCTAGGCATCAGGTTTAGGAAGCACTTGATTCCACCGTGATATAGGATACGAAATAGAGAGAACGGAATAAATAGTAAAAATAGAGGATAAACCTTCCAAAGAGAGATAGAGATATCTGGATAACCATACCCTTTACCAATTCATGAAATGCTCACCCAAGGCAAGCACATCAAGCTAATAATCATCTATCACCTGCAAAACAGGGCAGATCTACTCGTTGGATTGAGAAACACCCATGAAAAGGATGATCAATACGCTACGTACTGAGTAAGGAAACAGTATAGTCGAAATCGAGAAAACATATCATGATATACATTTACAGCGAAGTGTATTATACATGCGAGGTAAAGAAATCAATACACAGTGCTTATTGGTCCATATTCATATTATTAGAATATATCAGCATCCTTTCTTTTATTTATGTTGAGTTGAGGGACCCTACTATTATTAATCTGGTGGAATGGACTGAAACACCTCCTAGGGCAAAACATTTCTGGCTACTATTATTAAGCTGGTGGAACAGACTCTATACCTCCCAAGGTAAAATGCTCATAGACACTATTCTTAAACCAGTGGAATGGGATGAAGAACCTCCCAGGGCATAACGCGCCTGACCACTATTATTAAGCATGTGGAACAGACTCCTACACCTCGGTTCTGACTCACATAATCTTTCACTGTAAGTGATTAGTGTCTTAATCATTAGTTACTTATCTTCGACTCATATTATATTTCAAGTTGAGATTAGGCCCCACTATTCTTAAACCGGTAGAATGTTATGATGCATCTTTCAGGGCAAAACATGCCTGGCTACTATTATTAAGCCGGTGGAACATATTCATAAAAAACCTTGGCCTGACTCACATGATATTTCACTTTAAATGATTAGTATATTATTCATGATTGGTTTATGAATAATAAAAATAATTAATGCAAGCAAGACATCAATATACATATAACAATACTGTTCTCAAAGATTAAGATGCTCATTTTCCCCAAAAACCCTAAATTCACAATTTAAGCATAACTTCGCTCATATTGATCATTTATCCACCAAATATAGTATATTCTACTAAAATAATAGTATCATTAACATACCCAAATTTTGAGGTCTAACTCCCACGTCTTGCACATGCGATAATAGCCCTACCTTAAAAGTTACCATTCATAAGGTCCATAAAACCCTAATTTCACAAGTAAGTCATAACTTCTCCCATAGAGATCATATAAGTACCAAATCAAATATTCATCCTCAAAATACCCATATTAAAAACAAACCTAAAATTTGTTGCTGAACTCTAACATTTTACACATGTGATAATAACATTACCGTTTTAAGGCTATTATTCCCAAATTTGGCTATTTTTTCATCTGAAGAACTTAAGACCTTCATAATCACTCTCAAACACTTAACATGATAGTATTAGCATATTTTAATCCATATAACACTTTAAAATGCCAAAATTTTCATATTAACCCATATTGACAAAAATGCCCTTAAAAATAGTCGATAACACTTATTTTACGAAAATCCCACATCCTCAATGTCCTTTTTATTCGAATCCTCATTTTATCAAAAAACATATTAAATATAATTATTTCCCACTTTTAATAATTCATTATTCCCATACTACTCTCCCACAATTTATATTTATCTACAAAAATACATCCTAGTGTAATATCATCGTATCAGCATATCTTTCAATATTCTCATTTCCTTTCTATCATATAATTCATATTAATATATCATATAATCATCAACATGCATTTTAATAATATAATAAAAATAACATGATAACACATATAATCATATAAGCATTTAACACAAAACCCGAAACATCAACTAGTATCCTTATAAATAAAGGCTCCGGTCTCTAAGCACGCTTATCCTAATCTTCTTCTTCTGAAACTTCCGAAATATCACCTAATAATAATTAATAAAGAATAATTAGAGTTAATAATATAATTAATGAAGGGTTAAGGAAATGGAAAGGAAAATAACAGGGAAAAAACCAAACCGGGGTTCGAAGAATGGGCGGTTGGCCAAGAAGGCTAGCAACAGTCGAACTTGCCATTGCTAGGGAATGGGCAACGGTAAGGAGGGCCGGAAGGGGGGTAGAGAAAGGTGAGGGATGATAGAAGGGGGTTGTAGGGAATGGAAACTTTTTTTGAAGCTAAGGGGGGTGATTTGGACAATTTTGCCGAAGGGTAAAGCTGTTTTTGGTTGGTTTTGCGGTTGGTTAGGGGGTATTTTTGGTTGGTTTTTATTGCAACTTGGGGGTAGGAATGAGTGGTTTTGCTGCAGATAGGGGTGTTTTGGTGATTTTTTCTGTAGCTAAGGGTGAGGGAATGGAAGGTTTTTTCTGGTGGTGGTGGAAGTGGTGCGACGATGGTTGCCAAAGGTGAGTTTTTGGGGGTATTTTTGAGCAGTTTTGGCGACGTTAAGGAGGGGAGATAAGGAGTGTGTTTGGGATGATTTTTCGACAGAAAATTATAGGAATAAGGATACAGTTTTTCAAAGCATTAAATCAAGTATATGTATATATATTCACATACACACAAAGAGGGAAAAGAGAAAGGTGGCGATCGGGAAAAAAATTTCAACCTCGACACACAACCACAGGAGCTGGGAATTGATAGGGTGGCACGAGGGTGGTGTGTCGAGGTAGAGGGAGAGTAGGGTGAGGTAAAAAAAATAGAATAGGGTAAGGGTAATTTATTTAGGTACAAAACTAGTTAAAGGATCCAAGTAAAAATTATCTGGTTACCGGAATAGGTTTATTTGACGAAATGGATACCGGTTACGACCCAAACCTAGGTTTAAATTTTAATACGCACCCTCTAGCATATTTTAGCCTAATTAAATTATATAAATAATAATTCATAATAATATTACACATAATAATAATATTTTTAGTACAAACACCCTACAATAATTATTATAACAAATACATATAATTATCGATTATAGTTATTAAGGTTTTCTAAAAACGGGGTATTACAATTATATTCATTCCAAGCGGTATTAAAGCTGATCAATTTCAAGTGGTATTAAAGTTGATTAATTACAAGTGGTGTTAAAGACAAATAATTCAAGTGGTGTTAGAGCTGAATAATTCCATGACATAAAAATACAGCATAATGTATCATACAATTTCAATCCACACTCAACCACGGGTACGATTTTCTAAAGCAATGACAATTTAGACGCATTAGAACATACTCTAAAATCACCAAATATTTTATAGTTAGCTGAACATGTTAACTACATAGTCATGCTCAACCTTACACATACTCAAACAAATACAATATTCAAGAGGCATACTAAAATGTGTTCGTATTGAAGTTATAAACTCATGAATACATATAATTGCCACACAAAGGCATAATATACACTTGACATACTCAAATAATCATAAAGCTTACACATCACCTTCCAATTTAAGAAGACATACATCCCTGATTCCACCATAAGCAAAGGTAAGTAATGACTTACCTAAATTCGAAGCTAGCTAAGCAAATTAAAAGAGAGAGAGAGATATTGAGAGCTTGTAAATCTATGACAATGTTTTCCTAGATTGCAGCTAGATATCGTAGGACTAGATTAGAAACTACCTTATTGATTAAAATTCAAATATTACAATTTACTCAGCAAAGAGAGACACAGACGATTTTTTATTGGAAAATGCATCCAAAACTTAAGAATCATGATCGTAGCTCTATTAAGATTTAAAACTAAATATTAACCAAATTAGGTTCAATACATATCATTTAGGGCACTTCAAATTAATTTGCGAGAACCAGGAAAAGAGAAATAGAGGATAAGTTAATTTTATTGAAAATAACTTACTAATTAGGTTTTATGACTAAAGAGACAAACCAACCATTTTTAGGGAACCAATCCAATCGCATAACATAAAATATAATTTAAATGATTTTAAATAAAAAACAGTAATCTACTAAGTATAAGAAGCATAAGCAAATAATTTTTATAAAACCATATCCAAAAATTAGGGATTTTAAGCCCAAATTGTAACCCAACTAATTAACTTTGATTTTATCAAATAGATAGCTTAGGACTATAATTAAACTAATTTTAAATAAATCTAGAGAATCAATATCAACAAAATAATCTTACGAGTAGCCATTTAAGATAATTATTTCTCAAAATTAGGGTTTTTAAGCCCAATACACAAACTCGGATAATTCAAATCAATTAATTCCAATTGAAGGTGTTAGAATGCAATTAGGGTTATTTCAATTATTTTTATAAATTCAATTTTAGAAAAACAACCATACAAATGACCGGTTTCATAATTTCATTTGAAATATACGATTTTAGGCCCAAAAAAACCAATTGGATTAAATTTAATTATTTTAGAAATGCAATTAGACATATTATATAATTAATTGATCAAAACTAATAAAAGAAATACCCCATTTAACATCGTTAGGGTTTTTGAGTCCAAAATATAAATCCAGTCAATTCTTGCTAAAATATTTAAATTAAAGGTTCATAATTGTAATTAGATGTATTCTAATATAAATTATATAGTCAATTAAATAAAATAACTCAATTATATAATTCAATTTAGATCCGCAAGAGTTTTGACCTAAAAATCCAATTCCAATCAATTTTGTACAAATTTTCCAAATTGACACATCCAATATAAAATTAAATACATTTCAAAGCATATTGTAAGATCAATTGAATGAAACAACTCTATTATGCAATCTAATTTCATCACACATGGATTTTGACCTAGAAATCCAGTTTCGATTAATTCCGCATAATTTTCTCAAATTAAAATTTTCGATATGAAATTAGATACATTTTACAACATATTGGATAATAAATTTATCACAAATAGCTTAATCGGATGAATCCGTAAAATCTGGACATAATTAGGTCAAAATTTTGATTTTCACAAATCAACCAGATAAACTACAATTAACCACTCTAAATCAATCATACAACATATATATATAATTAAACAACCAATTTAGATTATCATAAGCTAATTCATACACAATTAATCAAAACAAAAGTTAGGGTTTTTGAAAATTTATACTAAACAAAGAGTTGCAAATCGGAGAGAGTGAAGACTAGAGAAACTCTGTCGAAAGTCAACTGACACTCATTGAAAATCAATTGGGCTCGTCATGGGCAGACGTGGGGGTGAGACCTACGGCTACCTATCGCTGCTACTGTACCTCTCTCATCGCTACATTGCTACCCACATGGCTGTTGCTGGTCGCTGGCAAAGGATGGTGACAACGAGAAAAGGGAGAAGGGGCGAGAATGGTAGCCAGTCATGGTTGGTGGCTAGAGAAGTCGATGGAGGAGCTAGGAGAGGGCAGGTCTTGGTTGAGGTTTTGGGTACAAAATGAACCAGAAGGAAGAGAGAGAGAGAAAAGAAAAGAGGGAGAGAAGAAGAGTGAAAAGGAAAAATTAGGGGGATCGGTTGTGTGTTTTTATTTTTTACATATACAAATACACAAATGAAATACTAAATGTCTAAACAAATTAACAAATGATTTTATCTAAAAAACATTTAATGAAAATCATTTCGTAAGGATTCGAAGGTATAAAATGATTATAGAAGCTATCTAAAGAATTTTGGAAGAAAATACTAACGAACACAAAAATATATATTATTTACAAAAATATATAATAAGACTTCAAAAAATATTTAAAACCATATGAGAAAATATTTAAATCAAATTCTAAGAGACCAAGATTAATTTAAATAATTTCTAATGGTCTTTCGCAAACTAAAAATGCTAAAATAGAAGAAAATTCAATTTGGAAAGAAAATCTAAATAAGTTACGAATATATATTTTAATTTTAATTTTTTTTAAGATCTTAATGGCTTCGAAAAAAAATTCAAGGTTGGAAATATTTTCTAGGGATACAATCATTAAAATAATTTTACTATTTTAAAGGGAATTTTTACAATTTAAATAATTTATTTCGTTAACGAAATATAACTTTAAAACAAGATCGCAATCGCACGCAAAATTATAATAAAAAATAAATCTAAAATATTAAAAATTACAATACGAAAAATAACAAAAAAATATATTTTTAATCAAAAATTAAAATAATATGAATATAATAAAATCATGGTTGTGAATGAGTTTATTTAGAATAATATACAATGACAATGATTAATTCAATTCAAATATGAAGTCAAAATTGTCTATAAATCCATAAAACGAATCAAAATTAAAATAATTAATTTTTTTCATCAAATTATGCTAATAAAATAATTAAGCTTAATAAAATTAAATTTTAAAAATATGGAGTATTACAATGATTGATTTTATTTTATTTAATTATCTAAGTATATTTATACTTGGTTTCAAACTATCAATTTAAGATAATTGATTTAAATTAATAATTATTTTTATATAAAATTAATAATTATTTTTATATAAAATTGACTTGTTTTCTAATTATTATATACTTTGTTAGTTTTTCTAACCTAGTCTTACAATTTCCATCAGAGATCTAGGTTAGCGTTTGGTGGATCCTTAAAGCTAGTTCCCCCTTCTCCTTCCTTTTTTATTTGAGATTCGAGTAACAGGTAAACTCATTTACACGCTTAGAGAATATAAAACCATATGTCTGTGTGATTGTGGTCTTGTGTGCAATCTAACTGATCCATTATGTTATGTTGTGATATGCTCTAAGTTCCATGTGTAGGAGAATAAAGCCAATACATCCATAGAACATTATGGTATAATTTAAGGCTCTCTTGATTTGAAACTTCTCGAACCTACACATATCAATATGAAGTTAAAGATCTTCGATCAATTCCATCCAACTTATAGAAAAAAGGATTACGTGAATGTGAGCATTTAATCCTTCTAAATTTCAAATTCCAAATTCCAAACATTAATTGTGTTAATGAAACATCAATTAACAATCCTAGTAGGTAATCTATTCATATTAGAATATTAAAAAAGAAAAGGAAGTGAGAAAAAAATTATCTTGCTACACTTAAAGCTAATCTGCCCTTGAATTTAGACTTCCATCTTTGGTGTTTTCACAATATATTGGAGGTAGTTCCTAATCAATTTCTTATTAAAAATTCTTTTTTTTTTGTTGTTGATAATTTCATTAATAAAGGCATACAACCAATTGAAATAACACCCGTCAACAATAACTGGTTGAAGGAAATAAGCAACACACAATGACTTTTAGAAAAGCATAAAAAAATCAACAAACATGCTTATAATACCTATATGGTGCCAAGATCACCTTGGTATAAGAATAAAAGTAGAGCCCTAAAAAACTTCCACTTTCTAAACATTCATGTCATGTCTCACCATAACCACAATCAATTTAATGAATGCCAACCAAAAGCTGACATTAATAACCTATCTTCAACAAATATCATTTGATGTCTTATTTCTGAAGAAAAATTTCAAAATATTGGTTATGGCATCTATGAATTTAAACTTTGGATGTAGATGGATAAAATTCAAAATTTTATCTTAAGCTTATGTCCTTGTAGCTTTATGTTCTATGGGCAGCAAAAACTAGTGGTTATCATCTTAAAGAAAAAAATATTGTGTTTACAAAGAATGAGGCATATAGTTTTGTGGTTTCCAAGGAGGAATTGTATTTAGTAAAGTAAAAAAGTTGGATGTTAGATTTTAAAATACAAATAAAGTTGTATATTTATGTAATTTATATCATCATTGATAATAAGCTACGAACGAAAAAATAAAAATAAAATTGTTACCTATTTAGCAAGATAAAATGAGTATAAAACAAATTGTTAATTACCTATTTCGCAAGATAAAATGAGTAGAAAATAAATTTTTAAGTACTCTATTTTAATATAAAATAAACTTGCAGCCTATTTAGCAGGATAAAATGGCTAAGTATATTTTCTTTTATGGAGATATGGGTTTTGTGTATGCACAATCCATACATAAATTTTTTATGTATGCATATAATTTGACAATTTGTGCTTTTTTTTATAGATACAATGTAATGGATGATTAAAAGAGCTTAAAAATAAGCTTTTTAATAATTTTGTAACTTCAATTATTATATTTTTTTTAAATATACAAGTATGTTTGTAATAATCCAAAATTTACCACTGATTTTTTTAATTTCTTTTGTATAAGCTAAAAATAAAATAATTGGTGTTACTACCATACCTAATACGTGTCTAGTATACTGTACCATTATCATACTAAGTTTAAGGCAAAAAGTTATAAAAATTTAAATGATATAAATAGAAAATGGGAGGAATTTTATAAAATAAGATAAGGGTTTGAAGATAGACTCTGAGTACTATACTAATCAAAATACAACAAAGGGAAACCAATGGAACTATGAGTCCATAAGGTATATGGATAAAAACTATAACTACCATATAACCTAGACTCTAAGACCAAATACCGACAAGTAGTCACTCATTCACGTGCATAGCATCAAAACCAACAAAGTCATGAAACAGATGGTTAATACTTGTGTATTGAGTTATTTACTTGCGCATGTGGATGAACAACATCCATGAAATAGATGATCAATAATTGCGTATTGAGTAAGTTAATAGAGCCCACCAAAATATATATACTACACATGCATTCCAATTATGATATGAGATGACATAAGGGTGAAACCATCTTAAATTCCATACTTAGGTGGTCATACATTTTTAGTTATTTAGTTACTTGAGTTCGAAGACTCCACTATTCCATAACCGGTGGATCAACACCACAAACATAATTAACCCTCCATGGCACAACACACCTAAGAAACCACAGGTCTAAAGTCCTAATCTTTAAGTATGGATACCTCTATAAGCTAGTGGAATAGACAATACAGAGCAGATCTAAGGTCATTATCGTTATCCCAACAACTAGGAAATATATCAAATGAAGTACCTTGGTCCTAACTTTCGTGATTTTCTAACTTGATTATTAATGTATTAGTATTTTCTTATTTGATACTTGACACATAAAAATGCATCATTAGGGTTTCTCTCTACAAGCCACCATTTATTATAATTGTCTTCTCACAATGATGAATGCTTATTACTTATTATATGCAATAATGTTTACTTATGAATTTATTCCAATAGTTTTTATAGATTATAACACTTATAATTGTATCATGGTCAATTAATTCCACATTTTATAGCAACTAGATATCATGATAATGTATATAGAAAAATAATATACACAACAAGAAACATAACCAAAGTAAAAAGACTATAATGGCCCACAAAACCCTAATTCACCAATAAGCCATAACTTTACCCTTACACCTCACCAATTTACTAAATTTAGCACAACTTTCTAAAATAAAATTAAGATCAACATATCCAAAAATCAAGGCTAAAATCACATTTTTTTTATATATACAATACCAATGCTAGCTCTTATAGTGCTCCACAAACCCTAATTTACTAATGGGTCATAACTTTACCCTCACGTTTCACTAATTTACTAAATTTAACACAACTTTCAAAAATAGCATTAAGATAAATATATCAAAAAAATAAAGGAAAAACTTCCACATTTCATGCATACAATATCGATGCTATACTTTAGTTACTATTCTCAAAATTAACAAATTTCTTTTGCTATTATACTTATATTTCCTATAATTAACTCAAACTCTTCATAAATCATAATTATAATATTTATAACTCAAAATCAATAGTACAACCCAACTTTTATAGATTTAATACATAATGAGCAAAATACCTCTAATTCATCTAACCATCCCAAAACTTATTATTATAACTTAACCCAAACTCATTAAAACACTACCATCTTATATATCAAAAAATATGCAAAAACCTCAACGATTATAATAGTATATTTATTTTCCACAAAAGTTCACAAAAGACCAATTTATCCTTAGGGTCAAAATTCACCAATTACCTATAAAATTCTATAAGTCTCCATAATTTACTAAGATAATATAAAAACAACTATACAATAATAGCAACCTAAATATACAATTATCCTTAATTAAAAATAATAAAACCACACCAAAGGCCGTAGGGCTGTAAATCCCTAAGCCTCTAACACATCCAAACCTTCCAATTTGAATCCCAATTTACCCATAATAAGACTTAACATAATTATTTATACCCATCTATGCACTTATAAAATAAACACAATATATCATTGTGCTTATGAAATTCTAGCACAACATAGCAATGCATAAAATTTAGAATTAACATAGAGAACATAATAAGACCCAAAAGCATGGTATCAAGATAAAATAAAAGAACATCATATAAAACAACCTTAATCATAATTTTTATATAGAAAAATATGCTAGCATGGATTACAATAAATTAACACATCGCAACCAAGAGATAAAATATAAAGAAGTGTGTCCTTACAAAAATTTCCTTCAATTATAAGCACAAAAAATACTCCTAATTTTCTCTTTGTATCACTTGATCACCTCAAATAAGAATAATGTAAAATAGATTAGCATAAGAATATAATTATGGAATGGGAAAGAAAGAAATGAAATGGGAGAAATACTCTTGGATATGGAGGTTTGAAAATCACCGCAAAAACCATAAAGGAATAAGAGATTGAGGTGTTAGAAGGTAAGTGAGGAGAATGGAAGGAAGAAGAGCCATGAAAATGCTACTGCAACAAATGCAGAAGCAACAACAACAAAACACAAGTTGGTTGGCAAGGAAGAAAGGAGGAGGAAAAGAAGAGGGAATGGGCACTATTTACCTAGTAAAATGAGTGACTAGATGAAGTATAAAATGAATGGAATAAAAAAAAGGAATGGATGAAGAACACATAGGATGGATCAGTGGTAGAGGCCTAATTTAGCAAAAAGATCACCCTAGCTGACATCAATAACAACACAAGTTGGTTGGGAAGCAAAAATCGAAGCTTACTTAAAGGGTAAAGTTATGAAATAGGAGAAAAAGAAGTTGGTAATAGTAGTATGCAATGCAAGCTTTGAAATGCAACATAAACCCAAAGAAGAGGATGGCTAACTAGGGAGAAAAATTATTAGAAGTTGCAAGGAAATCATCCAGAGGACAGGGAGGTTTGAAGCTAATTTCATGTGTTTTTTTTTTTTAAAATGAGAAATGTGATTTTGAGGCTATTTTTGATTGACCACACAACTTCTCTCCGGCATAGATTTGACATGACTTGTATGGGGGGAGTGGGTCTTGCTTGTAAGCTCGCAAAAAGTGTAAAAAAGGGAGAGAAAGGTTAAAAGACGGTTGGTAGATTGAGTGTGATTGGATTGTGAAGATATTTTTGGTTGATTGATAGCATCCAAAAATTAATATCCTATTGCTCAACAAGTGAGAGTCACATGCCAACTAGAATAGGGGTAGTATAGGTATTTCAAAATTTTTAGGATAATTACACAGGAACATATGTTAGAAAATAGGAATTTATTACATAGAATAGCAAATGAATCTCAAAAATTAAATATGAAAATTTATGAAAAAGTGTTGAATAATTTGAAGAACCTAAATATATAAAATATCAGATATCAGAGTTGGTTTGAAGCTCGATGGATGAAAACAAGTCAAAAAGATAAAATTAGATAATCTACGAAAATAAATTTTTTGGGCAAATGGGCGAAGCAATTCACTAATGGTCCAAAATGGTATAGATAGATGAAAAATAAATTGAATTTGGAATTTTTTCGGAGCTCAAATAGATTAAAATGAAAAATGTGGCAAAACTCGTTAGTCGAGGAAACTAATTTTTATTGTGACTTTGCGATTCAGATGGAACGGGCGAACTTAAAAATATTAGAGACTCTCGTATAAGCTTAGAATATTTTTAGAAGTAAGAAGAATTTGTAGACATACTAAAATGAGCGAGAAACAACTTATAATAGAATAAGCAGATGAACTATAATTTTTTGCAAATGACTAAAACTTTTTTGCAAACAAATAAATAATTAATGAAAGGCTCAGAAATGATGTAAAAAGTATTGAAATAAAATAATATGATTGAAAATACTTTTAAGAATGAATTACAAGTTATAATGGAACAATTTGCGTGAAAATGGGAAATTCACACAGAAATGTGATTTTTCACAAATGAATAAAATTAATATCGGAAACTCAAGTTTAATATAAATGGTTTGGAAACCATGATAGAAAATTTTAAAGTAGATTATGAGTCTAATTACATGGCAATTATATTTATAAAATTTGGAGTATTACAATGTTGGTATTTTAATTTGGGGTATTACATTGTCAGTATTTTATTTTTATTATATTTGTAGGATCTTACGATTAGATTTTAGTATTCACTTTTGATTACCCCTATCGATTTTAGATAGAATTTCAATTATAACAACATCTAAATAGTTGAAAAAGTTAAGGTATCGCCTCATCTTAAATTATTTAATAATATAGTTACCCAAATGAGCACTAACTAATAGTGAGATATTAATAAGGGGAACAAATATACATTCAAATAATGATGAAATACACCATACAATATTATCTTTCTCCCTTTTTTTTTCATACATTGGAAAACTTTAGTAGCTTTATGAGTATCATTAGTCAATATCATCTTTGCCCCTATATTATCTCATGCCACCCTCTCAAGCACATCAAATAATACTATAATAACATTTTTATATTTGTTGCTTAACCCTTTTTACCTGCATACCATTGATATCTAACATAATAATAAAGTATATAATTATTATTCTTTATGTAATATTAATATATATAAATTATATCATTTATTTTCCTCTTTTTCCTCCTTTCTCTTATCTCTTACCTTTCTTTGGCCCTAGAGTTGTGTGGAACGTTGAGGGGAAGGAAAACACCTTACATCTTGTATATTTTGCTATGCTAGTAAGGAGAGGAATTTTTTGCCCCCCTCAACATTGTAGATTGTCTTAGACCCTTTGTATTTTGTACATCCAATTTTTCTTTTTAATACTCTCTCTTACACTCAAAATAATATTTGCTTTCTACCAATTTTATTTTCATGTTCTTGCCTTTTAGTATAGTAATAAAATATACAACCTTGTCAATATATACCCCACTAATTTTATTTAAGCCTTTTATTTTAATTTATTTTACTCTTTTAAATATACTTTTGTTTCAAAATTTAAAATAATATGTAAAATATTGATATTCATAATAAAAAATCTAACGGGACACCCTTTTTTTTCCTCTTTTTTCATTTTTTTTGTTTGCTCTCCCTTTATCCAACAACTCCATAGAGTATTGAGTCTTGAAATTTTTTGGGTCATCTACATATGATCCTCTGAAAGTAGAGTAGAGCTCCCTAAAAAGTGTGCTTTGGCTCCTCACTTATTTGACAATGCAGATGGTCCTAGTCATTTATTATATTAGAATTGGCTTATTGATAGTGGTAATCTTGAAAAGAGTTTAGAAGCAAGAAAAAAATAAATGCTACAGAAACAAGTAACAATCAACATGCATTACTCTGCTCTTCTAAATTACAACATAGTTTCATAATAAGTCAAACAAATTGGACACTTGTTAATGATCACAGACTTGGCTTTGACCCAATGATTAAAATATGTGACCGGACTATCTAATTCTGCTGGTCCGAGCAATTTTCACTAGAACTTCTAATATGAGACACCTAAGAATTTTCAATCAAAGATCTATTTGAAAAAAAAAATTGATTAGATTGCATACTGATTCAACCAGTTGATCCAAGCTTATAAAAGAGTTGGAATGTATCTATTGCTTACCAAAGTTATGTTGTTTTGAGTTGTTTGGGTTTCAGATCCCTATTTCATTTGCTTCCGTATTGAGCCAGAGATCTTGCCTCCAATGATTGCAACGACCTTCTAGCAATTTTAGTTCAAGTTGTGACTTGATTTCCTAATTTAGGTATTTGATTTCAAGTTTATATAAATGATGATTGAATTTATAAGATGATGAAGAAATTGTTAGGAGAAAGAACTAGAGGAATGTATATGCAATCACTTATGTTTCTCACTCTAATTTTATGTTGTTTTACAATGTAAAATGGAAGGAGGTAAGTGGAAGTGTAGAAAGCTTAAAGTTGAGAAGGCATGAATTCTTCTTTTTCCATAGTTGTAGAGGTTCCCTTGCTATGTCATTGTTCTCCACCATTTTTTCATGCTATGTACTCATTTTCTAGATTGAAAAATGTTTAAATGAAAAGAAAAAATTAGGTAACATAAAAAAGTTAACGAATAAGCCAGTTTTGATCATACTGTGTTCAAATTGGCCTGTTTAATTTGCCAAAATACTGATCTTGTTATCAAGTCAATTGTTTGATCGAGTTTTAAATAATTGCTTTTGTCACTGCAAGTGATTGATACAATTAATCTAGAATTAAAAATTTCTAAAATAACTAATTATTTTGAATAACTACTTTTAATAAGTATTTCTAAATAAACTACTAATTGAAGAAGAAAATTGAAGCATTCATGAATTGTAATCCATATTTGTACATTCGACAATAATAAACACCAACACATTTATCTCATATGTGTTACGTTGGTATTATTTTAACTTACACACGCGCGCGCGCACAAATACACATATTTTCCCATAGTCTATCATTTATCATAACATATTTATGGTGATTGGTAGGGGCATTCATAATACAAATTGGGGTTTAAATTACAATTCAAACAACTTTATCTGTTTATAAAATAACATATTTTTAACAATCTATATGCTATTTTATGAGGTTATAAATATATTCTTAATATGATACACTTGGTTAAAAAATAATATGACAATTAATGCATAGAATAAGATGGAGAAAAAATAGGGAAAAAGATGAAAAGTAACAATTAATTTTTCCAAAATAACTTTTATTTTGAAACAAAAAAATTAAGCTAAATTTTTTAGGAGTATAATTTACGGATAGGTTTAATTTACAATTTGAAAAATTATGGTTTTGAAATTAAATTACCATTTATTAACTACAAATCGTATATATAATTTTTTTTAAAAAATATTTTTGATGTCACAATCTATAATTCTTAAATGGTAAATTGAAGTCTATAACATTCTATGTTTTCTCCCTTCCTTATATCATTATACACGCACACTAATTTTTTCTTTCTTAACGTGATATGATAGAAAACCTATTTAATATTAATATTAAATGAAAAGTTATAGTTTGAAGTTTAGATTAATTATAAATTTATAATAGTATATTGTAAAGTTGAAGTTCAATAGTAGTAATGTGTTTTTTTTTCTTTGATGAAACAAATATTAAAATCCAAATGATGTAAACCATAAGTTAAACTCTAAAATTATAATTTTGTTTTGATTTAAAATATTTAAAGACTAGTTTAACTTGGTTTTAAAAAAATTCAAAACAAACCGTGCGTTATTTATGTAGATTGGTGCTACTGTTGACGGGCTTTTGTGGATAAGAAAGGAAAAAAGAAAGCAAAGAAAAAGTCTTAAAGCCCCTGAAAAATGTAAGATTTTCAACAATAGGCCACACCTATATGTCTGATGGCTAGGCTGGGCCTGGGGCCATGGAATTGAATCCCCTCTCCTGCCGTTGGGCCTATTCAGCCACGCATGTGCGTCGCTCGCTCAGAGAAACAATACAGTATCTCACCAAAAGAAAACATACAGTTAAACCGTTTTCTCCAATTTCGGTTTGCCGGCCCGTCTCTCTCCATCACACGCATTCGCTCACTCACTCACTCTCTCTCTCTCTCTCTCTCCATCCCTCCCTCAACGCAGTAAATTCGTTCTCTTGCACAATCAGGTGGATTGCTCTTTACAAGTAAGTTTGCCCCTTGAAGGTGATTTTCATTCGAAGAATAAATTTCTGCCATTTTCACCAATTTGTAATTATTAACTGACTGACTGACTCCCTGTTCATGCGTATGAGATGAAGGTAATTGCTTCGATCAATCCTTTTAATTGGTTATTTTCGGTTTGATTTTTCTTAAAGCTCCTTGAATGCTGTAATTTTTTTTATAGCTCACCATTATTTTTCTTTCTTGTTTTGGAACGATCCTATTTCCCTCGATGCATGTCTCTCTTAACCTGGGTAGATTCTAGAACGTTGATAGTCATGTACTGATATTCTGTTTTTCCTATTAATCCGTGTTCTAGTCGAAATGTGGGCTATTTCTCGGATGTTAAACACTTTCTTCCTCTTTTTCGTTTTCTTTCCCCTTTTATTTTGCTTCTCAGTTATTTTCCCGGGATTACCTTTCTAAATGTTAGTACTGGTCGAAATTTTCTGTTTGTTGGGTTGCTGACTTTAGGAACTTTTGGTTGAAAAGTGAATATGTTATTGCATGTCAATATTATATCTTGCATGGAAATTATAGCTGCATATTCTGAATCCTATTTTCAAATTTGTTGGTCCTGTAGCAATTAGTTTTTGGGTGGTCTTGTTCTGATTTAATTTGTTAAAGATTGATGAGTTCTTTTAATTTGCAAGGATGCCAGCTGGCCAGCTGGGTGTTGTTGATCTGATATTTTTTCTGGGTCTTTTCAGGCCTTTATTTTGTTTTGGTCAAAGAAGTCACCTTTTCTTTTTTCGTCAAAGGAATTCTGTAGTTTATGAAGACCGATCTTGGGAATAAAATCATGTTTTGAAGAAGGGGAAGTCATCTTAGATGGAGGCTTCAACAATGGGACCTGAAGGTGTTGGTGGCAGTGATAATGCCAAACAATCTCAGTTACAGCCGTTAGCACGCCAGAATTCAATGTACAATCTTACATTAGATGAGGTTCAGAATCATTTGGGGGATTTAGGAAAACCACTGAGTAGCATGAACCTTGATGAGCTTCTCAAAAGTGTTTGCACCGCAGAGGCAAATCAGTCCATGATGATGGAAATGGAGAACACAACACGTCCCAACCAGTCTTCTTTGCAGCATGAGGGGAGCTTGTCACTTAATAGTGATCTGAGCAAAAAGACTGTGGATGAAGTCTGGAGAGATATCCAACGAGGTCAGAATGGGAGTAATGAAAGGACAACGAGGGAAAGGCAGCCTACCTTGGGCGAGATGACCTTAGAGGACTTTTTGGTAAAGGCAGGGGTCGTGTCAGTTGGTTCTTTGGATAAGAAAAATGAGAGTCTTGTTGTCAGTTTTGATCCTGGCACTACACAGTCTACACCTCATTTTTCGCAACAAGGGCAATGGATGCAGTACCAGCAGCAGCAGTTTCAGCATCCACAGCAAAATATGATGGGTGTTTACATGTCAGGGCAGCCAATGCCTCAACCAGTCCACATGGGGGCTGGTCCGGTCATGGATGTTTCTTTTACAGAGAATCAATTGCCACTGGCACCCCCATTGATGGGTACATTATCAGAAACTCAGATATCAGGTAGGAAAAGAAATGTCACGGAGGACCATATGGATAAGTCAGTTGAGAGGAGGCAAAAGAGGATGATTAAAAATCGGGAATCTGCTGCTCGGTCACGTGCTAGGAAGCAGGTAAATTTCTTTTATTCTTAATGGTTGTCTAAGAGATATTTTACATTTTTCTTGATTAATTTTGGGAAAAACCATGGTGCCAGGCTTACACTAATGAGTTGGAGATCAAAATTTCACGGTTGGAAAAGGAGAATGAAAGGCTGAGGAAGCGGAAGGTTCTGATACTTTATTTGAATATACTTTTGAATTGTTGGTTAGTTATTCTTTATTGACATTTTGCATATCTTGAGTTTGCAACTACTTTTGCAATTCTTTTTATACTCGTTTATATGATTGACAATGTGTTGGTTGTCTGAGTACCCTTTGAATAGTTTCTTACTTCTGCCACTCCTAAGAATAAAATTGATAAACAGTTCTTCTGAGGGACATGTTTTTGTTTGTTCTATCAGTTTTTTAAGCCACTCTCTTACAAGCTGTTTTTGGTTCATGATAACCTGTTATTGGTTGAGCTATTTTCGAGAAATTTTCATGCAATATGAGCCTGCCACTCTTCCACTCAAATTATTCATTCCAACATTCTAGAGTCAAATGCTGAAATAACTAGGAGAATATGAAATAAGACCAGAAATTTGAAGGAAGCTGTTTGATCTGTGCATATTTGGTGATCTGCTGCCTAAGTTATGGTGCTTCCTGGTCTATAAACATTAATTCAGTTGTTAGGTATTGACCCCATAGTGAGCCTTGTGTTAGGTTTTAGGCGGAAAATATATGACCTATTTGTGTGCATCAACTGATTTTATGAACGAACCTTTACTGGTTTCATTGTGTGTATATTTCTCTATAGCAACAATATTTCTGGATTTGTTAAGTTCAGGATGCTGAAAAGAGCTGCAAATAATGGTAGACCAGACACGATTTATTTTATTAATTATTATTGTGTAAACCGATGCTGTGGGATCTGTTCCAGATCTCATTTATAAGGCACTGATTTGGTTGGTTTTTGTTTTAGCCACCTGTTAGAGTGTAATATTCATTATAAGGTATATGCTGTTGTTTTGCTTGTGAGGATTTGGCTGTTTGTTTTCCTCAGTTCAGAGTGAGGGAAAAATAGAATATTCAAATCCTTGGATAGTGTTTGGTGTTGGAGAAATCAGAGCTGTTATTGATTGATCATGTTGGTTCTTTGTCTATTCACATGCCACTTTCTTTGGAGGCTCAATGGCTTCTTTGGTAGCTCAACCTTTTCAATAGTCGCAGGCATTATGTCAGCCTGAAATATTGTTTTTTGCCTTCTCTGTTCTTATGAGCACGTACTCTCATCACTCAACCAAAGTTTACGATGCTACCACCTTTGTCTAGAAAAGAATTAACCCAGAAAAATAGTCGAGTGGGCTTATTGGTCTTGCATATTTTTGTCTTATTCTACCATGAGCGATCTTACAAGTGACGTCAAAGATAAAAGCTCCTCACTTAAAAATGAGAGCCAATTTCTGCTTTGCTTGAACGATTTGGATTGCTGACCTTCCGAATAATGCATGTGTGGTTTTATTGTAAGCTTTCGTAAGTCTTTCTGTAGCCCATAGATACAACTCTTTCCTTGCCTAGAGAATCAAAACCAAATAGCTCCTGTGGCTAATACTCTCCTCTTGAGGGTTAAATAGTAAGTTCTTGTCCCTGAACCCATCTTTATCGAATTCTTTTTTGAAGTTTTCCCCATATGCTGCTTACAATCTCCTGTTTGCCCATACTCTTCCTTCAACATTTGAATAATCTGTACCCCTTTCTTTGCATTTGTTACCTTGCTGGACAAAATACATCAAGTTTTCTTTTTCTTACACCTTGAGGAGGGGGGGGGTGATTAAATCAGCTGGGATAAGCCTTGTATGAAATAACCAATGCTTTAATATCCCCTGAGCATCCTTAGACACCTAACAATTGAATAACAAAGTAGTTCTGATCTAGGTTGCACGGAAACTTCCATTGGTCGCTGTTTCCTGTCTTTGAAATGTTTCCAAAACAGAAACTCCAAAGACTTTTGAAAATGTTTTTGAGAAGAAAATTAACCGAAACATTTTGGCCAAATTTGTTCACCTCTTACTTCAACCCTGGCTTACCATATCTCAAAAGTCTTCGACTCTCACATATAAACTTCAAACATTATGACAATTATAAATGTTTGTGTTGATTTGATTAGATGTCTAATATCTCAAAAACTTTCAACTCTGGCATATAAACTTACAAACATTGTGACAATTATAAATGTGTGTTTATTTGAGTAGATGACTAATGATAGAAAATTGTTTATATTAATTATAATTTATTTGTTTGTGTTTATATTTGTATAATGAATAATGAATCGTTACTATACACACACACACACACACACATATATATAAATTTCTTAGTTTTCTGAGAATTGACATTTCGCCATTTCTTGTGTTTATATTTTCTATTCCATTTCTGTACTTATTTGGTTGGGTGAAGCTATTCCTTGGGCTCACTGATAGAGCCAGGGTTCTCCCATGTACTTCACTGTAACTGATAGCATACTAAATGGACAGTTGCTGGTTGAATCAGCTTTCAAGGGTTTTCTAGAAATAAAGAAGCTGAGGGGTTACTGATAAGTAGTGACCAGGTTAACAGGTGTTAGATAGTTTGACTCGATGCCTATGTAGCAAAATCTGGCATCATAGTTTGTGTTTGTTGGTCATTTGGTTTTAGTGATGCCAGCTAGGGACGTCTGAAAGTGCTGCTGGTCATTCAAAGGAGAAAATTATAATTCTCTTTCACATCTGGAAATGGATTTTTGGACATGTGCACAGACTCATTGGAGTTCCTACTATATTTCTTACTAATTGAAAATTATAAGATGTTTATGACTCTATTGCCACTATATTTCTTACTACTCATGAACGACCACACCTTTGAATTTGAGGTCTTATATATTACGATTTCTGATGGTACTGTTCAGGTTAGATCAATAAGACCTACGTACTGATACAAGGGTATAGAATGCATCCTTTGGTTCTGTGTAAAAGGGGAAACTAAATGAATAGAAAGGAGAGGAGAAGAGACTAAGTTAAGCCAATGATCTTCTCTTGTCTCATCTTGAGTGGTTTTGTTTCCTGCATATCCTCTTTGGCGTTCCTGCTTTTGTTAGATTTGAAATGTCTTGAATCCGTGGGCTTAAAAAGCCCATGGCATATATCAATTTTTGTGTTGGGTTTATTTTATAGGGTCTCTTTTGATCTAATCTGATACCTAAACTCCTTGAGGTTTCTTTCTGTGAGTATTACATAAACCCCTTTCTTGATGTATTCTAAAAACATAGTTTCACGCAATAAAAATTGTTCTTTGCTCTGCCCATGGGCGTAGCTAACACCATAAGTGAACCTCATAAATGTGTGTTCTTTCTTATTGTTCTTCAATTTTTCATACATACGTAGCAACAGTTAGAAGTATATGCCTGAAATGGGCACCCGTTTTACTCACTTGAGCACGTAGATAAGCAAATGTGTCATCATGTCAGCGCAGCATTTTTAATGAGGAATGTAATTTGTTAAGGATTGTGTGATACCTTGGGGCATCACTTTAGAGTTTTGCTCTTGCCTGCTTATAGATATTTTTCATCTCTATTCCTCTCTCCCTTGGTGTCTAATTGTGGCGAACCCCATGGGGCCTGGAGAAATTTTCCCTTACCATTTTTATGGAATGAGTGGAATAATAAGAAATAAAATTCTAGTTTCAGTCCCTCCCTAACAACCCCCCCCCCCAAAAAAAAATCTCATGCTTGGAACAAGATAATGTTACATGAAATAGAAATCTATTTTGTGAAAAATAGGTAGATAGAAATCTTGTGTATTTCGGTGAGATTTATGACTACCTTTTGCTCATCTGCTCAAGTATCTTCTATTAGCTCCCTATATTTTATTTCTTTTTCATTTGGCGATGTGCCATTGCTTTACATAATTAATATTAACTGCATGATATTTATACTTGGTATTTAACTTAATGCTTGTCTTGGTAAGTCAATATGTGGACTTGTGCTGTCATATCCTTTTGGTCTTGTCTTATTTAGCCTTCTCATTCTTATGCTATTAACATGAGCGAGGAGCGATTATTAGATATAGAGCTTAAATTTGGTTACCGTTAGATGTTTCAGTCGGATAAGGTTTGATGAAAATGACACTAAAACGAGTGATAATTCTTGTGATTTGAGTTTAAGGCTTCAAGGGCTTAGGAGAAGGGCTGCAGGAGGAGAACCATAACTCAAGAGTCAGTCAAGGGCCCAAGGCTACAATTAGTTGTCAGTGTCACAGAGAATTTCAATACTTTAAATGTGCATAAAAATATGGTGGTACAAAGATCTGATACATGTGTCATTGGCGCCTGATAGCTGAGTTAATTCTGTCATTGTCGCCTGATACATGTGTCATTTCATACCCCGCCCCCACCCGCACCGGGTCTCTATAAACACATATACACCTCTCCATTTTTGTCATTTCCTTGATATTTTGGAGTGGAGGTGGAGAGATGGGGAAGATGGGGTGTGACTTCCTTAAATCCTGCTCATTTTTGTTATGGCATCAAATGCTAATATTTGTAAATCTAAGGCATATGACTGTAACAAAAACTGATGGTGAGGATATCTGATATAATTTTCCCAAAATGTAACCCAAAATAAAAATAAACAACTTGTGTTACATGCATCTTTGTAACTTAAATAATCATGATCATTGTATTCTCGATCATTTATTGAGCTAGTAAAAGGCTATACTTGAATTGTTTTTCCTTTGAATTATTGTTTATGAAATCTGTTGTGATGGTCAGGAACTGGAGAATAAGTTGCCTGCTGCACCACCACCTGAGCCGAAGTTTCAACTTCGAAGAACGAGTTCAGCTCCCTTCTGAATCTATAATATATGCAGCAGTTTTGTAGCTGATGCATATCAGTGCCCAGATCATGTAGTGAGCCTGATGGTTCTCACGTTAGATTTCTTAGTCAGACGATCACGTTTCTTGAAAATGAATCTTTCTCAGAAGGATATATAGTTAGGAGTGGAAAAAGGGAGTATAGCGTGGGCTCTCGTTTACAGTGTATCTATGTCTTTGTCAATCAGTTTATTTTGATTGTTTTCTTGTAAGTTGTAGCCGTTGTCTTTTTAACCCTTTTTTTTTTTGTAGTTTTTATGTCACTGGCCATCACATTTGTCGTCGTTAGTTCAAAGAAAGACGTGTTTTTCATAGTTAAAAGAGACATGCTCATTTACGTTGTAACCTTTAATCTAGGACAGAGTTGGAGGATGACATATGACACCGAGTAGGTTAGGAACTTAGGAGAGTAAGTATGACGTGATAAAATGGTTTGCGTTTGGGATGTGATAAAGTGGTTTTTGTTTGGTAGGAAGGAAGATTGAACTCTCATCTGTGTCATCTCTTATTTATTAAAGAACTTAGTTATCGAGAGATATATTACAAAGAGGTATTTTTCTTCCTAAACTCTATTCTTCCCTCACATGACCCAAAAAAAATAATTATAATCTCCCCTCTTAATTCCTTCACATATATACCAAATAAGAATATCTAACTTCCTCAATTATTTATGTTATGGGGAAAACTATTCATTTTCTAGCAATAATGTCCTAGGAGATTTTGCTTCCTCAATAAGTAACAATATCAAATGATATCTTAGGGTTAATGCCTCTTCATTCATAAAATTGCTGTTAAATAGGACATAGGTGACTACTTCATCCATACCAAACTTATATTTCATCTTAGTTATCAACTACTCATTAGATTTTTATCCTAGTTATCAACTACTCTTTAGTTGACATTATGTCTTGCCAATTAATTTTGCATTAATAGAAATTGAGAACATAATTTAAGGTTATGCTTAGAATTTGTTTTAAAACTTTTTAAATTCAAAGGAATAAAAGGAAAGGAAAGCAAAATATTTTAGATGGGAAGGAATAAAGGAAAAGATGCTTAAAGTTATATTAAAATTTCTTAAAGTCAAAGGAGAGTGATTAATACATAAAATAAATAATCTCATATGAATTTCATTACAAAATTATCTTATTCATTAGAGGCAAACACCATCATCCTTGTTTTCCATTTTTATTACTTTATACTTAAATTTTTTTTTATTAATTTGAGGATGAAAACATTGTTTTTGAGTAAGTAATGTAAATTTTTATTGCTTCCAAAATTGACATTATTTACAAATTATTGTTCCATGAGGTAACCGTCCCTTTAGACCATTAAGCTATCTATCATAATGGCCAAAAGCTTAAAACATTTACAATTATGGAACAATGTTATTCTACAAGATATGTCTCTCATAATGAGCATCAAAAGTTATGTTGTTGTATGACGACGTGATGATTGTGTTCTTTTCTTACATAATAAACCATATCCACCATAAGTGCCTTCAAAGCTATACTTTTTTTGTTAGGTCGTCTCTTTTGTAGTGCTACTCATTTCAATTCTTGCCACAAGTGGTATGATCTGGGATAAAACTATAAGAATCTACTACCAAATCTGAAGATTGTAAGGGTAATTGAAAAAATGATCCACAAACTTCTGTGCTTGCTTACAAAAGCATAGTATGCCAAAACATAGTTGAGATCAACTTGTAAGCCTATCTAGAGCAAGTATAACCATTTTACCAAATGCTCATGTGTTGCAAGCTATAATATAAATTGATATCTCAATATTGCACAACGTATCACATAACTTATCACCATGTTACTTTATTAACTTTACATCTTAATAACTCATAGCAATTACCTATTTAGTAATTATGTTTGCCACTGATTATTAATTTTTGTTTTGTTCCATTAAATATGACATCCAATATAGGCCTTAAGTACAAAATTTTTGTTTTATATTCCATAATTTGTATCATGCTCCTAGTAGCAAAAAGCATATTGTGTACGATAACGAAAGAGACAAAGAGGGGTGCATTTGATAGTATTTATTTTTTAAAAACTTTAAATTAAATGATCTTTAATTAAGGTCGTAAAAAAATATTAAAAATTATATTAAAACAAATCTTATATTTGTTTATATAAAATGATACTTGTATTAATACACCTTAAACAAAAAAAAAAACATGACAAGTGTATGTGAAAATATACACATCTTGTAATAGTACACATGACTTGATAAAGTACATATCTTCCATAATATAAATATACAAATTTTAACATATAAATATATATTCTAAAGTATAAATAGACATATTTTAGGATATAATTACACACACATATAATTTTTTTATGTGTATTCTTCTAAGTAAAAATACAAGTCTTTTAGGACATAAATACACATCTTTTGTTATTTACACAAGTCTAAACTAAGAAATAGGTATTTTAAAAAAATAAACATGCATGTTTTTAATATTATAATACACATCTTTTATAGCAATAATACACATCTCCTATAAGAATAATATATATGGTTTATTCATACAAATTTAAGAAATGAGTACATATATTTGAAAAAAAACACTTTTTTTACGATAATATTATATGTCTTATAGGATAAGAATACATAAAAATTATCTAAACAAGTTTAGGGAGTAAATATACATGTCCTATAGAATATTCATACGTAGAATAGAGTTGCACTAGGGAAATCCCTATGGAATATTTGCAACAAAAAAGATTCCTTGTGGGTGAGGTGGGTGCATTCCATCTATCTTAGGGATTTTACTGTGTGGAATTTCTCTACTCTACACTTATGTTCCTAGTAACTGTAGCAGGTGCTCAAACTAAGGCCTGCTTTTGCTCCCCTTTTTCAAGATACCCATAATTGGATATCATGTTTGGGTAAAGAGGATGCCTATAGTATATGCAAGGTGTATGAATTGATGTTGTAACGAATTGAGAAGGTTTGGTGGTATCCATTGGTTTGGTGCTCTCTTGCGGCGCCCAAGCATAAGTTCCTTATGTGGTTGGTTGTTCAAGACAGATTTCTTACCAAAGTGAGAATGAAATGTTTGGGACTCTTAGAGGACATAAAATATGTGCTTTGTTCAGAGGACAAAGATGAAACCACACAACATTTATTCATGGAGTGTTCTTTTAGCCTAGAGATATGGAACAGAATTCGATCGGCTTTCAACCGTAGGGATGTAGTGAGTTCTTAGGATGATGAGATAAAAGCCTTGGCTATGACAACAAGACAACTTAAGGAGAAGAAAGCTATGTTGTGAGCCTCATTTGTTACCTTCGTGGCCTTGGTTTGGTACGAAAGAAACTCAAGAATTTTTCATAACATATCACACACTTGTAGTTGTCTTTTTAAGGATATTAGTTTTATCATGTCGGTGTTTTGCCTCTAATCATACTGCAAAATACAATAGATGGTGTAATTGTGTTGATGGTTTGGTCATGAACTGAGTTGGTTGTACCTCATGCCTATTGGCAAGTCATATATATATATATATATATATATTCTTTTATTACTTATCAAAAAAAATTATATACATGTTCTAAAATAAACACACATATTCTTATACTACAATGTACAATTTTCATGGCAAAAATTATACATATTACTTAACAAAATATACATTTTATAGGATATAAATATACAATATACATCTTCAAAGAAAAGTATATACATTGTTTATATATGTACATTATTCCAACAAAAGAGTGCACACCATTTTATTTACGTAATACATGTTTGATAATAAATATACATTTTTTCAAGAAACAAATAAGTTAAATTCCTTTAAGCCACAAAATCAGCGTAGGAGAAGAAGGAAAAAGAAAAAAAAAGAAACGAAAAGAAAAGAAAAAGAGAAGGCTAGAAGTTAGGATTAGATTAGGTTAAATTTTGATTTTGTTAAAAAGGTGATATAAATTAACTAAAATTAAGGTTAGGTTAAAAATTATAAATATCTCGGGTTAAAGAATAGGACAGGTTAAGATTTTGGGATCAAATAATTTTGGGTAAGGCTAGAATAAAATTTTCTTGAGATTAGAATTTAGATTAAGGCTTTAATTATTTGGGACTAGGTTGGTTAAAAAATTTGGGGTATTACATATGCATATCCCCTAAGTAGGTCTGTAGAACTAAATAGAGTAAGATGTAGGGTATGGCTGGGGTATTAAGGCACATCCGCAAAATCTAGAATAATCGTGGGTTAAATCACGTCTTTAAGGTGGCAACCCCTAAAGAGACACCATTTCCGATCTCGAGGTCTTTCACTCTAAATATTAATGTCTTATTTAAGGTGACCACGAAAAGCACATTAATTACGTACTTGATCATTTTTATTTGTTTCTATTATTATTAAGTAATCATTAATAGTATTATTGCTAATATTAACTTAAATAGTCCACTAAGGCCATTCTAGGTTCTAATTCTTATACTTAGGCACCTTAGGTCAAAATGACCAAAATGCTCCTAAAGCTAAGGCTTCCTCTTATCATCCACTTCCATCACATAATTCATTTTTATTCATTAATAAGCCATAATAGATTATTATATCATGATTATACTACTAATTATGAAATCAAGTACCCTACACACCAAATGATCATTGAACATGCAAACCTAACATGCACTTCTAGCACAACCAACACACATTCTTATGCATCACATGATTGTGAAATTAACATCATAACACACACTCCAATTTACTGATATGCCCTTATCATTATAATATGCATGATTATACTTAAACAGATGATACTAAGGTCATAAACCCTTATTCTAGTATTTAACTTCACTTATGACTTATTATGAAGGTTTATTAGATCAATCGTCATATTATCTGAAAAATTATCGATTTACCTCTTCTTATTTAAAAAATTACTAAACTACCATTCTTATTTGTAAAATGACTAAACTACACTTCTTACTTGTAAAATTGCTAAAATATTCTTCTTAGTTGTAAAATTTCTAAATTATCCTTCTTACTTATAATATTACCAAAATACTCCCTTTCTCATGCAAAATTAGTAAAATACCCCTAGCACATAAAATATTAGCACCCATGACCCACATGAACTATTTAACGCCACAAAACCCTTATTATTATTATTCTTAACATCCATTATCACCATTTATTTAGGTCACTTCCTATGACCAAGTAAAATTACTAGAATGCCCCTTAGGGCTCATATTAGCATTATTTATACTACAAGTTGCCACATTTACCTAGCCTAGTATGCATATGCACATAGCATCATTATTAACATTAATCCCCTTTATTAACTACTATTTTCACATATGTCATATTTTATGCAATATAGCATACTTTTCTTCCTATCTTTCAATATACCATGAAAAATCATAAGGTTCTTAACAACACATAATATACACACCAAAAAATACCAAAACCCTAATGTATTATACATTTTAGTAGGGTATAATGGTTATCTTATTTTTGGCAACAACTACACTTTATCGGTATCCTGGTTTAAAAGCTTAAGCTTTGATTAATAAAAATTGTACATGAAATAATGTCATATGTAACATATTATTAGTGGATAATTAAAATAATAATTTATTTATCAAACATGCTTATTAAATACATATTATTACTATACTATATTTTACCTCAAAGTTAGTTAACTAAGTTTAAAATACGTAGCAACAATCACCCTACATGGGAAGCATGGGTTGTATGCACAAATGGGGAAAATGGACAATTCGGATGAAGTGGAAGAAGGTCTCAGATGGGGGCTTGTGGAGGGGATTTGGGGTGGTTGTTAGGTGCAGAAGGAGTGGCAGGGTGTAAGTGGTGGATCGGGGTCAGAGAGTGACGGCCTAAGGCGACAAAGACGGTGGCGACAGTGGCTAGAAATTAGTTGTAAAGAAGGGAGAATGAGAGGAATAAAGGAAGAAAAGAAGGGGTTGTAAGGGGATTTCGGGTAAGGTGAAGTAGGGAGGTGGTAGGGGGATGTCAGATGGTTGAGGGGTGGATTTTGTGGCAGTAGAATAGAGGGAATGAGTAGCTCAAGGTGGTGTGTAGGGAGGGGCTCAAGATGAGAAAAAAGGAAAAAGGAGAGGGAGTTGGCTTAAGGGACATGTAGTGGCTACTTGGGTGGTGTAGGGAGAAAGTAGGGGAGGTAGGGGAGCCGGTGTGGTGGTCGGTTGGGCGGTAGAGATAGTAGCTAGGGGTGGCAAAGCAAAAGCAGGGGAGAGGAAAAAGGAAGCAAGAAATAAGGATCAACAGGGAGAAAGAAGGCTCAAGGGGGGAGATGGAGCAGAGGAGAAGAAAAGAAGGAGAATAAAAAGGAGAGGGGAAGGAAGGAGATAAGCTCAGTTGTGTAGGGCGGGTGGGTACAGGGGGTTGTAGGTCGACATGCAAGGTGGTAGGGAAAAGGAAGGAGAAAGAGGAAGGGGAAGGGGCATGCGGGAAGGGGTTGCAGGGGCTGTGCATGGTAAAAAAAATGTAAGGGAAAGGGATGAGGGAGAGGGAGTGTAATCCCCCAAAATTTTAGAAAACCTATAATTTAATAAATAACTTTTATTTGAAATAAATTAGCTTTTAAAATTATTTAATTTAATTATTTTATGGATTTTAGAGTATGTAAATTTGGATAAGAGTATTTAATAAATTAAAAATAAATATTTTGCTATTTATCATATTCTTTTATTTAAATAAATTTCCAAACTAGTATTTTACTATAATTATCCTTTTTAAGCCCATATATTTAATTATATTTAATTAAATTATTAAATAAAATTATTATCAAAAATATTACATCCTATTATTTTATAAATTTAATTATTTAAAATTTTTCCATTTTTTCCACTTTCCTTTTTCCTACCTTTTCTTTTCTTTCTCCTTTCCCCTATTTCTTTTTTCCCCTTCTTCCTAGCTTTGGGCCGCCGCACCCAGGCCAGCCCTTCCCCTCTCCTATGCGCGCCTGGGCCAAAGGCCCTTTTTTTTCCCACCTCTCTTCTCCCGTGTGGCGCACGTCCGGCCTTGCCGCCCTCCTTTCTTTTTTTTTTCCATACCGACCAGCTTACTCCCCTTTCCTACGCCGGTCCAACCGCTCGCACCTCCCCTCCCTTTCTTTCTTCTTCCACGCCCGACCAACATCTTCTCTGCCATGGTCGAGCACGCCACCACCTGCCACCACCACCTACCTCTTTGCTACTCCTCCTCTCTCCCTCGTCATTTTCTTTCCTATTTTGAGCCAAACCAGCTCCTGGACCACAGCTCGCATGCCCTCCCCCTTTCCTTCTTCTTCCATCCCCTTTCCCCTGCCAACTGACATCCCTGCCACCCTCCGTCCTCTCGCCGACCAGCCACCTGCCCCCTCTCTTCTCCCTCTTCTTTTTCTTCATCTCTCTAGCCCTTCATTCCCCATATTTTCGAGCCCCCTTCTCCTTCCCCGAGCTCCCTTTTCTCTCCTTCCTTCTCCCCCCATTTTTCCCTGGTTTTTTATCGCCGCCGCCAACCGCCACTTACACCACCGCACCCAGCCCCTACGCTGCCCTCTGCCACCACCTGCTACTGCCCTACGCCACCACGAGGCCCCCCAAGCCACCCTCGAGCCCCTACAGCTCCTCCCTTCTCCCCCTCTTCTTTTTCTCCCCACTTTTCTCCCTTATCGCCAAGCCTCCTGCAACCGCCCCGTTCGCCGCCGTCCGACCACCTCTTTCACCACCAAACCCACCATTCGAAACCCTGCAACCCCATCTACCACCACCATGCCTTAGTTGGTCGAAAACAGCCCTTGCACCCCTTCATTTTTCCCTCCTCTTTTCCTTCCTTCTCAGCCTCTCCAACTCGACGCACCTCGGCAGCCATCTTTGCCACCTCGCCGCTGCCGTCTCCGCCACCTTTGGCCGCCAACAACCCATCCTTAGCCTCCACCTACACCCCCTCTTCACTCCTGCACCCTTACCTTGCCTCCAATCCTCCCCCATCTACCTTCTTTTCTAGCCTAAAGACCCTAACCTGAAAACAACTGATTTTGCCTTCCTTCACCTTCCCCTTCGAGCCTTCCCTTATTATTTTTGTATGCAGCTCATGCTGCATATGCAGGATGAGTTGCTGCAATTATTGGCTATTTTTATTAAAAATTTTAAGGTAAAATAATATTTAAGTTAATTATTTCATTAAGTAAATTTTATAGGGTCTTATGCTTTGATTTTCTTACTTCTAATATAATAATTATTGATATTATTTTTAGGTGTTGATTTTGCTATTTAAAGTTTGAATCTTTAACTGAGATACCGGTAAGGTTCGATTTTTGCGAATTTAAGGTAATCGTTAAACCTCCCTTAAATGCATGAAAAAACGTATGCTAGCATATTAGGAATTTTAGTATGATTTTATGCATGTTTTGTGAGCCTAGTATGATATATATATGGTTGCTTATATTGATTGATAAAAAGGAAAAGTATGATAGCTTTTGTGCCATGTGTAGATATGATACTTAAGGAAGGAGTTTGATTATTGATATAAATGTTAAATGCTTGTCTATGATGTATTATGTCATTAATGCTTGAATAATGTTATTATGAGCCTAAGGGTATTTTAGTATTATACCTATGTAAGTATATGATCATATATAGATAGTTGCTAATGAGTATTATGTTGAATAATGAGAAGTTGGTGGAGTAGATGATAAGAATGAAGTACTGATATTATTATTTTACGTAGTGGTGGTAAAATCATAAAAATGGTAAATAAAGAGTAAAATGGTAACTTTATAAGTGAAAGGGTATTTTGGAGTAAAAGGGATAAAATAGTAATTTTTGTAAGTAAAATGGAATTTTGGTAACTCTAGAAGAAGAAGGGGCAAAACAGTAATTTTTTAAGAAAAAGGGTATTTTGAAAATTTAAAAGAAAAGGTTGAAATGATAATTTTATAAGTAAAAGGATAAAATTGTAAGTTGTGAGAAAGAAGGGTATTATGGTAATTTTTGAGGCAAAAGAACAATATGGGAATTTTATGATTAGATGGCAAAATGATAATTTTATAAGTAACGGGGTATTACAATAATTTTTTAAGAAAAGGGTAAAGTGGTAATTTTGGAGTCAAAGGGCAATATAGTAATTTTATAAGTAAGTGTTAAGAATGGAAATTTTGGAAGTAGGGGTAAAATAGTAATTTTGGATGAAGGAGGGCATTATGGTAATTGGTAAAGTAAAGGGGCATTATGGTAATTTTTGGAGGTAGAGGGGCAAAATAGTAATTTCACAAGTAAATGGTAATATGGTAATTTTATAAGTGAATGACGAAATGGTAATTTTATAAGTAAGGGGTATTATGGTAATTTTGGGAGTAAAGGGGTAATATGGTAATTTTGGAAAAGAAGGGCAAAATGGTAATTTTGTAAGGAAAGATAAAGATGGTAATTTTGGATGTAAAAGGGTAAAATAGTAATTTGTAAAGTAAAAGGAGTGTTATGGTAATTTTATAAGTAAAAGGGTATTGTGGTAATTTTGTAAGTAAAAGGATATTATGGTAATTTGGAAGTAAGGGGTAGAAGGGTAATTTTATAAGTTAAAAGGATATTTATGGTAAACTTGGGAGTAAGGGGTAACTTGGTAATAATGATAATGACGAAGGATAAATTGGTAATTAAATTATGATTATAAAAGGGTAATTGGATAATTATGATAATAGAGAAGGGTAATTTGGTAAATTAACCAATAAAAGGGCATTATGGTAAATTTAATAATGGAGAAGGGCAAAATTAATAATTATAAGAATGGAGAAGGGTAAATTAATAATTATAAATATGGAGAAGGGTAAATTAATAATTATAAATATAGAGAAGGGTAAATTGGTAATTATAATTATGAAGAAGGGTAAATTAATAATTATAATTATGAAGAAGGGTAATTTGGGATTTATGATAATTGAAAAAGGTAAAATGGTAATTATAATATTTAAGAAGGGTAAAATGGCAATGATAATAATTGAGAAGGATAATTTGGTAATTTTGATAATGGATAAGGGCGATTTGGTAATTTATCCAACTAAAGGGGTAATTCGGTAATTATGATAATGGAGAAGGGTAGTTTGGTAATTTAACCGACTAAAGGGTAAGTTAGTAATTATTTAACCTACTAAAGGGGCAAATCGGTAATCATAATAGCGAAGAGGGGTAATTTAGTAATTTATCCAATTGAAGGGCAAGTGGTTAATTGTAGTAAAAGAAAGTGGCAAAATAGTAATCTAACCAACCAAATGGGACATATGTTAAGTGTAGCAATTATGAGGGGTGAATGGAGATCTAAGAAGTGTAGGAGATAACTTGGTAACCTAAATTAGATAAGGGGTAATTTGGTAATTATGCAACCTAAGGGGTAATATAGTAATTTATCAAGTAAGGAAGGGATGACCTAGCAATTATATAAGTAAGGGGTAAATAAGTAATTTTTACCTAACATGTCGTTGTGATTGTGGAATTTCATAATATGATTTAAATAATGCTGATTAGCCAAGTAAGAGTATTTAATAATTTGTATGGCCTTAATGATTTCTCTGTATTATCTTGGATAACTGCTTGAATAAGAAACCGCTAATGATATCAGAACGATTGAAAGTGAATAAGTATCTGATTATTGTGCTTTTCGTGATCACTTTAATTAAGACACTAATACTTAAAGTGAAAGACTTCGAGATCGGGAATGGTGACTCTTTAGGGGTCGCTATCCTAAAGACGTGGTTTAGTCCACGATTATTCTGGTATTTGCCGGTGTGCCTTTGTGCCCCAGCCAGACCCTATATCTTACTCTATCTAGCTTTACGGACCTAGTTAGGGGGTATGCATACTTATGGATTAGGTGTCCTTGTCGGTAGGGTATTGAGTAGCTTTATGCACCAGTACGACCAAGGTATCTTTGCGTCCTTGGGTTCGTGGTTAAAGGGTACTGAGTAGCTTGTATGCACCGGTACGACCGGTGTACCTTTGTGTCCCGGGTTCTTGATCTCCTGTCCGAGGCAAATAAATATATTTGTTGTGATGATTAAAGAAAGGAAAAACACTAATTACGAAAGTGAAAGATTAATGAGCCGGGCCTAGTTGATTTATGATATTGAGTACCGATCCACCGAATATAATAGTGGCCCAGGAGCGTGTTGCCCTGGCAAGTGATTATGATTACCGGTCCACTGGATATAATAGTGGCCCAGGAGCGTTTTGCCCTGGATGATGATTATATGTATATATTCCGGTCCACTGGCTAAAATAGTGGGGGTCCCGAGCTCAATAAAACCAGTTATGTATGTGAATAAAGTTATGGAAAAATACTAATCACTTATAGTGGAACACCATGTGAGCTGGGGCCAGACCAGTCCACGGGCAAATAATAGTGGCCAGGAGTGTTTTGCCCTGGAGACCGATCTACGGGCATATAATAGTGGTTAGGTGCGTTCTTCCTTATAAGTGATCGATCCACCGGCTATAATAGTGGGGTTCTCGCACTCACATGGATATAAAGTATGAGATTGATGGAATAATGGCTTAAGGCCCGAATGTATTGATTTTACACTATGACATGGCTTATGGCCCAAAAGTAGCGATCGTGACTCATAACTTGTTATATATGTGATTGTTATGTATGCACCTCTGATTATATATATTTATAGCTTACATTATGTGTTACATTGCAGGCCTGTTTTTAAGTGTGGTATTAAATGGTTACTCAGTACCGTAGCAATGAAGGGATTCCCTTTGTAGGGCCCCTGCCTATTCAATGGGCAGTGCCCTTGCAGGTCTTTTCAGGTGCTACTCAAGTGGGCAACGGGAAAGAGAGTAATGAATTATCCGGTACTGTTAGGATTTTCTCTTTCTCTTTTAATTCCTGGTTTTAATGTTATGTTGTTACTGTAACCATCACTGGTGGATTTTATTTTTATAAATGATTTGATGTGCTACTCTGATTTAAAAATGGATTGTGAATTGTGTTTTATGCTTTTAGCCTTAGCACTTAGTACTGGAACGGTAGGAGTGAACCGGTCTGGTACTAAGTGTGGTGGTAATATCTCCAAGATTCACGATTTTATAATTTGGCTTTCTCAATTTTCTTTTAATAAAACGAAATTTTTCAGTAGTGAATTTTGGGGGTGTTACAGGGAGAGAGAGGTTGTAGGCTAGAATGGTAGGTGCAGGGGGTTGGTGGCAGGTGTGCTAGTGCAGGCATGGGGGGATGTTTGGCTTGTTGTTGGGGAGAAGAAGGAAGAAGAAGAGAAGAAGAAAGGAGAAGGAAGGCTGGGCAGGGAGAGGAGAAATGGGCAGGCCGACCTATGCGAGGGAGAGGGAAAAAAAGAAAGGTTGGGTTGGCCCAATGGGGGGAGAAAGAAGGAAGATAAAGGAGGGATAAGATTGGACAGGTGAGAAGAAGGTCTGGCAGCCCTAGGGATGACAATTTTTTCCGCAGATTCGGGGCCTCGTCGGAGATTCCCCGTTCGGGGAGAAAATTCGAGAATCGGATTCGGGTTTGGAGATTCTTAACGAGGATTTTTCAGAGATGGGGCGGGGGCGGATTTGGGATCCCCATCCCCGAACTTGCCCCGAATAATTATATATATATATATATTTTTATATAATTATATATATGTAATATATAAATAATTTTTTTATATAATATAAATTAAAAGTATAATATAAAAATAAGGTTTGAAGGTCGGGGATAGGTTCAGGAATCGGGTATAGAGTCGGGTTTTGAGGATCGGGTCTGGTTTTAAGGTCGGAGAATAAATCAGGGATGGAAAATAAATCGGGGATCGAGTCGGGTATGGGGATTTGATCCCTGCGGGGATCACGTCGGGGAATCTCCGATAAAAAAAATCGAGGATCAGGTCGGGTTTGGGGATTATTTTCCTTATCGGGTTTGGGGATGGGGATGGGATCCCCGACCCGCCCCGTTGCCATCCCTAGGTAGCCCAACAAGGAAAAAGAAGGGAAGGAGGCTGGTTGACGCAAGAAGAAAAAAGAAGAGGAAAAAAAGGATAAAGGAAGGAAAAAGGAGAAAGAAAAAAAGAAAAATCACCATGGCTCGCCATGCTTAAGCAGCGTAGAGAAAACCTAAGGTCTCGCGCTACCATGGCTCGCCGCAAAAAATCACTGGTGACCGAGCGTAGTTCTCTGGTGCCAACTCCAGTCACATTAGCGGAGCCAATTGAGGAGAATCATTCTTTATTTGCTAAGATTGTTGAGGATCATCCAGCAATACAAGACTTTCTGCCTCCAATCGCCAAAAACCTCATCAGTCTTGATATGCCTTCCTCTGTAGAAATCGAATCCCCTAAATCTAATCAAACTAACTTCATCATCGAGGGTTCTCTTGCATCTAAGAAATCAAATCCATGTGCTCATAATAAATCTATTGAAGAGGGTATGTCCTGGTAGGATAAAGTTTTGATGAATCGACGATCAGATCAAATGATCCCTTTATCATATATTCCGCCTACGATACATCAAGGTGAAATAATGGCTAAAATCAAAAGGAAGAAGTGATCAAGGAATATCAATTTTGGGATACTTCCATTGTCGGAGTAGTTTTTGGAATGAAACCAACATTCATGCAAATGTCCAATTACATACAAATGCATTAGAACCATGTCAAGACTCCCAAGATTCTACTTCATGAAGCAGGATATTTCCTTTTTCAATTTGAATCAAAGACAGATTGTAATGCTATTCTTGATACTGCTCATTGGACCTTTATGAATTTACCATTAGTCTTGAAGACTTGGCACCCTGATTTCAAATTCCAACCAAGTGACTTCCAATTCATCCATACATGGATCAAACTTCCCAATCTTCCACTTGGATACTAATCACCTGATTCCTTGGGGAGGATATGTAGTTGTGTGGGTAGACCTCTGGGAATTAATTAAGTCACTACAGTAAAAGAGAGAATTTCATACGCTAGACTGATGGTAGAACTTGATGTTCAAAAAACTCTCCCATACTCAATCTCAATTAAAACACCAGATGGTTTCGTCTTTCATCAGAATATTGAATATAAATGGAGACCTTCCTTATGTCTAGTATGCCATCAAATTGGTCACTTGGCAATGCACTATCCTTCAGTTCATAAGTAGACCAAGTAAGACTTCCTAATACCTAACATGAAAAGGTTTGGAGGGTGGTGAATGATCGAAGACAACCTACTAATTCTGAGACTAATACATGACAAACAATTGCTCAGTATAACCCAGTCAAACTAGTTCCTAATCCAGCACAAGCCTCCCCTATTGTTTCTATTGCTAACTCAACTGATGTTTCAACACCTAATCAAGTTGGTCCACTTGATATGGATCAACATGAAACCTTACGGGGAGAAATTCAATACCCATGGTTCATAATGGTTAAAGGAAAGAGAGTTATTGATGAATCCTATATCCCTGAATTTGATATACATATCTAATGAATCTAGGTTGCTAGAATGTTAGGGGGATAAATGACCCCTAAAAATAAAAACTCATTCATCATTAGATTAGGGGTAATAAGTTGTCGTTATTAGGGTTAGTAGAAACAATATTAAGGAAAATAAAGTAGCTGATGTGGTTAATAATCTCCCCATTGACTGGCATTGGTGGCATAATTATGCAAATCACCATTATGGACGAGTCTGGCTAGGCTGGAATTCCACAATTTGGAAAATTGAAGCTATCACTCAATGTGCTCAAGGTATCTTAGGTGTTGTTACTGCTATGCACAAGGACATCTCGTTTAAGATAAGCATTATTTATGGAATGAATACAGGAGTAGCAAGGAAAGATCTCTGGGATTGGTTGCTTAGTAGTAATCAAAATTCTCTTCCTTGTGTTGTGATGGGAGATTTCAACATCATCCTTTACCATAACAGGAGATTGCAGGGCAATCCAATTAATGATTAGGATGTTAAAGACTTTAGACAATATGTCAATACTCTACATCTTATTGATATCAAGTATACAGGTACTTTCTACAGTTGGTGTAATAGATAAGAAGGACTTGACAAAATCTATTGCAAATTAGATAGTGTCATGGGCAATCAACTATGGCTTGGCAGCTTTCCCTCCTCATCTGTCACCTTCCAGCCACCCATTATATCAGACCATGCCTCCATGGTTCTAACCATACCTCACTCTCCTATTTCTAGACCAAAACCTTTTTGTTTTTTCAACCTCTGGACACTTAATGTAGAATTTATTCCTATAGTATAAGAGTATTAGTTGAAACAATACTATGGCAATCCTATTTCACCAACTATGGCTAAGCTAAAGGCCCTGAATCATCCTTTAAAACTTCTGAACAAAAGGCATTATGGTCATACTTTAGAAAGGGTGGATCAGGCTAGATCTAAACTCTCAATCATCCGGCAACATTTGACCTTTTCTCCTCTTGATAAAAATTTAATTGATTAAGAAAAGAAGCAATTAGCTCTTTTTACTCATTTATCCAAGTGTGAAGAAAGTTTTCTCTGGAAAAAGCTTTAGTTTCTTGGTTAAACCTTGGGGAAAACAACACTAGATATTTCCATACTATCCTCAAAGGTAGGAATCATACAAAGCAGATACGGGTTATTAGGGATGAGACAGGTAGTTTACAATCTGATCCTATTAGGCTATTATTGTCCAATCCATTCTTACTGAATTTTTTGAGGATCTGTTAGGGAAGACTAATGATGTTTCAGATCAGATCCTCCCAAAAATCATTAATCAAGGGCCAAAACTTTTAGTTATCCACCAACATCAACTATTAAGCCCTATCACCAAAGAGGAAGTACAACAATATGTGTTTTCAATGCACTTTGAAAAGTCTCCAGGTCTAGATGGCTTTAATGCCTGCTTCTACAAATCTGCTTGGGATGTGATTGGAGAAGATATTTGGAAATGTGTCTATGAATTTTTCATTACAGGAAAATTGCCTCTAAGTCTCAATGTTACTACTCTTAATCTCATTCCAGAAGTCCCAAATGCAGATAAGCCAGGTGATTATAGACCTATTGCTTGTGCTAATGTGCTATACAAGATCATTGCAAAGGTCATCACATCTAGGATGCAACCTATTATGGCATTTGTTATAGGTGGCACCTAATCTGTCTTTATTAAAGGGATAATGATTGGTGAGAATATCCTGCTTGATACCGAATTGGTGAAAGGATAAAATCGTTATAACCTATCCCCAAGATGCATGATAAAAATTGATATGAAAAAGGCATATGGCACAATGAATTGGCGCTTCTTGGAGAAAATGTTGCGTGCCTTACACTTTCCTCCCCATGTTGTTTTGCTTATCATGACATGTGTGTCCTCTGTTTGTTACTCTTTAAAGCTTAATGACACTCTCCCCCCCTCAAGGCTAAAATAGGTGTGTGGTAAGGTGACCCTCTTTCTCCGTACTTGTTTGTTATAGTTATGGAATATCTTCATCAAGCTCTTCTGAGATTGTGGAACAACTATGATTTTAAGGCTCATCCTAAGTGTAAAAAAGTGAAGCTAATTAACTTAATGTTTGCTTATGATCTTCTCTTTTTCAGTATAGGTGATGTAAAGTCTATTATGGCTTTAATGGATACTTTTAATCACTTCTAGACCCTCTTTGGACTGAAGCTAAATGTTCTAAAAAGTACAATTTTCTATGGAGGTCAAGTTACTATAGAAAGTAAACTCTTCCTCCAGTCAGCTCTTCATATTGCATCAGGAGATCTTCCAGTGAGATATATTGGGGTTCCATTATTAGGCTCCACCATGCGAAAACATCATTACAAAATCCTCCTGGAGAAAATCAGGGGGAAACTCAATCAATGGTAGAACAAATTACTTAGCTATGTTGGTCGTCTCCAACTCATCAATTATATTCTTATGGAAATGCAAGCCTACTGGAGTCTCTTATTCATGCTCCCTAAACAAGTCCTTCATGACATTAATGTTGCCCGTTGATCTTTTCTTTGGTCAGGAATGGAATATTCCCACAAAAGCCTCGTTGCATGGGAAACAATATGTACACCAAAAGAGGAATGAGGCTTGGATATCTTGAATCTTCATCGGTGGAATTTTGTAGCTATTGGCAAACAACTTTGGACAATTATATAGGGGAAGGAGGTGTTATAGATAAGGTGGGTTCATGCATACTACATCAAGGGTCATAACTTATGGTGTATCAATACCCCTACTAATGCCTCATGGGTCTTTAGGAAGATCGTGGAGATAAGACATGTGTTTTAACCTCATTTCGATCCAGATCATACTCAAAATATTTGCACGAATGTAGAAGAGTACAACATTTGGAAAGTCTATCACCGTGTGCGACCTGGGAAAGCTAAAGTCCCATGGTACAACCTGGTATGGAATATAATTTCTATCCTAAGACACCAATTCATGCTTTGGATTGTCATGCATGGCCGTTTGTTTGCAATAGACCAAATGCAACTGTAATACCCCGTATTTTTTAAACCTAATTTTATTAAGCTTAATGATTTTATTAGCGTAATCTGATGTAAAAATAATAATAATAATAATTATTTTAATTTTGATTTGTTTTATGGATTTATCGACGATTTTGAATTCATATTTTAATTTAAGTAATTGTTGTCGTTGTGAACCATTTTAGACAAATTCATTCACGACCATGATTTTATTATATTCTTTTAATTTCGATTTTCGGTTAAAAATATGTATTCCCATTCTTTCTCGTATTTTGATTTTTAATATTTTAGATTCATTTTCGATTATAACTTCGTCGTGTGATTACGACCTTATTTTTGGAGTTATATTTCGTTAACTAAATATATTTTTTAAATTATAGAATTTCTGATTAAATAGTTAAATTTATTTTAATGATTTTATCTGTAGAAAATATTTCCAACTTTAAATTTATTCATTTTCGGAAATCCTTAATATTTGGGAAGATTTAAATTAAAAAAAATATATTTTCGGAGTTTATTTATGAAATTCTTTCTAGAATTAATTCTCTTTCGTTTTATGCTTTTTGGTTTACGAAAACCGATTTCGAAAATTATTTAAATTAGCTTTGGTTTATCTGAATTTGACTTAAATATTTTAGTATATGTTTTAAATAATTTTTCGGGGTCTTATAATGTATTTCCGTAAATAATAGAAGTTTTTTTCGTTCGTTGGTAAATTCTTCCTAAAATGTTTCCGAAATTCTTTATATAGCCTTTTATTAATTTTAAGCCTTCGGATCTGTTCGAAATAAATTTTCGTTAAATAAATTTTATAGAAAATCTTCCAATAATATTTTTTTTTATATTTTTAGTATTTTATTTTATGTGTTTTTGTAAAAAAAAACCCGCACCCAGCCCCGACCGGCGCCCCTTCCTTCTTTTTCTTTCCCTCTTCCCTTTCCCCGACCCCCTGACCCGCAACCCTAACCCTAACCCTAGCCGACCTCCCTCACCCCTCTCCATCTCCCTGCTTCTCCTCCGTCGGCCACGACTGCCGCTAGCGACGTAGCTAGCCTGACCACCGAAGGCTGCAGCAACCAGCAACCGCAGCAGTAGTAGCAACCAGCGCCAGCCGCGCAGGAGCAGCAACACCACAGCAGCGACGAGCCACGCAGGCCACGACGCCATCCAGCCACGGCATGCTATAGTGATGGTCGGCGAGCACCGGTCAACCTCCGGCGAAGCTTCCCCAGCCTTCTTGCTCCGATTTTTACCAATTTTGTTTGGTATAATTTCCGAAAAACCCTAACCCTTATTTTGATTAATTGGGTATGAATTAGCTTATAAAAAGCTAAATTGATTGTTTGATTGTGTATATATGTGCTGTAAGATTGATTTGGATAGGTTAATTGTGTGGTTGTGTTGGAATTTTGGAAAATTTGGATTTTTAGCCGGGTTATGCCCAAATTTTTCGGATCCGCTCGTTTTTGCGACAAATTGATTATACAATATGTTTTAAAATGTATCAAATTTCATTTTGGAATCGTCAATTTGAGAAATTTATGTAGGTTTTATCGGAATTTGATTCCTAGGTCAAATTTTGAGTGTAATGAAATTGAGTCGTATAATTGAGCCGTTCCGCTCAATTGATTTTATAATACCGTTTAAAATGTATTTAATTTTATATTGGAAGTGTTGATTTGGGAAAATTGTGCGTAATTGATTGGAATTGGATTGTTAGGTCAAAACTCCCGCGGATTTAAATTGGTTTGGGTAATCGGGTTATTTTATTCAATTGATTATATAAATTACATTATAATATATTTAATTACATTTTCGAACCATCAAATGATATATTTTGGCAAGGATTGATCGGAATTGCGTTTCGGGCTCAAAAACCCTAATCGTGCTAAATGGTGTACTTCTTTTATTGGTTTTGAGCAATTGACTATTTCGTATGTTATAAAATGTGTTTAATTGCATTTCTAAACATTCAATTTGATTTAATTTATGGAATTTTAACAAATTGTATTTTTGGGCCTAAAACCCTAGATTTTAAGTGAGATTATGAGATTGGTTATTTGTATAGTTGTTTTGCGAAAATTAAATTTATAAAAGTAGTTGAAATGATCCTAATTGTATTCAAATACCTTTAATTAGGATTAATTGATTTGAATTACCTGAGTTTATGTCGTGGGCTTTAAAACCCTAATTTTGAAAATTGACCATCTGGAATTGATTTATCGGAAGATCGTTTTGTTGAAATTGATTGTCTAGATTTATCTAAAATTAGTTTAATTGTGTTTTAAAACTATCAATTTGAGGTAATCAAAGTGATTTGGCCGATTTGTGGTTTAAGCATTAAAAACCCTAATTTTCGGGAATGATTTTATAAAATTGATTTTGCTATGTGTATTTTATCTAATCGATTTCTGTCTTTGAGTTTTAAATCATTTGATTTATATTTTAATCTTAAATCTTAATAGAGCTATGCTCTTGAGTCCTGAGTTTTGGACATGTTTTCCAAGAAAGGTCGTTTGTCTGGATTTTGTTATAACATATGAATTATTGATTGATAAAATAGTTCTAACTTAGTTTTCGGTTTCTATCGGATCTAGGAAATCTTTCTCGTGGATCCACGAGCTAGTGATCTCTCTCCCTCTTATCTCGCTTAGCTAGATTCGGATCCAGGTAAGTCTCTACTTACCTCTACTTATGGGTAATTAGTAAGGACGTAACTAAGGCCTCCTGTGTGTGTTACATGTTTTACTTGCCTTGGATGCCTCGTACGGTTTATATGCTGTATTCTGTGTATGTTATCTGTTTTACTGTGTAGCGCAGCATGGAACTGAGGTACGTTCTCATGCACTTGTCTGTATGTGCTAATATGGAAATGATGCAAATATGATGTGATGTGATGTGACCCTAGGACACGCATGCTAGGTGTTTTGATGCGGAGTTGTGGAGTGAGGGTTTGAAAGAGAAAAATAAGCAACTAAGATAACCAAAGGGAAGTACGCTGGTTAACGTAGGTATAGGCGACCTTAGTAATCTATAATATGTGAAAGGATAAGAAAAAGGGGGAATTAAATAAATAGAAGAGTGGAAGAAAATAAGGTTGCATGGGGGAAACTAGGGTTTGCATGGGAATGATAGAGTTGGCATGGTGGAAATGATAGGGTTTGCATGGGGAGGTTAAGGTCCGCATGGGGGCGAACCTTATGTATGAAAAGTTACTCTGGGATGTGGGGAAAGTAATGGAAGGTATGTTTGGGAGTCTGGAGGCTCGAGGTGAAAAATAGTACGTAGGGTCATATAAGGGTACCTAGGGTTTGGGGAAGAAGCCCTAATTTGAGAAGGTGGAAAAAGAAAAAGAAAATAATAAGAATAAATGAGGAGGAGTGAGGTATGAGGGAGAGTTGAGTCTGAGGGTCATGATTTGGGTTTCCAATGCGAGAAATGTGTTAAGTATGAGAGTTGCAAAGGGTGTTTAGTGGCCTAATATAAGCGCGGGAGATATCTCGGTAACCTAAACCGAGTAGGGATATAGCTAAGGCTGAATGTGTGACATGTGTCCTACGTGCCATGGATGTTCTATATGATTTATGTGCCGTGGTCTTAAAAGCCATTATTCTAACTGTTTCATGTGTGGCGTGGCTTGGAATCGGGTTGTGTGCATGTGCCCTCATTTGTATGTGATGGTACGCATATACCTTCAGTTTTGATGTGATGTGTTGAGATCTCTGGCCATGCATGACAAAGGTGAAATGCCCTCGAATAAGATACATTAAAACACTAACGACTTAAAGAGAAAGATGTTGAGCCGAACTTAGACCGGTCCACCGGCTATAATAGTGGCAGGGTATCTTACCCTTGCGATCGTTCCACCGGCTATAATAGTGGTAATGCATGTGCCCTTGCGACCGTTCCACCGGCTATAATAGTGGGGGATTTCGTGCTCAACAAACCAAATGTAAAAGTGATAAGACATGGAAATATACTAATATTTACAGTGGAATACCTTGTGAGTCAGGGCCAGACCGGTCCACCGGCAAATAATAGTGGCAGGGTATATTACCCTCGCGACCGTTCCACCGGCTATAATAGTGGCAGGGCATGGCCCTCGCGACCGTTCCACCGGCTATAATAGTGGGGTTCCCGCACTCACATGAATTGATAAAGACTATGATGTAAATTGACTATATTTACCAGAGATCTAAAGAATGAGTCTACTCGATCGGGGCTGAGCATGTCCCTAAGTAATGCTCGGGGCTGGACATGTCCCTAAGTAATGTCCGGGGCTAAGCATGTTCCTAAGTAATGCTCGGGGCTGGACATGTCCCTAAGTAATGTCCGGGGCTGAGCATGTCCCTAAGTAATGCTCGGGACTGGACATGTCCCTAAGTAATGTCCGCGAGGCTAAGTGCCCAATTGGTTTGGTTCGGCATTGCCCATAAATGCCCGTTTGATAAATGCCCGATTCGGCTTGGGTTGGTTTGGCGTTGCCCAAAAATGTCTGGTTGGTTGGATTAACATTTTCCATAAATGCCTGGTTGGTTTATCTAAATCTCTTATCGGTTTAAGATATTACATATGTTTCGCATGTTATTATATGTGTATGGTAGGACTTGTGATGTGGGTTTGAGTATGCGTAATATTGTATCCACATATTGTATCATAATTTAATATGCACTTGATGTTATAGTTTACGTCTCTCCTATAAGGTAGGGTAGCGAGACTTACTCAGTATTGGACCCGTACTGATACTACACTGGTTGAATGGGTCCTGTGATGATCCACCGATGGTGGGGAGCAGACCTCTTGTGCAAGTTTAAGATCGGATACTGTGTTGGGGTGGAAGCCTTGACTTGAGTGAGTAGGAAATCCAAATATTGATCCTTCGGGATTTATTTTTGTTTAGCTATAATTTGTATTACGTTTTTGTTTTGAGAAACATATTCTGAGGTTGTAATCCTAAATCCTATTCTAACTTCTGTTTGACTTACCTCTTGTTAAGGATTTATTTTAAATGTTGTCTTGCGTTTTTGATACTTTGTACTAAAGGTTGATCGGATATAGCCTTAACACTTAGTACTAGAACGGTAGGAGTGAACCGGTCTGGTACTAAGTGTGGCGGTAATACCCCCGAGTTTACGGTTTTATCCTTTGCTTCCGCTAAACCTTTTGATTTAAACAAAATTTTTCAGTAGTAAATTTGGGGGTGTTACAGCAACACCTGGGATTCAATTCAATTTCAACTTGCAAACTTTTTCAACAACATAATGAGACTCTTGCACATCTTTTCTTTGAATGTACCTTCTCAAGCTCAATATGGCTTTCTCTTATGCTTAAGGCCAAAAGTATTCAACACCTAGTCACTCGGGAGCATATTGCTCGATGGCTCATTCAAGGAGTAAGGGGCCCAAGAATCTGCAAAATTTCTTTAGAGCACTAACCGCTGTGGTAATCTATCATATTTAGTAAGAATGAAATAGAAGAATTTTCCAGTAGACTACTTAGTCCCCAATGTAAATCACAAAGGCTATTGTTCGGGAAATGGCAACACACATTGAATTATTCCACTAATGTAAATATTATAGGGATCTTGTTGGCTTAGTAAAATCTTTAGTATAATTTTGATTCTTCTTGTACTATTGGAACTTTGTAGTCTCGTCTTTCAAATAATATATCTTTCACTTACTTACCAAAAAAAAAAAGAAAAAATGAAAAGGAAAAACAGGGAAAAAGAAAATAAAATAATTTTTAGAGTTAGGATTTAGAATTAGTTAAATGAAAAAATTATTTATTAAATTAATTTATTCAAAATTTAAAGTCTTAATTTAAGGAAAAATTTTAGTAAAAATATGGGTTTGGAAATTTATTTAAATAAAAAGAGTATGATAAAATAATAAAATATTTATTTTAATTTATTAAATAATTTTATCCATTTTTATAAATCAAAGTTGCACAAAATAGTTAAATTAATAATTTAATATTAAATTATTTCAAATATGAGGTTAATTATTAACTTTTAGGTTTTAAAATTTTGGGATATTATAGATTGTCACCCACCCCGAGTCCTATACAAAAGTTACAAAATAATATGAAAATAAATCCAAGAATAGAGCTCTATAAGAGCCAAAATGAGATAGAGTATGAGATCCTAATGATTCATACATAAATGCTTATCAATCCAACATAGGACTCGACACTTTGAATCCTACATAACAAATCATGAGATATTCAAAAGAATGAAATAGTCTAATATTAATATGATGAGTGTATTGAGTAAGATTTAATTATCACACATAAGCATGCTCTACACAATATACATTATCATGACATAATAATATCACAACTTCTCAAGGACATGGCATAATGAAAAAAGATTGCATGCTATCATCCAACTATAGTTATATAACACATGCAAATAGTATAGCAAAACCCTAAGGAATATCTAGGAGTTCAATTTTGATTATTGCTCATTTATATATATCATGATCATATATAAATCCAATATTCTATCTTTTAATTCATGGTTGCTTAAATGTTTTCAAGTGTTTACATTAAACACATATTAATGTTTATATATGGATATCATGTCTCATCACAAATAGACACGTAGGTCATAACCATAATCATAGCCATCATAATAAGTAATCAAAATACATAGCCATCTCAGTTAGGAATCATAAAATAGTCATCTTGACAAAGGAATGAATAATAGGATCTCAACTCCACTACACATGAATATTTAGGATAAAGAGACTTTCCAATGATGACATATCTACATCATATCGATCACCAAATGCCACAAAAACTTGGAAATCCAATGCCCCACCACTAATGGTCTCTTGCCACATTGGTCTCACTAACGATATCCTAATCCTTAAGTGTGTGCACTCCCTATAGGATTTAGAGGGACGTATATAGTAGAAAAGACACTAATATACTATACGACTAGCAACTCATTATATTTTATGAAAATGAGAAATGAAAGTCTTTATGAAATTTGTCAATTTTAATGATTAACAAGTAACCTCTATTGGTTTTAAAGAATTACAAGTAACCTTTATCTATTTTAAATGATTATCGTAAACTTTCACATCAAAGAGATAATCATTCACACGTATAAGCATTTATGGTTAACACCAAATATCAAATAATGTTCTCAGATCATTCTAAACTTTGAAAACCATGGATCCAAAGGATCACTATGGATCATAAGAACACTAAAAAATATTTATGGAAACATCCCAAAATTAAAGGCTAGAGGCTCTAAAAAATACTTTTCAACAAACAACAGTAGTACGTCTCTTACTAAGTAAGATTTTTAGAAAATCAAGTGAAGTCAAACTTAGGTCAACAAGGACCTAAAGTCTAACCTAACTTGTTATTCATCCATTTATTCAATTATTGACTCAAAATACCTTTTTAGGACTTGAAACCCTAATTTCGCATTCAAACATCCCAAACTTGAGATAAAATGCTAAAAATCAATCAAAGATTGTAACACTTCAAAAATTCAAGCGAACGATAATTTAAGATATTTTAGAATTAACTACCATAAAATAAGGATGTATGCCAAAATAGAAAAAAATTATATGAAAAAAACACTATTTATGGATGATAGAAAATGTTATTTTATACCGAGAAGCTTGAAAATGAATTTTTTTTAAATATATTTTATTGTAGGGAATTACACTTTACTAAGATCTCCGAGTTATGATAATTTACTATTCAAAAGGTTAAAGTCAATGGTCAATGGTCAAAGGTTTACCATTAACTCCTTATTATGCTAAAATGTCATTTCTTGTTTAATTATCTTCTTTGGTGAAAATACTAATCATAAACACTATTAATCAAGATTAAACCCTACATAGGTGATTATGACGTTATTAGTCAATAACACATTGAAAAAATCAAGAACATGAAGAAAACCTAAAGCTTCCAAAATTTTGACTAAAATTAAAGGTGCTTAATCATGTTGTTAGCTAATATGTTATATATCAAATTTTATCTATTTATTACAATTATTATCATGGTATCATCCAATTAATCAAAATTTACAAAAATCATCATAAACCCTCAAGAACATTGAAACCCATATAATCTTGCAATTATTTCAACAATAAATTAAACTATTAACACATGCTTGAATCAATACATGCTAAACATCAAATCTCATATATAAGTTAATATCTATAACGTGGTATCATTAATTTCATCAAAACTAAAAAAAATCCACAAACCCCCCAAAGTTGGACCAAAACCCTAAACCTACAAAACATGGCATAAATCCATAGATTCACAAATTAAATATGCTTATATGAAGTAAAAATATCTTACTTAAAATCTAAGCTCTAAATTAGCAAAACACAAGAAAATTAAAGACAAAACCAAACTATTCTATGAAGCCTCCAAAAAACTAGAAAATTAAGGAAAAAAATTAGCAAAACCATCACATAAAAACTAAATCAAATGATGTAGAATCTTGGAAGAAATTAAGCTTCAAAAATGTTGGAAAATGAGATAATAAGCTCATGAAAATGGAGGATAAAAAAGAAGAGAAAGTGGAAAATAAAAAGGAGAAAAGTGGATGAAGAAAATTTGTGAAGTTTGTGGTGGAGAAAGTAGTGCAAATGGTGGCTATGGTGGGGTGGTGTTTTTGGGTTCTTGGTAGCCAAGGAGAGCTCCCAAGGTCGATGATGACATTAAAACATGATAAGATCAAATGCTTAAGGTTAGTAGATATTTTTTTAAAAGACTTAAGCATTAAGTTTAGAAATAAATTAACAAAAGAATTAAGGAAATGGATGGAAAAAGTGGTGCATCCCTATGGTAGCCAAAAGAAGATATTTCATCTATTAAAGAGTTAAATGAGTGAATGAGAGGAGTTCCATAAAGATTAGTGTGAAGTAGAAGAAGAAAAGTTTGATGATGTAAACATGCTCAATAATATCTAACGAAATTCATATATTATGAAAATAGCTACATGGCATTTTTAAATAAGTTTGAGCTCAATTATACTTAAATATAGCGATTCCAGAAGTTTTGTAAATTTTAAATAGCTATAAGAGTCATTTAGGGGCTCAAAATACTAAAATAAAGCTAATTAAGACATGAACCATAATTATTTTTAGAAATATCTTATTAGAATTTTGAAATAGTTTAGGAGACCATAGAAAAAATTGAGCATTCCAAAAATGATTGAATTTGAATGATATAGAAGAAGTTTGATAGACAAAAGTGGATCAAAAAGATCTTATAGAAATGAACTTGTGATAAAGGGTTAATAAACACAAATACAACGTTTCAAAAACAAAACTAGGTTTTCAGTTTGATAAAGGATGTAATAAAACATTCAAAATAACATAAATTGTATTTTTAAATACAAAAGAGCTTAAACAAGCCAAGGTTTTCAAGAAATGAGGTATTATTAGAAGTATAACAAGTAATATTTAATCAAGACATAGGGAGGTTAAGGTCAAACTCCCATGTTTAAGGAGGTAACCACAAAATGTCAAAAGGTCAAACAAAATAGGTGAAAAGGTCGTTTTTGAGGTATTAATTGGGAAAAAATATCAAATGAATCCTAACAATTATGAATAATTATAGAAAAGAACAAAATGAATTTAGGAATCTTAATATATAAAAAAATTAGGAAAATAAATTAAATTGGAGGGAAAAAATAAAAATATATAAAATAAAACCTTTCATTAATAATTAGTCGATCGGGAACCATCCATCGTTAACCACAAGCTCTATTGTCTGGCTACCCCATCTAATTTACTATTACTCACCAAAATCCTACTTCTACAATTTTTAACCTAATTAATCTAATATATTTATTACCATATAACTAACACACATTATCTATCTATAATTTCTTTGAATGATACCACACAAAATAAAAAGTTACACATAGGTTTATTAATTATGGTTTAGGGGAAATTGAGTATTACAATACATATGTAAGATTGGTATAACTAAAATAATATCATTATTTAATATAAGTGGTAAATATATTATCATAGCTATATACTTTAATTTCTTAATATCATTCGGTAGTATTAATACTATATATTTATACATTGATAATATATTATATAGCTAAGATATTTTTGATAAATTATTTAGCTTTTATAGCTATACAAAGTTGTAGGCTCTAGCATTTATAACCAAAATATTTTAATATTCCTAAGATTTGTATATCTATAAATAATCTGTAGAGCTATTTTAGTCAAATTATAATACCAATTTTGATATGTTATAATCTAAATGATAGAATATGAAAATTATGTAGCTTTATAAAATGGCCCAAAATATTAAAAAAAATATTTAATCTTAATAAAATAGTTTTTGAAAGTAACTTAATATACATTTTGTAATATAAAAAATACCATAGATATGATAGGGTGCATGTACCATCATATAAAATTGTTTATTCAACCCGATTAGTATATTTTCAAATCTTTGATAAAAAAATAAAAGAAATAATAGCCTATATAAACAACTATAATTTTTTTGATATAAAGGTAAGTCGATGTTTTTGTGGGGTGGAGTTATAGAGAGAGAAAGTTGAGAAAAGTTAGAGCAAAATTAGGGTACTTGAAGCGATTGATAACATGCTATAAATAATTGGGGCCACCCTTATTTATGGGAGTGGTACATAAAGGGTATAGGAAAAAGGTGCAACTGGCTTTTAGAGCCCTTGTCAAGGATGCTTTTTCAAAGGAAAAGGAATTAGTTCAGATGACGCAACATCCTTGGGCCAATCTAGTGTTGTTAGCTGGTTGAGTTTGATGGAAATCTCGAGACAGGAGACTAAGTGTTGTAAGCTTTTATAAGAAGTTTGTGAGCTCTTGAAGGGCCTGGGATTCTTGGGTTGATTCTCGTGATGTGATTGGTGGGTCAATCATGAAGCCTATTTGATGAGAGAATACCATATACCATCTGCAACACCCCCAAAATTTACTACTAAATTTTTTTATTTTATTTAAAAGTTAGTAGAAGTAAAAACCGTAAATTTTGGGGATGTTACCATCACACTTAGTACCTGAGCGGTTTCCTCCTATCGTTTTAGTACAAAGTGCTAAGGCTAAAAAGAAACATAACATAATTTACATAAATTCAGATTTTCATTTACATAAGAGTAGCACTTTAAATTCTTTACAAGAGGTAAAACCCACTATTAGGGGTCACAAGAGTAAAATCATTTAAACAATGAAATAGTAAGGTTAAAAGAGAAACCCTGAAATCTTTCCAGATAATCATTACGCTCTTATCCGATAATAGCTTGAATAGCACCTACAACTAACCTGCAAGAGACACTATCCATTGAATAGGGAGGGTCCACAAACGGAACCCTTCAATACTATGGTACTGAGTAACCATTTATACTAAATTGAAAGGCAGGGCCTGCATGTACTACATCATACATAATGATGTAAAAACGATAACATGTGCGAGCATAAAGATAATCATGGCCACATAAGAACGATTATACACGTCAAACAATAAGAAATGTACAATACGAAGTCCATTTGCTTAGCATCTCCAATAATTAACAAGAGTGACAAGTACTAAGGCCACACTTATATTATATGAATAGATCATAAGGATGAAAGTAACACTTTTAGTCTTAAGCTATTAATTTAACATTATTCAACATCATCACTCAAATTATATCCACGTGAATGCAGGGAACCCACTATGATAGCCGGTGTACTGGAAATACTACTCCAGGGCAGAATGCACCTGGCCACTGTTATAGTCGGTGGACCAGAAATGACACTCCAGGGTAAAATTTGCTTGACCACTATTATAGCCGGTGGACCGAAAATCATCCTAACCTGGCCCCAACCCATGTGGTGTTCCACTGTAAGTGGTTGCTATCTTCCCATAATTTATTAACATCTAAAGTTTGGTTTATTGAGCTCGGGATCTCCCATTATTATAGTCGGTTAACCGAAATACACTCTAGAGCGACACACACCTGGCCACTATTATAACCGGTGGACCGGTACACACATACAACCTCCAGGGTAAAATGCTGTTGGCCACTATTATAACTGGTGGACCGGTATACATATACAACCTCCAACGAAAAAACACTCTTGACCACTATTATAACTGGTGGACCGGTACCATGATATAATCTATCTAGGTTCGACTTAATAATCTTTCACTTTACATGATTAGTGTTTTTCCATTTAATTTGCACAATAATTCCATTTATTTAACTCAAGGGGGAGATCACGAACCTGGAAAGACAAAGGTACATCGGTCATACTGGAGCATATAAGCGATATAGTACCCTCCAACGGTCAACCTAGGGAGGCAAAAGTACCTTGGTCGCACTAGTGCACAAGGATATACAGTTCCCTAATCCATAAGCATGCATACCCCCTAAATAGGTCCGTAGAGCCAGATAGAGTAAGATGTAGGGCCTGGATGGGGTACTAAGGCACACCAGCAAATACCAAAACAATTGTGGGCTAAACCACGTCTTTAGAGCAATGACCCCTAAAGAGCCACCATTTCCGATCTCGAGGTCTTCCACTTTAATTCTTAGTATCTTGATTAATGTGACCATGAGAAACACAATAACCACATACTTAATTATTTCCATTTGTTTCTATTATTATTAATTAATCCTTATTCATAACCACTAAGGCCATCATTTTATAATCCATTTTCATTTTAGAATTTGTTTCCATTTATTCATATTCCATAAAGGGTTATCATATCATAATCATAATACGGTCATAGAATCTGATAGTCTACATCGAAGGATCATGGAACACTTAAACCCTAACATGTACTTCTATCACATCCAACACAGATTTCCATGCATAATTAATCTCTTTCATGAATATGAGATAAACATCAAATTGCACCCTTAATTATCCATTCAACCCTATGTCATGCCATATCCTTGTGATATTCACCAATTTACCGAAATACCCTTATCCTTATAATACACATGATTATACTTAAACAAGTGTTAATAAGGCCATAAACCCTTATCCTATTATTTAATATCCTTTATGTCTTATTATGGGGGCTTATTTAATACATTGTCATGTTATATGCAATTTAATGATTTACCCATTCATCCTTACAAATTTACTGAAATACCTTTTGTTTGTAAAGTTACCAAGTTACTCTTCTAGTTGGTTAAATAACCAAATTGCCCTTTATAGTTTTTAAAATGATTAAATCACCCTTCAGGTTTATTAAATTACCAAATTACCCTTCATACTTATTACGTTTACCAAATTACCCTTTTGGTTAGTTAAATTACCAAATTACCCTTCATACTTGTTACATTTACTAAATTGCCTGTTTGGTTCGTTAAATTACCAAATTACCCTTCATACTTATTAAAATTATCAAATTGCCCCCTTTGGTTAGTTAAATTACCAAATTACCTTTCATACTTATTTAAATTACTAGATTGTCCTTCATACTTATTATTTTACCATTTTACCCCCTTTTACTCTCATAAAATTACCAAGTTACCCTTCTTTTTATGTCAAATTACCACAATACCCTTCCTACCTATCAATTTACCATTTTACTCCCTTATGTTTATAAAATTACCAAATCATTCCTTTTTATGCCAAAATTACCAATACACCCTTTTTATTAATTAATTTACCAAAATACCTTTTTACTTAAAAAATTACCAAGTTATCCCCTTTTCATGCAAAATTACTAAAATGCCCTACTTACTTATTAAATCATCATATTACCCCTTTTATTCATATAAATTACCAATTTTCCCTTCTTATGCTAGATATATTAAAATACCCTTACCACTTAAAACATTAACACCCATGATTCATATACATCATCTAACACCACCAACTATTATTATTTATTATTAATACCCATTATCACCTACCATACATACTTATTTATGCCACACCCCTTGTATAAGAAAAATTAGTAAAATGCCCCTAGGACTCATATTAACATTATCTATGCTACAAATGACCACATTAGCTTATCATGTCATAAACATGCATTTAGCATTATTATTAACAATAAGGCTCCTTCCTTAACTATCATTTCTACACATGACATATAATATAGCATGCTTCTCACTTCAACAACCAACATATACGACAAATCATAATATATTTAACATCATACAACATGTACATAAACATATTTAAAAATCCTAATGTGCTGGTATACGTATATCCACATATTTTAGTAGGGTATAATGGTTACCTTATTTCCAACAATAATTAAACCTTATCGGTACCTTAGTTAAAAGTTTGAGCTTTGATTAGAAAAAATTAATACCTAAAAAATATATAAAAAATTAGCATATTAGAAGTAGAAAAATTAAAGGAATACTTTTTTTTATCAAGAGCTTAATTAATACATACTAATACTAACTATTTTTATACCTCAAAAATTAACAAAACTTGCTCAACATAAGTAGTAGGACTAACGCTTCATGCATGAAATGAAGAGATGAAAATGGATTGAAGAGGAGATGGGAGAAAGGAGCAGAGTTGGTTCGAGTAAGGCTTTTAGGGGCTTGGTTGAGGGCTTGTGGAGGGGAGTGAGAAGAAGAAGAAGAAGAAGAAGAAGAAGAAGAAAGAAGAAGAAGAGAAGAAGAAGAAGAAGAAGAAGAAGAAAGAAGAAGAAGAAGAAGAAGAAGAAGAAGAAGAAGAAGAAGAAGAAGAAGAAGAAGAGAAGAAGAAGAAGAAGAAGAAGAAGAAGAAGAAGAAGAAGAAGAAGAAGAAGAAGAAGAAGAAGAAGAAGAAGAAGAAGAAGAAGAAGAAGAAGAAGAAGAAGAAGAAGAAGAAGAAGAAGAAGAAGAAGAAGAAGAAAAAGAAGAAGAAGAAAGGGAAAAGAGGAGAAGAAGGGAGGGGCTGTAAGGGAATTTTGGTCAAGGGGAGGAAGGAGGTTGGTAGAGGAGGTGTTAGGGAGTTGATGGGTGGTTGTGGCGGTGACAGAAGAGGGGAATGGGTAGTGTAAGGTGGTGGTAGAGGGTGGAGGCTGAGAAAGAGAAAAAAAGAGAAAGGAGGGGAAGGGTGGCAGTAGGGGCGAGGGCTGGTTGCTGGGTGGTGCAAAGAGGTAGAAAAGGGTTCTAGGGGTGGCTGTGGTGGTCGGTTGAGTGCTAAACGTGGTGGTTAAGGGTGGCAGAGCAAAAATAGGGGAGGAGAAGAGAAGGAAAGAAAGAAAAAGAGAGGGGTTCTGCAAGGAGATGAGGGAGCTCGTGGGATGTCAAAAATAGGTAGAGAAGGAGGAGATAATGAGAAGAAAAGGAAGAGGGAAAGAAGCTAAGCGTGGCTCGAATAGGTGGTGCAGGCTGCAGGGGTCGGGATGCAGGGTCACAGGGAGAAGGAAGGGAGAAAAGGGAAAGGAAAGGACACACGAAGGGGTTAGTGTAGGGGTGTGTGGCCAAAAATGGAAGGAAAGGGATAAGGAGAGAGGGAGAGGCATACTACAATGGCAGGGTTGCAGGGGATTGGTTGCAGGCTGTCATGGCTTTTTCGGTCAAAGAAGGGAGGAGGAGGGAAGAAGAAGAAGAAAAGAAATGAGGTAGGCTGGCCGGGCAGGAGAGAAAGAAGGGAGACGGGCTGGCCTATGCGCGCGAAGGAAAAGGGAGAAAGAAAGGAGGGGTTGGGCTGGCCCAACCGGGGGGAAAGGAAAGAAAAAAGAAGGAGGTAGGCTGGGGTAGCGACGCAGAGAGAAGGGAAGAGAAGGAAGGACCAGTGACCCAGCAGAGATGGGAGGAGAAAAAGGCAGATCGGGTGACCCAAAGGATGGAGAAAGGAAGACAAGGAAAAAGGAGGAAAAAGAAAAGGAAGGAAAAATGAGGAAAAATGAGGAAAAGAAAAAAGGAAAAAGAAAAAGAAAAAAGAGGAAAATAAAGATAAAATATTTTTTTGAATAAGGGTATTTAATTATTTAGATGGACAAATTAATTTATTTAAAATTTAATATATTAATTTAGGAGGAATTTTTTTAGTAGAATATGGGTTTGGAAAATTATTTAAATAAAATGAGTATGATAAAATAATAAAATATTTCTTCTAGTTTATTAAATAATCATATCCATTTTTATACACCCAAAGATCTAAAAAATAATTAATTTAATTAATTTAAAAATTAAATTATCCCAAATGAGGATTAATTATTAAATTTTAGGTTTTAAAAATTTTGGCGTATTACACCATCACTCTATTTGAAAATCAGCATACCATCTTAGGTATAATCTAGGGCTTTAACTAAGAGGGTATCGCTTGATCGAGATGGACATTATGGGTGTGTGCCTTTTTTTTGGGAGATACTCATCCTACTGACCCTTCTTCCAGAATTGGGGCGCGTTGTTACAAGTGGGTTTGGGGAGTATAGTTATTAAAACACTTGCTTTGTTATAATGCTTATAGGGTAACCAATGACACAGGGGAAATGAGTTAGGTCAGTGTAAGCCAAGCTATTTACAATGACAAAGAGGATACAACAAAGTGAGTCAGTACAATTAATTTAGGACAATTGATGCAGCAAGGTAGGTTAGATACCTTATTGAGGTAACACGTAAGAGCTAAGTATGCTCCCCTTTGTAATAAATGAAGAGTTCAAGCATACAGATATGCCTTTGGAATATTTAAAAATGAATTTCATTTTGAGCAAATGTCACCTATCCCTGCTTGTGAATGTTAAATTACCCTTAGACATCCTAGTCTTTCACTCCCTAAGTTGTCATGTTTCACTTCACACACCATACCCTTGCTACTAGCTTTATGCCCCACCCTTTATCTCAAGACTATTTATCTTCCCAAGGAGGTGCGTAGGTGAAATGATTGTCAAACGTTGGGAATTGGCATTAATCAATGTTGAATAATATTAAATGCAATGATTTCCCAAGATCATTCTTATTCATGAAGCTCCATTCCTTTGAATTCCATAAGGATTTATTCGTTTGAGCCTAGGTAAGTATATGTAAAACCCCTTTTGCTTGATCTCTCCCCTTTGTTTTTATATCACATTTGCAAATGAAAGATACACTCCATCTCATGTATCCCAAATCTTCCCCTCTTTGTGCATTTCTAATCCTATTTCATAAGTAATCTCGTTCAAATAGGGCTCCCATCACCATTTAAACACCAAATTCTACATGGATTCCCATAAAGATTATTAATTCTATGCCTTAGAGTGTCAAAATTAGTGGTGTTGCAAAAAAGTTATCTGTATGAATGGGGGCATAAGTTGTAGAGTGTGCATGACTGCTATACTAGATGCTAGCTTGCACCCCCATAGCTGTAAATCCTTAATGATGTTACTTATTTTCTATTTTCAGTAACTAACCTATTCATCTTCACCTTCTCTACAAATTTATTCTTCCTCAAACACATCCACCCTAATGTCTCCTCCTCTTCTAAACCCCATGAAAAACTTCTGACATGGAGTACTAGTCGACCTCCAAAATACTAAATATTCCACACCCAAATATCCACTTTCCCTATAGGCATTATTATAAACAACTAACTTGAGAAGCTTTTTATCTTATAACATTTCCCAAGAACATCATGATAATTCAACCCTCAACATTTGATCAAGCTAACAGCCCTCCAGAAAGATGCATGATGCTACACACTGAGGCTCTTTATGGCGGGGTTTGTCTTTCTCTTCATTTATTCATAAAATAACTTATCCATGTGTGCTAAGTGAACATTATCTAATTTATGTTAAATGAGTTGAGGATGATCTCTAGATTTCTGTATGAGTTAGAGTTGGTCAAAGTTAGACCCATTATCATGCTATTTAGATAACTTATTTAAATTCCTACACCACCCCTCTATCGAGGGTTTCTACTTGATCCAAACTTTCAACCCCAACAATTTCATAAAGGTGCCTTAGTCCTTTGTGAAGGGTTGGAAGCCCCTATACTTATTTATACAAAGGAATCCATTTGGGATATGCCATCATGGGCAATATGAGCAACAATGTGTGCCATGAGCTGAGGTTGTCAAAAATGAGCAAGCTGACATGAACTACTAGATAAAATTATTTAAGGAGGGTTTGATCATAAGCAATAACTACATTATAAATGAACTAATAGCCTTTAGGAGGGTTAGTGTGATTTTTGAAATAAGAGTACATTGTATCATTATCTAGGCTCTATCTTTCTCTTACTTGAACTTAACCATTATGAAACTCTTTAGATTATTGTGTAGAGTTCCAAACCAAACTATGTTGTCTTAAAGAGGTAGAAAAAAAATGGAGTCAAGCTAGTAAAGTAAGAGCATTGACGACATGCCCTCAAGTAGTGACTCGTACCTTAATAGTGAAGGAGATCCCTATTATGGTTGTGGATTGAATGTGATAGATAAAATAATAGATTAAGATAAGGAATTTCTAAAGAGATGGATGCCTAGTAACCACAGAAAGAAAATATTTGTGGAAGAGCCAACCGGCCCAGGCATGGCATTGTCATTCCCTAAGGAGACCTCATTCTTTGAGTGTCACTTAAACAATGAGATTGACCTAGAACTTACCAAGGCTATTACCATGTGGAAGGATAAGGAAGTGTTATGTGGATAAAAATGAACTTAATGTTTTCAGGTGATATAAACTTTACATTTCAAGTAAAACATTACTAGCCATTTTTCTACTTTGATGTGGGTATTTTTGTTACTAAAGTGTCAACTATTAAGGATATAACAGTTAGTGATGAGGGATAATATGTATGACCAATTCCACAATAGTTGGAAGGAACAATACCAACTCTAAAAGAATCATTACCAAATGAAGGAGTGTGAGAGCTTAAAGAAGGAATTATAGTTAGTGAATAAGGATTTAGGTTTTATGTCAGATAAATAAGTCTTTTAAAGAGTCATCCATGAAGGCTAATGTGTTAAGGGAAATTATGTCCCACTTGGAGACGGATATCAAATTCAAGAAAGGGCAGTTGCATTTGTTGTTGGGGGAGAAGAAGGAATAGCAAAACGATTAGGGGAAATTAAAGCTTTTAATGAATTAAACATGAATCTCTAATAAGATAAGTGGATCTTCTCAATAAGCTTAATGAAGATGGTAACAATAAAGTGTTATATTATGGGAATAAGTTGACACAACTAAAGAAAGACTTAGATACTCAAAAGAATGAGACCAATTGAGTTCGTTGGGAATCTTATCAAGATAATGAGAAAACATAGACATATATTGATATATTGATACAGATTTTTTTTTATGAAATTAAAAAAAAAACAAGGTGATCCATGAAAATGTTAGCGAAAGCCATGAAGTATACCCATCAAAAGCATGAGAGCATGCAAGCTCAATATGATAGAGTTGTGGCTAATGCTCGAATTATGAATCAATGAGAGGGCTATGATGAATACATGAGGAAGGATGAATCTGGTGGCTCGGGATGGCTTAATAAGATATGAAAGGCAAGCGTATGAACCAACCAACCTTAAAGTAATTATGTTCCCAAGGTTGTCGGAGGTGGTGACTGTGCAAGTGCAAAAGAGGGGACAACATCATGGATAATGATAGGAGTATGTTATTTGAGGCATAGTTCTTTATAATTACCAATTATCCCCTTTTGCTATCTCTCTCTTTCTTATTTCAGTAGTTCCCCATCACTTTGTTGTCATTTTTACTAATATGGTTGGCTTGTAAATCCTTTTCCTTTCTATGTAATGAAATTATATTTCCTTTCCACTTGGCCTAATTCCCCTTTATTTTTCCTATGGTTTTATTATCTCTTGGTAATGTATAGATAAATGATAGGTCCCGATAAAGTGACCATAATGATTGATCAAGCCATTATAAATCAACTAAGCCCCTCAAGGAGAATGAGGCTTAGTGTTTGAAAGTGCATTAGTCTTTCAAAACAAGAGGTGTACCTAGGGATTAGTGGCTTGGTAACACACTTGTTGTGACTATTTAAATAATGAGGCTTATTAGAAAAAAAGTGTATTGATCTTTCACTACACGTAGTGTACTTGGGGTCTTAGTGGCTCGAAAGAGTGTCGGGTGTGCTACTTTAAGAATGGGGGTTTGTGGTGGAAAGCACATTGGTATTTTATCACACCAAATATTTTTTGGGGTTTAGTATACAAATCCATTTCTTGTAAACCATAATTAATAATATAATTACAACTTGATATATTATGTGAATCTCATCATAGAAATTATAGGGGGATAATATTTGTTTAATATGTTTATATCATGTGTTTAGTTTGGGTGGAATTTGATTAGGTTAACTAGGTTAAAAATGGCAGAATAAGGATTTTGGTATTAGATGGTCGATCAGAGTAGAGGTAGTTTCACTAGGGGGTTCTAGTAGAAGATCAGTGGTCAACTAGAGATCATCTTAGGGTTAGATTATGTGATTTTTACATGGGTTTTTGTGGTATTTTGATTTTGTAAACCTTTTCTTCATTCTTTTTTGCCTTCCCTAGACCTTCCTTTACCTTGGAATCATATCCAAACCTTATCTTCTCTCATTACCCATGATCTTGGCTATAATCGCATCACCTTACCTCTCAACCACCTTCTTACTCAGTTTTCATCCATTTATCAACTTTTTAATTCAAGTGTGAATGAAGAAAACTTGGTCAACTATCCCTTATCTTCCATATTGACGTTTGAACCCCTTTATGCCCTTTTGTGCCTTCATTTAATTTATTCTCTCATTTTTCTTCAATCCTTGGTATTTGATGTTCTCTCTTCGCTAATCTCTATTTTTTTTAAGATTGCCTAAGTGTTGAGAGCTCCCTTATTCTTCAAGCTATAGAACAAAAATCTTTATCCTCTCTCCTATTATTTTTTCTTTTTTCTTTTTTCTTCCTCTAATCCTTTATGTGTCCTAATTATATTTTCCTTAAGTATAAGGATATTGATTAACATATTTTTTTTAATTATTTTATACCCTTTTAATTTAGGTTTTGATTATTTATTTGAATAATATGTGACGTTATTTATGTCATTTGATTTTTATGCGTTTTACTTATATAATCTCAAATTTTTAATTAATTTTGAGCATAATATTGATTTTCACATAGCTTTTGACATACTATGGTATTTTGATAATAACTTTTACATATGAATATGAATTTGAATTTAGTTGATTAAAATTTATATATAAAGATAAAAATGATATTTACAACTTCTATATATGGTAGTGTTTTCTAAATTTGATAATATATAGATCATAAATTAGTTGGAAGTTTTAGCTGAAATATGGACTTATTTGGGATTTTTTTTATGAGAATTTAATTTTTAAACTTTCTTTTCTTTCATGTGTAGCCCCGCATAGGTGACTATTAGCATATGATAGAAACATATGAGAGAGAGAGAGAGAGAGGTTAAACAAGGAGGGTCATCTGTAAAGAATAAGAAAGGAAAAATAAGAGATAAATAGAAGAAAAGAAAAGGAAAACAAAAACTATGAAGTATGGAAAATGTTGTAAGTATGGAAAATGAGAGGCTCCATATTAGATGACACTATATATATATACCTAGTTATATGTGGAAAAAAAAGAATGGAGGGCAAGAGAACGAAACTAGAGTAGATGTACAAGAAAAGCTGAAGGAAAAATCTAACGCCATCGACCAAGCACAATTTATTTTTCAATAAGATTTTGGATTTAGAGTCCTATAATTTTATATTCTAATTTTCTAAGGTTCAATTATTTATATATAATTTATATTTTTTTATTAATAACATGCCCTATTTTTGTTTTACTGAAAATATGGAGAAACCCTATTTTTTATATTATTTAATTAATTGATTGTTTGATTTATAAATTATGGAATGTATTTTATGTTATTGTTCTTAATTTTATCTAATTAATATACTAATCATCTTCAATTAGTGTCGGACAAGTCGAGTTCAGAGCAAAAGTTAATTCCACTTTTAGTTGAATAACTGAAATAGAAATTGAATAAGTTGGGATAATAATTACATGATTTCCACAAAAATAAGGGGTGATAATTAATTAATTGAACATAAAACACAGTCCTTTATTTAAATCTCTTGACCAAAGATAGTGGAAATAATAATAATCGGTGATAAGATTAAGTAATTCAAGAGAATGTGTTAGTTATATATTTACATTACAATATAGTGGATAATTAAAAGTGTTAAGTAATTGGCTATTTGAATTTTATAATTGGATAGAAGTGGATTTAGATTCTTGGTAGCTTTTATAAATTTAATTAATATTCATTAGCTTTTATTTATTTCTAATTTATAGAATTTTATCTGAAATTCTTAGTTTACATTAATAATTTTTATTTATTTATTTTGGTAGCCTAGGCCTAATGCAGTTAATTAGAGTTTGTGAGTTCTTAGTTAATCTACATGGGAATAATAAATCGGTACTCATAGGTGCCAAATATTACTTGCGATTGATATACTTGTCTATTAGTATATTTGATTGACATCAAGTGTTAGATTTTGGGAAAAAAAGTTAAATATTTGCCTCCCTTTTTCCTTCCTTGTGTTGCGCCACCCATTTTTTGGGTATGGCTCTCTTCCTTTGGTTTTTGATGATTATTATGATTATATTATTGTTTTATTTTTTATTCCTAATTATTTCATTCGGTTTATGAATTTTTAAGGAGAATGAGGAATAGTTGAGAGGTAGGCCTTATGGTGCTTCCTTGTTCTTGTTTTGTTATTTGTGCTCGGGAAAAGAGGCATTACATATGCTTCTTATAACGTTGTGAATGTTATTTGTTAGCACAATAGGGTTTGGTTGTTGTGTTTAGTTGAGATTTATGCATTTCTTATAACCTTGTGAAGTATGTTTAAATCATTTTGTAGTAATCTTCCCTTATGCGTGTGTGCATGAAATTGTTGAGATTTCAATATGTATACATATAATTATAAATTTTTAAAAACTTCACATAATTTAGGGATAGTTTAGTCTTTTCACATAAACTCTACAATTTTCAAGGATGTATGTCTAGTATGTGTTATATTATAATAGATCATGAAAAGTATGTGATACATGGTATACTAGATATTCGTGATTAATGTTTTATATGTTAAATGGGATTAAGTGTGATTTAGGGGCAAAATGATAACCTCGCCACTTTGAAATTTTTTTTAGAATTCTAATTTATTTTAAAGTGTTTGTTTTAATGTCTTTGGCCTTTTCTTGATAATTGAGGAGTTATAATCGAGATCGATATTAAAATGGTCATTTTTTAGATAATTAGGGTTTTAAAGGCATTTTGGTTATTTTTTACTAGGATGAGCCTAAGTGCAAATAAAAAAATAGTTAAGTATATAATAAAAATTATCGTGCATTATGCGATATATTATGACCACCTTATTAAGATATTAATACTTAAAGTGGGTGCCGTCAAGATTTGGGAATGATTTATTCCCTAGGGTTATATATCTTAGAGATGAGGTAGGTGTATCACAAAAAAATTTACTTCTAATTTTTATTTTATTTTTTGGAAGCATTAATAGTAAAATATTGGATGTTACGCTGCAACTAATATATAAGAGGTATTCCTTATACTTCATCTATGTCAGGTGCAAGACTATCAAGTAACTAATAGTTAGGGATCGGTTATGGAAAACACTTGATCACAAGATAACATGAGATTACAAATATAGATAGAGAACATATATGATAGAAAACAAATGACTGAAAGTCTAGAGAGAGAAAGAGAGAGAGATATCCGAATAACTACACACTTGAACCAACTAATATCTACTCACCTCAGCAATCACAATGAAGGCATTAATCAATAATTTCCTTCAAAATAGGAAATTAATTGCTTGTAGAAATAAGCAATACCCATAAAAATAATGGTTAATATGCTATGTATTGAGTAAGGTAACAATACATATCTATAGAACAGGGCATGTATTGCACAAAAAACATTAGCATAATGACGAGATAGATATTATACATGCATAAATACTCAAGATATAAGATGATCCAAGAGAGAACCATATTTAAATTTTATCATCGGGTGATTAAAAAAATCATCTATTTAGTCATATTGATATCAATGACCACTTATAATACAACCACACTCTACTCTTGCCCCTGTAGATGAGAGAAAGATAGCCAATCTCACTAATATGTAAAATTTACTCTCCTATTTCTCTACAGATGAGAGAAAGGTAGTGAACCTCACCAATACTCTCACATCTAAGGTAGAATACACCTAAGTTACTAGTAAACTCATCATTAAGTATGTGTACCCTTATAAGTTGGTGGATTGGTCAGATAAATAGTGATGCATATGATAAAAAAAATTGGAACATGCTTAATGGAAGAGGGTGTATTAGGGTATGTTACCACCGAAATAATAAAGAAAAAGAAGAGGGGGAAGAGGGTCGGTTGTATTTAATCTAAGGTACCCCTAAATATCAAACACTCACAATTACCACTTAAGGCTTTAACTATTGAGATAAGACTTGTGACATTTTTAAGTTGAAAGATAAAGTTTTTGCTCAACTTTGAATGAAGGGTTTTGAATCAAAACATATGCAAGTCAAGGTTGGATGATCCATTGAGTGAGGGTTATAACATATTTATAGTGGAAACCCCTAAATTTACAAAGTATATTATACCCTCCTCCATTACCTATACAGTTATAGTCTAACATATCTTAGCCATTTTGGTTATGTAATACAAGCTAAATATTTAGTTGAGATAAAACTAGGGTAGGTATCAACATATGGGGCTAATTATCGACATCCATACCCCATTATGGCTCACCTTACATGCTAAATTATGTGATTAATAAAAGTATAAATCAACCTTTCACTGCTAAAATAAGATAAATTAATTGTGGATGCAATAATGACCTGAAAATTCTAGGTAAAAATTCCCTTAGTCTAGCCAGTAACACCAACTTGGGTATTACCCAATAGTAGTTGCTTTTTGTCTTCAAAAAATGTCTTAGACTTCTACTATATTATATCATCATTATACACTTGATTTGTCCTCCCCAAAAGTGTGCCATATACTATAGCAATCTGATGGTTTTACTTGGTCAAGTAGCACAAGTTGATCTTGTTTGAACTCGATTAAACCAAATGCAACAAAAAATGGCTGGTTGGTCGCTTATTATGCACCAACTTGCATGGCTCAACATGACCAAGTGCACCTCCTTCCTTCCCAAACTTAACTAATTAATTTTATCCAAATTAAGATTGTTTTATAATCCCATAATTTGGAAAAGTTAATTAGTGAAATGTCATTAGAAGATGCTCCTGGATCAAGTAGACTAAAGTCATATGGTTCTGTTGAGACAAGGCAATCATTTCAATATTTAGTAATTTCAATACTTAGAATTATTTTAGTCTTATATTATTGGATCTTCCAATTTAATTATTAGTGTTTTATTAAGTCATCAACTAACACTTAACACATAAGGTGCATCACTTGATTTGCTTAATGTCATTAGCCTTCTACTTTTATTACTATTGATTTATCGTAATAAAACTACTTATCACGATCCCCGATTATTATGAATTTATTCCAACACTTATAGTATATCAATAAAAAATATATTGAACATATTATAGGAGTAAAGGCAAGACATAAAAATAATTGTTAAATACATAAAAGAATCATCTCACAAGGTAAAATACCATAATACCCTAACAAACCCAATTTTACAAGTACACCATAACTTCATCCATAAGGCTTTCCAACTCATAAAATTTAACACACTAACCTAAAATATTATTAAAAACACCATATCCAAAATTCATAACTTAAATCTAAAGTTTCACACATAAAATAATGATCTTACCTTTTAGGTTACTACCCCCAATTTAAGCCATCTTTCAAAAAATCATACCTTATGATTCTCATAATTTATCAAGATAATTCACAACCATTATCATCATATTTAGTCCTATATACTAACTTTACAACACTTGAATTTCCATATTTGACCTAAAGACCAAAATGTCTTTAGTTCACCTAAACATATCAAATTATATTTTTTTATAACCCATGTCATTCTCATCCAAAACGTAACATTTATATATGCAATTTATTGTAATAACCTCAAGGAACCAATGAAATATTTATTCTCTTCAAGAACTTACAAAAATACCATTTTATCCATATGACTGAGACTCCCCATAAATTTACCCAATTCTATAAATCTTCAAATCTTACTAATTTTACACACAACACCAATTATATTATTGTTATGCTAAAAATATAATTTACCAAAATAATAAAATAATACACAACACCACAAAGGTCATATGTTTGAGATTCCCGAAAGGCATAACCCCCCCTCAATTTGAGATTTCAACATAATATATAAATCACCATACTTGGACATATTGTAATTTACTCATATGAAGCCTTACAAATATAACATTATATATGTTCACACTTAAGATTTTATGGCAAAGCCTATCAAGGCATAAAGTATAAAAACTTCTCATAAAAATTAAAAAAAAACTCTAAAATCATGCATTTTACAAAATAATTCATAGATTAAAATTTGAAATGAAACCTAGCAGGATTTCTAGCATGAAATCTGTAAAATAAAGATATGTATTCCTTACCAAAGCTAATCTAGTCTCTAAGCAAAAATACTTGTAAATATTAACCTCCCATACTTCGATCACCTAAAAGAAAATTTTAAGGATTAGAAAAGGAGAAAATGGTAAGGGTTAGAATAGAAGAGAAAAATAAAGGGGAGGCAAATAAATCCTCTAGGTTCAAAAAATGGGGCTTGAATAAAATTGAGTAAGCCTTCACTAATTTATAACCTCAACTCTCTTTTGCTTAAAAATAAGCACCAAAGAGTTGAATTTAATATTTTAGGAGTAAGAAGATATGAGAAAAATAGAGAGAAAGAGTGAATAGGGGCTTGGCCAAAAGCCAAGAAAAATACAAGTTAAGAATAGGAAGATAGGAGATAACAATGTTGAATGTAGAAAATTGACTAACTATAAAAATGATCAACCAAGGGCAATAACCCTGTAACACCCCAAAATTCACTATTCTTTTTCCGCCACACTTAGTACTAGACCCGGTTCACTCCTACCCTTCTAGTACCAAGTGCTAAGGTTAAAATTATTATTGTTAAACTTGAATTAATACTTAAACTAAAAGTTCATAACACAAAAATCAGAGTATGCATAAAAGTTTGCATAATTTTGAAGTATAGAATCAAAGTTCTTTTAAAGGAAATAATGTCTACAAACATTAAAGTTTGAATCTGGAAAATTTAATACATAGGAGACATGACATAAAGGAATAAATATCATAGGAAGAGTAACCGGCCACGCCACTCTGATCATCGAACCAACCCATGATTAATACTCAGCCCCACCTGATGCCTCATGGACATTAATGGCATCAAAATAGGTATCGCTCACCTACACAAAGTCAGAAGAGCCTTCTACTAGTAGGAATGAGCAGCACCCATAAAAGGGTGATCAATACGCTACGTACTGAGCAAGGTAACCATGCACTAAGGCCAACACATATAAGCACATAATTCAAACCAGATAATAATAAAAATAACATACGATCACTTCGGAGAAATAATAATCAAAGGCCATTTATAGTCCGGATTAATTATTTAATTAATCTCTTATGGATACTCATTCCACATCATTCTCTTTATCAAGTCCATACGAGTATGGGAACCCCACTATTTTAGCTAGTGGATCGGTCTCCAAGGCACTTCGGCACCTGGTCACTATTATAGCCGGTGGATCGGTCACTTATAGGGTAATATACCCTAACTACTATTATACACCGGTGGATCGGTCTGGCCCCTATTCGCATGGTGTTCCATTGTAAGTACTTAGTGTCTTTTATGTGTCTTAGCAAACTCAGGATTTGGTTTATAGGGCTTGGAATCCCCCACTATTATAACCGGTGGATCAGTTATACATAGGGCAACATGCCCTAACCACTTTTATATGCCTATGGATCGGTCTCCAGGGTACCTCGGCACCTAGCCACTATTATGCCGGTGGATCAGTTTGGGCCCAACTCAATACTCTTTCACTTTACATGATTAATGTCTTAAGTGTCTTATACAAAAATTTATAAAACGTCTTCAATAATTCCCTTAGGATATTTGATAGATCGATTAGCCAACTGAAGGGACATATTAGTGGGTTTTGGTTCCCCTAGACCTAGACGCTTGAAAACAAAGAAATGCATCAAATTAATGCTAGCACTAAGATCACACAATACCTTCTCGAATTTTAGAGACATGCATGACTAAACTCCCTCTACGCTTATCTTTCAAAGGTCCTGTCCTACATCAAGGGACTCATACACCTCCTAACTCGACCCTAACTCTTTTCCTTATTACCCACACTCACACTAGAGCCCATTTGCCATGTGTGTGGGTCAAGGCCCACTACTTTTTCACCTCCAATCCACTCACCACCTCCCTCTAAGGTTTTTACCCAAAAACCCTAGTTTAGACCTAAATGTCCCATCCTACTCCACCTTACACAACTCAAATTATTTTAACACACCACCCATCACAATCTATAGATTCCACCTTCACCATCACACTTTAATCACCAAGTACATGTGTGACCACGAAACCCTAAGTGGTCACGCCAAACCCTAGCTGACTACTTCAAACCCTAGCTCGATTTCCTATGCGCCCTTATTACTGTCCCACATACTATTTTTCATTCAAAGCATTCCAACAACCAAACAACACTTCCATTACCTTCCTCACACCTCAAATCCATACGTAAAATTTACCCCCATGCAAACTTTATACCTCCCATGCAACCCTTTGAACTTTTTCATGCAAAACCCTAACACTCTCATGTGAAACCCTAAATTCCCCATGCAAACCCTAGGTTCTTCCGTAAATATTTATATTCTCCCATGCAAATCCTAGATTCTTCCATACATATTTAGATTCTCCCATGCAAGCCCTATATTCCTCCATGCAAAACCCTAGATTCCTCCATACAACCCTAGATTCCTCCACTCATGGTCATGCAACGCTTAGGTCAAATCCACCTCGTTTCACTCCATATCAACATATTACATAACCTAGCATGCATGTCTTATAGGGATACACAATAACACATCATAATCACAACTTATAAATATTATACACATGCTATAAAATAACACATGAATATACCTCAACTCTAAATCATACGGCACATATATTATTTATAACAATACACATAAAATACATCATATAATATGGCACATGGCATACAAGGCATGTAAAACACATTATATACAAGTGGCCTTAGCTACACCCTTACCTACAACGATACTAGTCTTGGAGCACGCTCCTACGATTCCTTAGGGCTTTGATTTGTCTCACCTATAAGAGAGAAAAACTAAAGATTAAGTTCCCTCCTACTAAAATTACTATTATTTCTTAATTTATTCAAAAATTAGGGTTTTTGATAAAATAATAATATATTAATAATAATGACATTAACTAATTACTAGTTTTGCTAAAGATATAATAAATAATAGTAATATTGTAAAAGTTGATAATATAAGGATTGAAGACTTTACCCTAATAATAATAATGATACTACTACTAATAATAATAATAATAATAATAACAACAACAACAATAACGAGAGTACTAATACTAATACTAATAATAATAGTATGGTTCGAAATAGATGGTGGAATAAGGGATTCGACCCTTCACCAAAATAACACAAATTATAATAATAATAACACACAATAATAATAATAATAATTGTATAACTCAAAGCTAATGTAAAGTAGGGTTTCGACCCTACTTTGAAATAATAATAATTCTAATAATAATAATAATAACACATAATAATAATAATATATTCAAATAATTGAAATAAAATAAAGCTTGTATAAATAGTGAAAAGGGGTTGAGAGGGTTTAGGGTTCCACCTTGGGTTCGTGGTGACAAACGGCGGTAGTGGCGGTGGCTGGAAAAAGAGAAGAAAAGGGGAAAAAGTTGAGGGCTGGGAAAATAAGAGGGAGAATGAGAGTGGAAGTAGGGGTGTTTGTGACTGCCTAGATGGAGAGGATTATAATGAGGGTGGTGGCACAACCAATGGTGGCGGCGCACAGCGGCGGTAGTGGTGGCCGAAAGTGGAAGAAGGAGAGAAAGAGAGGAGGAGATGGAGGAAGAGGGAAAGAAGAGTAGGGGAGAAAGAAGAGGGTCTGCATGTATTTTTAGGAGGTGTAAAAGGCAGTAGTGGCAGCAGAAAAGGTGGTGGACGGTGGTGCGAAGGGTGGCAGGGGCGGAGGAGTGGTTGATCGAGAAGGAAACTTTACACGGCTGGGGTGGCTCGTGTAGGGAAAATTGAGGAAGATGGGTGGTGTAGTTAGTTAGAGGGCGATGCAAGGAGTAATTAGGTGGGTAGAGTGGGCAGCAGCGTTGGCCGACAACGGTAGAATGGTCGTCTAATTGGGCAGTAGGGTTTGGGGAAAATTTTGCTGGGTTGTGATAAAAGTTTTCGATTTTGGCTGCTTAAGGGTATCTATAGGCTAATTAGAGAGGGATAAGGTTAGATAAGTGCCGAGAAAATAGGGCAGTTGGAAGAGGGCATCGGCCGGAGAAATTCAAAATGAAGCAGCCTACAATTTACTAGGGAAGGAAGGAAATCATGCAAGAAGAGAAGAGAGGAATGGTTGGGTCGAAGTGGCCGGCGAATCAGTAGGGGAGAGGGAGGAGAGATTGGTTGGATCAATAGCAAGGTTGGCAGCATGATTCTCGGAGGCATTGTAGGTCAACGGAGGAGGAAGGAAAAAGAAGAAGTGCACTCGTGGACCGGGCAGCTGAGAAGAAAAGAAAGAAAGGGAGAAATGGACTGGGGATATGGGAGAAGAAGAAACGCGACGTGTTGGGCCACCGAAGAAGAAAGAAGAAAAAGAAAGAATTGGGCCATGGACGAAGGAAGAAAAGGGAGAGGGGTTTGGGCCATTGGACTGGCGCAGGTCGGGGAAATGGTAAGAAAAAGAATAGAAGAAGAAAAAAAAGGAAGAGAGAAAAAGAAAAAGGAAAAAAAGAAAAAGAAAAATAGGTGGGTTGGATTGATTAAATTACTTTGGATATTTATAATATTTAAAAATAATAGTATTTAAATAAAATAATATTAAATTCCCTTTTTAGGCTAATTTAGGGTTTTTTGAAAGATTTTTCCTAAATTCCATTTTAATTAGCAAAATACCCAAATTTTTTTAATTGAAATATTTATTATTTTCTTCTTAATTTGCCCTAATTAATTCCCTTTTATTTTAATAAAAATAATTTATTTAATTAATTTTCCTAATAAATCCTTATTTAACTAAAATTCTTAAAAATTAGGTTTACTTCAAACCCCTTTACATTTATTAACTAAGGCAAGAGAGTGAGAGAGAAAAATTTAATGGGTGGGTTTCTTGCAGGTAAGGTGGGTGATTAGCATAGGTGAGAGAGTGAAAGAGAGTTGGTAGATGGTGACCAAGCACCATGTGGGATCTAATCATAAGGTGTAGGTAGGACAGATTTTTAAAGGTCATGTGTCTAAGAAAGTCAACAATGATGGAAAATGATTTAGGTAAGGTAGTGAAATGCCCTGAAAATTTCTAATTTTAAATAGTATATTTAAATGAGGTTTTATTATAAAATTTAATTAAATATATTAAATTATTTAAAATAAAATTAAATTAATGAGGAAAAATCAAGAATAAATTTATAAGTATTTTAAATAGGAGTAATTTGGGTATTTTAACTAGTTAAATATTTTAATTTGGGAATTAACTAAATAAATTATTTGATTTAAAATAAGCAGGAGAAAATAGTTTGAAATTCATAATAACTTTATAAATAATTTAATTGGAGAAATTTAGTGTGTTTTACTAATTAAAATGGAAATTATGGAAAATCTTTTAAAAGTCCTAATTTAGCCTAAAAAGGGATTTAAAAAATATTTTATTTAAATATTATTATTTTTAAATATCCCAAATATTCTAATTAATTTAATTGAGCCAACCCACTATTTTTATTTTTTCCCTTTTCCTTTTTCCTTTTCTTTTTCTTTTTCTTCTTCTTTTCCTTCTTCTCCCTGAACTAGGCCAGCCCGACGGCCCAGTCTTCTCCTTTTCTTTTCCTTCGGTCCAGCCCGGGCCCGCGCGACTTTACCTCCTTCTGCCGCCCCTCGATGCGCCGTGTTTTACTTCTTTTCCAACTTAAACTCAGCGTTCCATTTAATGCCTCCTCCTGCGTTGCCCGACCGCCCGGTCTGCCCTTCTTTCTTTCTTTTCTTTTCCCCTAGACCGACCGGTCCAGCCCCCCATCTCCTTCTTTCTTCTTCCTCCTCTCTCCTCCGTCGTCGCTGCTGCAACTCCTGCGCCCGATAATGGCGGCAACGGCTACGCGGAACTTGACCGACCGATTCACCATTCTTTTTCTTCCTCTTGAATAGCACATTGACTTGGAACGATCACTTATCCTCAACTCTCGCTCAGTCCTTCTCTTTTGGCTCGCGAAATTTTGGCCCCGACCCAAATGAACGCTGGCCGATTTCTATCACCGTCCACCAAAACCCTAGTAATAAATACCATCTAGGCGACCCCCAAAACCCTAATAATCCATCTAAACTCTATAAAGAGCCTAATGGTGGATGTTTTCGAGACTTCTTCTTATCGAAAACCCTAAGAGAGATCTGCCTGCCACTGCCCCGTTAGACGACTATCACTCCACCTCCGGCCAACTTCAATGCCTTATCTTGCTCCCAATCTCTTTCCTGCAATACCCCCTAATTAACTAAACTAACCACAACCTTCGATTCATCTTGTACAAGCCTCCATAATTGCACAAAGTTGGTTAGTTGCTTCGACAGAAAATTTCACCTGAGACGTTGAACCACCTTATACCACCACATGCACCGCTTCTAACACCTATTAAACCAACTATTAACTCCTACTAATTATCCTCTACAACCCCATATAATTATTTTATTTTTCTTCCTCTCCATCACCCATTTTCTTAATTTTTGGCCCCTTAGACCCATTTTCTGGCCACCTCCGGGAACCATCGCCGGTGCCACCTTCATCCTCCAACTCAAGGCGATGCCATAGACATTTTAAATAATTTATTTTGAATTATTTATAATTATTCTAATTTTATCCAAAATTTTAGTATTAATTCAACTTTAATTATTATAATTATAATTATTATTATTAGTAATATTGACTGTATTCTAATTTCTAAATTTTGTTTACAGGTCTAGAATTATTATCTCGGCCTTTACCTATTTGCTTATATTTTTACATAATTGATGTTATTATTAATAATATTTATAATAATAATAATATTAGTATAATTACTTGGTTGATACTTTGATTATTACTGGAAGAACAGAGGCCTTAAATTTTAATTATGCCTCGTAGTTATAAAATTTATTATTATTTTTCAACATTATTTTAATTATATTACCTTTATTAAAATATAATATAAGTATACATATACATTATTAATTTTATTATCACAATTCTGAATAATATTATGTTTATCATTGTGGGAGGGTTAGAAATCCAACTTTTCATTTTAAGAATTTTGATATTATTAATATCTAATATTCTATTTATAAAAAGTATCATTAATATTATTGTACTTTATTTATATTACTAATTATTTTTATTACTATAATTCTTATTATTGTTATTATTATCATCATCATAGTTGTGATATTATTAAATCTATTTTGGGAGAAGGGTAGGAACCCTTAGCTTATCACCTTTTCAAAAGAAAATAAGTGAGTTAATTATATTAGTTCCTATAGTTAATTATTGAATAGTAAAATGTCATCCTAAAACCAAACCTCGAAATAAGTTAGAATTATATAAGAGAGTCTAATTCTAGTATGCTTTGATATAATAGGAACCCAATCAAATCCCTCAAGTGGAATAGGAGCGTGCACCAAGACCGGTGACGTTTTAGGTAAGGAGTGCTAAGGCCTTTTATGTGCTTATGTATATTATGTGTTTCGCATGTTCTGTATCTAGTGTTTATTATTATTAAATATTTTATATGTGGTATGACTTGGAGTTGAAGTATGTTTTTGTATGGCATGTGTACTATATGTATGTGACAATATGTGTTGTGACCCTGTAAGACATGCATGAGAGGATGACGGTGTGGTTTGTATGGGAGAAAAGATGAAAAGTAGGATGGGGAAAGAATTTGACTAAGGGAAGTGAGTTAACCTAAATTTTATGGTTTTATAAGGAATAATCTAGTTTATGATGCTATTTGGGAGAATTTAATTTATGATATTATATGGGAGAATTTAATTTATGATTGATTGGGAGAATTAAATTATGGTTTGTTTGGGAGAATCTAGTTTATGATGTTATTTGGGAGAATGTAATTTATGATATTATAGGGGAGAATCTAATTTATGATTTGATTGGGAAAATCTAATTTATGATTTGTTTGGGGAATCCAATTTATGGTTTTTCTTGGGAGGTTCTAATTTATGATTTTATGTGAAAGAATCTAACTTATGATCTTGTATGAGAGAATCTAATTTGTGGTTATGAAAGGGGAGAATCTAATCAATTGTAGTATGAGGAAAAACCTTTGGGTTTTATATGATTTGAATCTTTGGGTTGGTATGGTTTGAATTTAGGGATTGGTAAGGATGAGTCTTTGGTTTTATGAGGATTGAATGCAAGGTTGGTATGGATGAATCTTTATGGTTTGAACTTAGGGTTTGGCATGGAAGAATCTTTATGGTTTGAATTTAGGGTTGGTATGGACAAATCTTTGGGTCTTATATGGTTTGAATTTAGGGTTTTGTATGACAGAATCTAGGGTTTGCCTGGTGGTATTAATGGATGTATCTTGGTATTAGGGTTTGTATGATGATATTAAGGTTTGTATGGTGGTAATTATAGTTGTATGGTGGTATTAGGATTTACATGGTGATATTGATGGTTGTATGGTGGTACTAGGGTTTGCATGGTTGAATTTAGGGCTTCACGTGGAATTTTAGGGTTTACATGAAAAAGGTTCGAAGGTTTGCATGGAAAGATTAGTGTTTGCATGGAAGTGAAATTTACGTGTGAAAAGTTGATTTGGGATGTAAGGGAGGAAATAGAAGAGTTATTTGGGTGTTTGAATGTTTTGGGTGAAAAATAATACATAAGACATTATAAGGGTATGGAGGTGACTGAATTAGGGTTTGGAGTAATTGACTATGGTTGTGGGGATCAATTAGGGTATGTGGTACATGTCTAGGGTTTGGTGGTAGCACATGTGTAATTGGTGAATAAAGTATGATGATGGTGGAATTTATGATTTATGATTCGTGCATGTCCATGGTGAAAGCCTTTGAATAAGATACTTAAAACATTAATTATCTAAAGTGGAAGATCGTTGAGACGGGACCAACCGATCCACCGGTTCGGAATAGTGGTTAGGGTTTTTACCCTATGTGCGACCAATCCACCGGTTATAATAGTGGTTAGGACATGATGTCCTATGTGTCACCGATCCACCGGTTATAATAGTGGGGGTTCCCGAGCTCAACAAACACAAACCTGAGTTTTGTGAAATTCTTAAAAGATACTAATTACTTACAGTGGAATACCATGTGAGTCGGAGCCAACCGATCCACCGGTTAGGAATAGTGGTTAGGATGCGTAGTCCTATGTGTCTCCGATCCACCGGCTATAATAGTGGTTAGGGTATGATACCCTATGTGCCTCCGATCCACCGGCTATAATAGTGGGGGCTTCCGTACTCGCATGGATTTGATAAAAAGTATGGTGTGAATCGGATTCTGATAAGAGATTAATTAAGTGATTAATCCAGATTATTCATGGGCCTTTGTACTTACTTTTACCCAGTTGATCATATGCATTTATGAATATGCTCTTTTACGTCCTGCATGATTTATGTATTTATGTGTTGACCTTAGTGATCAAGTCACCTTACTTAGTACTGGACCCGTACTAATACTACCTTGGTTGATGGGTCTTGTGATGATCCACTGATGGTGGGGAGCAGACCTCTTATGCAGGTTTAAGATCAGAGACTATTTTGGGGTGGCAGGCCTGACTTGAGTGAGTAGGCAGTCCGGAATTTGACCCATCGGGTTTTATCTTGTTTAAATTTATTTCTATTTAGAATTTACAAGTGTTATTTGAAATTTAAGGGTATTGTAATTAACTCTTAATTTCTCATACTCTGATTTTGTTGTATGATCTTTCGAATCCTTTTATGAATTGTTAATTTGAATTTAACGTAAATATTTTCTTTAGCCTTAGCACTTGGTACTGGAATGGTCGGAGAGAACCGGTCTGGTACTAAGTGTGGCGGTAACATTCCTAGAATTCACAGGTTTTAAGTGTTTCTATCTTAATTGCTTCCGTTTTAAAAAAAATTAGTGAATTTTGGGGTGTTATAGGTAGATATTCTAATAAATGGTTACTAATTGAAAAAATAATTTAATAATTCCTAAAAATATTTAAAAAATTAGGTAAATTGGGGAGTTAATCTAGGAACCCACACTCACATATATATAGTACATAAGAATTGATTTGAGGTAAAAAGAAATTAAGAAAATCTAAACTAGTGAAAATCGCCCATATTTGGTCGACTAGAAGAGGTTGGCGATCAACTGCTTGAGGCCCTAGAAGATAGGATTAGGAATGTTACCCTGTGGTTGAATAAATTGAAAACTAAGGTTTTGAAGGGTATGAAGGTAAAATTAGAGTTTAAGAGGTATATGTAAGGTGTCCAAACAAGGATTAAGGTTAGAGAATGGATTAGGAGATAAATCACCCAGGAATTAGAATTATGAAAAATTTGAGGTATTACAATAGGAATCCTCATTTTGGCTTGGTTTAACTGGTGTACCTTAGTATCCAAATAAGTCCCCAGTCTATTCTATAAGTAACCTATCAGCTCTATAAGGAGTATCAATACTTAATAATTAGGTGTCCTAGGTAGGAAGATACTATGATACCTTAGTATGCCAGCATAACAAGTTTAATTTATATGCATTAAAGTTGATTGATTGGAGGGCACCACATTGGTTTGTACACTGGTATGAACAGTTACATTTATACATCTCTGAGTGGTCTATTGTATCCCCACGAGTAATTAAAATGGAATTACATGTTAGTCTTGATATGTTTTAATTATTTGTTGGTTCGATAGATGCCTAGTTCACTACCCTACTTTAGTTATGGTTTATACTATGCTTGATTTAATTATGGTTATGTTGGTTGATAATGTTGTTGTAAATTGGTAAGTATGATGGAATGATGAATGTGCGGCCTATAGTGATGTTTCTATTTTGGAATGATTATTGTGTCTTGTATCATATGTATTCTTGATGTATTTATGCCATGCGTTACTATTTATGTGCTTCATGTGACCTTTTCATGTTAGGGTTGTGTAGTGGTTTACTCTGTACCATTGTACTAATAGGGTTGTGTAGTGGTCCCCTACCTATTAAATGAAAAATTGTAACTTTGTAATATTACTTTGAGGGTATCACTTGATGGCTAAGGTTTGGGGTTAAGAGTTAGGACTATTGAGCGTTCGATTTGACATCTTTTGATTTGAATATTTCTAGACTCTTATAACCTTTCTATATTTATTTCCTCTTATGGATTGTAACTATTTTAACTGTTACCTATATAAGAATAATTTTAATATGTAATGAATTATCTATTTTGTTTCTTATTATTGTTGCTCTTAATTTAAGTGGAGCAATGTTTTAGCCTTAACATGTGGTGTATGAATGCTTAGAAAAACTGGACTTATAGGAAGTGTGGCGTTAATACCCTTTATCTTAATATTTTAGCTACTATAATTTAATCTTTCAAACAAATTTTTTTTAAGTGTTAAAATTGGGGGTGTTACACTTAGTGGCTATATAAAGCACACTAGGTGTGCCCTGTAAAGAACTAGGCTTAGTGGATGAAAGTGTATTAGTCTTTCAGCGCACCTAGTGTATCTATTGGGTCTGACCTTTGTCTTCTCTAGATGGTTTATGAAATACCCCAAAACCCTAATTTAAAGAATTATGGCCAATAAAGTTTCTTTTAATAATAGTAACCCTAATATTAGAATAAAGTATGAAATAATAGTATTTTTGATAGGAGGGAAATTAATCCTTAGTTTTTCTCTCTTATAGGTGAACCCAGTCAAAACCCTAAGGAGGCGTAGGAGCATGCTCCAAGACCGGTGTCGTATTAGGTAAGGATGTAGCTAAGCTCCTATGTGTGTTATGTGTCTTGTATGCCTTGTATGTTATGTTCCATGTTATGTTGTGTATTTTATGGTTATCATTATAAATGTTTAATGTGTAGCGCAACTTGGAGTTAAGGTGTGCTCATGTGCTTCTTGCGGCATGTGTATAATGTGTATATGTTGTTATTATGGTATGCTGTGATGTGGCCCTTTAGGACATACATGCTAGGATATTTAATATGATGATATGGGGTGAGAGGATGAAAAGGAAAATGGGGAAGTGAGTTGACCAAGGGGAAGTAATATGACTAAGGAATGTGGGATTGACCTAAATATCTCATGATCCATGAAAAGGAAAATAAGAGGGGACTATTGATAAAATAAAAGAGTGGGTGAACTTTACATGGGAGATTCTAGGGTTTGCATGGGAGATTTTAGGTTTTGCATGGGAATTCTAGGGTTTTATATGGAAACTTTGAGGGTTTGCATGAGGTGGATGGATTCTTCACGGGGATGAACTTTATGTGTGAAAAGTTGCCTTGGGATGTAAGGAAGGTAAGGGAAGAGTTGTTTGGGTGATTGGAGGCTTTGGGTGAAAAATCGTACATGAGTTAGTATAAGGGTACACAAGAGATATGGCTAGGGTTTGGGAGGAAAACCCTAAATTGAGATGGTGGTGAAAGTAAAAATAATTGAGGGTGAATGGAGTATGAGATGAGGGTGGAGGAATGTCATGTGAAGGATGCGTATGGGTGTCATGGGAAAGAAAGAGTGGGAGGTGAGAAATGGAGGGCTGGCATGTGAAAAAGAAGGATGCTAAGGTTTGGCGTGACCAGCTAGGGTTGGTGTGGCCAACTAGGGTTTTGAGGTCATACTGAATTTGGAGGAGTAAAGTGAAATGATGGGGGTTGAATATAAGGGAGGTGATGTGTGGGGTGTTAAAATAGCCTTGGTTGTGTGAGGCAGAGAAGGATGGGCCACATAGGCCCAATTTAGGGTTTCTAGAGAAAACCCTAGGGTAAGGTAGTGAGTGGACCTGGATGCCATAAAATAGTGGACCTTGACCCACATGCTTAGGAGTTGGGCCTCCGGTGTGAGTAAGTGAAAGTAGGAAAGGATATTGGGGTGTGTTAAGAGGTGCAAAAGTCTCAAAATATAGGATGGGCCCTCTTGGGAGAATAAGAGTAGACGGTTGGTAACATGTATGTCTAGGGTGAAACTTGTTGAATAAGATACAATAAGACACTAATCATTTAAAGAGGAAGACTGTTGAGCCAGGCCTAAACCGGTTCACTGGTAAATAATAGTGGCTAGGAGCTGTGGTGCCCTGGAGACCTATCCATCGGTGAATAATAGTGGTCAGGAGCATTCTGCCCTGTATGTTCCCGGTCCACCGACTATAATGGTGGGGGATTTTGTGCTCAACAAACCAAACATAATTATGATAAGGCATGGAAAAGATACTAAGTACTTATAGTGAAACACTATGAGAATTAGGGCCAGACCGGTCCACGGGCAAATAATAGTGGCCAGGAGCACTTTGCCCTAGAGAATAATCCACCGGCAATAATAAGGATCAAAAGCATTATTCCCTATATGTTTCCAGTCCACTGGCTATAGCAGTGGGGCTCTCACACTTGCATGGAATGATAATAAGCATGGTATAAAATGAGTATTGATCAAAGGTTTAAAGAATTAGTTTATCCGGATTATAGCTTGACCTTTATCTATCTGTAATGATGGTATGTTGTTTATATGATCATGCTTTTGTTATGTGCCTTTGTGTGTTGGCCTTAGTTGCATGGTCACCTTGCTCAATATGTAGCGTACTGACCACTCGTTTCATGGGTGCTGCTCATTCCCATGAGTAGAAGGCCCCTCTGAGTTTGTGTAGGTAGGTGATGCTGTTTTCGATGCCTTCGATGCTTATGAAGCATCGGGCGGGGCTGAGAGTTGAGCATGAACTTAGCTTGGGATCGAGAACGATGTGGCCGAACTTACTTTTTATGTTCCTTTATTTTGTATCGGTTTACTCAAGCTTAATTTTTATCGTACTATAGCTTTTATTCCTTTTGAAGAATTTTAATTTTGTACTCTAGATTGTAATTTCTTTTCCGCGTACTCTGATTTCTATCTTGTGAATGTTTCAATACTTTTATGAAGCCTTGTTTTGAGTTGAATTATGATGGTTGGTAATATTTCTTTAGCCTTGTAGTTAGTATGAGATCGGTTGGGGGCCGGGCTTGTACTAATCACGGCGGTAACATTCCCAAAATTCACTAGTTTGATTTACTTGCTTCCGTTGAATCTTTTAATAAAATAAAATTTTTCAGTAGTGAATTTTGGTGGTGTTACAGTCTATGCATTAATCATTTCAAAATGTTAAATACTATAATCTAAGTCCAAAATTGTTATTATTAAAACAATCAAAACATTTCTCATGTTATAATAAAATATGACAAAATATATTCCATAAGTTATACAAATAGTCAATGTCACAAGTAATATTTCCTCAAATGCTTGGCATTCCTGGCATTAGCACGCCATATTCTTTCTTCATTAGCAATGATGAACATGGCCAGGATGACTTGCTCAATTTTTTAATAGGGACCCTCCCATGTGGTAGTGAGCTTCCCTAGGGACTCCCTTCAAATTCGGCCTTCATTAGGACCTAATCATCTACCTTCAACTTGGTGTATCCGACCCTCTTATTATAGCACCTAGCCACTTGTTGCCAATACGAAGCTAGTTTTAGTTGTGTGAGGTCCCTTCATTCCTCTAGTATCTATTTATGTACCTTTAATATATTAGCATTATATGTCAGGTTAAAATGAACCAGCTTATATAATATGTTCTTGAGTTCAATTGGGACAACCACCTTGGCAACAAAAGCTAGTACCAAAGATGTTTCCCTTGTGGGGCTCTTAATAGTTTTTCAACTTTCCTAGAGGATCTCAGACATTTCATCTACCCATCCATGCTCGACTCCTCCTAATCGATGTTTGAATGTGTCTAATATCTCTTTACTTTCCCTCTTAGTGTAACACCCCCAAATTTACTACTGAAAAATTTCGTTTAAATCAACAGGTTTAGCAGAAGCGAGAGAGTTAAATCTATAAACCTGGGAGTGTTACCGCCACACTTGGCACCGGACCGGTTCACTCCTACCGTTCCGATACTAAGTGCTAAGGCTAAACCAGGAAATCGTAAATAAGTATTATCAAAACGTGAGCGCATCGTCATCATAAAGCATCCATGAGAACAAGATGTCAACCATCGTCAGAATATCATTAGGATTACAACTTAAAAGTTCCACTTCCAAAATACGAAAACAACATAGTATAATACGAAAACTAAGATAGATGAAAGCGAGGATCGTAAAAGAGTCCGGCCCACTCGCTTTCGGCCCCAACTAGGATGGGCTCAACACTCGGCCCCACCCGATGCCTTGTAGGTGTCGTAGGCGTCGAAAACAAGATGCACAAGGTCAGAAGGGCTCTCTGCTCGTGGGAATGAGCAGCACCCATGAAACGGGTGATCAGTACGCTTCGTACTGAGTAAGGTAACAGACGAGCTAAGGCCAACACATAGGACATATAGTACAAGTTCAGCACATAGACAACATACAACAACATGCAGGAAAGGGGTGGATGTTTCCTCGGTACTTTGTCCTTTTATTCTCGTTAATGATAATACGTCCATTCCACACATTTCTTCAATAACCCATGTGAGCACGGGAGCCCCACTATTATAGCCGGTGGACCGGTAGATATCGCACAGGGCAGAACGCCTCTGATCCACTATTGTAGCCGGTGGACCGGAAATAAATGCATAAGGCAAAACGCCTCTGATCCACTATTATAGCCGGTGGACCGGATCGCAGCCCCGACTCACATGGTGTTTCGCTTTAAGTACTTAGTATCTTTCCCATGGGTTAACTTATTTGTTTGGTTTGTCGAGCGCGAGATCCCCCACTAGTATAGCCGATGGACCGGAAGATATCGCACAGGGCAGAACGCCTCTGATCCACTATTATAGCCGGTGGACCTGAATAAACGCACAGGACAAAACGCCTCTGATCCACTATTATAGCCGGTGGACCGGATCACAAGCTCGGCTCGACATCTTTCGCTTTACGTGATTAATGTCTTATCGGTGTCTTATTAAATCACACATCACCCTTAACATGCATAAATCATTCTCTTTATACTGTACTCATCACAACTAATAAAATCCCACATACATAACTACCCTTCAATCAATAGATACACATGATAACACCGACAACTCTAAGCAGCCATAACCAACCCTAGTTGTCCACACCAACCGTGGTTAGCCACTCTTATCCCTATTTTACCATAACCACCATACTTAGCCATCCCAAACCTTAATTGTCCTCAATAATCACGATTAGTTACTCGAACCCTACTTAATCACAACACCCCAGAGTTAATCACTCCAAACCCTAATCCCGTACAATCGTTAACTCCCATGCAAAACCCTAACTCCACCACGCAACCCTAAGGCCACCATACCAACATTAATACCACCATGCAAACCATAACACCACCAAGAAAAACCTAATACCACCATATGCCATTAATACCACTATGCAATCATTAATGCCACCATACAAACCATAACACCACCATGCAAACCCTAATACCACCATACGAACGTTTATACCACCATACAAACCCTAATACCACCATAAGCCATTAATACCACTATACAATCATCAATACCCCCATACGAACCCTAATAGCACCATGCAAACCCTAATACCACCATACAACATTAATACCCCCATAAAAATCACAAATACCACCATACAACATTAATACCTCCATAAAATCACGATTACCACCATACAAACCATAACACCACTATACAAACCTCAAGACTCCCATGATGGTTCCCAACTCATATTACCATTTATCTTAACATGCATGTCCTAGTGGGCCATAACAAGTCACATCATCAACATCAACATGGAACATGGAACATGTCATACACGTATAGTATAAGGCACACACAACATACCTCATAATCCATGCTGCGCTACAAAACAGGTTATTCATAACACATGCATAATACACATCCACATAGCATGCTCATCATTCATCCACACATTATATTACACATAGCACAAGGCCATAGCTTCGTCCTTACCTAAGGCGACACCGAGCTTGGAGCACGCTCCTCTAACTCCTTAGGGCTTTGGTCGGGGTTACCTATAAAAGGGAAAAATGCTAAGTATTAGTTTACCTTATAATTACTATCAATTCTCATTCTAGTTTAAGGTTAGGGTTTTTATTACTAAAAAGGGTTTTATACAAAAACTAGGGTTTTTACCTTAGAATTAGTATACTAAATATTAGTAGTCAAAATATTATTAGACCCGTTAGCCCTATTCTTATAATAATAATGTTCATGCTAACTATAGAAAAATAGTGATAATAATAATAATAAAACTAATACTAGTGACACTAATGTTTATAGTGAGAGAAACCCTAGCATTTTTAAGGCTAAGTCTACTAATGGTGTCATATTCGAAATAATATTATTATAAGGTCACAATATTACAAGTAATTATTCCTAAGGGTGATAATGATAATAGTTGTATATTCTTGAATAATAAAAGGGTTCAAATGCTTTTGATTACAACAATAAGGTAGTGATAGTAGTAATAATAGTAATAGTTAATAATAGTGTCATAATAATGAGGTTAGGGTTTAAAAGGGGTGTTAGTATTAGTAAGAAAATGAGAACATTAATAATAAAGACAATAATAATGGTAATAATGATAATAATAATAATAATAATAATAATAATAATAATAATAATAATAATAATAGTAATAACAATAATAAAAGTAATAATAATAGTGATAATAATAATAATAATAATAATAATAAGTATATTAGTGTTAATATTAGTAGAAAATAGTAGCAGCTATATAAAAGGGGGGTTAGGGTTTGGATGGGTGGAGAACCACCTATGGTTGGTGGTGGTCCGGTGGCGGCGCGTGGCGGCGGCGGTGGATGAGGAAGAGAAGGGAAAAGATCAAGGTGGAGGTTAGATGGGGGAAAGGAAAGGAAAGTTAAGTGTGGGGGAGGAGACAGCAGGGAGAGGGGAGTGGAATGAGGGTGGTGGCGTGAGAAAGGAGGCGGCGCGCGGTGGTGGACGCGGCGGCCGAAGGTGGAAGAAGGGGGTGGGAGATGGTGGAGGTTGGTGGAGAAGGAAGCAGGGAGTAAGGATGGTATGGGAAGGTAGAGGAAGACCTGCTGGTCACCTTGGGAGGTGGAGAGGAGGTTGATCACAGCAGAGGGGACGGCAGAAGGTGGCGCGAGGTGGCGGCGACGATTTTTGGGCAAGGGATTTCGCACGGCTGTGGTGGCACGTGCGGGGTAGGAACGGGGGTTGAGACAGTTTGGTTGCGTGGAGGGTGGTGCGAGGAAGGTTTTGGTGCGTGGTGGTGGTCACGGTGGTTGCTATGGGCGGCGAACAGGGCGTCTGATCTGGCGGCGGCGAGGCAGGGTTTCGACAAGGTCCAGAGGGGAGGACTTGCCTTGGCCGTTCGGGGAGGGGTATTTATAGGCAATTAAGGAGGGGTAAACGACGAAGGGGAGAGGGATGGCACGCGGGAGCAGGCGCGGCAGGTGGCCGGCTAGCGGTGGCAGTGTCGCGTGCCCTGCGGTTTGCAGGGTACGTTTGGCCATTTTCTTGAAAAAGGAAGGGGTAGCAGGACGCGTGAGGGAGTGCTGGGTCGAATTGGGCAAGAAAGGGACGGGAATGGCAGGGAGAGGACGGTCGGACGGCAGGCGGCAAGCGGCAGGTTGCAGACCTGTGCGGGAGGGAGGAAGAAGATGACTCCTAGACCGGCGGTCCAGGAGGAAAAGAAAATAGGGGGGAAAGCGGCCAGTTAGCAACGGTTATAAGGTTCATAACCTCGACGCGTCGTTTCATTAATTATACGATCGGAACACGCCGTCATGACGTGGGCTGGCAACGGTTATAAGGTTCGTTGATCGTGACACGGCGCTTCGGCGGGTTGACGGGCACAACGCCGCGTTACACGCAAGCATCGGTCAGCGAACGACGCTGGGCCGCGGGGGAGGGAGAAAGGAAGGGAGAAAAGGGCTGGGCCGCGGGGAGGGGCCCAACCGACGGGGAAAAAGGAAAAAAAGAAAAAGGAAGAAAAGAAAGGAAAATGAGGGAAAAGAAAAGAGAAACTGTTTTATTTAGGATTTTGGATTTTGCATAAATTATTTAGAATATTTTTGGGGTTGTCTAGAATATTAACTATTTATAAAATATTAAATAAATTTTCTTTTTACTTAGTTAGACTATTTTAGCCTTAACCTCCATACTAATTAGGAAAATACCCAAATTTTCATCCAATTAAATTATTTATTATTCCCTCTTAATTTTCCTTAATTTATCCCCTACATTTTAAGTAATTAAATTTATATGTTTAATTTCCTACTAATTCCTTATTTGACCAAAATTTTGAAATTTAGGATTTTGGGGTATTTCACTTAGCTTACTCGTTGCACTATACCAGCTTAAGTGAGATTATAGCTATAGGTTGCTAATACATAGGAATAGGGGGGAAAGAACATGCCACTTATATGTGGATGGGATACAGAAGTGAAATAGTAATTAATGTCAATCACTCACATAATTTCATATATTTGTTTTTATTGAATTACTAGTTGTTATCATTTAAAATTGTTTGGGGTACCCCAAAACAACATGAAATTTGTTAGCCTCCCCCAAATAAGCTAAAGTGTTAGGCTTTGTCGAGTTATAGATTGTTATTTTTTTTTACCTAGGTATGATATTTATGCAGAAAAATTATGTTGTGTTTTTCTCTTTGATCTTGGACAAGGGCTTAATTTCCACCCATTTTAGAAAATAATCTATGGCCATGATCGTAAACCTATTTTGTCTTGGGCCTAGACTTAGGCTATGTATGCAGTGGAAATATTATGTATTAAGAAATTTTAAACATTATATTGGGATCATAATGACATACATAAAGATGGAAATGCTTAGGATGATGGTACCAACAATATTTTCCCTCATATTGCAAACATCCATGGGTTGATGATAGGCTAGAGGTTTGAGGTCTATTATCGTTGGGTTAGGGAAAAGTTTTGGAATCCCCTCACAACGTTGAACCACATGTTATGCATCTTGATACATATGTTTTTAGTAAACATCCCTACCGTAATGCCTTAGCAGACAAGGGGTATGTTTTGGTAATCCATATAATGTTGATGATATGGGTTTTTCTTTTACCAAATATCAATATGGGCCTCACGCCCTACCTGCTACCCACATCAAGGAAACTAACCCAAGGACCCTAGACCCTTCAAGAGATCATGGACTTTTGATGAAAGTTGGCATCACCTCAAGCTTGCTATCCGACTTAACTAGCTGACAATGTTGGATCAGCTTAAGAATGTTGCCTGATCTAGACTAAGTCCCTCTCCTTTTACCAATTATTGTGTACAAGGTTTTTCTCACCTAATTTCACCCTTTTCACGCACCCTATGCACCACTCCTATAAATAGGGGCGACCCCATGTATAAACTAAATTTCCCTTATTGCTAAATAATTTTGATAATAAAATCCAATATGTTGATACTTTATCCCAAATGAATCAATATAAATTACGAAACTAATCTTGTGAGCACCATGAGATGATTTCGAGTTGTGGTTTAATTTACAACATCATATTTTAATTACAACTTTTGAAGATTTATACAAAATTTGGCAAGTTATTTTTTAAATAAAATAAAAGTGACAAACATAACAACTAACAACTAACAATAACAAACTTCTCAAACTATGACTATGTTATGAAAATGCAAGTTTAACTCCTAAATTATAACAAATTAATGGCTACCTAAAACAAAAGAAAGGGGAAAAAAGAGCTACACGTCATTTGTCTAATTCTATTGATCAAATAGTTTCTAAATTATTTAATTTAATTTATCTATATTTTCTCTTAGTATATCCTAAATCACTCTTCTTATATATATCTAATCATTTATGTCTAGACCTGGTAAAGTTGACTCAACCAGACCAACCCAACTTGAATAATCCGTTTTGAACTTGATTTGGACCTAATATATTAAACCTAATCTCAACTTGAAAGACCAAATAACTTGAATCAATACAAACCTGACCTGAATTTAGCTAACTTGATACTAACTTTGTATCTAAAATGACTTAAAACAAAATAACCCAACCTAACCTGAACCCGACCCATACTTGGGAAAAATTCTAATAATGACCTGACCAAACTCACCCAACCCAAAATGACCCAACCCATACCCAAATATAATTTCAAATTTCATCCAAACTAAATTTAGATATGATCCACAAATGCAACACTTTATCTCACTCATAAACTATCTTATTAATAATGTTTTATATAAATAAACATATATAACCAATATAACAATAAATGAAACAAAACTAGTAAAAATCTCTTCTCCTAACTTAATTTTAATATCATATTAGCATCAATCATATTATATAATAGAAACTTCTTTATTATCATCATCATCATCATCATCATTATTATTATTATTATTATTATTATTATTATTATTATTATTATTATTATTATTATTATTATTATTGTAACACACCAATTTTTAAAACACAAAATCCTTAGAAAATAATGCTGAAGTTGAATATAAATAAGGGTATTAATGTCACATCTAGCATAAGTATACACCATTATTCCACTTTATACTGAATGCTTAGTTTAAAACTTAAAATTGAAACCAAAACAAAGTGACACAACGTTCTTAATATAATAGGATACCATAATAAAGTCAAATAAAAACATCGAATGTAGTTAATGGCATATTAGTCAATTAAAATACTCTACTACATTTAAAACCCATTGAAATTGAAACACCACCAAAATATAGAACTTCAGAAGCCAAAATACTCTCTTAACTCATCCTGCAAGCATGCATCCATCATCAAGCATGCTCACAATCTACCCGCACAAGTTTATCTACTCATAATAGATTATCACAATCCCATTTAAAACAATAATAAGTTAATTAAGAGAATAACTAAGTAACCAATTGTTTAGAGGGAAAATATCATAATCTACATATTCACTATAATACATCAAATACAACCACATATGAGTCAAATGATAAGGCAAATATTAGTTCACCATTTATAAAATCCTATTAAATTAGTAACCACATAAACACACAATCTAATTTTATTTGTTAAGTAGGCAAAATCTAACTAGAAGGGTCACCTAGCAAATCAGTCCGAAGACATCCAATAATAACCAAAACAAACCATAAGAAATCCACCTCTTGGACAATCCTAGTGGTCCTAACACCAAAAGAAAAAAAATCCAAATTTAGTTATCCAATCCTTAAGTGTGGACTAAGAGGTCCAAATATTCTAATAGAGTAGACATGGAGCCTTACTAGCTCTTGTCTAGGTAAATAAACCAAGCGACTACACATCACAATAATCCAATGAAAGGTTATTTCCAATCCCCAACTCTAGGAGGCCAATTCTACTCTCATCTTCCACTTTAAATTTTAGTGTCTTTTTAAAGTGACCATATAACACATCCAAAACACACAATCATATCCATTTTGTAATTATCCACCTTTTTAAATCTAGGTACCTTCCATATTTGATACTTTTAAAAAATAACAACTTCCATAAACAAAATTTTTCATAATTAAACATCTAATAAATAATACATTCATAAATAACATTTTTATTAAATTAGGCTTTCCACAATACCACTTTTCAATTTAAATAATTTTCATAAAGAGCTGACCACTTAGGTCAGAATCATATCAACCATCGTTACGATTCCATGCCAATTAAGGAAACAAAGAGCATATATTCATAATAATAACATATGACTACATATATCATGAATTTCATATGATCACCAACAATATATGAAATTAGATAAACACCAATATATTTTCCAAATAAATTAGCAAAAGAAATTTATAAACACACGTATGAATAAACTTATATTTATAAAACTCATATTATTTGATAAAGTTATGAACCAAGTAGATGAAATGCAAATGTTTTTAAAATAAGGATTATCCCATATATAAAATTTAAAGCATCTTAAGTCATAAATTACAAAAATAGCATCACATATATCAAAATATAGTTGACATTTATCTATAAATAGTTAGAAAAGTAAGTGGGTTACCTAAAATGTGATCCGATCATCGAAGGCTCACCAATCAACTAATCCTAAAGCTAACACTAACATACTATTAATGTTAGGTTAAATGTAATAAATAAATGTATTATAGTTATCTTAGGCTCAATTTATCAAAATCCTTAAATCTAATAATCTTTGAGTTTATCACCTAATATTTATGTATAAGCCTTTAATTCTAGAATAATTAAGGTGGCATAGAATTACTATAATAAATAAAGTACTAAGTGATCATTTACTCAATTATTTACCTCCAACGAAAACTTATAAATTTAACATCGGTAAAAAAATAATAATCTAATACTAATAATTGCTACTTAACCTATGTTGGGAGCTTCAAACAAGATTTCTATTGTTCGGAAATGAAAATCAATATGATAACATTGTAAAAGGATACTATTATGTATATAAATCAAATTGAAATTCTCAAAACTAAGTGCAAATGCCAGTATTTCATCTTCATAATTACTTAAGACTATGCTACACCATCAGAGCAATTGTTACTCTTATTTATTTATTTATTTATAAAGTCACTTATTTTTTTTTCATATAGGAATTCTCCTATCTATTACTCTAACTAATTGCATACATCATAGTTAAATGAGTATAAATTATAAATTACTGAATTAAGACTATGAATTAAAAATGAACAGTGCACAACACCATCTAATTTACCTAACCCATTTTTATTATTGTAAAAATTATAACGCTATAATTATTTATATCTATGAAAGTTGTCTAGCTAACTATAAACCTAGTTGTCTCATTAATAATAACATCATACACACCTATACAATAATTCCATATTTAAATAATAAAAAAGATAGTATGATATAAACAAACATGCTTTAAAGTATCAGTTAAAAACCTATGAATATTGTGTGCTATTATAGTTCTCACGCAGTACTTCTTTATCCTTGATCCAAGTATGGCGGTGCTGACTCTTATATGTTAATTTTCTTGAGATATGCAACTACTATGTTGAGATTTATTATGTTAATTATAATAACTAAGGGTGGTAGGGTTACGATAAAATGGGCTTAGTAAGAGATAATTTCTACAACTTACTTATTTACCGAAAGATAATTGGTTAGAAAATATTATTTGAAATAATCAATGCTCTATTCATTGTGAAATTTCATTAACAACGTACATTATTTAATAACTACTTATTTGAAAGGAAAAAATGCACGCAACAAAATACCTGTATAGTTAAATAAATAGATATGTGTGTAGATCCTTATCCTTATATATTGTTGTTGTTGTTATTGTTATTATTTACGTGTATTAATTATTATAAATATAAAATAATAATTATAATATATACTATTATAATAACAATAGTAAAATATACATTTGTATTTCTACTAACAATAATGATTTTATATTTCTAAAGATGATAATAATAACAATAACATTGATAATTAATTATAATAATAATAATAATAATTATAATTAATATAATAATTATAGTTATTATAACACTCATTATTATATAATAATATTTATAGTTTTATTTATAACAATAATTATAATAATGATATCAATAATGAAAATAATTTATTATTATTACATATTTTATAATAATAATTTATTATATCACTACATATATTCTAATAAAATTACTATGATAATCATAACAATAATAAATTAAAAAAAAATAATTTATTAATTATATTAAATTTATAAGTTCTTATGGTTCGACCCTAACCAACTTACTAGGAAAAGCCTAGTAGTTTGGAGCAAAGTTTGTACGCTAAAGGAATAAGGGGGTCTTGGTCTCTTTGATGTTGAATGGTGGAATATAGCTGCTATGGGACAACGTATTTGGAACATTGCCTCAAAGAAGGATATAATATGGGTGAAATGGGTTCATAGCTACTTTTTAAAAGATAATAATCTGCATCATATTCCTATTAGACTTGCTATTTCATGGTCTTTGCACAATATCTTGAGATTACGTTCGGTATCGCATGATGTCTTTGAGAACCACTCTTCTAACAAGACTCTGGTGGAAGGCGCTTACACTATTGGCAAATGCTACAATCTTATTTGACCCAAGGAAGATTTTGTTGGCTAGCACAAAGTGGTGTAGAATGCAATCTTTATCCCCCAACATTGAGTTCACTTATGGCTTGTTTGTCATAGACATCTATTCACTAAATATTGCATGCATGATATGGGAATGGAGGTGGAGCAACTTCGTGTGCTATGCAATCAACAACTAAAGACGCTTTATCATTTGTTCTTTCAATGCGATTATGCAAATAATGTGTGGACTCACTTATTACAAGGAGTTAGCTATAACTACTATGCAACCTCTCTACCCGCTATCTTGAATTAGCTATAAAGACGAGAAATGGGACCTCCTATTCGAACTACTATGCTTCGATTCTTATTTGCTACAAGTGTTTATCATATATGGGAGGAAATGAATGCATGTATGTTTCATGCTAAAAATAAAAACTCGAGATATGTGTAATACCCCAAAAATTTCGAAAACCTATATTTTAATAAATTACTTTTATTTGGAATAGAATTGCTTTTAGATTATTTATTTTAATTATTTTATGGATTTTAGAGTATGTAAATTTGGATAAGAGTATTTAATAAATTAAAAATAAATATTTTGCTATTTATTATATTGTTTTATTTAAATAATTTTCCAAAACTAATATTTTACCAACTTTATCCTTTTTAAACTAATATATTAGATTATAATAAATTAAATTATTAAATTAAATAAATTATCAAGAATATTACATTTGATAATTTTATAAATTAATTTAAATTATTTTCCCTATTTTACCATTTCCCTTTTTACCCTTTTCCCCTTTTTTTCCTTTTCTTCTCTTCTTTTTTTCTTTTTCCCTCTTCCTGGCCTTGGGCCGCCAGACCCTTCGGCCTGCTACCCCCCTCCTTGCGCACTGGGCCACAGGCCCGATCCTCCACCCTTACCCCTCGCATGCTCGTCCCTCCAGCCCAGCCGCCCTCCTTTCTTTTGCCCTGGACCGGCCGGCTGCCTCATTTTCTTTCTGCGCTGGTCCAAGCCACCCCGCCCCTTTCTTCTTCCTCCCTTCTTCTCCTCCACGCCCGACCACCTGCACATTCGACGCCACGCCTGCTGCCACCGCCTGCACCCATCGCTGGCACCACCTGCTCCCTCTCCCTCTCTCTCTTCCCCTGTCGTTTTCCTTCCTTTTTCGAGCCAAACCAGCCCTGGACCACAGCCTCGCGTGCCTTGTTTCTTTCCTTCTTCTTCCCCGTCTTCCCCTGCCACCCGACCACCACCTGCCACCTGCAGCGCCATTCGCCGTCCATCCCTACCCCTCTCTTCTCCCTCTTCTTTTTCTCCATCTACCCAGCCCTCCATTCCCCTCATTTTCGATCCCTTCTCTTCCCCCGAGCTCCCTCCTCTCTCCTTCCTTCTTCCCCATTTTTCTTCCTCGTTTTTTTTATCATCGCCAGCCTCCGCCGCCTGAACCACCAAGCCCAGCCCTGCACCGCCTTCTGCCACAGCCTACTACCACCCTGCACCACCACACAGCCCCTTCGGGCCCTACACTTCCTCCCTTCTCCTCCTTTTCCTTTTTCTTCCCAGCTTTTCCCCTTACCGTCGAGCCACCTGCAACCGCCTCTACCGCCGCCGTCCGGCCACCTCTGCCGCCACCCAACCCACCGTTCGACACCCTGCAACCCCCTCTACAACCGCCATCCATTAGTTGGCCGAAACCAACCCTTGCACCCCTCCATTTTCCCTCCACTTTTCCTTCGTTCTCAACCCTTTCCCTCAACCCTCCTCGGCAGCCAACTTCGCCGCCTTGCCTCCGCCGTCTCCGCCGCCCTATGCCGCCGTGAAACCACCCTTAGCCTCCACCTACACCCCCTCTACGCTCCTGCACCATTCCCCTGCCTTAAAACCTCCCCTAACCACCTTCTTTTCTAGCCTAAAAACCCTAACCCGAAAATGATGAATCTTGCTTCCTTCACCCCCCTTTGAACCCTTCCACCCCTTATTTTTGCATGAAACTCACGCTGCTCATGCAGCGTGAGCTCCCCTTGGTTTTAAAAATTGTTTGGATAATTTTTAAGGTAAAATGGTATTTTATGTTAAGTGTTTTATTAATTAAAATTTATAAAGTTTTATGCTTTGGTTCTTATTTCTAACATAAACATGATGGATATTATTTTTAGGTGTTGAGTTGCTAAATATGCTTGGTAAGATTTGATATTTTGCGGGATTAAGGTAACCGTTAATCCTCCCTTAAATATATGAAAAACGCATGCTAGCACATTTAGGGTTTAATATGATTTTATGCATGTTTTGTATGCTTAGCATGATATGTTTATGGTTTCTTATATTGTTTGTTAAAAAGAAAAAGCATGATAACTTTTGTGCCATATGTAGGTATGTTAATTAAGGAAGGAGTTGGAATATGGGCAGAAATGTTAAACACTTGTTATGATGTACCATGTTGTTAATGCATGAATGATGTTATTGTTTAAGGGCATTTTAGTAATTATGCTTATGAGGTATATAAATCAATGTGTGTAGTTGCTAATGAGTATTATGTTGAAAAATGACAAGTTGGTGGACTTGGATAAAAAAATGAAGTATTAATATCATTATTTTATGTAGTGTTAGAAAATTCATAAAAATGGTGAATAAAGGGGTTGAGTGGAAATTCTATAAGTGGAGAAGGGTATTTCGGTAATTTTTGAGACAAAAGAATAATTTGGTAATTTAGCCGATAAAAGGGTAAAGTGATAATTGTTTAACCAACTAAAGGGGCAAAATAGTAATCATGATAATGAAGGAGGGTAATTTAGTAATTTATCCAACTCAAGGGCAATTTAGTAATTATAACAAAGGAGAAGGGCGGTTTGGTAATATAACCAACCAAAAGGGAAATATGATAAGTATAGTAATTATGAGGGGTGAATGATGATCTAAAAAGTGTATGAGATAATTTGGTAATCTAAATCAGACAAAGGGCAATTTGGTAATTATGCAATCTTAAGGGTAATGTGGTAATTTATCAAGTAAGGAACGGATACTTAACAATTATATAAGAAAAGGGCAAATGAGTAAATTGTACCTAATAGGTCCCTGAGATTGTGGAACATTAATATGATTAAATAATGCTGATTAGCCAAGTAAGAGTGTTTGATAATCAGGATGGCCTTAATGGTTTCTCTGTGACATTCTGGATAATCCTCTGAATAAGAAATGATTAATGATATCGAAACGATTGAAAGTGAATAAGTATCGGATTATCGTGCTTTCTGTGATCACCTTAATTAAGACACTATTACTTAAAGTGAAAGACCTCAAGATCGGGAATGGTGACTCCTTAGGGGTCGCTACCCTAAGGACGTGGTTTAGTCCACGATTATTCTGGTATTTGCTGGTGTGCCTTTGTGCCCCAGCCAGGCCCTATATCTTACTCTTCCTAGCTCTACGGACCTAGTTAGGGGGTATGCATACTTATGGATTAGGTGTCCTTGTCGGTAGGGTACTGAGTTAGCTTTATGCACCAGTACGACCAGGGTACCTTTGCGTCCTTGGGTTCATGGTTGAAGGGTACTGAGTAGCTGATATGCACCGATACGACCGGTGTACCTTTGTGTCCCGGGTGATCGATCTCCCAATCGAGGCAAATAAATATGATTGATGTGCTGATTAAAGAAAGGAAAGATACGATAATTGAAAGTGGAATATTAATGAGCCGGGCCTAGATGATTTATGATATTGCGTACCGGTCCACCGGTTATAATAGTGGTCCAGGAGCGTGTTGCCCTGGTATGTGATATTGCGTACCGGTCCACCGGTTATAATAGTGGTCCAGGAGCGTGTAGCCCTGGTATGTGATTATGAGTACCGGTCCACCAGATATAATAGTGGTCCAGGAGCGTGTTGCCCTGGTATGTGATATTGCATACCGGTCCACCGGTTATAATAGTGGTCCAGGAGCGTGTTGCCCTGGTGTGTGATTATGAGTACCGGTCCACCGGTTATAATAGTGGCCAGGAGCGTTGTGCCCTGGATGATGATTACATATATATTCCAGTCCACCGGCAATAATAGTGGGGGTCCCGAGCTCAATAAAATCAGTTATGTATGTGAATAAGATTATGGAAAAATACTAATCACTTATAGTGGAGCACCATGTGAGTCGGGGCCAGACCGGTCCACCGGCAAATAATAGTGGTCAGGTGCGTTTTGCCCTGTGTGTTTATCTTCTGGTCCACCGGCAATAATAATGGTCAGAGGCGTTCTGCCCTGTGTGTTGACTTCCGGTCCACCGGCTATAATAGTGGGGTTCTCGTACTCACATGGATATAAAATATGATATTGATGGATTAATGACAGAATAATGGCTTAAGGCCCAAAGTATCGATCGTGACTTGTAAAGTATTATGTTTGTCATTGTTATGTATGCACCTCTCATTATTTATGTGTGTGACTTGCATTTTGTGCCGTATGCGGGCCTGTCTTTAAGTGTGGTATTAAAGGGTTACTCAGTACCATAGTACTGAAGGGATTCCCTTTATGGGGCCCCTGCCTATTCAATGGGCAGTGCCCTTGCAGGTATTTTCAGGTGCTACTCAAGTGGGTTACGGGAAGGAGAGTAAGGAATTTTCCGGTATCATGGCTTTTTCTCTTTCTCGTTTAATTTCTTGGTTTTAAATGTTAACGTTGTTAAAGTAACCACCCTTGGTGGATTTTATTCCAGAAAACGATTTGATGCGCTACTTTGATTTAAATATGCTGAAGCTTGCAATTTACTCTGATTTATGCATGTTGAATGTCTTTCGAATTGTATTTCATTTTCTTAGCCTTAGCACTTGGTACTCGAACGGTATGAGTGAACCGGTCTGGTACTAAGTGTGGCGGTAATACTCCCAAAGTTCACGTTTTGTTTATGTGCTTCCGCTATTATCTTTTAATAAAACGAAATTTTTCAGTAGTGAATTTTGGGAGTGTTACAATATGTCATTAAGCTTATAGTTAGGGAGTTAGCTATTAAGATCGAGAGTATCTATGGATGTAAATCTTTTGATAAGTTGGTTTTCCATCTTAACAATTTAAAAGTAGAGTCTATGATGATATAGTTTATCCGGAGTTTGTACACTCACGTTTACTTAGTACTATAAGTTTACATACTCACAATTTTTTTTAATGTCAATACAAATTCTAAATTGAATTAACTCAACTAAAATTCGATATGACCTAGAGTTTATAGATCCATATCTATCCGATCCAAACTTGATTCAACCCAGAGTATATATATTTGAATAGAGTTTGAACGTGAAAAAAATTGATTAATTAGACTCGGATCCAATATGGTATTATACCGACCTAAAATAATCTGATTCACTACAGACCCAACCTATATTACTGTTACCCGAATTAAACTCGACATTCGACACCAATCCGATGGCATAATAATATGATTTAACCCGATATAATTGATCCGTTTCAAACTTGATCCCATTTGCCAGTTGCCACTGCTACTTATGTTTTTTTTTTAAAAAAAAATAGCAGCAGAAACTTAATTTTAGGGGGATTGACTAAAGAACGAATGAGAGTAATTAAAGGTGAATGAGAGAAATTAAGGAATGAGAGACATTAAGTTGGGAAACTATGAATAAAATCAGTTTGATTCGACCGGTCAAGTATATTATTTTTTAGGAAAATTCATCTACACCGACGGGCGCTAATTTAGGCGACCAAAATTCTCAGATAATTTTAAATAAACATTGTTTTGAAGAGATCAAAAGATGACCCTTAACACGACTTCCGAGCTCCGAGCAAAAGTAATATTGATCATAGACGCCATGTAGGTTACTCGAATTCGACCTCAGCTTTGAGGGAAAAAGGAAAAACAAGACGACACTTCGCAGCTCGCACTTTAGACAAGTTACTCCTGTATTGTGTATGACCACGAAAAAGGCAGATTGCAAACACAGTATCGGACAGACGGCACATGCACAAGCACAGCAACGAACGCTGTCCGTCATGAAGGTTTTAGCACTTTTGAACCAGAGTTATTATTTCCGTGAGATCTGTGTACTACTAATGCATTCCCTCTACTCTCTCTCGACTCTTTTCTCTTCCCACCTTCATTCCCTCCTGTGCGAAAACCCTAGCCGGTTTAACAGGTAAATTGGTTCTCAATTTCAAAAAACTCATTCCGCCCTTTGTTTTAAATTCCTCTTAATTGGTGTTTACTCCTGCTTCCGCCCCAAAAAACATTATAATTTCGGGCTTTCTGATATTTGAAAGTGACCTGTTTGATATGACTAGAACATGCTTAGCATCATATTTTTAGTTTTATGTGCTTGTATTTTTTATTTTATTTTTTCATTTTCATCCAAGTTTTTGTGGGGTTGCTCTGATTCTCCTTTCCGACTCCATATTGCAGGGAAAATAAATTTCCTAGTTTGAATCTCAGTTTCGCCTGATAATTCTAAGCTAAGTTGTTTATGTTTTCATTTCTGCCGATTTAGTTCTGATGATGAAATTGATAGTTCTGGGGTAAAAATCTATTGTGCGAAGGTTCTTGTTCATGTTGATTGGCAGAAGGGACTATGTACTGTTCTCGGCGATGCAACATTTTGTCTATGGTCGTTGTGAAGTAGCGCCTCATATTTGAGTGCTTGAACGCTGTTTTTGTTGTATTCGGTATTCTACTGGAAGTGTTTTGACTGTGGATACACCTGCCGAGCTTGTTTGGTAAGTGTAAATTATTTGGCAAGTTAAAGGGTTAGATATGGAAGGAGTTTCAGGACAGACCTCTGGCCCGGATGTCATATCAGTTGATAAATCAAGGGTTTTGGATGTCAAACCCTTGAGAACCCTGGTCCCCATGTTTCCTAATCCTCCTCAAGCTCCCCCTTTTGTATGCTCAGCTCCTTCTGGTCCATTCCCGGCTGGTTTCTCTCCTTTTTACCCCTTCAGCGTGCCTGAAGCTCAACAACCAGAGACGGGGACTCCTTTCAGGGCTCCCGACCAAGATGGTAGTTTTGCAACTCCTGCAGCTGCAGTTCCCCTCCGCTCATTTGGTGCCCCACATTTCTCAGGAGCATCAAATGGAGATACAGGGTCGTTGATGGAAAGGGATAATGTGAGTTTTGATGGCGGCTCAACCAGTGGAAAGAAACGGGCAGCATCTCGAGTTCGAGGATCCAGTTCGTCTCAGAGAAAGATAGGCAAGAATCGAGACTTGTCAGCTGATGCAATCAAAAGAGCCATCCAAAATACTCCTCTTAGTCTTCCGCAAGAACAAAGGGATGATGGTAACAGGGATCTAATCAAGTATGTGTTGCTAAAATTTGATTCTGTACGCCGGAGGCTAAGCCAACTTGAAGATTCTAAAGAAATTGAATCAGCACTGGCAAGACGTGCTGACTTGAGATCAGGCAACATGATGATGACAGCAGGTATTCGGACAAATATGAGAAAAAGAGTAGGTGCAGTTCCTGGCGTTGAGATTGGGGACATTTTTTTCTTCCGCATGGAGTTGTGTATAATAGGGCTACATGCTCCCTCTATGGGTGGTATCGATTACATGTCTGTGAGGAGTGAAGCAGAAGATGAGCCTCTTGCTGTGAGCATTGTATCAGCAGGAGGGTATGAAGATGAAGCTGGAGACAAGGACTCTATAATTTACACTGGCCAAGGAGGAAACCTCAGCTATAAGGGTCGGGAAGTCTCGGATCAAAAACTTGTGAGAGGTAACCTAGCTCTTGACAGAAGCTCTCGACGGTTCAATCAGATACGAGTTGTTCGGGGTATAAGGGATCTAAATAATCCAGTGACTAAAGTTTATTTCTATGATGGCCTTTATACCATCCAAGAGTCCTGGATCGAGAAAACAAAACCTGGTGCAAATGCTTTCAAATACAAGTTGGTCAGAGTACCTGAACAAGCTTCGGCATTTTCTGTTTGGCAAGCTGTTCAGAGCTGGAAAGCAGGTCATGCTACGAGGCCAGGACTCATTCTTCCTGATCTTACTTCTGGGGCTGAAAGTATTCCTGTTTCTCTGGTTAATGACGTTGACGATGAGAAAGGGCCTCCATATTTCACCTATATTCGTAGTGTTCGATATCCAAAGTCATTAAACATGTCACAATCGTCCTATGGCTGTAATTGTCAAAAGGAGTGCACTCCAGGTAACCTTAACTGCTCCTGCAATGTCAGAAATGGTGGTGATTTTCCTTATACAACGAATGGAGTTTTAGTTCGCCGGTTGCCGCTTATATATGAGTGTGGCACCTCATGTCAGTGCATGTCAAGCTGCAAGAACCGATTGTCGCAGACTGGCTTGAAATATAAATTGGAAGTGTTCAAGACAAAGGACAAAGGTTGGGGACTGTGCACGTGGGACCCTATCAGAGCCGGAAGCTTTATCTGTGAATTTGCTGGGGAAGTAATTGATAAAACCGAGTTTAATATTGCTGAAAACAATGACCATGTTTTTGATACAAGCCGTGTTTTTGACAAATCTTTAAAATGGAACTATGATCCTGCATTATTGGATGAGGAGACTCCTGCAGACTCAAATGAAGAATTCAACATTCCCTCTCCAATAGTCATTAGTGCCAAAGACCTAGGTAATATTGCTCGGTTTATGAATCACAGTTGCTCTCCTAATGTCTTGTGGCAGCCAATTGTATATGAGCAGAATGGTGAATCTTATATTCATATTGGATTCTTTGCAATCCACCATATACCACCTATGACTGAGCTCACGTATGATTATGGCATGTCCCGGTCAGAACGCAGTAGAAAAAGGTGTTTTTGTGGATCACAAAAATGCAAAGGCCATTTTGATTGACCATTTTCTTATTAGATCAGCGACGAGGTATGGCTGGCCAGATGTAGATTTTGTGGAAGGTTAGCATCATATTTGTTATGTTATAATGTTTGCTTCTGCTATTTTTCTTATATATCTGAAATATTTGAAATATTGGATGCCATAGCATTTCACAATATCTTATCTCTTTTTATTGATATTTTGCTACTGGCTGGAATCTTACAATTTTTTTTAGTATTATGGCAAATTTTGAATCTAATTGAAGAATATAAACAACATTGGGAAACCGGGAGTCTTGTAGCAAGTTGATGGCAATAGCCAAAAGCCACCTATATTGAGCTATATCTAAATCAGCAAAAAATGTTCTCTGTCATAGCAATTATGACGATACCTTAAGTGGTTAAGCCACCATGGTTGGTGGCTTGGTGCTGGTTTGGGAGTTGAATTCTTGACAGATTGTTCAAGTCTAATGGTTTCTGTTGCTCCTGTTGATCACTGTTTTTCAAATGATATCCAGCAATCATGGAAATTTCATTTTGCTATTCCTCACATGAGGATTGGCCCACAGCTCAACTTCTTCTGGCATTCCTTCAATGGGATGAAAAAGGGGGCGGTATGAGTGTTGTGAGGGATGATTTTTAAAAGGTCTAGATATGGACTGTAAAATCCATTGGATTGTTCAATTAGAGCTGTCAAAGGGATTCACTAGCCAATCATGGTCGTTGAGAGCTCTTTTTTTCTAACCCCGGTTCTCCAATATTATTTTAGGCTTGCATACAGAGGATGCAGGCTACATGAATGAACTACATCGGTAGGAAAACAATTGTTTTATCACCTAAACTACTAGAAAAATTAATCCGGTTGAAGGAACTTCTTGATTAGTTGATTCGTTAGTTAACCTTATGTGAGGTATTTATCATGTTATAATTCTTTATAACCAAGTGTTCTCAGTTCCTGATGGGAGGCTTACTATCATCAAATATTACATAGGTCATCTCTTCCGATCCACCTTCTAGCTCCTTGTCTTTATCTTTTATCCTTACCATTATGTATGGATTATGTTCGGTTATGCTAGGTTAGCAACCGGGACTACTATATTTTCATATTGTAATTTTATGAAGGAGCAAATACTTTTATTCTGAAGCGATCATGAAAACCTATCATTCATTTGTGGACTAATGAAATACGTGGCTGAAGATAGAAATAAGCTTCCATCTCGGAAAGCAAGACTCTGACTCTGCTAAGTACCATCTGTTTTCTTTTCTATTTTAGATTCTTGCATTATCATTACTCTATTGGGATAATGATATTGCTTTGGGAATATGGCTCATCTTGCAACTTAACAGAAACTATGAGTGGGGTCTGTGCTTAATTTTTCTGCATATGTCGAAATTGTTGAATACAGTGTTTTGATGTTATTCTTTTTTTTCCTATATTTATTTTTGACTCAATGAGTTACAGTCTAGATCTGGATCATTTACGAGTTTAAGTTCTAACTGATCAACAGTGTATGTTGGAAATATAACATGTGGAACTTGTTGGCAGATGAGAGTGACATGACGTGTTTTCTGTTTTTGTGAGGACTTGGGGATTCTCATAAGGGCCCTAGTGAAAGTGATTTCTGTATGTTCTTAGTTTTGAAGCTCTCATACTTTTTTTTAGCCTCATAGTTGGAGGTGGTGGATGGATTTCATGCAGACATGGTCTATGCAAAAGTGAAACTGAATATAATGATAGGATACCCAGCTGTTTGATGATGTTCTTGGGCAGTTCAATATGGATGAACCAGTAATTTGGTCTGCCCTGGTGGAGTCTACTTCAACGCCAAAGTGGATTTAGAGGATCCTTTGGATTTTTCTTTGATTGTCTAGCCTTACCTTCATCATTTAGATTTTGGAATGTAAATAATGTCTTCAGCAATGGCAATTTTCATGCTGCTGGCTGCAGCTGAGCACTTTTGCCACACAGTCTTAGATTAATGAATTTGAACAGCATTTGACGATTTAATTCAGTCTTACAAGTGCATTGTTATTTTCACCCTCGTCTGCTAGATCACATGCTCATTAGATTGTTTTATGCTGAAACTTTATGGAATTTTGGGTGGAGATTGGTTTCTTATTTTGCTGGATTTTTAAGAGTAGTAAGTGATTGTGTTCAAGTGTTTTTCTCCAGCCTTACTAGTCAATTGGTTTCTGTAATGATATACAGTATTTCTAGCAGGAACAACATGGTCAGGATGTAGCAGTGGTTGTTAGGAGTCGTGGAATACTTGCAGTGGCAGCACTGTTCACTCTTGGCATTCTCGGATTGTTGTTACTCTTATCGAACTCCAGCAACTTTTGCCTTCTAACTTCATTTTGAATGGATAAAAAGTTAATTTGCTTCTTGTAACGCTGGTCAAATAACTTTGTGTTATGGTTGTATATTGATTTGGCATCATGCAACTTGTAGCTTGTTTGAACTTGTGATTGTGGGCAACTTAGTTGGTTCTCTGTTTCAACTCTGCTGCAGCTTTGCCTAGGCACTGTTGTTAGTTAGATGACTCGATTACTGATTTTGGCTCCCATCTCTGGTTTTGTTGACTGCTTTCTGGGATTTTTTTTTTCTTTTTCGTTGCTGCAAAGGCTCATAACTGCCTGGATTGTGATGGTCTCAATGCTTCAATCTCATTTAGCAGAGATTGCTATACAGGTCTCAATTGCCTCAGTCTCGTGCAATGGATGTTCTGACATCCTTCCTAGAATGGTGTCATATACTCGTAGGTAGAATGGGTGCTGTGTAATTTGTACGTGCTTGATCATGGGGCACGTTGATCTTGCTTCTTTAGATGTGTATTGAACATTCTGGGTGCTTAAGTTTTGCAAGCACTGTAAATTAATGGCTAGTATTTGTCTCTTCGGAAACATTCAATTGACTTAGGAATGATATAAGGTACGTAACAGTAGGATTGTTGATGAGTTGAACTTTTTCATTATTTAACCTTGACTCATTAATTAAAAATGTGTAAATAAGTTTAGTTTTGTCAACTTGTTATTAGATAAGTCTGAAATATTGGTATTTGAGTTTGAAATGTTTATAGTTGAGTTAAGTCGAGTCGATTTATGAATAAACTCTAATAATTGAATTAAATAGAATTATTTTTGATTTATTCTATTGAAAACTCGCATATTGAGTTAATTCATTTATGTAAATATTTTTTTGTTGAGCATAAGAATTTAATAAGATGTATTATATTCTTATCTTCTTATACTTGGTTAGTTTATGCATACTAAGATACATGGTTTGAATTTGGTCATGCAGGAATGAATAAGCACTACATATATATAATATGATATTTATAAATGAGTCTAACAAATATCTGATTAGTTTAAATAAGTTTGTAAACGAGCTGATTCGTATGCAAATGAGTTAAATTTATTTTGGTTTAAACTTGGTTCGCTTAATAAACTAGTATAAAAATAAAGTGTGGATTCGACTTATTTAAATAAATGAGTTTGTTGAGTTAAGGGATTATCTAACCAAGTCAAACATGTTTGCAGCCAGGTTTGGTTTCCCCACATATTAGACAAACGAGTTGAAAAGCTTGATAATGGTTTTTTTTTTTTTACTTGTAAGATTTAGTCATGCTTTTTAGGTTTATCTAATATGAATGGACATTTTGCCCTCTAGAATCCATTTTGGTTGCTGGAATCAAATTTGAGAAAATTGTGAACCTACTTGGACTAGTGTCCACTATGGGTTGGGGTAGGGAAAATGGGGAAGTTAATATTAAGTTGAGTTTACATCCCTCCAAATTCTTCTTTTTTTATTTTTATCAATTTGACTCTTTTATTTGTGTACAACTTTTTTCAACACTTTTTCTTTTATCTTCTCTTTAACTAATCACACACCATTTAATTTTTTTAACCTTAAATATAATAAGTATCAAAGAAGATAATGAATCTATTGATTGTTATAACCAAGACAAATTTGATAAAATAATAATAAGGTAGATTTATTATTATTATTATTATTGTTACTATTATAGATGTGACAGGTAAGTTATCTATCATAATTCATAGTTAACGGATGGGTCACTTGTCAGAAGGTAAGCTCAATGGACAAATAGCTTGTTAGAAGGTTATTTTAATGGGCAGCTCACACATTAGGTCTTAATATTGATGGATTATTTATCCAAAAGCGAGTAAAATATTTTAAGGTATTTGTTTGTCGATTTTAAATTAGAGCGGATAAATTACTCAAAAATTCTCTTTTCTTAAATTTTTGTCATTTATTTTTATATTCATGTATTTCTTATAATTTATATTTTTAATGTTAATTATAGGATCAAGATTCAATGAATACTGGTTGGAGTGGATTATTAACTATGCATGAGATTTTTAATGATCGTGAGTCGTTAATTAGGTGGGTTAAAGAAATCAGAAAACAACATAATATAGTTTTAAGTAGTGAGAGGTTAAAAAAAATGTAGTGTTTGGATATGTTGTGAGAGATGTGGTGTTTATAGAAGATAAACGTAAGTGAATCTGAAAATTGTTTAATTTGCCGGGACCAAAAATATGTGGTTGTGAATTTAGGATCGTGGAATGGAAGATGCTTGTGGTGGTTAGAGATTAGTGGTAGAATGTGGAATTTATAGTCATAGATTAGATAAGTATTTCCAGAATCATTCGTTTGTTGTCAATTATCTCCAGACGAAAACATAGTGTTGCACGAGTTAACCCAAATAAATTTCAAACCAAGGAAGATTATCGACAAGTTGACATGGGGTGATGAAGATAATACTGTAACACTTATGAAAATTTACAATGCTAGACATAAGTTCAAGATACAGAGTTTAATGAGATATATTGTCATATAACATCTATTGCACTTTTTGGAAATTAACAAATATCATTCATGGTATCATCGGTTACCAATTTTGATGTGGTTAGTGATATTGTATTTGCGCATCTGAATTCTATTGCTTTGTTACATGTGTTTTCATATGCCATTTATTTGCATCCGACTCCTTTCTTGGAGGGCATTAGTTGTATGTCTAGTAGTAAGAATTTTACTAATGCTTTAGCATTTATGATGAAAGAAAAGTAAGATAATTACAAATAGGTGCTTGATAAGGTAAAGAGATTAATGGATTCCTATAAACCAAATGGAGTGATCATTGATAGGGAACTAAGATTGATATAAATAATGCCAAAAGTCTTTCTTAATTTAGCACCATTTTTATGCAAATGACACATTAATAAAAATGTTATCTCTCATACTATAAAAAAGATGGGAAGTATAATAGCAGAAGAACGTTTTCTAGGAGTTTAGAGGAAGATTGTACAAGAAACTACAAGTGTGACATATGAGAGCGAGGTTTTACATATGCATTACCAATGGGGCATATTTTTACATATGTTACAATATTTGTATGAGAATTGGTTGAATCCATATAAGGAGATGTTTGTTTTAATGTAGGTTGGCAAAATTCTTCACTTTAGCGCTCATACAACTAATATAAATTTTTTTTTGTTGTAAAAATTCAAATTCATTTAAGTTATTACTAAATACAACTAACCCTTATATTTTGAAATTCCAATTATAGAGTGGAAAGTGAATATGGAAAGCTGAAGAAATATATATCATCATCATAGATGATTTTTGAAACATTATATCTAAGTATTGACACACTGTTAAGACTACAAATTATTGAGGTGAAAAAATATCTTGAGCAATTATGGGTTATTATGCCACATTATTCTACAGATTACATATTGTTTAAGGAGCTCTTGTATGTTATATGTCGTAGAGCGTTAGAATTCATGAAGAAGAGAGTAAGAGGTCTAATATGGTTGGTCCTGAATCTTTGGAATTTGGATGTTACTTAATGTTAACACGCGGTCTTCCGTATGCACACGAAATATTTCATAACAAATAAGATTATCAACCTATTCCCGTATTGGCGGTGCATCAATTATGGAATACTTTAATTTTTGTCAAACCACAAGAAGAAATATTTGCTTTTGATGATTAAGCTATTGATCTATCCATATGTTTATTTGCTTCTAACATTATGTCTAAGGTGCAAATGATGATTGGCCATTCGTCATCACGTCTACAATACTATTCTAATATTATTGATGAGATTCTCTAACTTACACAAACAAGTATGATAGAAACGAATGCTCAACCAAGAAAAGGCCCCCTAGTCATAAAACATGAAGGGAAACATTAGATTGGGAGCACCCATAGAGTGCTTATTTAGAAGCACCTATGGGGTAAGGTCGATCGAGTCAAGGATGTGGTCGTGCATCTCCTATTAAAGGTTGTTCTTCCCTTGGTGAATTGAATTGAAGAAGTAGTAGTAGTGGGATGCATAGTACTAGGAGGAATCGTCGACTCATCCATGATTTCCCATGATCCTTTGATATTGAGACAACTATTCTCCCATGAGTGGAATCATGGTGTGATGTTGTGGGCAATGAAAAATGTGGGTTTATTGTAACACCCTCATTTTTCAATAAGAAAATTTTCATTTGAAATATTTTGGAAGCTAAAAATAAACCTAGGAAAAAATGGGGTATCACCGGAGTACCTAACACAGGACAGATATTCACCGCCTACCTCATATCAAATACAAGGCTAAAACCAACCAAAACATTTAAAACAATAGAATGCATGAATAAAATATTACATAAACGAATTGAAAGATTGTTTACATTGAATACCTCAATGGTCCCTGACAAAATCGTTACAAAATATATGTAGATATCAATATAGGGCTACATTTAAACAAGTTAGGGTATGTTCCCTTATGAACCCTCTATTGACCATCCCTAAAGACCTATACATGACCCTCTACTTGTGGGAATGAACAGGTGGTCGAGCAAACAAGCACATCGGTATGCTACGTACTGAGTAAGCCAAGTTGCTCCCTCAATATTAGCACATGTACACAAATTTTATTGTACATGGATATAAAATATAACATGTGTCATAATGAAACCATATATATATAAAGATCATAGTACATAAAGACATGTAATCATGCATAACTCCAACAAAAAAGATTATATCATGCTTGGTTTCACATTAGCATCACATAGGTACTAACACATGTAATAACATATAAATTCCAATCAATACTAGGGTTTATCTCCAATTACTCAACCCTTTATATTATACCATTTCTATATTCACATATGACATGGGTCAATCCTCCAGTCAATATTCCATTCAATAACCAATTAATCATTTAGGTCATTAGTCAACTTTACCAACCAACTCTTCTTATTCCTTTTTGGTCATTTATACCATTACTTCCATCCTTATCCATTTATTAACTATTCACTTGGCCATCATTAATATATTATCAACAAGTTACTTATTATCCATATTTTATTATCATCAAGCGATGAACTGTACACCATCCCATGGTCTCACATACCATGGAAGTCTATCCAAATAAGGGACATAAAGTCCAGGCCGAAGTTAATCACCAAGTGAATATAAGTCCATGCCGAAGCCAATAACCATAATGGACATAAGTTCAAGCCCAAGACAACCACTTAGATAACTAGACCCTTTAATATCGATACTTCCTAGTACATCATCAATGTAACACCCCCAAATTTCACTCCTGAAAAATTTCGAATTTAAAAGAATAATGCGGGAGCTAAAACACAATTTGGAAAATGTTACCGCCACACCTAACACAAGATAAATGTCCACCATATATCTAATGCTAGATGCAAGGCTAAAACCTGTCCAATAAAATTCAACCAACATCTATGCAGTGAGAATAAACTCCCACAAGGAGATATCCACATGCAGATGGAAAATGAACAATTGCTGGATAAAATTATCGTTGAATAAATCAACCTGTAAAATAATCCTGGACTTTAAAACTTAAAAAGATAAAGGATATTAAATCCAAATACATCTCCCACAAAATCACAAACCAACTAAATACAAATCAGATGAATGATTTATACACCAAAATAATACATTTAAGATACAATAAAATCTGAAAAGAGAACCGAGGGGCATCCCAACAGTGGAGCCAACTTTATTTGCCAAATCGAATCACCGGATAACCTACTCTCAAAATCCAAGGAAAATATTCCTCCCAACAATAACATATTTAATATTGAACCTGCACAAATGGTCTGCTCCCCACAATTAGTGGATCATCACAGGACCCAAACAATCAAGGTAGTATCAGTACGGGTCCGGTACTAAGTAAATCAAGACTACCCTACTCTTGGAAAGAAACATAATACATATAAGATAAGGCAACATTCAGCTTACAATACTTATGTTCAATTATACATGCGATACATACGTCATTCTAATCATACAATAATTCATGCTCGATTATACATATGAAACACACACCATAAAACATGGAGTCACAGACTCACGCTTATAATACATGACTAGACATAACAATACATAAGGTACAAGCTTACAAGAAAATCATAATCACATGCTAAGAATCACACACTACCCTAGAAGGTATCATTCTACACACAAGTCTCACATGTGCTTTAAATAATAGATCATATGATAATTGAATGCGGATGTTTTTCATGTGGAAACATTATTGTAAGATAGAATCAAGAGGCATGTATAGGAAATAGAACATAAAGTCCAAGAGCCAACGAGAATAATTTTATTATTATATTCCTTTATTGTAATCACAACTGTTTAATTATATTTTCTTGAGGATGCAGACTCAAATATCGTAACAAATAATCTAGTACTCGAACGGTACTAGCCCTAGCTGGCCCGCCCAGAAACGTAACCAGACCACCAATAAATAGGACACCTAATCACTTAAGTATGCATACCCCCTATAGGGCCGAAATATATCGAGACACCTATAGAGTAGAAGAGGGCCTCTCCGGACCTCATAAGGCACCCGGGATCACAGAATAGAAAAACATCGGAATGGTACCAAGTGAATACCAAACCTAACTCGGATAGCTACCCCGAATGATACAAGTCCCAACTCAAGATCTTTCACTTTAAGTGATTAATATTTTATTCAAGAATTTAGTCAATCATAAATCAGGCCCACATAACAGCACTTAGCTCACATCCATCAACACAATGACGTTCCATTATTATATCAATTTCAAATGGCATTAAAGCCAAGTGGCATTAAAGTCGAACCATCCAAGCGGCGTTAAAGCTGAACCAATCCAAATGACATCAAAGCCGAACCAATTTAAGTGGCATTAAAGCCGATCGATTCCAAAGGCATTAAAGCCGATCCAATTCATGAGGCATTAAAGACGATCCAATTCATGAGGCATTAAAGCCGAATGAGTCCATGGCGTAAAATACAGCATAAGGTATCATGCAATTTCCATCCATACTCAGCCCTTCACACACTTACACACGTATAATATCCAATCGTCATATTAACACGCGTTGTATTGAGGTTACAAATCCATATATTCATGCAATTGCCATATAGAAAATAGCATATGCTTGACATAATTAAATAATTGATAATCATCATCACCACCTTTCACTCCAAGTAGACATACATTGATAATCTGTCATAACTAAAGGTAAGTAATGACTTACCTAAGTCCGAAGCTAGCTAAGCAAATTGAGAAAGAGAGAGCTATCAAAATCTCGACAATCCACGAGAATGTTTTCCTAGATCACCGATGGAAATCGGAACTAGGTTAGAAACTATCTTATCGATCAAAAATTCAATTATAATAAAATCAACACAAACGGACACAAACAACCTTTCTTGAAAAACGTGCATAAAACCTATGACTTGCGAGCGTAGCTCGATTAAGATTTAAAATTTAATATTAACCAAATCGGTTTAACACTCATCACTTGGGACATTTCAAATTGATTTGGAATGTCGGGAAAAGAATAATAGATTATAAGCTATTTTATCAAAAATGACTTATCATTAGGTTTTACAATCCAAAGGACAACCAACCATTTGCATAGAACCAAATACAACCCGATAAGATAAAAACATAATTCAAATGATTTAAAGTCAAATCCAGAAATCAATTAGGTAAAAGAAGCATAACATAATTAATTATATAAAACCATCTTCGAAAATTAGGGTTTTTAATGCCCACACTACGAACCTACTAATTAACTTTTATTATCTCAAATTGATAGCTTAAGAGTACTATTAAACTAATTTTAAATAAATCTAAATAATCAATTTTAACAAAAGTAATCTTCCGAGTAGCCAACTTGAGACTATCGTTTCCGTTTAATTTACCAGATGTTTCACAACCCATGACATAAATTCAAATTCAAATCAATTAATTACAATCGAAGGTATTAGAATGCATATAGGATCATTTCAACTATTTCTATAAATTCAATTTTAGAAAAACGACCATACAAATAATCAATTTCATAATTTCATTTGAAATATAGGGTTTTAGGCCCGAAAATGCAATTCGATTAAATTCTATAAATTTAATTAAATTGAATGTTTAGAAATGCAATTAAACACATGTTATAACATATCAAATAATCAATTAATTAAAACCAATAAAAGAAATACCCAATTTAGCACAATTAGGGTTTTTGTGCCCGGAACGCAAATCCGATCAATTCTTGCTAAAATATATAAATTGACAATTCAAAAATGTAATTAAATGTATTCTAATGTAAATTATATAATCAATTGAATGAAGCAACCTGATTACCCAATCCAATTTAAACCCGCAAGAGTTTTGACCTAAAAACCCAATTCTGATCAATTTCATACAATTTTCCCAAATCAACACTTTCAATATAAAATTAAATACATTTCAACCGATATTACAAAATTAATTGAGTAAAACAACTCAATTATACAACCCAATTTCATCACACACGGATTTTGACATAGAAGGTCAATTCTGATTAATTCGGCATAAATTTCTCAAATTGAAAGTTCAAACATGAAATTAGATACATTTCATAGCATATTGTAAAATCAATTTACCCAAAATAGTTAAATCGGACGATTCCAAAAATTTGGATATAACCCGGCCAAAAATTCAATTTTCACAAATCAACCAAATACACCACAATTAACCACTCTAAATCAATCATACAACATATATATACATAATCAAACAATCAATTTAGCTTTTCATAAGGTAATTCATACTCAATTAATTAATTCCAATGTTAGGGTTTTCAGAATTTATACCAAACAAGAATTAGCAAATCGGGACAAGAGAAGGCGGGAGAAGCTTAACGGAGGTCGAACGGTGCTTGCTGGTGCTCGGGAGACGTCGACGATGACCGGACAGTGGCGGCGTGACCTGCATGGTTGCTGCTGCCATGCTTAGCTACTGCTGGTTGCTGCTACTGCAGCGACTACTCGTGGCTGCTGTTGCGGCATTTGCGGCGGTTGGGAGTGGCGGTCGATGGCTGGAGGAGGCTTGTTAGCGTGGAGGAGATGGAGATGGAGATGAGGGCTGCGTTTTGGGGCTGCAGAGCAGAGACAGGTCGGGAAAGGGAAGGAGATGAGAAGGGAGAGAAGAGAAGAGAAAGGAAAAGAAGAGAGGGAAGGGGCTGGTTTCGGGATTTCTGTTTTTTTTTCTCTCTTTTTTTTTTTTTGCAGATACACACATATGAATAAATACTAACATCTAAAAAATATTGTTAGAAAAATTTATCTAAAATTTATTTAACGAAAAATCATTTCGTAAGGTTCTGAAGGCTTAAAATCGATACAAGAACTATATACAAAATTTCAAAAGTATTTTCGGAAGAATTTACCAATGAACCTAAAAATTTATATTATTTATGAAAATACATTATAAGACCTCGAAATAATATTTAAAAGCATATAAGTAAATATTTAAATTAAATTTAAATAAATCGAGACTAATTTAAATAATTTCCGAAATTGATCTTCTGCAACCAAAAAGGGTAAAACGGAAAGAAGTCCATAAATAAGCTTCAAAAATCATTTTAATTTAAAACTTTCCGAAGATCTTAATGACTTCGGAAACAAATAAATTTAATGTCGGAAATATTTTCTACGGATAAAAGTGATAAAATAAATTTGACTATTTTAAACGGAAATTTTATAATTTAAATACTATATATATCGCTAACGAAATATAACTTCAAAACAAAGTCGTAATCACATGACAAATTTATAATCGGAAACGAATCTAAAATATTAAAAATCAAAATACGAGAAAGAATAAAAATATGTATTTTTAACCGAAAATCAAAATCATGTGAATATAATAAAATCATAGTCGTGAACGAATTTATTTAGAATCATCCGCAACGATGATGATTAATTAAATTCAATTATGAAGTCGAAATTGTTGATAAATCCATAAAACGAACCGAAATTAAAATAATTAAATGTTTATATCAAATTACGCTAATAAAATAATTAAACTTAATAAAATTGAATTTTAAAATACGGGGTATTACAATCAATGTCTATAATAAGTAAAGTACAGAGACCTTTCGGGATCCCGCCTAAAGGCACCAAAAATGCCAGAAAGCAAACTAACCCCCGGTAGCTAATCGAGGATCGAGTAACCCAGAACCATATTCAACTTGATTATCTTTTGCTTTTACGTGACTAGTATATTATTCATAAGAATGAGTGATCAGACAAGGCCCACACAATAACAAGCAAGGAAACTTCCATGTTTATTCTATATCGATCATTTTCTTACCATTTTTCCAGCCATGTGGGTCTCATATCCTTATGCCATATTTCTCATATCCATCTTATTACTTTACTCAAGTCCAGGTTGAGTTTCATTACTCAATTCTCAATATCATCACTTATCATAATTGAAATACCCATTTAGCCTTTACATTACTTATAGAGTATATCATAAATTATAATCCATTTTAGTCCTTTCATTCGGCCAATAATTGTAATCCCCCAAAATTTTAAAAGCCTATAATTTAATAAATCACTTTTATTTGGGATAACTTAGCTTTTAAACTTATTTAATTTAATTATTTTGAGGATTTTACCTTTTAAATTTATTTAATTTAATTATTTTGTGGATTTTTGAGTATATAAAATTAGATGTGAATATTTAATAAATTCAAATAAATAATTTGTTATTTTCTCATACTCATTTTATTTTAATAATTTTTCAAACCAATATTTCCTAAAGTTTACCTTTTAAACCAATATATTAAAATATATTAAGTTAAACTATTAAAATTTGTTTATCTACCAAAATACTACACCCTATTTCCCATAAGTTATTTTATCTATTTTTCCCCTATTTTTCTTTTTCCTTTTTTTCCTTTTTTCCTTTTTTTTTTTTTTCCCTTTTTTTTCTTCTTTTTCTTTTTTTCTTTCTCTCCCTCCTTCTCCTTTCTTTTCTCCCTTTCTCCCTAGCGTGGGTCAGCTTTGTCGCACGACCCAGCCTCTCTTTCCCTCCTTCTCCTTCCGCACGGCCCAATGGCCCCCGTTGTCGCCCATCCGCCCCAGCCGGTCCACCCACTTCCTTTTTCCTCTTTTACATTTTCCCTGGACCGACAGGTCCAGCCTGTCGCCATCTTCTTCCCTTCGACCCTGACTTGTAACCCCGACCTGCAGCCTTCCTTCTGTCGGCCACCACCGCGCGTCGTCCGGCCTCCCTTCTCTTCTCCTCCCCGTCATTTTCTTTCCTTTTTTGACCCCAAAAAGCCCCATAGCTACCCTCCACGCGTGCTTCCCCTTTCCTTTTCTCTCCCCCCTCCCTAACCTAACCTTCCATGGTAGGACTGCACTGCCTGCCACCGCCGATTGGTGGTCCTGCCTCACCTGCCCCATTTGTCCTCTTCCCTTTCGTCATTATCCCCCTCAATTAGTCCATAAATACCCGCCTTGGGTACCCATAGTCGAGCTTATTTTCCACAGACCAGAAATTTTGATTTTTTGCCGCCGCCCAAATAGACCTTTATTTTGCCACTATCGGCGACTGTCATTGCCAACTCCGCCCACCAAATTCTTCCTTGCACCACCCCCTACAAAAATAAGCTTCCCTCCTTTCTCGACTTAACCTGCACAAGCTACCCCGGTCGTGCAAAGTCAGCTTCCTGATCAGCCCTCACCAACCCCGTACCACCCTTCGCGCCGCCATCCGCAGCTAATCCCGCCGCAACCAGCACCTCCTACACCCTCTAAAACAACCAGGGGACTCCACCCTACCTCCCCATACCTCCAGATCTCCCTGCCTCCCTTTTCTTCCCCTTTCTCCACCTCCCACCACCTTCGGCCACCGCACCAACTATTGTGTGCCGCCACTTCCAGCTGCACCACCACCTCCATTCCACCCCTCTCCACCTACTGCACCTTCCACCACCTGAAACACCCCCTCATTCCCTATCCTCTAGCCTACAACCCCATCTTTCCACCTCCCTTCCTCCTCCACCGCCGCCGCTAGTTCTGCCACCAACCTTAGGTGGTACTCCAACTATTTTCTATAAGTATTAATAATTTTTAGTAATATTAATAGTATTATCCTTAATATTACTATTATTATTATTAGTGTTGTATTATTATTATTATTATTATTATTATTATTACCATTATTAATATTATTAGTATGTATCACCTTTATTACCTAACCTAATTTTAGAAATATTTATAACTATGGCATGTTATTTAAAAGGATTACACCTATAGTACTAATAAAGTGATCTTTATTATTATTAATGTTACTACTACCACTACTAGTAATTATTATTATTATTATTTTCTTACTAAATATAACTTGGCCATTATCATTAAGACTACCACTATGACGACTTCTAGGACCTCTATTAGTATTAACCCTGAGACGAAAGCTATTACTAATATTATCACCATACTTATTATTATTATTAATTTTATTAAAACCGAAGTTGGCATATTATCATTTTGTTATTAAAGAAGAAGAATACTTAAGCCTTAATATTTTTATTACTTAATATTCGAATATTGCTAATATTATTCCTAATGCTTTTATTACCAGCATTATTACTATATTATTATTATTAGTTATTACTATTATTATTGTTGTTATCTTGCTACTATTATTGTGGTAAAAATACTTGAACCCTTATATTATCATTACTATCATTATTACCTTTAGTAACATTAATACCTTGTTAGTATTACTAATATCATATTATTATTTTACCCCTAAAGCTATTATTAGCCTTGGCCTTAAAAATATTAAGGTTTCTACTACTAGGGGCATTAGTATTACTACTATTGTTATTATTATCACTATTTTGCTATAACTAGTATTAGTACTAGTATTAGGAGAAATAAAGCTACCAGGTTTGATGATGTAAATATAGCTACAAATATAAAAATAAATATAATTTGACTAGTAATATCTAGTAGGCTAACTTGAAGATAAAAACTCTAGTTTTCACGTGTAATGCTTCCTTTAATAATAACCCTAATCTTAGACTAAAATAAGGAATTATAATACTTTTGGTAGGAGGGAAATTAATCCTTAGTTTTTTCTCTTATAGGTGAATCAAGCCAAAACCTCAAGGAGGCGTAGGAGCATGCTCCAAGCCCGGAGTTATTTTAGGTAAGGATGTAGCTAAGGCCTATGTGTGTTGTGTGACTTGTATGTCTTGGATGCTATATATCATGCTATGTCGTGTATTGTATGATTGTCATTAACTTGTCTTATGTGTAGCGCAGCTTGGAGTTGAGGTATGTTTGTATGTGTTTTCTTATGACATGAGTATGATATGTATATATGGTGATCATGATGTGATATGATATGGCCCTCTAGGACAATTGATAATATGATATGGGAATGAAAGGACAAAAAGAAAGAAAATGGGAAGTGAGTTCACTAAAGGGGATATGAGGTTGACCAAAAATGAATGAGAGATGGGAGCTATGCATGGGAATCCTAAAATTTGCATGGGAACTTTGGGTGTTTGCATGGGATGGATAAAACTTGCATCGGGATGACATTTACGTGAGAAAAGTTGTTTTAGGGTGTAAATAAGCTAAGGGGAGAGTTGTGGAACGATTGGAGACTTGGGATGAAAAATAGTATGTAGGTTGGTGTAAGGGTTTATAAGGGACCCGATTAGGGTTTTGGGAAGAAGCGGTAATTTGGAAAATGTAGAAGTAAAAATGATTAAGGGAGAGTGGAGTACGGGTTAAGAGTGGGAATTTATTTTATAAGGGCTAAGTATGGGTTCCATTGGAGAGAAGAGGTTTTGGGTGAAAAAGAGAGAGGTTACTTGTGGGAGAAGAAAGGTACTAGGGTTGAAGTGGCCAACTAGAGTTTTTCGGTCACATGTGGAATCAAGGGGTAAAGCGATATGATTTGAGATTAGATCTAAATGAGATAAGGTATGGGGAGATAAATGAGGTAACAGTAGTGTAAGTGAGAGAAAGTTGGGCCACATAGGTTCAATTAGGGTTTTCAAGGGAAAACCCCAGAGGGTGATTGTAGGTGGAGTTGATGCTATGAGGTGTTGGGCCTTAACCCACACCCTTAGGAGTTGGTTTTTCATTATGTGTAAGCGTAAGGGGGAATAGATGTCGGGGCATGATAAGGGGCGCAGGAGTCTCAAGATATGGGACGGGCACCCTTGAGAGGATAGAAGTAGAATGTTGGTGACATGCATGTCAAGGGTGTAATGTTTATCGAATAAGACACGAATAAGATACTATCTATTTAAAGAGAAAGATTGTTGATTTGGGCCCAGACCGGTCCATCGGCGAATGATAGTGGCTAGAAGTCAAGGTGCCCTGCATGACCGGTCCACTGACGAATAATAGTGGTTAGGCGCATTGTTCCCTACATGACCGTTCCACCGGCTATAATAGTGGGGGTTTCCATGCTCAACAAACCAAACATAATGATAAGACATGAGAAAGACACGAAGTAATTACAGTGGAACACTATGTGAGTCGGGGCCATATTGGTCCACCGGCGAATAATAGCGGCCAGGAGCTTTTTGCCCCGCATGACAGGTCCACCGGCTAATAATAGTGGCCATGAGCATTTTGCCCTGCATGACCGATCCACCAGCTATAATAGTGGGGTTCCCACACTCACATGGATTGATAAAGACTATGATGTGAATCGACTATATTTACCAAAGATCTAAAGAATAAGTCTACCCGGACCATAGCCTTCCTTCATCATCTGTATTACTACATGTTGCTTATGTGATTATGCCCCATGTATGCTATGTTGTATGATTTATATTTTTGGCCTTAGCACATCTGTTACCTTACTCGGTATATAGTGTATTGATCACCCGTTTCATAGGTGATGCTCATTCCCACGAGCAGAAGACCCGTCTGAGTTTTTGTAGGTAGGGGACGAAGTCTTCGATGCCTACGACACTTACAAGGCATCGGGCGGGTCTGAGAGTTGAGCTTAGACCTGAATTAGGGATCGAGAGTGACTCGGCCTGACTCTGTTTTCTTTTATTGGACCATATATTATTTTATTTTAGTTATTTGATATTGTACGGTGCTTTATGTTTTGAAAAACTCTAGTCACTTACTCTTTGGATTGTAATTCTAAACCGCACTCTAATTTCTGTATGACTTGTGTTTTACTAATGACTTGTGTTTGATGTTAACCTTGTTTATCCTTAGCACTTATTATTGGAACGGTAGGAGTGAACCGATCTGGTACTAAGTGTGGCGCTAATGCCCCCCGAGTTTACGGTTTTTTCATTTCGCTTCCGTGGAACCTTTTTATTAAAACAAAAAAATTTCAGTAGTAAATTTTGGGGGTGTTACAATAATGCATGATAAAATCTATATTTTATCCCATTAATAGTCATAGTATAGTTCTAAACATAGCCTCAATGCATAAACAAACTAAAAGGAAACAAACCATCCAAACCTATCAATCTGTCTAGCCTAACCATTTGATCGGTTGCACCAACCATCAATCGGTTTGAGTCGACAAGTCGATCGATTTGATTCAACCAGACCATGATTTTCCTCAAACCAGTCAATCAGTTTGGAAAACCAGTTGACTATTCATAGACCAATCAATTGGTCCTACCAAGCCAGCTGATGGGTATAAGTAGAGAGTAAGACCAAGGTCTCTACAAGCTCACCAATCAATTGTTCTAGGACTTAGTCGATCGGTTTAACCTGACCAATCGATCGGTTTTCCTTAACAAAACAACAAACTAATTAAATTTCATGCATATTCTTACATATAAATCATCCTTAACCACATTAAAACATGTATCAACATAGTCTAACACATTTTCAACCGAATTAACTTGCATTTCATACCATGGAATCATCATATCCTATTTTTACCAAATTTTGTGTTTTTTGTTCAACTTATGCTATCTATCTATCCAAATCACCTATGCAGGCTATATACATTCATGCCAATATACATAACCAACTTAAAGGAAACACAAACATGCAAGTATACTCATTAATCATGTTAGAAGCAAAAATCACTTATTTGATGTAGGCAAAATCCCCTTTAAATTAGAAATGTCAACTGTGAAATTCTCAGCTTTTAAAAAACCTTAAAAACCACAATCTTAAACTCAGAAATTTACACCAAACTTCAATAAAAATTTGAACTTAAAATAGAAAGGAGGAAGAACATACCAACTTGAGGCAAAATGAGGTAATGCTTAGCTTAACCACTCGACACTTTTCCCAAATCTAACTCTTCATTACTTACAAATTAAAACAAGAGAGAGCTAGAGATAGGATCATAAGTGTAACTGTAATACCCCGAGTCAATACAACTATGTAGGGGCTACTCTAGAGGGATTTCAAATTGATCGGATGGCCCCACAGATCAACACGAGTCCTTTTAGTGTGTTTTGTCCTCATTTAAGCATTTTTCAAGAAATTTTTAATTTTTTTTTAAAACTTTCCATGAGGGTTATCCATCTTAAAAATTTCTCTACAACCAGCACATTTAACTGTGGAGTTCTTAGGACAGAATCACCGAAATGATGGTATACCATGTTGATATAAGTAGACAAATCAATCCTCATAACATTCTATTTAATTTAGGGCATTATAGTAACACCTCCAAAATTCACTACTAAAAAATTTCATTTTAATTAAAAATTAGCGGAAGCAAAAACCATAAATTTCAAGGATGTTACCGCCATACTTAGTAACTGACTCGTTTTTTCCTACCGTTTCAGTACCAAGTACTAAGGCTTAAAAGAAATATAACACTATTTACACAAATTCAAACTTCCATTTAAATCAAAGTAGCACATTAATGACATTATAAAAGATAAAACCCACTATTAGTGGTTATAAGAGTGAAATCATTAAACAAAGAAATATTAAGGCTAAAAGAGAAACACTGAAAAGTTTCTTGGACAGTCCTTACGCTTGTACATGATAACATCTTGAATACAACCTAGGCTAACCTGCAAGGGACACTGCCTATTAAATTGGCAGTGACCCACAAACAGATGTCTTCAGTATTATGGTATTGAGTAACCTCTTTATACCAAACTGAAAGGTAGGGCCCGCATTCAACACATCATGCATAAACAATGTAAAGACAGTATCATACACGAGCATATAAATAATCACAGCCACATAAGAGCGATTACACACAGTAACCAATAAGAATTGTACAATACGAAGTCCATTTGCTTAGCATATCCAGCACTTAACAAGAGTGACAAGCACCAAGACCAAACTTATATTATATTAATAGGTCATAATGGTGAAATCAATACTTTTGGTTTTAAGCCATTAATTAAACATTATTCAACAACATCTCTCAAATTTTATCCGTGTGAGTATAGGAACCCCATTATTATAGCTGGTGGAATGGAATACACTCTAGGAAAAAACGCACCTTGCCACTATTATTTGTTGGTGGACCAGTCTCTAGGGCAAAAGGCTCTTGATCACTATTCTTGTGGGTGAATTGGTCTAACCTCAATTCACATGGTGTTCTACTATAAGTGATTAGTATCTTTTCAATAATTTATTATCATCCAAGGTTTGTTTTATTGAGCTCGGGATCCCCCACTATTATAGCTGATGGACCAGAATACACTCCAGGACAACATGCATTTGGCTACTATTATAACCGGTGGACTGGTACAAATGACATAATCTATCTGGTCCCGATTCAATAATCTTTCACTTTACATAATTAGTGTTTTCCATTTAATTAACACAACAAGTCCATTTATTTAACTTGAGGGGGAAATCACGAACCCAGAGACACAAATATACACTGGTCATACTAGCATATACAAGCAACACAATACCCTCAAATCATCAACCTAGGGACGCAAAGGTACCCTTGTCACATTGATGCATGAGGACATATAGTACCCTACCAACAAGGACACCTAATCCGTAAGTATGCATACCCCATAAATAGGTCCATACATCTAGATAGAGTAAGATGTAGGATCTGGCTGGGCATTAAGGCACACCAACAAAAAATCCAGAAGAATCATGGGCTAAACTACGTCGTTAGGGTAGCGACCCCTAAAGAGCCACCATTTCTGACCTCAAGGTCTTCCACTTTAATTAAGGTGACCATAAGAAACACATCAATCACATACTTAATTATTTCCATCTGTTTATGTTATTATTAAGTAATCCTTATTCATATGGTTATCCATGTTAACTTAAATAAACCACTAAGGTCATCCTTTTATCATCCATTTCCATTTCAGAATTCATTTCCATTTATTTACATGCCATAAAGGGTTATCATATCATAATTGCAATACTAGTCATAAAATCAAGTATTCTATATCAAGGATCATTGAACGTATAAACCTTAACATGTACTTCTAGCACATCTAGCACACATTTCCATGCATAATTAACAACTAAGGAACCTCTTGCATGATTACGAAATAACATCATATCATACCCTTAATTATCCATTCAACCCTATGTCATGCCATATCCTTGTGATATTCACCGATTTACTAAAATACCCTTATCCTTATAACATATGGCGTTATACTTAAACAAGTGATCCTATATCCATAAACCTTATTATTTAACATTACTTATGTCTTATAACATTACCGATTTACCCCTTCATACTTATAAAATTACTGAAATACCCCTTTTGTTTGTAAAGTTACCAAGTTACTCCTTTTTACTTGCTAAATTACCAAATTATCCTTCATACTTGTATAATTATCAAAATACCTTTATATTTGTTAAACTACAAATTTACCCTTCATACTTATTAAATTACCAAATTACCCTTCCGATTTACTAATTACCAAATTGCCCTTTATACTTGTTAAAATTACCAAATTACCATTCATACTTGTTAAAATTACCAAATTACCCGTTTGGTTAGTTAAATTACTAAATTACCCTTCTTACTTATTAAAATTACCTATTTACCCCTTTTCGTGCCAAATTACCAAACTACCCCTCTTACCTACTAAATTACCATTTTACCCCTTTTACTCACAAAATTACCAAGTTACCCTTCTTTTATGCCAAATTACGAAAATACCCTTCTTACTTATTAAATTACCACCTTACCCCTTATGTTTATAAAATTACCAAGTCACCCTTTTTTATGCCAACATTACCAAAATACCCTTCTCATTTAATTAATTTACCTAAATGCCTTTTTACTCAAAAAATTACCAAGTTATCCCTGTAACATCCCAAAAATTCACTACAAAAAAATTTTATTTTATTAAAAGATAAAGTGGAAGTAAAGAAAATAAAACTGTGAATTTCAGGGATATTACCGCCATGATCAACAGAAGCCCAGCCCCCGGCCAGTCTCGTATTAACCACAAGGCTACAGAAAATTCATTGTCAACCATTCATCAAACTTAAAATTGGAATTCATAGAAGAACTAAAATGTTCATAATACAGAAATTAGAGTGCGCGTAAAAAGAGTTTACAATCCAAGGGAGTGCATAATTAAAGTTCCCAAAGGGATAAAAGGTACTACGACAAAACAGAACTGAAGTAAACCAATATAATCTAAAAAAAATAGTAAAAGAGAATCTAGCCAAGTCATTCTTGGCCCCAGGCCAAGTCCAAGCTCAACTCTTAGCCCTGCCCGATGCCTAATAAGTATCGTAGGCATCGAAAATAGCATCTCCTACTTGCACAAATATAGGTAAGCCCTCTGCTCATGGGAATGAGTACCACCCATGAAAACGGGTGGCGAGTACGCTACGTACTGATCAAGGTAACCATGCATTTAAGGCCAAACATAGAAGGCATATAATATAAGAATGATCATATAGACAACATACAAACAACAAAGATAATAAGGACCGAGCTGTAGTCCAAATAAACTTATTCTTTAGATCTCTGATCAATATACATATTTCACACTATGCTCTTTATCAATCCATGCGAGTGCGGGAACCCCACTATTATAGTCGGTGGACCAGAAAATTATAGGGCAGAACGCTCCTGACCACTATTATTGCTGATGGAACAGAAACTTACAGGACAGAACGCTACTGACCACTATTATTTCCGGTGGATCGGTCTCCAGGACAAAGTGCTCCTGGCTATTATTATTCGCTAGTGGACCGGTCTAGCCCCGATTGTCATGGTGTTTCACTGTAATCACTTATTTTCTTTCCCATGTCTTATCATAATTATTTTCGGTTTTTTGAACACGAAATCCTCCACTATTATAGCCGGTGGACCGAAAATATGTAGGACAGAATGCTTCTAACCACTATTATTCACCGGTAGATCGATCTACAAGGCACCCCGGCTCCCAGCCACTATTAATCGTCGGTGGACAGGTCTGGGTCTGGCTCAACAATCTTCCTCTTTAAATGGTTAGTATCTTAGTCGTGTCTTATTCGATAAATATTTCCACCCTTGACATGCATGTTACAATCCATCTACTTTTTTTCTCCCAAGAAGGTCTGTCCCATATCTTCAGACTTCTACATCTCCTAACACACCCCGATATCCTTTCCATCTTCCACTTACTCACACTAAAAACCCAACTCATAAAGTGTGTGGATCAAGGCCCACCACCTCATGCCATCCAAGTCCACTCACTATCATCCTCTAGGGTTTTCCCCTGAAACCCTAATGGGACCTATGTGACCCATCCTTCCTCTGACTCACACAACCAAAGTTCCTTTATCACCCAACACATTATCTCATTTAGATTCAACCCCAATCATATCGATTTACTCCCCAATTACACATGTGACCATGAAACCCTATTTGGCCACCCAAACCCTAGTATCTTCCTTTTTTCATAAATCACCTCTCTATTACTCACTTACCATCCTTTCTTTCCCGTGACACCCATACTCACCCTACATATGGTATTCTTCCACTCTTATCCCATATTCTACTCACCCTCAATTATTTTTATTTTGACAACCTCCTCCAGTTAGGGTTTTCCTCCCAAACCCTAGCTAAGTCTCCTATGCATTCTTATACCAACCTACGTACTATTTTTTACCTAAGGTCTTCAATCACCCCAACAACTCTTCCCTTATCTTACTTACACCCCAAGATAACTTTTCTCATGTAAAGATTATCCCATGCATACTCCATCCATCCCATGCAAATCCTAGAATTTCCCATGCAAGATTCACTCCACTCTTTTATTTTGTTCATATTCTCCTTTTATTTGCCCCTTAATAGATCATGAGATAATTAGGTCAATCTCATACTCCTTTAGTCAACTCACTTCCCCTTTTTTCTTTTTTATCCTTTCACCCCTATCATATTATTAAACATCCTAGCATGCATGTTCTAGAGGGTCACATTATATAACATCATAAGCACAACATATATATATATATATATCATTATACATATGCCATAAGGAAGTCATATAAGCATACCTCAACTCCAAGCTGCGCTACAAATAAATAGTCATAATAATCATAAATTACACAACATAACATAGCAAATGGCATTCAAGGCACATAACACACACATATAGTTGGTCTTAGCTACATCCTTACCTAATACGACACTAGTCTTAGAGCACGCTCCTACGCCTCCTTAGGGTTTTAACTTGATTCACTTAGATGAGGGAAATACTAAGAGTTAACTTCCCTCTTACTAAAATTACCATTATTCCAACCTTACCCTTATTATAGCTTGCTATTAGGGCTAATAATGATAATTGTAGTTTTATAAGTAAAAGTAGGGTTATTACTCTTAAGGTAGCTAATCATGTTACTGCTAATCAAAATAGGTCTTAGTAGATATATCGGTTCATGTTAAAGTATTTATAGCAATATTTATATTATTAAAGATAATAACTTTAATATTACTAATAGAAATAATAATAGTAGTTGTAGTGATAATACTAATAACAACCCAAATCTTAGCAATAATAATAATGATATTAGTAATACTAAAGTAGTGACAATAATGATAATCATAATTATAATAATGATGCAAGTAGCGATACTAATATTAGTGATATAGTTAATATTAACAATAATGACAAAGTAATAATAACAATAATAATAATAATAAAATTAATATTAATAATAGTTCTAATATTAAGAATAATACTAATAAGGGTCCTAATAATCATAATAGGAGTAACCTTAGTGATAATAAGGTCAAGGTTAATAATAGTGAGAGTAAGAGTTATAATAATAATAATAATAATAATAATAATAATAATAATAATAATAATAATAATAATAATGTTAAGAATATAATAATAATAATAATAATAATAATCGTAATAGTAATAATAGTATAAGGGTTCGAATATTTACAATAATAATAATGATGATAATATGCTGAAGTTAGCATTAATAATGATGATGATGATGATGATGATGATGATGATGATGATGATGATGATAAATAATAATAATAATAATAATAATAAGGTTTCGACTATTAATAATAATAATAATATTAGTAGTAATATTCTGAAGTTAGATTTAATAATAATAATGATAAATAATAATAATAATAATAATAATAATAATAATAACATACTAATATTAATATTAATATTAAGAATAATAATATTAATACTAATAAAAATGATAACACTTGCAGAAATAAGGTTTAAGGGTTGTGGAGGTTAGGGTACCACCTAGGGATGGTGGTGACCAAGCAGCACCGGTGGTGGAGGGAGAAGAGAAGGTGGAGATATGGTTGCCTAGGTTAGAAGAGGGGAATGAGAGAGTGGTTGAGGTGGTGGTGGATGCCCTAGGTTGAGAGGGTTGGAATGGTGGTGGTGGTGCAGCTTAAGGGGGACGCAAGTGGCGATGGTTGTGGTGGCCGAAGGTGGTGGAGGGGTAGAAAGGGAGAAGTAGAGGAAGGCAGGAGAAAGGAAGGGAGGGGAAGGTAGGGGAGGTCCTGCTAGTTGTTTTAGGGGGTAGAGGGAGTGGTGGTTGCAGTGGCGGTGGGTGAGAAGGGGTTGATCTAGGAGCCAACTTTCAACAGTCAAGGTGGCTCGTGCAGAAAGAATCGAGGATGGTGAGTGGTGTAGTTTAGTGGAGGATGGTGCAGGGAGTGTTTTGGTAGGTGGTTCGGCTAGCGGCAATGGGGAGGTCGTCTGAACGAGCAGCAGCACAAAGGGAGGAAATTTTTCTACGCAGGAAAGGAATCCGATTAAGGGGTCGATTATGGGGTATTTATAGGCCATTGAAGGGGGAAAATGATAGAGGGGGAAGAGGAAAAGAGGGGGTAGGTGAGGCAAGACTACCGGTTGGCTGTGGCAGGTCGGCATAGGTCTGCCATTGCAGGGAGTGTGTTTGGTCAGGGAGAAGAGAAGGAAAGGGGGAAGGCACGCGTGAGGAGGGAGAAGAGTTGGTTAGATTAAAAAGGGAAAGGAAAATGATGGGGTAGAGAGAGGAGGATGGAAGGCTGGCATGCGGTGGTGGTTGCTGGCAGAAAACGGGGGGCGTTGTAGGGTCGCAAATTTGTAGGTTGGGGTCGGGGAAGAAGGAAGGGGAAAAGAAAGGGGTGGACCAGCTGACCTAGGGGAAAAAGAAAGAAAGAAAAAGGGGAGAGGACCGAGTGGCTGGTGAGGGAAAAAGAAAAGGAAGGCAAGCCTTGGGTCGTGTGGGGGAAGAGGGAAGTCTGTGCCGCGAGGGGGAGGGCAGGCCTAGATTGAGGAGGAAGGGAAAAAAAGGAAAAAGAAGGGAACAAAGGAAAAAAGGAAAAAGGAAAAAAGAAAAGTAGAAGGGTTGGGGTATTTAGAACATTTTCGTATTTTTGAATATTTAAAATAATAATATTTTAATAAAATAATAAATAAATTCCCTTTTAGATTGGTTTAGGATATTTTGAATAAATTTTCCTCAATTCCATTTTAATTAGCAAAATCCCCTAATTTTTCCTAATTAAATTATTTATTATTTTCCTCTTAGTTTTGTCTTAATTACTTCCTCTTATTTTAATAAAATAAGTTATTTAATTAATTTCCTTAATAATTCTTTATTTGGCCATAATTTCTTAAATTAGGGCTTTGGGGTATTTCAATCTCCTTTTTTCATGTAAAATTACTAAAATGCCCTTCTTACTTATTAAATCATCATATTACCTCTTTTATTCAAATAAATTACCAATTTGCCCTTCTTATGCCAAATTTACTAAAATACCCTTACCACATAAAACATTAACATCCATGGTCCATATACATCATCTAATACCGCAACTATTATTATTTATTATTAATACCAACTATCACCTACCATACATACTTATTTAGGCCACACCTTTTGTACAAAAATTACTAAAATGTCCCTAAGCTCATATTAACATTATCTATGCTACAAATGACCACATTAGCTTAACATGTCATATACATGCATTTAACATTATTATTAACAATAAGGCTCATTCCATAACTATCATTTCTACACATGACACATGATATAACATTCTTTTCATTTCAACTACCAACATATACTATAAATCATAATATACTTAACATCATACGACATGCACATAAACATATTTAAAAACCCTAATATGCTAGCATAATTATATCCACACATTTTAGTAGGGTATAATGGTTACCTTAATTTTTGCAATAATTAAACCTTACTAGTACCCCGATTAAGAGTTTAAGCTTTGATTAGAAAAAATTTGTACTCCCAAAATTTTGTTTGTTTAGCTCAAGGAGATGCAGTAGCACTTAGGTTGCATGCAAAAAATGAAAGGGAAAATGGGGGACGAATGGGAGAGACGGAAGAAGGGGAGGGGTTGGTTTGGGTAAGGGGTTTAGTTGAGGGCTTGTGGAGGGGAGGGGTGGTGGTTGGCTGTAGGGAGGGATTAGGGGTGTAAGTGGTGGTTGGGGGTCAAAGATCGATGGCTCAAGGTGGTGGAGACGATGGTTGTAGGGATAGGAAGATGGGGCGAATGAAGGGAGAAGAAGGAAGGGGGATACAGGGGAATTTTGGCCAAGGTGAGGTAGGGTGGTGGTAGGGGAGGTGCCAGGGGTTGAGGAGCGGCTACAGTGGTGGCAGAAGAGGGGGAATGGGCAGTGCAAGGTGGAGGTTGAGAAGGGGAAGAAAAGAGAAAGGAAGAGGAAGGTGGCTGTAAGGGACGAATGGTGATTGTTGGGTGGTGTAGGGAGGTAGTAGGGGAGGCCAAGGGGTTGCTATGGTGGTCATTTGGGCAGAAGAGATGGTGGTTGAGGGTGTCAGAGCAAAAGCAGGGGAGGAGAAGAAGAAGGGAAGAAGGGAGAAAAGAGGGGGTCTGTGGGGAAATGAGGGAGATAAAAAAATGAGCAATAAAGGAGGAGATAAGGAGAAGAAAAGGAAGAGGGAAGGAGGGAAGGAATGGTCGGCTAGGTGGTGTAGGATGCAGGGTGGCAGGGAGAAGGAGAGGAGGAAAAAGGAAAGAAAATAGGCACACAAGAGGGGTTGTGTTTTGCTTAAAAATGGAAGGGAAAGGGGTGGAGGAGAGAGGGAGAGGCAGGGTTGTCATGGTAGGTGTAGAGGGGAAGGCTAGCAGGCATGTGAGTGAACGCATGGGGACTGTTTGGTTCAGTGCAGAGCGAAGAAAGAAGAAGAAGAAGAAGAAGAAGAAGAAGAAGAAGAAGAAGAAGAAGAAGAAGAAAGGAAAGAAGGCGGGCTGACCGGGCGAGGGATAAGAGAGGAGATGGGTCGGCCCATGCTCACGAGGGAGAGGGAGGAAAAAAAGGAGGGACGGGGCTGGCCCAACTGGGGGAAAATGAAAGAAAAAAGATGAAGGGAGGCGCTAGGCTGGATGACGTCGGAAAAAGAGAAGAGAAGGGAAGGGAATGGGGCCAATGGTCCAGCGGGGGAGGAAAGAGAAAACAAGTCGGGTGGTTCGAAGGAGGAAGAAAGAAGGAAAAGGATAAAGGATAAAGGAGAAAGGAAGGAGAAGAAAGGAAGGAAAAGGAGAAAGGAGAAAAAAAGAAAAGGAGAAGAAAAAAAAAGAAAAGAAAAGAAAAAGGAAAAGGAAATGGAAATGGGCAAAATAAAAATAAAATAATTTTTAAAATAAGGGTATTAAATTATTTAGTGGATAAATTAATTTAATAAATTTATTTATTTAAAATTTAAGATATAAATTTAAGAGGAAAATTTAAGTAAGATATGGGTTTGGAAAATTATTTAAATAAAATGAGTATGATAAAATAATAACATATTTCTTTTAATTTATTAAATAATCATACTTATTTTTATAAACAAAAAAAATCCACAAAATAATTAAATTAATAAATAAAAAAGTAAATTATTCCAAATGAGGCTTAATTATTAAATTCTAGGTTTTAAAATTTTTGGGGTATTACAAGAAGAGTGTAAGAAAATTGATTGGCAAGACTCGAAGTGTAGAAATAAGAGAGTAAATATCAGACTTAGAGAATTAGTGGCTGAAAGAAAATGTGCATATAAGGAATGACTGGGGCTATTTATATCCAACCAATTAAAGGGAATCACATAAGATTCAGGAATCAACTTCAAAACCCTACAATTGACCATTTGAATTCAGGTTGAATAGAAGGGATGTGCGGACCTATTCTCTAGAGCTCAAATGGTATATCTAGAAAATACAGGTCAATAAGGCCAAAATTAGCATACACGAATGAAGAAATGGAAGGTCAGTGTGGAAGGAATCTTTTAGCTACTTAGAGCCATGCTTGACATCGAAGCATTGGTCTCAGAAATGTGCAGAGGAGAAAGATAAATGAAGACATGGATAAGGTCATCTCTCCCCCTCAATTATCATAATTAACCTCCAGATCGATTTGACGCAATATTTTGGGCTAAATGCATCATGAAAATGGTTAGGAATCTTTTAGGGACAAATTAACATGGGTTAGTAAGCTTCCATTTCAGTGTAAGAGTTTTTTCAGAAAATCAAGTTTGAAAAATATGACCAACTCGACAAACTAGTCGATGGGTTAGAGCTTACCAATCGACTGTTCTACAAACCAACACATTGATTCCCTAAATCAGTCAACCGATTTAGTCAAGAAAATCTAATTTGCTAAAACGATAAATCAGTCGAACAGTTTGCCTAAAAAACTCAATAAACTTTATTTTTTTAACATGATTTCAAATCAAACTTTGTCTCAAACCAAATCATGATATTTATAAAAATATGGGGTATTTAATTTATACTAGTTGATTTACAACTCCTCGATAGGGAATTATAATGGTTAAATATTAAAGTTGCAATTTAAAAGAAATTAGTGACTCATCAAGAGTTATATAAACATACATTTGTATATTTTATTACTGAAAACATGCAATGCTTGATACATTAGAGGGGACAATCTCTGATGGAGAAATGGCAGCATCAACCTGACTTTAGATTTTTCTTTGTGACAATATACAATGCCATATTCATTTTCTTAAGTGTTCATGGGTTGATTATGTGTTTATAGCACAAATATCCACCTAATGGCTGACAACCTGATCAGATCATTACTATTTGAAATGTTAAAATTTGTTGCACTATATATTGGTATGTTTTTTAATCACACTAATTTTCTATACAATTTTCATTATACTATATATGTTTGATACTTAGGCTATGATACTTTATATGTTTGTAGTTAACCTTTATGGAAACATAATATTTCCACATATATCTAATCAATGGTACAAGCATATCTGGATAGGATGAGACATATCGTGATTACATTCAGTTGTACTAGAATGTAATAGGTGGGTTCCAACCAAAGGGGAGACTTAGGTTGATAATTTATGTGTAATGTAATGAGTTTAGTGAAAAATTTATGTACTTTGGTTTATTTTATTCTCTTTTGTTGCCAAAATTTATGCAATGGTGTATGGGTGCCAACGAAAAGGCAATACTTAGGTTGATAATTTGTGTGTTATGTAATGAGAATTTAAAATTAGCATACAAACAAATTGTTTCAATAAAAAAGTCATATCATTCTTAATACAAATATAAAATCAAAAAATAAGTTTTTTCTGCTAACTATCATCAGTAGGGCACTGGTTGGTCCCCTCCTCTCCATTAGAGGAGAGTTTGAGCCTATCTATAGTGACGTAAACCTCTTTCAACCTATCAAAACCTTTATTCTTATTAATTCAACCCTTCTTCTCTTCTTTGAACCAGTAACGAAACCTACCCATCAATTTATTATTTGTCTCCACTTTTATCCTGATGTATGGGGTATTACTCGACTCTTCTTCTATTGGTATAAGATGGGTTATAGTATAAAAAACCTGATCATCCAGCCAAACTAGTAGACCAGTGAACCAGCTACTAAAACAGTCCGGATATATTGTTACACCTATTTTAGAAAAAAATAGATAATAGTGGAAAAAATAGGGAACCACCGATTTATTTATAAACCACACTGGTTTTGTCAATAGGATTAAAATACATGATTTACCCTCAAATTGAAATTAAATATGGCATTATATCGTTAGGTATGGGGGTAACATTGTCATTTTATTCAGTTCATTCTAATAATACCTAGTAACAATACCCTACTATCCTTAACCTTCCTAAGTTCTAAGTTACCAGATCTCCATCTTCATCTTTGTCCGTCGTAGCCCTTCAACTTCAACCCTTCAAAATCTTCATCTCTATCCTCCATCTACACTCTACCATCATCTTCAATTAATAATCCTAGGCATCGATTAGGTTCATCATCCATGTTTCTATCCATATTCTTTGGCTCGAGAACATAGAAGTCACCATCATCTTCATCTTGTTCTACATCTCTATCCATTGCACTATGTCTTTGTCTTCATCTTTGAAACCTTGTCGTTGATTAGGTTTGTCATCCATTTTTTCTATCCATCTTCTTTAGCTCAAGAACATGGCAGTCACCATTGTTGTCATCCTCTTCGTCTAGTTCTGCATCCTCCATTGTCGTGGATTTTTCATAGCTTGGTGTCCTTTCTAATTTCAGGTAATGATATAATCTTACATTCTAAATTGATTTTACTAAGTGTTTTATGATTTCTGTATTAGTTTTATGCATTTTGATACCTATTTGTTCTTTGATTATTTAGCATATTCACATGAACAAGATCTTGTTTAAGCTCGATTTGTGACTTTATTTTGTGGAGGAATTTATTGTTATTGTTTAGTTTACATTTGCAACTGTAATTGACCCTGATTATGTATTTCCATCTCTAATTGGCTTTTCAATTATTTATTTAATTATGCACAAGAATTCCCTAGCTCATTTACAATATTTTCTTGCACAAGAATCTTATCTTGTAATCCTAAAATTTCCACTCCTAATTGATTTGTCTCATAGCATTTTGTGTTTAATTCTTCCTCTAGTTATTCAAGGATTTTACCTCCTACTCTTGATCTTTAAGTTGTGTTGTTAAGCTATCATTCTCTTCTAGAACTCTCTATTAAGCAACTGAACTACTAGTTTTTAAAAAAGAGCATTAATTATATGCATGATTGATTGAACTTGAAAGGAGAATCAGTGCATATTAATTTATTATTCATGTGCTAAAGATGTTTACGAAGTCTTGTAATATCGACTCTACACCGAATTCTTTCTCAAAGTGCTTCTAGAGGAAAGAAGGATCTATTATGGGGTCATTATAGGAAGGTTGAGGATGCTAATAACAAAAAAATTGCATTGTTTATATTATTCTAAACATTTTTCGGAGGTGGAATCCCATATGTTAAACAATACTTAGCTGGTGTTAAAGGTCAAGAAGAGTTTTTTAAATAGAGGAAAAGGAATATACAAGAGCTTTTAGCTAAAGATAATCCATATTGTTAAATAAACTTACCTTCATACCAAGAACCATATTTGATGCCATCTCCTAGAGTAACTAGTAGTTCCAAATTAGGAGCTAAGTCAAGGATTTTAGACAAGGGAAAAAATAGACTATAGGGCATCATTTCATGACAAGAACAACTGGAGGTGCACAATCAACTCTCAAAAGTGTATTACAAGGCAAAGAATCTATTGAAAATTTTGACATCCTTATTTCTAAGTGGATGATTGATTCACACATACCATTTTATTCTACAAATTCTAATTATTATCAGCTTGTTATCGATAGTATAACTAACATTGGTCCTAGTTATAAGGGCCAACTATTCATGCTCTTCATGGTTACTTGTTAATGAAAAATGTTGAAGAGGTGAATAATTATGTTAAGATTTTTTTATTTTCATTGGAAGGAAACAATTTATATTATTATGGTAGATGGATGGATATACCAACATAATCAAATTCTGAATAACTTCTTTGTTTATTTTCCAAAGGGTATTATGATTTTAAACTCTATACATGCTGTAAATTATTGCATAAGTTATTTAAAGATATTATTATCTATGTTGGTGTTGAAAATGTTATGCCTATAGTAATTGATAATGCTGTAAATTATGTTTGTAACACCCCATTTCTTAAAAACATAATTTTTATAAATACAAGTGTTTATTTATGAGTTTTTACATTTAATTTAATTTTAATTGGGTTATTTAATTTAAATCGCGTTTCTTGTAAATGTTTGTTAAGGTTGTAATTCATTTTATGGTTTTATTGACAGTTTTGAATTTATGTTGAAATTTATTTAATCGTTTGTCGTTGTTGACTATTCTAGATAAGTTTGTTCATAACTAGGATTTTATTAAACTCAAGTAATTCAATTTTTGTTTAAAATATATTTCGTTTTTGTCGTGTGTTTGATTTTAATATTATAAATTCGTTCTTAAGTATAGCCTCATCGTGAGATTACGACCTTATTTTAGGTATTTCGTTAATGAAAATAAATAATTTTTTTGAAGTAAATTAAAAAATCCTTTTAAAGTGGTAAAATTATTTTAATACTTTTTATTCATAGAAAATATTTCCATCATTGAATTTATTTAGTTTTACGAGGTCGATAAAATGGTTTCCATAATTTATTTATGATTTTATTTCTGAAGTTTATTTTCTTTCATTTTTCCCATTTCAGTTTATGAAAAATATTTCAAAAATGTGTTAAATCATTTTAGTTGTTTGATATGCTATTAAAAGGAAATTTATTATTATTTTTTGAATTTTTTCCAAACAATTTTTACTAAATGAATTTAAGATAAAAATCACTTATTTATTATATTTTTAGATAGTTAAAAAAACGACCTAGTGATCGAGCTAGAATTGCTCCCATCCCCCTTTTCTTTCTTCTTCTCTTCTCTATCTTTCTTCCTTCTTCTCCCATGCTGGAACCCTGACTCCCTTTCTCCTTCGTCATCTGGCACAACCGCCAACAGTCGCAGTAGTAGCAACGAGGCCATTGTCCAGCCACCTTCGGTGCACCTGCCCACCAGTGAAGCTCCAACAACCCTTACCCCCTCCAATTCGTTTGGTATAATTATCCTGAACCCTAGTTATTATTTTCATTAAATTTATGTGAATTAACTTATGATAAGCTACATTGGTTATTGAATTATCTATACATATATTGTATGAGTGATTTGGAGTGGTTAATTACAATGTATATGGTCGAATTGTGAAAATCAAAATTTTGATTTGATTATATCTGGATTTATTAGATTCATCTGACTAAGCTATTTTGGATAGATTGATTATGCAATATACTTTTAAATGTACTTAATTTCATGTAGGAATTGTTAATTTGGGAAATTTGCGTGAAATCTTTCGGAATTGGATTATTAGGTCAAAACTCTTGTGGATTTAAATTGGATTGTATAATTGAGTTATTTTATTGAATTGATTATAGAATATTTTTTAGAATTTATCTAATTTCAATTCTAAACTGTCGATTTAAATATTTGAATAAGATTTGACTGAATTTACAGCCCAGACTTAAAAATTTTAATTATGTTAAATTGTGTACTTCCTTTATTGTTTTTAATTAATTGAGTATACAATATGTTATAAAATAATCCTAATTGCATTTCCAAAAATTTAATTTAAATAAATTAATAAAATTTGAACAAATTGCACTTTTAGGTCTAAAACTCTAGTTTTAAAATGAAATTTATAAATTTGGTCATTTGTATGATTGCTTCTTCTGAAATTGATTTTTTAAAATTATTTGAAATGATCTTAATTGCATTCTAAAACCTTCAATTTGGATTACTTGATTTGAATTTTTTGGATTTGTATTTTGGGCTTTAAAACCCTAATTTTTGATAATAGATTTATGGAATTTAGTTGTGTTTGAATCTTTCACATATTAATCAATTAGTTTTGATTTGAAACCAATTAAATTGAGTTTTTAACTTATTGGTTGGATCCATTTTCTAAAGTTGTTTAGTTTGATGTTTTGAATGGTAAACCTTAATCGTATAATTAGTTTTTGATAAAATTTACTTATTTTCTATTATTCTATGTTTGGATTAGTTTTCTGTAATTTAGCACTACGATTTTCAAAGGTGATATAGGAATGTATGTTAGTGGATCCTGAAGCTAGGGTTTTTCCTCCTTCTTGTGCTAGGATAGCTTGAAAGTTAGTTAAACCACCTAAACTCCTAGTTAATAGAATCTTATGTGTTAATGTGTTTTATTCCATATAGTGGTTATGCTAAGAACATGATAGAATTTGTTAATAAGGCATGTAGTTTGTGTGACTAAGTCATATGGCTATCTTGTGGTATGGTATCGTGTTGCCCTTTGCATATGAATCATGATTCTTTGTATTTGTATCTTATAAAGTTGTTATATTATGTAAGTTGTATAAATGTACAATGACCTATTCTTTTGCTATCATGTTTGTTAATGCAAATGTAAGTGGTTGAATAACTCAATTGGTAATCATATGTGATGGTCGTTAATAGCATTTATGATTATGTTATATATGATGGAATGTGTGGTTATGGACCTAAAGTATGAATAACTCAAATGCTAAGTGAAAGGAATGAATTATGGGAATTATGCTATAGGTCACATTAGTGGTAATAGCTGGTGGTTGTATATAGTCTACCTTGAGTAGCCTCGGGATGGCCTCTGAGGTAGAGTCGTGAGGGGGACGCCTTCTCTGTGATTTCTTCTATGTTGCGCCAGTAGTGCGATAGTGAGGCCCCTCTCTCTACTCTATAGGTGACTTGAGAGCCTTATAGGGGGTTTCAATACTTAAAGGTTAGGGTGTCCTGAGTGGTTGTATGGGCCATGGCAGCAGAGCTATATGACACAGTGTTTGCCATAATCGTAGAGCTATAGGTGACATGTTGTTGTGTGTTCCTTAGCCGCCATGCCTTGGAAATGAAAAATATTATATTTTGGATATGGATATAGATAATATTATGTTTTGGATGTGAGAAACACTATATGTTGGAAATGAATAAATGAAATGAGTGGAATGAGTATAACAAGTAAATTATGATAGCCTATATAAGGAAATAGGAAATATTATGATTTTGAATGTGTGATGTAATATCTTTTGATAGAATTGATCATTACATGGTTATATAAATTAAATTTGAATGATTGTATGGAAATCAATGAATGATGTACATGGAATTAAATAGAGTGAGTGGTGGTACACAATCTTTTGTTGATGGCATAATTCTACAGCAAAAGTATGTTCTATTGTGGATTCATGCTAAACTTATATTGTATGTTTTTCTATGGGGTATTCATGGATATTGGGTCATGTTATCATACTATTCTTGTTATTTAGCATTTTTTGTTCTTATATATATTTTCCATGATCTTATATGAGAGCATATCTTTCAAGTTTTAGCAGTTATGTCAAGTATATGAATCTCTATGTGTATGATATTACTATGAGTTGGGTTGTTTACTCACTACATCATTATATCGATACTATGCTTGTTTAGATATCTATGTGCAAGTAATTTGACTTGAGATTTGATGTGATTATTGGTTTGGGCTGAGAGTCAGAGCTACCTAGAGTTTTATCTCTCGAGAACTCTTATAATTATTTGTAAATATTTTGGAAATTTGGTTGTTGTATTGAAATTTTAATTTGGTGTTGTAAATGGCCATTTATATTTTAGTTATTGTTTGGTTAAGATTTTGGAATCCAAGTTTATCTCACAGGTTTTTCACTGACTTTATCAACGAGAATTTTGATTTAGTTTATGTTTTATAATTTGTTAAACATTTTTTTATCCTTGCATCTATCAAGAGATAGATGGTAGACATTTGTCTTATGGTAGATTGTAATCCCCCAAAAATTTTAAAAGCCTATAATTTAATAAATTACTTTTATTAGGGATAATTTAACTCTTAAACTAATTTAATTTAATTAAGTTGAGGATTTTGCCTTTTAAATTTATTTAACTTAATTATTTTGTGGGTTTTAAGTATACCAAATTAGATGTGAGTGTTTAATAAATTAAAATAAATAAATTGCTATTTTATCATACTCATTTTATTTAAATAAGGTTCAAACCAATATTTTTCTAAAAGCTACATTTTTAAACGAATATAATAAGACATATTAAGATAAATTACTAAAATTTTAATTATTTACCAAAACTATTATAACTCACCCCATAAGTCATTTTAATTTTCTTCCCTAATTATTTTCCTTAATCCCTTTTTTCTCCCTTATTTTCCTTTTCTCTTTTTTTTTCTCTTCCCCCCTCTCTCCTTTCTCCCTTCTCTCCCCCATTTCCCCCGACTGGGCCAGCCCACCGGCCCAGATCAGTTTTCTTCCCCTGTCTCGCACGCCAAGCCCGCCCCGCTGCACCTTCGCCCGAATCGCCCGGCCGGTTCTTTTTCTTTTTCTCCCCTGGACCGACCGGTCCGGCCTCCTCCCCTTTTCGTCCTCCCGCGCACGACCTACAACACGCCGCCATCCCCTCTGCGCCGACCGCCTGTCTACGCCACCTGCGTCGCCGCCTTCCCCCTTCCTGCCCTTCCAGCCACCCTCCCTCGACTAACCGACACCCCCCATCACTCCTAGGCCGCCCCGCACGTTTTCTTTTCTTTTCTCGACCAGCCCACAGGTCTGCCATGGCAGACCTGCGTCGGCTTGCCACCGCCGGCCGGCGTGCCCGAATCACCGCCTGACTTGCCTTCCCTTGTCCCCTCTCTCGATTCTCCCCCATTTTGAGCCTATAAATACCCCCCAAGGATCCAGCTTCGGGGGTTTTCAAAACCAAAAGCCCATAAATCACCGTGCGCCGCCCCAACTTCAGACAGCCACCCCGTCGGTGCCGCCCATCGCCACCGCCCGATCCACCCCCGAAACCTTTCCTTGCATCATCCTCCACCGACCTAGGCCTCCCTCACCCCTCGGTTTGCTCTGCACACGCCGCCCCAGGCGTGCAAAGTACCCTTCCCGACCAAGCCAGCCTCGAACTCCGTTGCCCTTCTCACCGCCGCCCACCGCCGTGCCGCCACTTCCAGCACCCCCTCTACCTCCCAAAACCACCAAGGGAGCTTCCCCAACCTCACTAGACCCTCTGTTTCCCCTGCCAACCCCTCCTTTTCCTTCCTTCCCCCTCCACCACTTCTCCACCTTTCTTCTCCCCCCAACAACGCCGTCGCCGCCGCCGCCGTGTGCCATGCACCGCCACCTGTGCCACCAGCACCCCTAGGTGGTCCTCTAAACTCCCCAACCCCTAAATCCTTGTTATACAAATGCTAATTATTTTTAGAAGTATTATTAGTATTATTATTAATGTTATTATTATTATTATTATTATTATCATTATTCAACCTAACCTTGATTTACTTATAATTGTTAGTACTAATATTATTAATGACCTATAACTTTAGTATTATTATTTTAACATCCTTATTGTTATTATTAATAGTGTTACTATTATCATTATTATCATGGTTATAATTATTATTATCATTTTAGTTCCTTGTCACTATTAGTAATATTTCATATATCCCTAACCTCACTATCGCTACTACTATCACCGTTATTAGTAACATTAAACTACTACCGTTAATAATAAATATTATTAAAATTTATTTTAAAATATTGTAGCTATTAAGACCAACTTTTATTAGTAGTAGCCGGATTAGCTACCTTAAGAATAATGACCATACCTTTACTTATAAAAGTAATATTTTATTTTTAGCCCTAAAGGTAAGTTAAAGATAAGAGTAAGGTAGAAGAATAGTGTTTGGTTAGAGGAAAATTAACCTCTAGTGTTCCCCTCTTATAGGCAAATCAAGTCGACATCCGGAGGAAGTGTAGGAACGTGTTCCAAGACCGGTGTCGTGTTAGGTAAGGACGAAGCTATGGCCTTGTGCTATGTGTAATATAATGTGTTGATGAATGATGAGTATGCTATGATAATGTGTATTATGCATGTGTTATGACTAACCCGTTTTGTGTAGCGCAGCGTGGATAATGAGGTATGATGTGTGTGCCTTACATTATATGAGTATGACATGTTCTATGTTGATATTTGATGTTGATGATGTGACAAGATATGGCCCTCTAGGACATGCACGCTAGGGTTGGTAGCATGAAATGATAATAAAAGAACACGGGAAAGTGGACCTTTGGGAAGTTTGCATGGGGGGAATAGATCTTGCATGGGCATGGCCCCTACGTGGGAAAAGTTGATTTGGGTTGTAAGTAAGAGTTGGGAGAGTCTAAGAGTGATTGGAGACTTGGGTGCAAAATTTTGCGTGGGTCGATGTAAGGGTGTCTAAGGGGCCTGATTAGGGTTTGAGAGAGAATGGGGAATTTGGAGGGTACAAGGGTAAAAGTGATCAAGGAAGGAGGGGGTATGGGGTTGAGAGTGAGAATTCACTTATATAAAGGATGAGTATGGGTTTCTAAATGAGAAAAGAGGTTTTGGGGTGAAAGAGGGAGGTTACTTGTTGAGGAAGTAAAGTGCTAGGGTTTGGCTTGGTCAAGTAGGGTTTTGGATGGTCAAGTGGAATCTGTCGGTCACATGTGAGCTAGGGAGGTAAAGTATTACATTTGGGGAATTTTCTAATAAGAATGAGGTACGAGATGGAGAACAAAGTGACGTTTAGGTAAGCACGAAAGAGTTGGGCCACATAGGTCCGATTAGGGCCTCCGAGGAGGAACCCTAGAGGGATGAGGACATGCGGAGTCGATATCATATGTGTTGGGATGACCTATATCCTTGGAGTTTGTGTCTTGATATATGCTACTTTACCTAAGTCTACGGGGGATGGATGTTGGGTGTGAGAAGAGGTATGAGTCTCAAAATATGGGACGGTCCCTCTGGAGGAGAAGAAGTAGAGTATCAACCGCATGCATGTCAAGGGTGTGATGTGATTCAATAATACACGGATAAGACATTAATTATGTAAAGCAAAAGACTGATGAGCCCGACCCAGTCCGATCCACCGGTTAGAATAGTGGCCAGAGGCGTTCTGCCCTAGGTGTTTATTTCCAGTCCACCGACTATAATAGTGGTCAAAGGCGTTCTGCCCTGAGTGTTTATTCCGGTCCACCAGCTATAATAGTGGGGGACTCGGGCTCGACAGACCCAAACGAATAAGTTAATCCACAAGAAAGATACTAAGTACTTACAGCGAAACACCATGTGAGTCGGGGCCAGTCCGGTCCACCGGTTAGAATAGTGGCCAGAGGCGTTCTGCCCTGGGTGTTTATTTCCGGTCCACCGGCTATAATAGTGGTCAGAGGCGTTCTGCCTTGTGTGTTTATTTCCGGTCCACCGGCTATAATAGTGGGGCTCCCGCGCTCACATGGATTAATGAAGAATGCTTTGAATGAATATGAATGAAGTAATCCATGGGAAAATACTAAGTACTTACAGTGAAACACCATGTAAGTCGGGGCCAGTCCAGTCCACCGGTTAGAATAGTGGCTAGAGGCGATCCACCCTGGGTGTTGATTCCGGTCCACCAGCTATAATAGTGGTTAGAGGCGTTCTGCCCTAAGTGTTGATTTTCGGTCCACCGGCTATAATAGTGGGGCTCCCGCACTTACATGGATTATTAAAGAATATGTGTGAAATGGTCATATTATTAACAAGGATAAAGAATAAGTCACCGGACAGTACTCAGGCCTTATCTTGTGTGTTATCGCATGTTACTTATATGATTGTGCTATGTGTGCTATGTGGTATGATTGTATGCTTGGCCTTAGCGCACCTGCGCCCTTACTCAGTATTGGACCTGTACCGATACTACCTGGATTGAATGGGTCCTGTGATGATCCACCAATGGTGGGGAGCAGACCTCCTATGCAGGTTTGATCGGTTACTAGTTGGGGTGGAAGGCTTGACTTGAGTGATTAGGCGATCTGGATATTTATTCTTTGAGATTTTTTTTGTTTAATTGTATTCATCTTTCGAAGTTACAAGTGTTGTATTTAAATTTCCAAGGATTTTGTAATTGACTTTTAATTTCTCGTAACGCTATCGTGCTTTTAAAATTTGGATTTAATTGTTGACAGGTTTTAGCCTTGCATCTAATATGAGATAGATGGTTGACATTTATCTTGTGTTAGATGTGGCGGTAACATTTCCAAAATTTTCTACTAGCTTCCGCTTTAATCTTTCAATTTTTTTTTCAGGAGTGAAATTTGGGGGTGTTACATAGATGTAGCGGTAGTACTCCCCATTCCTTACATTTACTTTCGAATTATATCATTTTTAAATGAAAATTTTCAAGAGTGAAAATGTGGGTGTTATAATGTAGCCACAAGAAGGTTGTTATAATATGAGTTTAAGGCACTTTATTGGTCTGCTTATGTTGCACGTTGTGTTATTTTGATGCTTAAAGGTATGGGTAAGTTAGATGAGGTGGAAGACATCATAAAGCATGACTTAGAAATAATTAGTACTTCTATAACCATTGCTATGCATTGTATATCTTGAGGAAATTCACCGAAGGAAGAGAAATCACATGTCCAGCTCCTACTCAGCTTGCTACTAATTTTATTACTTTGCAAAGTATTTTGACACATAAAAAACGCTCTTAGGGAGATGGTTGTATCTAGGGAGTGTACCTCTTGTGCTTATGCTAAACGAAGGGAGGGTAAGAAGTTTGTGGATAATGTGTTGGATACCACATTTTGGAAGGTGTGTGCTATAATTGTGTAACTTACCAAACCTCTTATACATGTTTTGCGATTGGTGGATAGTGGAGAGAAACCATGTTGGGGTTATTTGTATCAGCTCTTTAGATTATTTCTTCTCGTTGGGATAATCCACTCTTAAGGAACTTACATACAATTGGTTATTGGTTTAATCCTCGTTTTCGGTACTTATATGAAATTTCTCAGCATCAAAGTACTGTCTCTTTTGTTATTAATGTCATTGAGAGATATAAGTATATGAATTTCACATTGAGGTCAAAATTAATGAGGGAGATGAGTTCTTTTAGAAAAAGCATAAGGTGATTTTGGAATATGGTTTACTGTACAAGATTGCTATGTTTTTGCTCCAGTTATAACTTGGTTACTTATTTTAAAGTATTATCAATATTTTATATCTAATAACTGTTATTTAAGCTTGTTTGGTAAATTATCATATTGATTTTATAGATGAATGGTGGGAATTGTATGGATGTGGTGTTCCAAATCTACAAAAGCTTGCAATTCGTGTTTTAAACCGTATATATAGTGCTTCGGGTTGTGGAAGAAATTGGAGTAGATTTGAGCATATTCGTTTGAAGAAAAGAAATAGGCTTGAGCACTAAAGACTCAATGATTTAGTCTTTGTGCACTCTAACTTGATATTACAACAAAGATATGAATTTAATTTGTAGTTATCTTACTATTGTAAATCATGTATAAAGTTATTGCTTTTATATGATAATATTACCAAACTTGTCTAATTTTGTTTTCTTTTGTGTAGGAATCGATTTAAGACAAGTTATGACCCAATTGATTTTGAAGATTTTGATGCAATTGGCTCTTAGATTCTTATGGATGAGCCATCTGGCTTGAATAATGAAGAGCTAGAGCTGCTAAGAAATGAATTAGCTTATGTCACTATTTAAGACAACTCTAATGAAGGTATAAAGCTCATAACTTTTTATTGCTTATATAAATTGATTCTTATGATTTAAGTTATTACTCTTAATCTATTTTTGTAGACATATAGGATGAGCTTGATGAAAATGGAGATGAGGAAGTTGATGGGGAGAGTGGAGATGATGATGAAGACAATCACATTCATGAAAATGTCATCCCTATATTTTCTAATGTTGGAGATGATATGAATAATTTATAGGATTGGATGAGTAGTTATTTGATTGAACTATTTACTTTATCTAATTGAATTGTAGCTTCTGAAATAATGTATTTTAATTTTAAGTTGTTTAGGAATATATAAGAGATTTGATGTTGAATTATGTTATTTTGTAATTGTATTTGATATGTATAAGACTTCTGATATGGAATTATGTTATTTTATAGTCTTATATGAATATGTAATGATCTCTTTATGATAAAATGTATTATTTTGTGATCTATGATAGCTAATATTATTTTTTAAATTATATTTTTAAGAAAATATGGATATATTTGACTTCAATTGAGTGAACTAGTTAAACCACTGCTTGACCAATTCAAACCACTAGGGTTACTAGTGAACCTATAAACTAGTACCCTGACCAATTCCTTAACTAATATAATTTTTAAAATTATGGGATGGGCTAATGGGTGGGTCTAAGGATGATGCCTAGGAAGGTTCTGAGTTGAGGCATCATGTTGATATGTTGATTAATGAAACTAGGAGTTGAAGTCCATTTGGTGGTGTAGCCAAGCATTCTAAAATGATGTAAAGCCTTTTACTTATTAATGTTTGCACTCTAGTAAAATCCATATGTTGAGTTTAAGTTGTAGGAAGTTATCAAACAAAGTGAAGCAAAAATATAAATGTTTGCATTCATTTACATTGTTTCAAAAATTGATAAGTATATAGAGTTAAAAATATCATATATAAATAAGAATAACCAATTATAGGTTCAAGTTTAGTTCGAGTCAGTTTGGGTTCAGGTTGGTTCGGGTTAGGGTTAGAGTTCAAATTGGTTCGGTTTGGGTTATTATTGATTTGGGTCACAACGGTTCGGATTAATTTGGATTCGGGTCATTATCAGGTTAGCTAAATTCGGGTCGGATCCGAATTGAATCGAGTTGTTTCGAGCTTTTGGATTACGAACGGGTTTTATTTTTCAGGTCACTATCTGATTTTAAGTTGGATTATTTGAGTTGGGTCGGTTGGGTTGGGTCAGCTTTACCGGGTCTACTCATACTAATAGTTAATATTCCTTATCCACTACCAGCCATAGATGAAGACGGAAAATGGAGTGATGCCTTGTTTGACTGATGAAAGTTCTAAACTGGAATTCAGGCAATCTTTGATGACTTGGAGTGGCACCTGAGGACCTGCATGGAAAATGATAAATCATCAACGCAGTGGTGTGGTTTTTGATGGCCAAACTACCTTATGGACCAACTCTCTTATACTTGTGTTAGTGTTGATATGATTTATTATAAATTAATTTGATCCACTAAGTCCTGGAATTTTTTTAAAGGTCTATTATAGTCTAATTCTATACATATAATAGTTAGCGTCAATAGTAACTTGCAATAGCTTTTTTACTTCCTTTAGTTGATATATGATTCATGGGTTGTTAGATAGATTTAGAATTATTTAATCTCTTACCATAATTTATAAATATTAAAATATAAATCAAACATATATTATATGATTTATTTTATTTCATTTGAAAAAAAATTTCTTTTCAAGCAAAGCCTCTTCCATAGGTACAAGATTTCTTCTTTATTTTGGATAAAAAAAGACACACATGATATAAGTTCAATAGACTCTATAAATAATATTAAAGCTTTCGTTTTATAAGCTTCGGGTGCAGGTTTTTTCAACTAACGTTATATTTACTAATTTGATCTTCTGAATTGATATTTTTAATAAATAAATAATAATTACTATTGTAATAATATTTATTTTTCGTCCTCTTCTTATTATTAACAATCGTACATTTTTGTAATTATTATCAAAATTTTGACAATCGAATACTTCTCTGAATTGATCCGATAATAACCGGGCCGGTGCAAGTTCCGAGGACCCAACCTTTTTAACAATATTACTTCAGGCCCTTGGGCCCAGGGAAAGAAACATCGCGAAAGATCACACATGAAAGATTGACGGTACTGGAACATTCTAGCGACATCAGCTCTCAAGCAAACATAATATAAATTATATATAGTTTCAGACTTTCAGTAGAGGCTTCTTCTATCTCCGTCATTTTTCTCCCGCTTGTTCTGTAGCACTGCATTGGTCTCCGGCATATTTCGTCGTTAGCCTGATACTATTTCTTCCTCCTCCTTCTTTTCTCCTGAAAATGAGGTGAGAGTTCTGTAATTTATTGCACTGCTGAAAGTTAACTTTATCTGTGTCCGATAATAATCGAGATGGCTGTGTTATTCTGATCGTATCAGTCTCTTTGCTTTGTTTTTTTTTCCTATTCCTTTTTACATATCTGGTTTGAACTTGCGTCTGATCGTTATAGGATGGTTATTTTCGTGGATATGGATGGTTCTGCTATCAGTCTCGTCTCGCTTTCCTTATGACCTGTGTTAGAAATTGTACCCCTGTAGTTGAAGATTTAGATACGGCGCAGTAGATGATCAGTCTTGGATTAATTGCACCTCCATCGTTGAAATTGATTAGGATAAATTCTACTTGATACCTTAGCACAATATTTTTTTTGTTTATTTTACTTTAGTATGATCTTATTAATTTATTTTTTTGGATTATTAGAGTCTTATCTTTATCGTTTAAATATAATGTTGGGAAATTTTAGGAATTTTTTTGGATATTTTTTATTTTAGTAAAATTCCAAACAAATACTTGGATAATTAAAATATTCCCAGGTTATCTCAATCAAATATGTGATGCCGAACTAAGTGAATATTTTATTTCTGAATACATGGGACCTTAACCCAATTAAACCAAATATTGCAGCAAAAATATAGTTATTTGTTTAATTAATTATTCCCGACTTGAAATTGGATAGGCTTATTTCATGTAACGGTATTGTCAAGTATCTTGCAACTCGGTTGAGTGTGTGTGTTTGTTGTAATGATTCCGAGTATGTATGAGTACTTGAAACAAGAATATCAAGAAACTGATTAACAAATGGAAGAGGGTGAAGGAAATGTATGGTGTGACTGTGAATCTCCAAGTTTGTTTTGGGATTGGGAAAGGCATGACGGACCACGCTTGTGCGCTACTAGCGAAATGTTAGTCCACAGGGAATATAGAGATTCAAACCTTGGACAAGATCTCATAGGATTTATTGTTGTCTAAGACCAGACCAATACCTTTTTTTTGGTGTAACATATATATATATATAGCCTTGGTAGACTTAGACCTTCTCTTGTGAGTTGGACTCTATCATGGGAGCTTGGACCTACCAGACAGCGAATCCCAAGTTGACGAAGTCTTTAATGATTATTTAGTATAGTAATTCCAAGGGTTGTAGACGGGGAAGAGAAATCTTGTGTGTTGGGAATTGCTTTTTCACCGCCACCAAATCCTACAAACGGATCAGGTAGGCTTCGGTGGTGAGCCGGGATATACTGCTGCTGATTTTTGGGTGTGCATTTTGCACGCCTAAAGCTGCCACCAGCAGCTGTGATTAAGATTTCGTGTTTGGAAAAAAAAAAAAACTTTTGAAGTCCGACATAGCTTACTCAAATATAGGTGAGTCATGGCTAGTGGCAACAGCAACTGGGGGACTGGGCGGTCACGATTAAATCGTTGGCTGGATTTATGAATTGCTAGCTTATGACGTGTTTACAATCCTGCATAGAGCGATGTCTTTTGACTTATCACATACATATTACATTTTATCGGTCTCTTCATTTTAAATTTCAAATTGTTTATGCCTTAACAACACTCTCTAGCCTATATTGTAATTTGTATTATTTGAGTGAGTCTGGTGTGGAGAAAGTTATCCCATTCCACTTTACTTGATGCAGCCGACACCCATCTGTAAAGTGGGCACAGAGATCTGATAAGGTCTTTATCACCGTTGATTTACCTGATGCCGAGGATGTAAAGCTAAAGCTCGAACCCGAGGGCAAGTTCATCTTCTCTGCTACTAAAGATGGCATTCCATATGAAGTTGACTTGGAACTTTTTGATACGATCAACGTAGAGGTAAAATGTCGCAGGCACTGCTTGAAAGCATGTGTTTTTCGTGATTCAGTTGCCTGAGGCCTTGTTATATTTCAGGAGAGCCGGTACAATATTGGGGCTAGAAGCATGGTTTATGTCATTCAGAAAGCTGAAAAGAAATGGTGGAGTAGGCTGATCAAGCGTGAAGGAAAGCCTCCCGTGTTCCTCAAAGTCGACTGGGATAAATGGGTTGATGAAGATGAAGAGGATGGTAGGTCGAAGGTCTCACACGGTTTCCTATCCCCTTAATATCTGTTCTCGTTCTGATGAATGTTGATGTCTTATTTGATTTATGTGCAGAGAAGCGCGTAGGGAACTTTGATGACATGGATTTCTCGGTAGGTTTCAAAACTCATACCTCTTTACCGGTGTCTAGTTATGCCATTCAGACCTCTGTATGATGATAGTACCGGGTTCATGTTAGAGATGTTGAAAATTGGTTTATACGGCATGAACTCCTTGTATGAAACTGACTAGCTTTTTGGTCATCATTCTTCCTGATGTTGGTCATAGCCAATTAAATAGCTTTGTATCCCGTGCCACTTGGCACATTGTTTAAGGGATACCACCTTCATGTTGGAGGTTGCCTGTTAATTTTTTGCCAGAACGTAAATTATTGATTATGAGCAGATTTCTTTCCGGAGTCTATCAGAGTTGCTTACTTGCGTAATGCTTTTGACCTTTTTATCTCTTTCTCGTTTATTTTCACTGTTGAAGTTTTGGGTTTTGGTAGTTAATGAATGTAAACTATTGTGCAGAAATTTAACATGGGCGACGATGATGATTTTGATGATATGGAAGAACCAAAGGATGAAGAAGGTTAGAACTTGCACACAACTTTATTGTTAGGATCATTGTGGTAATGAGGATCTGAATTTACAACTAATGTAGAAACAACAAAAAGAATTTTGGAAGAAATAAAACTATTTTACATCAAAAAGGATTATAACAACTATCCATAAGGATTGTACTATTTAAATAACCTTGCTTATAATAGGGATAATTTAAGAATATTAGGAGAGGCCTTAAATTATTCTCTCTCTAAATCTTTATCTATCTACTTGCTCATTTGCTTTCTAGTTGGGATGATATATTTATTACAACTAAATTCATGCATATATAGGCCCGAGAAGGTGAATAAGTTGTCAAAAGTCAAAACCATGCCAATCTTAAAATGCAAGCTATGATACTTAGCTAATTTAGATGGTGACGCCGATCAACCATGCCTCCCATATATTTTGATAGTAACACCTATCAACCTGATTGATAAGGATGAATTATGTTCCTACACTTAAACTAATAGTTTGCAACCAAATAAGGTGCTTTGGCGCTACAAAAAGGTGGATTGACTACCACATTCTCCTACTTATAGCCACTTTTGTCCCTGCTGCTTACGTATCTGCCAAGCAAATACAGTCTTATGTTGACCGTCTTTGTGTGTTTATCTGCTAGTTTATCTCTAATATAGATCTTCTGTCAATTCATACTTCCTTTTCTTATCTTTTCACATACGAAGTGATAGTAGTCTGTATGTGCTTGGTCTTTGAGTAAACTGTTAGATTCTTTGCTAAATAAAAAACGCGCTGACTATTACAATTTATTCTACTTTTGTTGTTGAAGTAGCTATGATTGATTTTAGTTTTAAAACTCAGATATTAGCAAGGGTAAACACGTTGTGGTGGGTTTGCTTTTGTTAAAGTTACATGTAAAATCTGAATCAAAGGAGCCTCTACTATGATATCCAATCTTCATAAAAGCCTCTACTATAAAATCCAATCTTCATAAAGCAACGATTGAGGTACCCTTGGTGTACTTTAGAGTCCTCAAATCCTCCTCACAACATTCCAATGCTCTACGAGGATGTTATGGGTTGACTAACAACTTCTACTACATGCGTTATGTCTGGTTTTGTACAAACCATAGTAAACATGAAGCTATCCACTAGTGATGATATGATACATTTCCATCATCTTTGTTTCGTTGCTAGGGATCATACTTGAGAATAACTTAAAATTAATAGGAAGAATGATAAAAACTGACTTACTATCCTGCATAATGAAGCGTTTAAATAATTCTTCTGAGAAAATTAAATCTTCCTATTACTTCTATCTTGGTGAATTTATAACCTTAGAATCTTATTTTCAGTCTGAAGTCCCTTATTTCAAATTTTCTAGTTAATTGTGCCTTTAAATATGTGATATGATATTTGTCTAGGCTTTCTACTAGCATGTCGTCGACATACAATGGTAAAGTCACCATCACTAAATTTTTTGTGGTAAGCGTGAGGATCTGAATATAGTCGATTGCAGCCAAGACTTGAAGCAATCAGATCTCTTGTAACATCAAAAAGGACTGCAACAATTGTTTTTAATATAAATAGAGTGCAATTAAAATAATCTCCCTTATAATAGTAATAATTTAGGTGGACGTAAAATTAATTTCTCTTTCTAAAACTACGCATCTCTCTCTTACTTTCTTATTTGCTTTCAAGTTGGGATGATACGTCTCTTACAAGCCAAAACGATGCCCAAGCTTAACATGCGAGCTATGGCACTTGCTACTCTAGATGGTGACAGTATCAACTCTACCTCTCAAACATTTAGGTAGTGACACCTATCAACCTAATAGATAAAGATAGGTGCCACTATAATAAAGGTGACTTTACTGCCACTTTTATGATCTGCTGCCCCACTCTTATCTCAATTTAGCCACCTCTTGTTCACTTTTCTGGTCCTGGTGCTCCCATCTTTCGACTTTCGCTGGTTGAATCAGATGCGTTGTCTTCACAGTATCTAGATTTTTCCGAATTTACTGTTTCCAATTTCAATAGGGAATCACTATTCTTCATTTTACAATCTCAAGTGAAAACTATTAAAAAATGGTCTTCGCATGTGCAGAAGAAGGTGAAGAAGCGGCAGGGAAAGAGCCATCGACTTCTGCCAGCAAGGACGCCAGGGACAAGGATGAAACCACTCATCCGGTGGCTGAGCAGGCTCAGGCTTAATTGCATTGGGAAGTAGTAAAGTTTTGATTTTGATTAGAACGTAGTCTAATGCTTGTCGGGTTGTGCTTATACGAGTCGGAAGATTTGCTCTTAGGTTGCTAGTGGAACGATGCTGGATTGGATTGAGTTTCTGTTCCAAATGCTACTTAGCTTGGTGCTTATATTTCACCTTTCTAATCTCTACTGTGTTGCTGTTGCGAACATATTTACGTTGGATCGGGGTGCGCTCACTCCGGTGTGGCTCTTGCATTTTATTGGCACAAATCAGGAATGGGGTGGATGAATATGGTTATGAAAGGTAATTAAAAATAGTGAAGAATTGATAAAGAGATGTATGACAAAGAGTCATGATATGTACGGTCACAAATAAGTTGGTATTTAACAAAACTGAATGTTTATTTACATATTCCTTAATCCACTGTAAAATGAGATGAGAGCAAAAAAATTTGAGCCCTTGGTCGACGGAATGAAGGTAGTGTAGTTTCGTTTATTAAATCTAGGGCTGTAAATGAGCTGAATTGAGCCAAATACTGCTAAGTTCGGGTTCGGCTCGTTTATATTGTATGAAGCTCGAGTTCGGTTCGAGTTCGTTTAGAGTTCGTTTGCGAGTGTTCGGATTTGGTTCGTTTAGTATTCGCGAACTATTCGGTTTGGTTCGTATATCTTAATCGAGCCTTTTGGGCTCGTTTACTGCTCGTTTGAGGTTCGTTTGGGGCTCGAGTTCGTAGTTCGTTAAAAGTTCGTTCGGGCTCGTTAAAAGTCCGTTCGGGCTTGTTTAAAGCTCGTTCGGGTTCGTTAATAGCTCGTTCGAGTTCGTTAAAAGCTCGTTTACGCCTTATTTACAGGCTACAACCCTATACACTTAATAAATTAATATTTGACAAAATTCAGGCATAATTTATCTTGATTATAGCCTGAACAAATATTAACTTGTTTCAAAAAAAATTTGCAATGCACCTATTGCACTCAAATTTAGGTGCAAACTGCAAAGTTTCTCCCCTGTTTCAAAAAATGTTTACCATGTATCTATTGCATACAAATTTAGGTGCAGAATTTCTCCCCAAAACCTGTTTAATATTACAATAAATCCATAAAAACTAAATAATACAACTACAGATGTAGATACATTATACATCAATAAATTCAATATACAAACAAAATGGCTTCAAAGCTCCATATCCATAATAATCATCATAGCCACATCCATTGTCATTGACCATTGAGTAATATGATAAAAATAACTTGCACCAAATTAAAAGTATAAAAATTATATTAGCATAGCTTAGAAGTTATGATATAATAAAAATTACTATAATAAATATAACAATAATAATAAATCACAAAATTTATTTATTATTCATATTAAATTGAATCACAAGATATTAGGGATACTTTACAAACCTGCTGTATACTATCTGCATACTTAAATGGGCAAGTAATTATTGTATACTATTTACACATTATGTGTATACTATCTGCTGTTTACACATTAATTTGGTTGTTTACTATTTCAGGGCAAGTAATTACTAGTAGTTGGGACAAGTCAATTAAGAGCTGGGATCCTAGAAGCCTGAAAATAAAGGCCTGAAATAACAGACTAACAGTGCAGAAAATCCTTAAACCACTAGGTGAAATATATGCCAAAGGTGCAATGGTGAAAGCCCCCTTTGGTTGATTGGCTTACAGATAGAGTGGTTCAAACGTTGACTAACCACTAGGTGATTTTACCCTAACTTTTTTTATTTCTTTTGTGTTCTTAATTTTTGTCTACTTATTAAATTTTCTATTTATTTCTAAATTATTTTAATTGTTGTTGACCCTTTCAGCTTAGGGTTGACCGCAAAATCTACCATCTCACACCCTATTTCTAATATCTTATTTTATACTTTAACATCCAATAACAAGTTTGGTCATAATGTCATCCTTAGATATTTCACAGGTCTGAGATTTGGAAATAATTTCTCCAGCAATACAGCAGAGTTTAGGTTTCTGTGGGTCAATGTCATAATTCTTATACCAGTGTTTCCTATATATGCAAGTCTTCCATTATTTATTTATTTATTATATACCAATTGAACTATAAGTCCTTTACATGACCTCTGTGGGAATCAATAAGGCCTTTGATTTGTGGACATTCCTCTTAAAGTGAGACATTCAGTAGTTTAATCTGTTTATCTCTAATAAACTGAATTTTTTCTGAGACATTTGACGTTAGATCGGGTGAAGAAATTTGAATATTGCTTACCATGTGAGTTGAATAACTACAGTTTTGTTATATAAGCATATAGCACTAAGTTTTTTTGGGGTGTGTTTATGATTTATAGTAGAAGTTTTTGATTCTGTATGATTGAGTGTTGTTCTGGCAATATGAAATGCTTCATTGTGATTGTATAATTGCAGTCTGATAACATATTAATTCAATATAAACATAGCAGCTCACCTTAGCATAAATATGCTATGAGGAAGGACAGTGCTTAAAGGTAGTAAACTATAAAAAAACCTCAGTAATTGTGACACTAAGGTGTCATTTGACAATCACATTAATTCCACTACCTTTTGAAAAATATAAAACTTCCCCTACCTTTTATCACAATTTATACCAAACAATATCTGATATAAATCTGATATGAAGTGATGTATATTATGCGTAATTGTGTATTGACCATTTTTGGGTGTGTGTGTACTTTAATATTAATTTATGTGTTATATTGTAATTTACAATAAAGAAATGGGGGTAATTTTTGAAAATTTGTAAATGGTAATGTGTCATGTAATTTGAAATTAATAAATGATATGAGTTGCCAAATTCAACCTAATTCTCTTTGGGAGATTTTTAATTACAATAAAAATTGATGAAGCCAACACATAGGTACCTCAACATACTAGTTAGCTGAGTGTCAATTAATGAACTACATCTGTTTGAAAAGAGAGAAGGGGGGGGGACTTGATGATAAAAGAATCAGTTTTTTGGTTTGCAGAATGATTGAAGAACTAGCAGTATCCTTTAAAAGGAGTGCCATCAGATTATCATTATTAGCTGATACTTTGACCTTACAAAACTTATATTCTTGCTTCTCTTTTGGGCAAATTTTCCTGCTATATGTTGCTCCTACTAAAACTATTTTGTTTGTTTTTTCAGAACTAGATATTAGTTGCATGCTGCGTGTTGTTCTTATAATTTGAAGTTAAACAAAATTGGAAGAGACAACTAGCCAAAAATTAACAAGGGTTGGTTTCTTATTTATGTCACCTGGGAAGAGAGCAGGGCAAAGGCATAGTATTTAAGGGGTATTTGTATTTTATGTTTGTATTTCTAATTTTCCAATAAATCATTAAACTTGCAGGGGCAATTCTATAACACTCCTTGGGTTAATAAGTAGTATAGATAGCTTGACTGGGGCTACACAGTCACTTATTTTTGGCTTTTCTTGTTACCAATTCGCCACTTTCGTTCTTCAGCATTTTACTGCAGTTGCTGCACTTGAGGAGATCAATCTTTATTTGTTAATGGAAATGATAGGCATTGTTCATTAATTTTACATAATTATTGATTTTCTCTTGAAAATTTTGGTCGGGAGGATTTGTTGAATGTGCCTTTTAGTATATTTTTTGTTTAAGTTGATTAGTTTGTTTTTTGCAGATTTCTATCAACCAATGACGGAGGATGAACTCGAGTAAAGCACTATTGTTGAGATTTTGTATACTGCTGAATCTAAGCCGGTAAGCATTGATGGTATAAGTAATTGGTATGGTAATTGGTATAAAGTTAATGAAGGGTATGATCACCTTGAAGTTGTAGTGCGTTGACATTGAAATAACAAAAAATCACAAAAGGACGGACAAAAGCTTTACCTACTACAACACCATTCCTCACATAGTCACATCCATGACTAACACAATTGCACTTATTAACGTTACTATTTTTTTTTAAAAAAAAAATCACCAGTTCTGTGTTTTAAGTAATTGTTTAACTGTATTATTTCAGTAAAAAATTAGAGCATTAATAAATATATATAGAAGCCAAAAAAGATCAAATAACATATTTATAAAATTGGAAAGTGGGAGGTAAACCAACTAGGACTTCTAGGTCTGAACACTTCAACCCCACTATCCTTTTAATTGGTCAAACAACTAACTTTTACTTGCATTAGCCACTTGCTGAATCCTGCTGTATCCTGCTGAATCTAAGCCGGTAAGCATTGATGGTATAAGTAACTGCTAATTGGGTGGAGAGATAGTTTTTTGGGGTCTATTTGGAATAAAAGCAGAAAGCAGCCATAAAACCCAAAGTTGACTGGAAACCACTCTAGAAAAAACGTTCTTGCTAATTTTTATGGTTTAATTTAAGAATGAATTTTTTGCAAGTTTAGGGTTCTTAATGTTCTTGAGTGCTTTTAAACATCTTCAAATGTTCTTGCTAATTTTGTGAGTTTTTTTTTTAAAAAAAATTAGAGGATAGCATGTTTTTCACTGCAATTTATAAACAATATATGATATATGAAATGTTAGCTAAAAATCATTTAAGGTGTTTAAATTAGGTTGAAAGTTTAAAGGCTTTCGATTTTGTTATTATCATTTCTTAGACCTTCTAAGTGTTACTGGCATATATATCCTAATTTAGGTCAAAGTAAGATTAATTATGTTTGCAAAAAAGATTTTCATTAAAATAAATAATTAAACCTAAATACCTTCTTAATGTAATTAGGGGTTGATAGTTGACCTTTAACTATTGACAATTGATTTTAACCTTGGAAATAGTAATATAACATGAATAGTGAGTTAGCGATTTTTCTTGTAAATAGTAATTTTTAGTAATAACTTTTGATTGTTTTTGAATTTAATCTTCTTGGTATAAAATAATATTTATCATTGATCGTAAATAGTATTTTTTATAAAAAGTGTTCATTTGACATATTTAAGTGTCAAAGTTGATGGTCACCAATTATTTGATCTTTATAGCCTAAAATGTAATTCTTTATGCTTAAAAGTATTTTTCGGATTTTTTTATTTAATTTTTTTACTTGCTTTGTCTTATTTAGCTTATATGCCTTTTATTTCAATTTTTTTTCGGCTTTACCCTTGGGTTTCTTGCTTAGGCGTGTACATCTCTATAATTATGTTGTTTATTTTGTCTTTAGGCCTTATAATGTTTTGTGTTAGTTTTAGCTCTATCTTATTTGGTTCCTATGCCCTTGTAAAGTTTTGAGATTTAATTATTTTATTTGTGTTGGGTTTCATGCCTAGTCTTTTGCCTTAATGACTTTGGTTTGACTATGGACCCTTAGGATCCTTTTTGAGAACTTTTGATAACCAATGAGTTGTAATTCATCATATATTATTATTCATTTTGTGATATTCCTTAAAATTTGTTGATCCCATTTTTTTTCTTTACGTGTAAATTTGAATCACTTAAGTCCAAGATCGTACATGAATGTTATAGTCAATATACGATATGTTGTCAAAACCCCTACGAATTTCATCTTAAGCTCCAAATAAATTTAATATATGAGATTATTATAATTTATGCACATAATTTATAATAATATAGCTAACTTCACATATTATTGACATAAATTACCCAAAATATTAAATTAAAAGGATAAAATAGTTAAAAATCTATGCTCGTCAATACCCACATACCCAACTTCTTACTTGCCATCAAGAAAGACATGAATTGAACCAAATAAAGAAAATAATTCAGTTCTGTAACTGAATCGTGGAAACTAGTATCCATTCGAAAATACATTGCCTAACGATGGCACATTCACCTAGTTTTCCCAGCTCAAACAGGCCAAAAAAAGCAGTATTGAGGAAGCTAATAATCCCTCAAAGTACATGGCCAAAAAAGGATATACTTGCGATGCACAAATTTAGCAAGGAATTGGGTAAAAACAAAGTTCTGACCTGAGAACAAGCCTCTTGATACCTTCCAACAGCACAAAGAAGATGAGTGCCTGACAAAGAAGAACAACTCTAAACTCTAAAAAGTAGTATTAGGATGAATTCCTTGTATGAAGTAAATCTTAATATCTCTTTTAAAACTCATGTTTTTGAAATGAAACTAAAACTCATGTTTTTGAAACAGTTTCAGTCACTTTTAAAGGAAAATAAAGGCCATCGATTGAGTTTGAATGAGATCACGGAAAGTAGATACCAGCATGGATAATCTAAATAATCTAAATTCAGCACAATGAGAATCATAATAGAACAATGTTACATGAATGAGCTAGTTTTAGAAAACATACCATGATACCAAAAAAAATCATAACGAGACTTCGGTAGCCAACAAAAAAAGACACGATCCACAATCTGAAAAAACAAATTATTTAAATTATAGTCATTATAGAGGGAAGTACCTTATATTAGAAGTTAGAACATTACCAACCAAATTATGGCAAATCAATTTCTTGTATAGCTTCATATTCTTGTGTGTGTGCCTATTTTTTTTTTTACAAAAAAGGGAGCAAAAAAAATTAGTAGATGCACTTAAATTGAAAACATAGATTAAGTAACTAAATTTAAATAATAGTAAAATAATTACCTTTTTCTTAGGCAAGTCATTATTACGAACCCAATCACCGGCGCAAAGTAAAACTTCAACAGTCTTGGGATCTAAAGAGGCCCGATATAGATCAATTACCCTCCCACCGGCACTAAAAGCAGCCTCCGAAGTAACTGATGTGATAGGAATTGCTAAAATATCACGTGCTAGTTATGATAATACAGGAAACTTCAAGGTATTTTCCTTCCACCAATCGAGTGCAGAAAAAGGAGAACCTAAGCCATCTTTACACATATACACACCCTCCTCTAGGTATATATCCAACTCTGATTTGCTCGATTGTTGGGTGCTAGCACTCATAACAAACTTTTCAAACCTTGATTTCCTAGATAATAATCCTTTTTCAATCACATTACTAGGCCCAACCTCATTCATGTCCTTCTCCAATGCAATCTCAACACTACTCACATAATGTCCAACATAACAATCAAAAATCTCCCTCAAGGTTTTTTTTACCTCTCCAATATTTTTCTCAACCTCAAATTCTTTGTACATGATAGGAAATGTATAATCAATCAACATCATTTTGTACCGAGGATCTAAAATAGAAGCAAGAGACATCAACATATTGCATTCACCCCAATACTTATCAAACTTTTCTTTCATTTTCATGGCCATTACTTGCATAAAAATGTCATCATCATTTACCTTCTCATCTAATGCCTCTTTTATCACCCAAATCTCCGAAAGATACAAGTTTGATGTTGGATATTCACTTCCTGAAATAAATTTTGTAATCTCATTAAAAATAGCAAGAAATCCACACACACCCTCCACTTGTTTCCATTCTTCATGATTCGGTAACCATTGGTATCTCATATCTTGTTCAACATATCTAGAAAATACATCTTTAAACTCTAAAACTGTGGACAACATTGCATAAGCCGTATTCCATCTTGTTTTAACATCTAGCACTAATTTTTTTTGTCAAACCCACTTGCTTAGCAATCTCACTAAATAACTTCAAACGTGCTTCAGAATCTGCCAAATACTTCACACTTTCTCTCACATTTGTAGTAATATGTTCAATACATTCAAGCCCATCTTGAACCAACAAATTTATTATATGGGCACAACATCTCACATGAAATATTTTTCCATCAAAACAAAGCTTATTCTTAGAAGCAAAGCTATCTCTTGCTATCCTAACAACCCTATCATTAGCAGTTGCATTATCAACGGTAATACTACAAACTTTATCCTCAATTCCCCAATCCATAAAAAATTTGTACAAAGCATTAAAAATTTTTAGACCAATACAAGGAGGGGCCAAGTGGAAAAAAATCAGGATATATTTACGTAAGACCCAATCATCACCAATAAAATGTCCGGTCACAACCATATAATGGATTTTTTGAGCATCCGACTTCCACAAATCAGTAGTGATACTAATCTTCTGCGTCTTCTTCGTTCCATCTTTTAATACAACCTCTTTAAAGTCTTCTCATACAAGTGAAGTTTTCTTTCGAACCTTTTTCTTTATCGCACAATGCTCATCATCTTCGTCAAATCCACTACAAGCTTCAGCACCTTGCTCCCCATCCTCATTACAAGCCTCTTCTTCTCGAACTTCCACCATATTGTTATTGTATTCTTCCATAGCTGGACTTGTTGCAGAAGATCGTGAATGTGTTGAGTTTGATCCTTGTTTAGAAGAAGAAAATTCTGAATATATTAATTTTGACATAGTCAGAAGTTATATATGATAATTGAAAAAGAAAACAAAGAAATTTGGGAGTAGGAGCAATAGCAACGCTTATAACACTAATAATTTAATAAACAATCTGATTGTGTAAGTTATACATACAATATTATTTTTTATTTTATTATACACGAGAACAAAACAAATAATATAATTATAAATATAAAAGAACAATTATAAATATAACTTTATTAAAACAAAACACATTCTAACTTTTTTTGTTAAAACAACAAAGACAAAACATGATATAAAAGAACAATTATAAATATAAATACCATAAAACTAATATTGTTCTCTTATATAAATTAAAAAAATTAGAAGCATCTATAACACAAAGTTCTTTATTAAAACAAAAATAAATAAAACATGATATATTAAATAGGATTATAAATTAATATACCAAAAAACTAAAAGTATAATAAAATAATTCAAAAAATAAGGCGTTGCTACTACTACCTACTAACCAAATATTTTTGTTGACTTTAATTCTTCAACCATCAATGTCTGTTAACTTCTTCAACCTAAGACCAAATCAAAACAATATTATTCAGATAAGCTTTAATAAGTAATTTAAGCATTAAATGTTGATTATATATTTAATAAATACTTACGTCATAATTAAAAAATAAAATATATACTTTTACATCTTACCTTAGAAGATGTAGTGACAAACAACACTAACATCAAAGGAGTTAAAACAAGAAGTTCGAGAGGAGGAATCACTTGCTAGACAATGAAATTACTTATTAAAGCTTATTAAAGCCTGTGTCAACTTCAATGATAATGAAATTTAAATTGAGTAAGGGACAAGCCCCAAAAACAGAAAAGGAGAAGAGGTATGGATAAGGTACCTTACCAAATTGTTCTGGAGAGCTTGATGTATCTTATGATTTCTAATAGGCTAGACCTTGCTTATGTAGTGAGTGTGGTGAGTAGGTTCATGTCTGAACCTGGGAAAGAACATTGATGGGCAATAAAATGGATCATTAGATACTTAGCTGGGTCTAGGAAGGTTAGATTAGTGTTTGATGTGGAACAAAGTGACAGTTGCAAGGTTATACTAATTCTGATTATACAGGAGATTTGGACACAAGAAGGTACCAATCAAGTTATGTCTTCCAGTTAGGTGGCTGCACCATTTGATACATTCTAATTATACTTGTGTGAGTTAATGTGTTATTATCTTGGTAATTGTGAGGCTTGGTGAATTGAAAATTAAATAGAGAGAGAGTTCAGAGTTGTATTTACGCATAAGAGTTTGGTGATTGATAGAGAGAGTTCAATCAAGAACTTTAGTGACAGAGAGAGAGAGTTAGGTGGCTGCACCATTAGATACATTCTGATATTGACTTTGTTACTATTGACGGTGAAATTAATATAAACTAATGCATTTCTCTTAAAGTGTTAGGCAAGAGTGAAATATGTAGTGTTAGGTAACGATAGCTCTTAGAAAGACAATTAATCACTAGGACTGATCCACAAAGTTAGTATATATGTAGGAACAACGTATTGTAGCACAAGAATACATTAAATACTATGGTTTTGAGTTTCAATTCCGATCTGTAGTGGGAAATAAGTAGTTGATGAATTGTCTAGAGTGCCACCAGAGATTTATGAGACATAGGCTAACTGGAAAACTTAAGAAAGTGATAAAGTAAGCTTTTAACAAAAATTGATGTTGATTTGCAACATGGAGTAGAAGATGTTGCTGAGTTTTCTTGGATGCAAACGAGAGTGATGTACCAAAGATATCTAATCGAATTCCAATGAATCTGAATGAAGTAGAAAGACAAACAGAAATGAAGCCACAGAAAGAAAGCAAGGAGAATTAGAAAAAAAGGGGGGGTATTTTTGTCCTGTCGAATTTTCAAAACTTAATCTTCATATCATCCATCCCAACACAAATACTGACAGAAGAGTATGGAGTAACCAAAATGCTGGATTCATGATAGAAAAGTACCATACATAGAAATAGTTGTTGATGGAAAGTGCTAACTGCAAAGTTTTGAAACGAAATTAACATTCTGGAAATCATCAAATTCAAAATAGGTGAAACAAACGTACCACTTAAATTCAGATAAAAAAATATATTCTCATAGTACAATACAATTCATTTTACTACTTTATTTTAATTCCATGTTCTATAATCACTAGCAAATGGAGATGCCTCAAGAACTTGTCAACCTTCTATGCAGAAGAAGCCAAATAAAAATAATAATAATCAGATTCTTGTTCAGTTCAAATCAAATAAGCAAATTCAGACAAAGAGAAGATGCCAACCCAAGCATGTAGAAAGCCAAAATTATAAGTTGTGCCAATAACATCAAGCATCATGCATGAAAATGCAAAATTCAATTAAATCAGTCAATGAAAGTGATAAAACCGAAGTTCCACGTATTGAACATTATATTATCATCAATAAACACTTAAATCATCCCATAAATTGACATATAATATCCAAAAGATAGGGTAGATTCATTTCCTCAGCTAAAAATATATTACATATAAAAATGGGCTCAATTATCAAGCATAAGACCTAGAATTACCTCACTGCAAAATTTAGTCCACACTCCACACAGAACCAGCAAGCCTGCAACTGCAAGGTCTCGAACAGACTTGGGGGCAAAATTAGCCTAGAACACTTCAAAATCAAATTAATCATCTAACTCATCAAAAATTGTTACACGATTCGAAAAATAAAGAAGGAAGAACACATACCTGGGGGCAAAATTGATGAAGAACGCAACTCCACAAGGGTTTCAAAAAACACCAAATGACCTGCGCGACGATTGGTGATTGCTGCTGACTCAGGCAGGCTAAGATTCGACTAACAATACTCGACTATCCAGTGTCGACAGTCGAGAATCGAAAAGAGAGATGGGGTGCGACTTGGGAGTTCGGAGCGTAGGGCACTGGGAGTCTGGGGCTGTGATTGGGTCGTTCGGGGTCGGGGGAGAACTCGAGCAGACAAGTAGAAGTGTAGATTGTGTGACACAGACACAGGGCAAGACGCGGCGGGACGACACTAATTAGGGGAACATGTGCTTCTACCAAAACGCCGCGTTTTAATGTAAAACGCTGCGTTTTGGTTTACAACCCTACCAAGCTATTAACGAGCTTCTAATGAGCACTTAACGAGCTATTAACGAGCTCCTAACAAACTCTTAACGAGCTTCTACCGAGCTCTTAACGAGCCGAATATACCTATGCTCAAGCTCGGCTCGTTTATTAAACGAGCCGAATACGAGCCTTAATTTAAGCTCATTTAACTAAACGATCGAGCTCGAACGAGCTTTTAACGAGCCGAGCCTGAGCCGAGCTCGAACTGGCTCAGCTCGTTTACACCCCTAATTAAACCTGTCAGAGTTCAAGTTTAGGCAGGTTCGAGAGTCCGTTTATTTGTAGGAATGTTTAAAATATCGTTTTATGATTGTTCAAAATTTGTTTTTAATTTTTTTTATGTTTATTTTGATGTGGATTTTAGATGTTTGTTTAAGACTTTATTATTACAAGTCATATAAGTAATAATTTCACGTTTATTTATAATAATATATTTGCTAAACTAGAACATGAACAACTAAGTTAGATTTGTCTCTCGTTAGCAAGGAAAGGTGTCCTGTAGGAGGAGATGGATGCGATGATGGTTGGAGCGAGAGGAAAATTTTATTATTCAGACGTATCAGCATAGAATGGGAATGTTATAATATTAATTTATAAATAACTAAAATATTAGTTATTAATTTACACGTTGTACTTATGAGATGAAATTGAAGAAGAGAGAAGTAGGTATATTTGATCGAAAATTCTCAATCTCTATGATTTCTTTAGTTCTTTTTGTTCAAAGATAAAATGGGTCAGATTCAATGTCTAGAACTTATGGGATTGAGAGAATTATGGAAGGTAATTAAAAAGAGGAAAAAATTGAAAAATTTGGATTTCAAATGAAAAAAAGAATTTAAACTTAAAATAAAAAGAATCTAGGGATTGATCGATATAAATGGATTACTTGATTGATGAGTTATTTTTATAATATTCAACGTATGTTTGATGGTTTTAATTTTAAGTTTAAGTTTGTTTCAATGTATTTTAATTTTAATGATTTTTTAAATAAAAAGAATAAATTATTACATTAAATATTTTTTTAATAGTGACAGTAAAATTTTACAAAATGTGTAAGTTATTGAAATAATTTATGTTTTAACATAATATCTCATACAATAATTTTTTTATTATTATACATAATAGAATTTAAACTTAGAGGTAATAAATGGATTATATAAGATGAATATAGAACATGTAAAAATTGGATTTATTATTTAATTTGGTTGGGTTTAGGATTGAATAAAGTATGTTTTAAATGTGGATTTATTTTAGGTTGAGTTGTATTAATATTGGGTTAAAGGAATATTAGGTCGGGCTAAAACATGAGTAATAATAGTCACAAAATATTATTATTATTATATATATTGCTATAACTGTAAGTATAAATTAAAATTATTATGATAACTATTATAATAATTATAATTATTATATTATTATTAATAATAGTTATTGTTATTATTATTATTATAATAATATATGAAAATATAAATTTTATTATTGTAGCTAACACACACATATATGCATATACGTATATTATAGTAATAATTGTTATACTTATAATATTTACATTTATATTTTACGTTTATTATTATGATAAGAATAGCAGTTAGTATGGACTAGTATTAAAAATGAAATAAAGGAAGGAGTTTAGACCCTTGAGTGTTAGAGAGATACTTGTGTAGTGTTAAATTACAGATATTTTGACACTTGAGAGTTAGTAACATAAGATAAAATAATGTAAATAAAAAGTGAAAAATGGGTTAGTGTAAATTAGCTATTGGGTTGTGAAGATATGTCTACTAACGATAGAAGGATTGCTTAATTGGAATTAAATGAAGAAGTGTTGTTCAAGTTATAATAAGTGGAGATAAATGAAAGTTGTAGAGGATTGCTTAATGTGAATGGTAATTTGCAATTGCTTAGTCGATTGCTTCTATCGATTCTTCCATTTTCTTTTGAGGGTCTCATGGTTCTATTATTTATAGAGGTTGTGATTAATAATATACTTATGTGTAAGACAATATGAGGTCACCACTGAATAAATAAAGCAAGGATTAATTGAGTTTTGAATCATTTATACTAGACATTAGGGTTGTGATGTTATTCATTCATAATATTATAGTGTGGGTTGAGTTGATTGGGTAACAGGAAAAATCTTTGCAAATTCATGGGTTTCCCAAAGTGTAGGGAGTCCATGGGATTTGTTGTGTTGGGTTAGACCAAAGAGATAAATTCCTCTTACAAGGTGAATGAAGTCTTATTGCAAATACCTTATTAAAGAGATGAATATTATATTTTTTTTTCTAGTTATGTATTAATTAATCTACCTCACTATGCCTAGTATTGATTTTTAACCCCTTATGCTTGCTTAGTGATATTATATTGTAACTTCTATTATCATTAGAGAGAGAGAGAGTATGTACACAATATACGTATCAATGATAACAAAAAAAAATCATGTCTTCCCACCAATCTTTAGTTTCTTTGCTATTTGAATTTTATAATATTATAGTACATTATCAACATGATAAATTTTATTTGTATATTGGAGATTCAGAATATATAAAATGATGAAAGTAATTATTGGATTGATGTTCAAATATAATATGCAAAGTGTAGTCAAATCCATGGAAGGACTATTTTTTAATTTATTTTTTGTATTGAGATGTTCATTCTTAAAATTGCTTGCAAGTGTATACCTAAGTAGTATTTCACCATCAACCATGGTGGTTTATATACTCATTTGCAAACTTGTACTAAAAATAATGTTAAATCAAGTTTTACACGCATATATTAAATTTGTGCATTTTGTTATCATTTAATGTTAGGATTAAAATTATGATAAATTGTCGTTCTTGCTTTATGTTCGATACCCACACTCATGATAACCTATTTCAATTTTAGATTGATGTATGAATTTAATTTAATGATAGAGGTCGTAACTTACTTTATATGGTATACCATATTTGTATTCTGCGAATTAGTTGTCTAATCTATTATAACTTGATTTTATCTATGTTGATTGGCATCATTTCTTACAAATATGACAAGGAGAGTAGAGGTAAATAGTGATAGAAAGGTAAAATCTTTCAGTCCAATAGCCTCCAATTGGATCTAGTATGATCAAATCAAATATTGAAAGTCATAGATTGACATTGGCTATTACCATACGTAGATTTTCATCACATGTAGATGATGAAAAGACACATAAGAAAATTACATAAATATAAAGGTAATGGATTGATATTTCCATTTCTCATCACCATATGTATAAAGGATTGACGATCTCATCTACTATCACTATATACATATTTTATTATCTAAAGTTGATTGAAGAATATAGTGTAAACATATATTATCTAAAGTTAATGGAGAGTTATCAAGAGTGGCTAAACTTTTCCTTTGAACCTGAAGTACAAATGGATAATTGTAATATTGTCGGTAGAAGCTTAAAGCTCCCAGTCAACTATTTTATTTGCAAATACATACTCGAGTTATGGAAGGATATTGACACACTTGAGGTGAAAGCTGGAATTTTTCCTCGTTGATTTAATGGTCCTAAATATCTAATGGACATTTGGTTCTCAAAGATTAGTTGATTAAAATGTGATGAATATTTTATGTGCAATTTAATTTAGGATGTTAAATAGTTAAAACTTCTTCAAGACTTATGTAATATTAATAAAGAAGGTAGAGATGTTTGCTCATGTAAAGTAATTGAAGTGCAATTCAATAATGAAGATTAAATTGTTTAATAGTCGTAAAGACCTATGAACTAATTCTATATTCACAACTTTTATTCTTACAACTATGTTTTTCTATTTTAATTCTTATAATTTAGTTTTATAATTTTAATTTTATAATACTTTAATTTCTATAATATTTGTTTGAATCACAAAATAGGAATGCTGACTTTATTGGAAATTCACCAGCCAGTTGATTATTAGACTAAACATATACTTGTGTGGTGGTAGTGATCATAACTTACCATAAAGATTATCTATAATAACATCCTCTAATATAATAAATTATTAAAGGATAAAGGGGTTTGATGGTTGAAATATATAGCTTTCTGACTGATAAATAGTTTTATACCTAAAGTCTAATTTTTTCTATATTATAATTAATTTGATGGTTGGTATCTAAAGACTTCTCATCTCACATATCTAAATATGTTCTATTTGGTTGAATTGTCATTATATATTCTTTTTTAAAGATGAAAGGTTTAATGAGTCTATAGTTGGTAAGAATCAATGTATATGTGTATGTTGTATGACAATCTTATTAAAAAGTAATGATTGGATATCAAAATTGTACACCACATTATAGCTAAGTTCCTTGAGAATTTATCTATGAGTATTTGATAGTATTGTTATCATTAAGATCAACTTAAATTAAGCATGAGATAAATGCATAGAGTGTATATTTAAAAAGTATCACTAACTAGAACTTTTTATACCATAAATTATTATATTTATGGCATGAGAAATGAACTCAGATTAGTGCAATGATGATTGTCGAGATTATTAAAATATCAAAGAGAACCTACTAAGAATCTCTAGGATTCTTTTGGTTGATGTTCTACACTATATCACCTTAGAAAATTTAAAATTAAGTAGTTATGAGACCGCATAAGCTGTTCACATGATTACTACATAACATGTGAGAAAATTTGGAATAGATATATGAAATACGAATATATCCTCTTAACGAGTGTGATTTATTTATATGAAATCCAACATCCAAAAGTGTACCCTAAAATTGTGTCTTAATTAATTTTATTATTAACTCTTGATCCATAACCTAAATAGATTCTTAAATAAATTATGCTAGTTAATTTATCATCTTCCTTTTCCTTAACCCTTATCCTTAGTTGGTTAAATTTTTGTAAGTTTATTTTTCTAACTAAGTACTCTAATCTAACCAAATTAAACCGAAAATAAAAATAATCTTAGTAGAGTGTACCTCCTACCATCTCCTTCTCTCTCACACTACTTCCCACGTTGTTTCATTTTTCTCTTCATAAAACACTTCCTATGCATCCCTTGCTTTTCACAGAGTAACCACTCCTCCCTGTTCAAACTATTACCACCACTAGCTACATATCTTAGCTTTTTACTTTTATTTTTGTTTGACCCAATCCAATCCAACCCAACCCAACCTTCTCCTTTATGTTTATCTTTTCTTTTCTTTTTCTTCTGGCCGTATTCAACTCTACTTCCCTGCTCCTTTTCCTCCATTTTTTTGTGGCCCTCAAACCATTTTTGTGCTAGGTCCATCACCCTGCTCCATTCACCCCATCACTACTAACCACTAACTTATTTTGTCATAAACCAAGCCTCCCCCATCGATCTTCCTTGAGAAACATGCATTGAGAAACCACTGCCTTCTTTGCCACCTCGTGTGACTAACTCCCCCTTTTACCTCCTTTGGTTCCTTTTTACTTAGCCATTGAACACCCAACACTGACTGCCATAAGCCTAACTCTTACTATTTCATTCACCACTCTTTCCCCCATTTAAATCGCCACCTCTATCACCACCATTCCCAACTTCCGCCACCTTCATAGACCATCACCCATCTCCCTCTCTTCCTATGTAAGCCCCAACCCTCCAGCATTTTTTAGAGCAATAGCAACTCAACACTATTACCGAAGTTGTTGTTTCCCTTCTATTAATTTCCCACATCGGTGGGACTGAAATTCTTTTATCAGCTTTTATATTATCCCACTCAATGCTTGGTTTGAATTAGTAAGCTTGATTTTTTTTTATAGTTGGTGGGATTGACTATATACCACACATGCATGTGTGTTGCTACTCTCTCGTCCAGTCCAGGTTGGGTGTGGGCGTAGGTGGTTTACTGTTTAGATGGGCTACATTTATTTTTTACTAAAATTTTGAATGGTTTACTTGGTATTCTACCGTTACATATTTTGTTCTTGGGTTTGAATTATTCCTCCAATCTTCGGTCGTGTGAGGATTGGAAAATTTCCCACTCTTCCTTATATTTTCCTATTTAATAGAATATTCATACATTCATTGGAGTGTTACAAAAATTGAGTCTTGCTTTTCGAAAACCCGACCTTGCTCCCTTTCATTTTCTACAAAATATTTGGGCAGTGTTCTGCAGATCCATTCCTTCTATCTTAAGTGTAAGATATCAAAGGTATTGTGTGAATTTTGGGAGTGAACCGGTCATGAAGGGATTTGCACAATAGTCTAGCCAAATTTTAATTTGGGAAAGTGATAATTGATTATAACACAACATCAGTATTTTATAAATATTATTTAATGTTTCAATTTATTTAATCCGATTGTTGTGTATGCTTAATAGCATCATCCTCTACCTAACCCCTATCCCTGTTGCATTAAGTTTCCACATAGCTCCATTGCCATCATCGTACACCAAAATCCACTCTTACACCCACATTTTCTTATTCAGCCTTCAACTCCTGGCCATCCATGCCTTTTATTACTTGTTTTTGGGTCGCCACCTTGCCTTGCCTAGATCTAGCGACACTCGCCACACTTTATCCCATCTTTGTCACCCCTTTGCTATTTAGCCACTTGCTATGTGAACCTTTCATGTAAACCCCCCTCTATTTGCATAACTGATGCTTCCCATCTCCATGCAACGTGAGCTTTGCCTTTTTTTCCTATTTCTAGCCAATTTTGGGTGATAAGTTGTAGTTTTATTTGGATAATTTTTTGATATATTTTATTATTATTTTAGTTAGGTTATAATATATAATTTGTTGGTTTTATTTGTAAGTAAAAGAAAGATGATCAGTGGAGCCTAATAAATTATATTAGGTTACTTATCTTTGTGCTTTTTATTGCAAATCACATAACTCATATGCCTTATTAAAATGACAAATACCTCATGATACCATATGTAACACCCCCAAATTTACTACTGAAAAATTTCGTTTAAATCAGAGTTTTAGCGGAAGCAGGAAAATTAAAACCGTAAATCCGGGGGCATTACCGCCACACTTAGTACCAGATCGATCCATAACTACCGATCCGATACCAAGCGCTAAGGCTAGAAAGAAATAAAACCAGAACAAACCATTCATAAAACACGAATTCTATAAATCAGAGTGCGAAGGTAAAAATTACATTCCGAAATACAATTTAAAATGTCCATATATCAGAATACTTGAAATAACGAAATCGCAAGGTACGATAAAACCCTTAAAAAGTTAAATACGACATTTGTATCCTCTAAAGACAAATACGATTAAATCACGCGATTTTCGAAGGTAATTATCCGGACCACTTACTCACTCATATCCAGCCTTCCACCCCAACTTAGTAATTGATCAAGACCTGCATCAAAGGTCTGCTCCCCACCATCGGTGGATCATCACAGGACCCATTCAACCAGTGTAGTATCAGTACGGGTCCAGTACTGAGTAAGGCGTAGGCGCTAAGGCCAAGCATACAATCACACACGATCATAACAGCAACATGCAATAATACACAAGATACATGCTCAGTACGTCAGCCATACATCAGGATAAGTAAGCGGAAAGCTGAATCATGCTCATACAATGTCCGTTATTTCTTATTATGAGAATAATCTCTTTTCACACATTCTTCATTTAACCCTGTAAGCACGGGGACCCCACTATTATAGCCGGTGGACCGGAAATCAACACCCAGGGCTCAAAGCCTCTGGCCACTATTATAGCCGGTGGACCGGAAAACAACACCCAGGGCAAACGCCGCTGGCCACTATTCTAACCGGTGGAACGGACTGGCCCCGCACTTACATGGTGTTCCACTGTAAGTGATTAGTATCTTTCCCGTGGGTTAACTTATTCGTTTGAGTCTGTCGAGCCCGAATCCCCCACTATTATAGCCGGTGGACCGGAAATACACACCCAGGGCAGAACGCCTCTGGCCACTATTATAGCCGGTGGACCGGAAATCAACACCCAGGGCAAAACGCCTCTGGCCACTATTCTAACCGGTGGAACGGACTGGGTCGGGCTCATCAGTCTTTCACTTTACGTAATTAATGTCTTATTCGTATCTTATTGAATCATATCAGGTCCTTGACATGCATAAATCATTCATTACATTCTTACACATAATAACACACGGTAAAATTCCACATGCACAACTATACTTTTCTCAATAGTACACATAATACACCAAACAACTCTAAACAGTCACCCGAACCATGATTGTCCTCACCGAGCCGTGGTTAACCACTCTTAACCTTCCTTAATCGTAACAACCCTAATTCCATCATGAGGACCCTAATACCACCATAATCATTAATACCACTAGGAAGTCATAAATACCACTCTATAAACCCCAATACCACCTTGCAACCCTAATACCACCATAAGCCATGAATACCACCAAGTAATCATTAATACAACTATATAAACCCTAACACCTCCTTTCAAACCCTAATACCACCATAAGTGTTTAATACCACCAAGTAATTATCAAAACAACTATATAAACCACAATACCATCTTCCAAACCCTAATGCCACAATGAGTCATTAATACCACCAAATACTCATTAAACCACTATATAAGCCACAATACCATTTTGCAAACCCTAATACCACAATAAGTGTTTAATACCACCAAGTAATTATCAAAACAACTATATAAACCACAATACCATCTTCCAAACCCTAATGCCACAATGAGTCATTAATACCACCAAATACTCATTAAACCACTATATAAGCCACAATACCATTTTGCAAACCCTAATACCACAATAAGTCACTAATACCATCAAGAAATCATTAAAACCATTATCTAAACCACAATACCATCTTACAACCCTACTACAATAAGTCGTCAATACCACCAAGAAAACATTAAAACCCCTATATATAAACTCCAATACTACCCATCATATCGCCAAGCAACAGACTTCCTCACGCAGCCTTAATTTGTACCCACCTTTTTGTTTACTTAATTCCACTTCCCCCTCATTGTTTCCCAAATGGTGAACTACTTAGGTCGTCCATACCTTGTTTAGCCAACATACTCCCCTTTGGTCATTCTAACCTCTTATTTTTATTTTTCAAATCTCCCACTTCACCACACTCACTCACATAACCCACCCTACATGACGTAGAGGTCACATCACATCACACTACATCACAACACATCACACTACATCACAGCATATTAGTACACGAAGGCAAGGAAACGGGGACGTACCTCGGATCCATGTTGCGCTTCACAATAACCACATAAAATGCAGGTTATAGCATACAACCATACAAGCATATAAGGCACTTGAAACAAGCAGAGCACACAAGAGCCTTAGTTACGTCCTTACCTAAATCGGCGCCGGGCTTGGAGCACGCTCCTACACCTCCTGGGGTCTGACCCGGTTACCTATAAGAGGGGAAATACTTAGGGTTAATCTCCCTCTTCCAGAATTATCAACATTCCTATCTTACCCCTATCATGGCCTATTACCAAGGCTACTATTAATAATGGGGTTTATAAATAAAGGGTAGGTTATTACTACTCTTACGATAACTTAAACGGATTATCGCTACTTAAGTAGATTTTAGCAATCCAAATACTAAGGAGAGGGTTTTCACAACATTAATAATAATTACCAATAATACCTACCATAATAAGAATACTATTTATAATAATAGTGCTCCTAATAAAAATAATAATAGCTATAATGGTGATAATGATGATAGTAATGATTGAAATCATATTAGCATTAGTGATAGTGTATTATCGATAATAATAATAATAATAAAGTACTAGTACAACCATAGTCATTTAGGTGACAAAATCAATAATAATGTTAATAATAATAATAGTGATAATAATAATAATGATAGGAATGAAGACAATAATAATTTAAATAATCATAATAAATACGATGAAAGTATTAGTAATAATATCAACGATTATAAGAAAATAATATTAATAAGGATAATAAGAATAGCAGTAATAATCGATAAAATAATAGGTGCGATAAACACAATAACGATAAAACAATGATAAGAATAATAATGATAATAATAACAACCATACTAGTGATAGTAATGAAAGTAATAATAATAATATTACAATAATAATAGTAATATGGTAATAATGGTAATGATAATAATAATAATAATAGTAATAATAATACTAATAACAACGGCCATAATAACGTTGATAATAAAATAGTAAAGACAATAATAATAATGATATTAACAACAATGCTACTACTAATAATAATAGTAATAGTAATAGCAATAATAATAATAATAATAATAGCCATGATAATAATAATAACAATAATAATGCTAACAATAATAATACTAAAAATAACAATAATAATAATAATAATACTAATAGTAAAATAATGACCATGATAATAATAATTGTAATATTAATAACAATAACACAACCCTAAGTATAATAGCAATAATAATAATAATATCAATAATAACAGTAATAACAATAATAGTACTAACAATAACAATAGTAAAAATAACAATAATAATATTAATAATAACAATTATATTAGTAATAATAATAATCATACTAGTAATACTATTAATAGTAATAACCATCATAATATTAATATTAATAACGATAATAATACTAACCCTAATGGTAACGTTAGTAATAATAACACTTAATAATAATAATAATAGGGATAATAATAATAATAATAATAACAATAATAACAATAATAATAATAATAATAATAATAATAATAAAGATAATAACAATAATAATAATAGCAATAATAATAGTAATAATAAGGATAACAATAGTATGACAATAATAATAGTAATAATAATAATAATAATAATAATAATAATAATAATAATAATAATAACAATAGTAACCATAAGATCAATAATAATAATAATAATGATAATAATAATAATAATAATAATAATAACAATAACAATAATAATATCAATACTTATGTTAATATAATAATAATAAGATAATAATAATAATAATAATAATAATAATAATAATAATAATAATAATAATAATAATTGGATGGGTGGTAGTATTAGTAGTAATAATGATATTAGTAATAGTAATGATAGTGTTAATATTAATCATAATAATACTAATAATATTAGTTAATAATATTAATCTCACTAATCACCTTTTATTATTTATTTATTTATTATTTATTTAAGACTTAGGGTTCAGGGTGTTGGCAACCTGACTGGGGTGGTGGTGGCGGCGGCGGCGCGGCGGCAGCAGCGGCGGCGGCGGCGGTGGAGGAGAGGAGAGAGGGAAAAATGGAGGTGGAGGCTAGGGAAGGGAAAACCAAAGGGAGAGGGAGGTGCGGGGTGGTAGGGCAGGAGTTGCTGGTCATTTTGGGGGGTGGAGGTGGCGCTGCAAGCGGTGGTGTGGCTGGCGGTGGCGGCGCGAAGGTGGCGCCAGGCTGGAGGGGTCGATTTCGGGAAGGGTTTTTCGCACGGCCAGGGCGGCACGTGCGGCGCGAGTTAGGGTGGCTAAGATGGCTGGTTGCGTAGAGGGCGGTGCAGGGAGGATTGTGGTGGCGAGGGCAGGCGGCAACGGTGGCTGAGGGCAGAGGAAACGGCGGCTGAAGGTGGGGCGGCGCGACGGTTTGGATTTCTGGGTTCCCAAAAATCGAACCCGATTCAGGCCATTTCCGGGGCTATTTATAGAGGGATTGGGGCGGGAAAACGACAAGGACACGTGGGAGGTTAGGTGGGTTAGGTCCGGTGAGCTGTCCGGCGCAGGTCTGCCGGCACAGACCAACCCTGTCGGGGAAGAAAAGTCAGGGCTTGCGTGCGGGGAAAACGCTGCCCGATTGGTCACATCTCAAGGCAAGGTCAAATCAGGGACGAAAAGATAGGAGAGAAGGCCGGAGAAAGGACGGGACGCTCGCCGCTGCGTTTTCCGGCGAGCTCGAGTTGCAGGCGGGGAGAAACGGCGTCGCGAGGAAGAAGAAGAAGGGGAGGGGCTGGACCGGCGGTCCAGGGGAAAGAAAGGAGAGGGAGGAAACCGGCCGGACCGCGCGGTTTCTTTTCCTTTTAAATGAAACGCTGCGTTTTAGGCGGAATTTGGCGAAAACGCAGTGCTCGCGTCGTCAGGCAACGGTCGAAAGTTCTTTGTATCGCGACGCGGCGTTTCAGCGACTTAAGCGTCGAAACGCCGCGTTTTGGGTCACGGACGGCCGGGCTCGCTGGGCCGCGGCGAGAAGAAGGAAAAGGGGAGGGGTTTGGGCCAGCAGGCCGGCCCAGGTCGGGGAAAATAGGGGCGAGAAGGGGAAGGAAGAAAAAAGGAAAAAGGAGGGAGGAAAAAGGAAAAAGGGAAAAAGGAAAAGGAGGGGAAAGTTAGGGGTTGGATTAATTAATATCATTTGGGTAATTTAGGGTATTTAATATAATTATCAAAACCATAATTAATTTCTACCTTTAGGTAAATTTTGGGATTTATGGAAAAATCTTCCTAAATTTATTTTAATTAACAAAACCCCTAAATTTTCCTCTAATTAAATTACTCATAAATTTTATATTAATTTGAAACTATTTTATCCTCCCTATTTTATATAATTTAAGGTACTTAATAAATTTCAAAAGTGAAAACCTTAATTAACTTAAATACCATAATCTCCCCTATTTACACTCTTATAATTCCCTTCTTGATTTATCCTATTAATTTCCTTTTTATTTCACTAAAAGTAATTTATTTAATAACTTCCCTAATAATCTCCTATCCGGCCATGATTTTCTAAATTAGGAATTTTGGGGTATTTCATCACTACCCCCTTAAAGAAAAACCTCGTCCCCGAGGTTTACGCCTCGCACTAGGGTTTACCAAAGGAAATTCTAGGGTACTCAGGGGGTAACTACCCCCTTAAGAGCAAACTAACTAAAAACCCATAATAATCACAACCTCTAGAATACGGGGTTAGCACAAATCCGACACCTACAATCACAAAGATCTTATGCTATGGTATAGTTACAACAATAATTCATAAGGTCGCCTAACTACCCAGTCACACTATCCTCACAAGCTGATCCGGATTTTTAAAAGAAGAGAAACGCTTGAATCAGTGAAATACATTTTTAGTTAAAACATTTAGGATCGTGAGAGTCGAATTTCTACCGAAACCCGATTCTCAACAACCAAAAGCTCTGATACCAACTTGTAACACCCCCAAATTTACTACTGAAAAATTTCGTTTAAATCAGAGTTTTAGCGGAAGCAGGAAAATTAAAACCGTAAATCCGGGGGCATTACCGCCACACTTAGTACCAGATCGATCCATAACTACCGATCCGATACCAAGCGCTAAGGCTAGAAAGAAATAAAACCAGAACAAACCATTCATAAAACACGAATTCTATAAATCAGAGTGCGAAGGTAAAAATTACATTCCGAAATACAATTTAAAATGTCCATATATCAGAATACTTGAAATAACGAAATCGCAAGGTACGATAAAACCCTTAAAAAGTTAAATACGACATTTGTATCCTCTAAAGACAAATACGATTAAATCACGCGATTTTCGAAGGTAATTATCCGGACCACTTACTCACTCATATCCAGCCTTCCACCCCAACTTAGTAATTGATCAAGACCTGCATCAAAGGTCTGCTCCCCACCATCGGTGGATCATCACAGGACCCATTCAACCAGTGTAGTATCAGTACGGGTCCAGTACTGAGTAAGGCGTAGGCGCTAAGGCCAAGCATACAATCACACACGATCATAACAGCAACATGCAATAATACACAAGATACATGCTCAGTACGTCAGCCATACATCAGGATAAGTAAGCGGAAAGCTGAATCATGCTCATACAATGTCCGTTATTTCTTATTATGAGAATAATCTCTTTTCACACATTCTTCATTTAACCCTGTAAGCACGGGGATCCCACTATTATAGCCGGTGGACCGGAAATCAACACCCAGGGCTCAAAGCCTCTGGCCACTATTATAGCCGGTGGACCGGAAAACAACACTCAGGGCAAACGCCGCTGGCCACTATTCTAACCGGTGGAACGGACTGGCCCCGCACTTACATGGTGTTCCACTGTAAGTGATTAGTATCTTTCCCGTGGGTTAACTTATTCGTTTGAGTCTGTCGAGCCCGAATCCCCCACTATTATAGCCGGTGGACCGGAAATACACACCCAGGGCAGAACGCCTCTGGCCACTATTATAGCCGGTGGACCGGAAATCAACACCCAGGGCAAAACGCCTCTGGCCACTATTCTAACCGGTGGAACGGACTGGGTCGGGCTCATCAGTCTTTCACTTTACGTAATTAATGTCTTATTCGTATCTTATTGAATCATATCAGGTCCTTGACATGCATAAATCATTCATTACATTCTTACACATAATAACACACGGTAAAATTCCACATGCACAACTATACTTTTCTCAATAGTACACATAATACACCAAACAACTCTAAACAGTCACCCGAACCATGATTGTCCTCACCGAGCCGTGGTTAACCACTCTTAACCTTCCTTAATCGTAACAACCCTAATTCCATCATGAGGACCCTAATACCACCATAATCATTAATACCACTAGGAAGTCATAAATACCACTCTATAAACCCCAATACCACCTTGCAACCCTAATACCACCATAAGCCATGAATACCACCAAGTAATCATTAATACAACTATATAAACCCTAACACCTCCTTTCAAACCCTAATACCACCATAAGTGTTTAATACCACCAAGTAATTATCAAAACAACTATATAAACCACAATACCATCTTCCAAACCCTAATGCCACAATGAGTCATTAATACCACCAAATACTCATTAAACCACTATATAAGCCACAATACCATTTTGCAAACCCTAATACCACAATAAGTGTTTAATACCACCAAGTAATTATCAAAACAACTATATAAACCACAATACCATCTTCCAAACCCTAATGCCACAATGAGTCATTAATACCACCAAATACTCATTAAACCACTATATAAGCCACAATACCATTTTGCAAACCCTAATACCACAATAAGTCACTAATACCATCAAGAAATCATTAAAACCATTATCTAAACCACAATACCATCTTACAACCCTACTACAATAAGTCGTCAATACCACCAAGAAAACATTAAAACCCCTATATATAAACTCCAATACTACCCATCATATCGCCAAGCAACAGACTTCCTCACGCAGCCTTAATTTGTACCCACCTTTTTGTTTACTTAATTCCACTTCCCCTCATTGTTTCCCAAATGGTGAACTACTTAGGTCGTCCATACCTTGTTTAGCCAACATACTCCCCTTTGGTCATTCTAACCTCTTATTTTTATTTTTCAAATCTCCCACTTCACCACACTCACTCACATAACCCACCCTACATGACGTAGAGGTCACATCACATCACACTACATCACAACACATCACACTACATCACAGCATATTAGTACACGAAGGCAAGGAAACGGGGACGTACCTCGGATCCATGTTGCGCTTCACAATAACCACATAAAATGCAGGTTATAGCATACAACCATACAAGCATATAAGGCACTTGAAACAAGCAGAGCACACAAGAGCCTTAGTTACGTCCTTACCTAAATCGGCGCCGGGCTTGGAGCACGCTCCTACACCTCCTGGGGTCTGACCCGGTTACCTATAAGAGGGGAAATACTTAGGGTTAATCTCCCTCTTCCAGAATTATCAACATTCCTATCTTACCCCTATCATGGCCTATTACCAAGGCTACTATTAATAATGGGGTTTATAAATAAAGGGTAGGTTATTACTACTCTTACGATAACTTAAACGGATTATCGCTACTTAAGTAGATTTTAGCAATCCAAATACTAAGGAGAGGGTTTTCACAACATTAATAATAATTACCAATAATACCTACCATAATAAGAATACTATTTATAATAATAGTGCTCCTAATAAAAATAATAATAGCTATAATGGTGATAATGATGATAGTAATGATTGAAATCATATTAGCATTAGTGATAGTGTATTATCGATAATAATAATAATAATAAAGTACTAGTACAACCATAGTCATTTAGGTGACAAAATCAATAATAATGTTAATAATAATAATAGTGATAATAATAATAATGATAGGAATGAAGACAATAATAATTTAAATAATCATAATAAATACGATGAAAGTATTAGTAATAATATCAACGATTATAAGAAAATAATATTAATAAGGATAATAAGAATAGCAGTAATAATCGATAAAATAATAGGTGCGATAAACACAATAACGATAAAACAATGATAAGAATAATAATGATAATAATAACAACCATACTAGTGATAGTAATGAAAGTAATAATAATAATATTACAATAATAATAGTAATATGGTAATAATGGTAATGATAATAATAATAATAATAGTAATAATAATACTAATAACAACGGCCATAATAACGTTGATAATAAAATAGTAAAGACAATAATAATAATGATATTAACAACAATGCTACTACTAATAATAATAGTAATAGTAATAGCAATAATAATAATAATAATAATAGCCATGATAATAATAATAACAATAATAATGCTAACAATAATAATACTAAAAATAACAATAATAATAATAATAATACTAATAGTAAAATAATGACCATGATAATAATAATTGTAATATTAATAACAATAACACAACCCTAAGTATAATAGCAATAATAATAATAATATCAATAATAACAGTAATAACAATAATAGTACTAACAATAACAATAGTAAAAATAACAATAATAATATTAATAATAACAATTATATTAGTAATAATAATAATCATACTAGTAATACTATTAATAGTAATAACCATCATAATATTAATATTAATAACGATAATAATACTAACCCTAATGGTAACGTTAGTAATAATAACACTTAATAATAATAATAATAGGGATAATAATAATAATAATAATAACAATAATAACAATAATAATAATAATAATAATAATAATAAAGATAATAACAATAATAATAATAGCAATAATAATAGTAATAATAAGGATAACAATAGTATGACAATAATAATAGTAATAATAATAATAATAATAATAATAATAACAATAGTAACCATAAGATCAATAATAATAATAATAATGATAATAATAATAATAATAATAATAACAATAACAATAATAATATCAATACTTATGTTAATATAATAATAATAAGATAATAATAATAATAATAATAATAATAATAATAATAATTGGATGGGTGGTAGTATTAGTAGTAATAATGATATTAGTAATAGTAATGATAGTGTTAATATTAATCATAATAATACTAATAATATTAGTTAATAATATTAATCTCACTAATCACCTTTTATTATTTATTTATTTATTATTTATTTAAGACTTAGGGTTCAGGGTGTTGGCAACCTGACTGGGGTGGTGGTGGCGGCGGCGGCAGCGGCGGTGGAGGAGAGGAGAGAGGAGAGAGGGAAAAATGGAGGTGGAGGCTAGGGAAGGGAAAACCAAAGGGAGAGGGAGGTGCGGGGTGGTAGGGCAGGAGTTGCTGGTCATTTTGGGGGGTGGAGGTGGCGCTGCAAGCGGTGGTGTGGCTGGCGGTGGCGGCGCGAAGGTGGCGCCAGGCTGGAGGGGTCGATTTCGGGAAGGGTTTTTCGCACGGCCAGGGCGGCACGTGCGGCGCGAGTTAGGGTGGCTAAGATGGCTGGTTGCGTAGAGGGCGGTGCAGGGAGGATTGTGGTGGCGAGGGCAGGCGGCAACGGTGGCTGAGGGCAGAGGAAACGGCGGCTGAAGGTGGGGCGGCGCGACGGTTTGGATTTCTGGGTTCCCAAAAATCGAACCCGATTCAGGCCATTTCCGGGGCTATTTATAGAGGGATTGGGGCGGGAAAACGACAAGGACACGTGGGAGGTTAGGTGGGTTAGGTCCGGTGAGCTGTCCGGCGCAGGTCTGCCGGCACAGACCAACCCTGTCGGGGAAGAAAAGTCAGGGCTTGCGTGCGGGGAAAACGCTGCCCGATTGGTCACATCTCAAGGCAAGGTCAAATCAGGGACGAAAAGATAGGAGAGAAGGCCGGAGAAAGGACGGGACGCTCGCCGCTGCGTTTTCCGGCGAGCTCGAGTTGCAGGCGGGGAGAAACGGCGTCGCGAGGAAGAAGAAGAAGGGGAGGGGCTGGACCGGCGGTCCAGGGGAAAGAAAGGAGAGGGAGGAAACCGGCCGGACCGCGCGGTTTCTTTTCCTTTTAAATGAAACGCTGCGTTTTAGGCGGAATTTGGCGAAAACGCAGTGCTCGCGTCGTCAGGCAACGGTCGAAAGTTCTTTGTATCGCGACGCGGCGTTTCAGCGACTTAAGCGTCGAAACGCCGCGTTTTGGGTCACGGACGGCCGGGCTCGCTGGGCCGCGGCGAGAAGAAGGAAAAGGGGAGGGGTTTGGGCCAGCAGGCCGGCCCAGGTCGGGGAAAATAGGGGCGAGAAGGGGAAGGAAGAAAAAAGGAAAAAGGAGGGAGGAAAAAGGAAAAAGGGAAAAAGGAAAAGGAGGGGAAAGTTAGGGGTTGGATTAATTAATATCATTTGGGTAATTTAGGGTATTTAATATAATTATCAAAACCATAATTAATTTCTACCTTTAGGTAAATTTTGGGATTTATGGAAAAATCTTCCTAAATTTATTTTAATTAACAAAACCCCTAAATTTTCCTCTAATTAAATTACTCATAAATTTTATATTAATTTGAAACTATTTTATCCTCCCTATTTTATATAATTTAAGGTACTTAATAAATTTCAAAAGTGAAAACCTTAATTAACTTAAATACCATAATCTCCCCTATTTACACTCTTATAATTCCCTTCTTGATTTATCCTATTAATTTCCTTTTTATTTCACTAAAAGTAATTTATTTAATAACTTCCCTAATAATCTCCTATCCGGCCATGATTTTCTAAATTAGGAATTTTGGGGTATTTCACCATATTAGGGTTCCAATGTGTTGAGTTTTAATTATTATTTTAGCCACATATTATTATGTCATATGTATTTTTCTAATAATGTTTGTACGAAATTATATAAAATTGAGTATGTTGAATTGTTATAATATTATGTGTACGAAAGAATGCTAGAATAAGGTTAAGGGTGTGGGGTAATTGTGCATGATGAAAATATCTACTATAATATATTAAGCATGCTAAGGCGTATTTTAGCGCGATTGTTATCATTGCAGGCCTAAGGGAAAAATTGGTCTTTCAAAGTGTACCATGATACTCATTCTAATTAAGTATGCGTGATACGTATTATTTATTGTTAAGTATGAAAATATGTGATTGTTGATGAATTAGATATGCATATTAGGGTTTTACATGTTAAATCATGTGTAAGGGTGAAATAGTCATTTATCATGTTTGGTAAATTATTTGCATGCTAAAATATTTTAATTATTGTATTTTAGCATTTTTATAACAAATTATTAAATAAAATAAAATAATTATTTAAAATGGATAATAATATGATAATTATGGTCTTCTGGGTATTTTGGTCTTTGTCAACCTAGTGCACCTAAATGTGAGAAATTGAACCTAGGGTGTCTTTCATAGATTATTAGGGTGACTTTAGTGTCGATTTTGATTATGGTTGACTTGAATAATTGAAAATGAGTAAAAATGGTTAAGCATGAAAATTAAATATGTTTGTGTCTTATGTGATCTAGTTGTCACTTGAATAAAATACTAATGTTTAAAGTAAAAAACTTTAAGATTAATAATGGTAGCTCTTTGGGGGGTAGTTACCCTAAAGACATGATTTATCCCATGGTTTGGTTTGGATTTTTAATGGTATGCCTTAGTGTCCCAATCACATCCTATATGGATAAGTTATCCTTGTTGGTAGGATATTATGCTTCTTTTGTGTATTAGTGCGACTACGATACCTTAGTGTCCTTAGGTTGATAGTTGATAGGATATTATGTTACTTTTGAGCGTGGTATGATCAGAATACCTTAGTGCCTTTGGGTTGATATAATCTCCCCTAAAGTAAATAAAAATAGAAGTAATTGTTATTGGCTTGCAATGATATTGGATTGATGGTCATTAGTTGCCTTCATGTCTATTTGTAGTTTGATAGTTTCCTTCATGCTTACTTATGGTTCTATAATTACATTCGTTTCTCACTAATAGTGTTTTGGAATTCATTAGCATAAATGTTGAGTTTATGAGACATGATTTGAATGTAATAGAAATTGGGTTAAGAATGGTTCTATATATTTACTTCATAAAGTATCCTTTGTTATGCTTGATTGATAAGTTTCATTTATGATTTAAATGAATTGGCATCATGAGCATATGACGTGGTGATATTTTCTATTTGACATGATCATCATATTTTAGTCAATACATGTATATTTTAATTTTTCATACCATGATCTCCTGTGATACCTTGTGCTCCAAGTAATCTTTTTATGTTTAGTTTTGTATAGTAGCTTACTCCGTTCTATTGTACTAATGGGTTCTATTTTATGGTCCATTGTCTATTCAATAGATAGTTGTGATTTTGGATTATTACTTGTGAGTTTAGCTTGCAGGCTAGCATTTTGAGTTGAGAGTTATGACTATCTAGTGTTCAATTCGGTATCCTTTAATCTAGATATTCCTAAAATCTTATGTCCCTCTAATGAAATACCCCCAAAACTCTTTTAAGAATCATAGCTAATTAAGAATTTATTAGAAAATTTAATTAATTAAATTATTTTATTAAAATAAAAGAAAATTAATTAAGGCAAATCAAGAAGAAAATAATAAATATTTTAATTAGGAAAATTTGGACATTTTTCTAATTAAAATGAAATTTAGGAAAAATCTTTCAAAATATCAAATTAGCCTAAAAAAGGAATTAAATAATATTTATTAAAATATTATTATTTTTAAATATCCTAAAATACCTAAATATTTTAAATACCCTAACCAACCTATTTTTCCTTTCCCTTTTTCTTTTCTCTTCTTTTTTCTCCTTCTTTTCCCTTTTTCTTTCTTTCTCTCATTTCTCCTTTTCTTTTCTCTTCTTCCCTGAATTTGGCCAACTCCCCCGCGACCCAATCCTCTCCTCCTTTATTCTCCTTTGGCACGGCCTAGGCCCACACACTGCGTTTTTCTTTCTCCCCCCAACTAGCCGGTTTTCCCCATTTTCTTTTCTTTCTTTTCTTTTCTCGGACCGCTCGGTCCACATCCCTACCTTCTTCTTCTTCTTCTCCCGCCCCCATCGCAACCTATAACTCTTCCCCCAACCTGCGACGTGATTCTCATCGTCGACCACGCCTACTGACCGACCATCTCTCCCCTCTCTTCCTCGTTGATCTGCCTACCATTTTGACCCGACCAATCCTCTCATCTTCTCGCGCGACTTCCCTTTTTCCTGGCCAATCACAGCCTACCATGATAGACCTGCGCCGGCCTGCCATCGCCAGCCAGTGTGCCCTATCTTACTTGCACCCTATTCTCCCGTTTTCCTTTGACCTTACCCCCCTCCATTGGTCCTATAAATGCCCCATAGATAGCATTGATCGAGCTTTTGATTCCGACCTAGAAAATCACTCCCGTGTGCCACTGCCTTATTAGATGCCCTTGTCGTCGTTATCGCCTAGCGCCGCCACTCGAGCCACCCACCGTACCACTCCCCGCACCACCTTATACCCAACTATACCTCCTTCCTCCCTCTATTTTCCCCACACAAGCCACCTCGGCCGTGTAAAGCACCCTTCTCGATCATCCACTCCTTCGCCCCTGCCACCCTTCACACCACCATCTACCACCACTCCCATCACAACCACCTCCCCTTACACCTCCCAAAATTCCCTGTAGACCTTCCTCTACCTTCTTATACCCTCCCTTTCCCCTTCCTCTCTCTCCTCCTTCCTTCCTCCCCCTCCACCACTCTTAGCCACCACAACATCGCCGCCTTTGGCCTCACCACCACCTTCATTCCAACCCTCTCATCTTGGGTAACCTCAATCACCCAAACTTCCACCATCATTCCCCCTCTCCTATCCCCAACACTTAACTATCCTCCTTTTCTCCATCTGTCCCCACCGCCGACGTCGCCGTCGATGCCGCTAGTCACCACCAACCCTAGGTAGTACCATAAACCCTCTCAACCCTTAAACCCTAACTATGCAAGCCTTGTTTATTTTAATTATATCTTATTATTATTATTATTATTACTATGAAGGGTCAAAACCCTACTTTATCATTATTTCAATTATAATCATCATCATTACTACTGTTACTACTACTATTATTATTATCACTATCACTATTATTATTATGGTAAAAATATTCAAACCCTTATATTATCATTATTTTAAATATTATTATTATTATTATTATTATTATTATTATTATTATTATTATCCTTAGAAATATTAGTATTTTGTTAGTATTACTATTATTACATTATTATTTTATCCCTAACCCTATTATTAGTCTTAGCCTTAAAAATACTAGGGTTTCTATTAATAAGAGTATTATTATTATTATTATTATTATTATTATTATTATTATTATTATTATTATTATCGCTATTTTTGTTATAACTAGTGTTAGTACTATTAGTAGAGGAAATAAAGCTATTAGATTTAATAATATAAATATGGCTATAAATATTATTAAAAATCCTATTTTTACTTATAAAGTTTTCTTTAATAATAGTAACCCTAATCTTATAATAAAATGGGAAATAATAGTATTTTGGTAGGAGGAAAACTAATCCTTAGTTTTTTTCTCTTATAGGTAAAACCAGTCAAAACCCTAAGGAGGAGTAGGAGCGTGCTCTAAGACTGGTGACGTAGTAGGTAAGGATGTAGCTAAGGCCCTAGCCGCCCTACGTGTGCTATGTGCCTTATATGCCTTGTATGTCATGTATCATGCTATGTTATGTATCTTATGCTTATCGTTATAACTATTTTATGTGTAGCGCAACTTGGAGTTAAGGTATGCTCATGTGTTATCTTATGGAATGTGTATAATATGTATATGCTATGATTATAATGGGATGTGATGTGACCCTTTAGGACATGCATGCTAGGATATGTAAGGTGATGATATAGGGCGAAAGGATGAAAAAAGAAAATGGGGAAGTAAGTTGACCAAGGAATGTGGGATTGACCTAAATATCCCATGATCCATGAGAGGAAGAATAAAAGGGGACTTTAAGCAAAATAAAGTGGATGAGCTTTGTATGGGAGAATCTAGGGTTGCATGGGAGAATCTAAGGTTTGCATGGAAGAATCAAATGTTGCATGGAAGAATCTAAGGTCGCATGGGAGAATCTAGGGTCGGATGGAAGAATCTAGGGTTGTATGGGAGAATCTAGGGTCTACATGAGAGTTCTAGGGTTTTGCATGAACACTTCAAGGGTTTACATGGGATGTATAGAGTCTGCATGGGGACAAATTTTACGTGTGGAAAGTTGCCTTGGGGTGTGAGGAAGGTAATGGGAGAGTTGTTTGGGTAATTGAAGGCTTTGGGTGGAAAATAGTACATGGAACTGTATAAGGGTGCATAGGAGACTGAGCTAGGGTTTAGGAGGAAACTCTAATTTGAGAAGGTGGAAAAAGGAAAAATAAATAAGGGTAAGTGGAGTATGAGATGAGAATGGGGTGACTATCATGAGTGAGGTGGCATGGGTATCATGGGAAGTAAGAGTGGAAGGTGAGAAATGGAGGGGTAATATGTGGAAAGGAGGATGCTAGGGTTTGGTGTGGCTACTTAGGGTTTCATGGGCACAAGTGTATTTGGGGAGTGAAGTGAGATTATGAGGGTTGAATCTAAGAGGTGTAATGTGTGGTTGTTAAAACAATATGGGTTATGTGAGGCAGAGGAGGATAGGCCACATAGGCCCAAATTAGGGTTTCTAGAGAAAACCCTAGGGTGAGGCAGTGAGTAGACTTGGAGGTGTAAGGTAGTGGGCCTTAACCCACACACATAGGAGTTGGGCTTCTAGTGTGAGTTAGGGAAAGAAGGAAATGATGATGGGGTGTGTTAGGAGGGGCAGAGTCGTAAGATATGGGACAGACCCTCTTGAGAGGATAAGTGTAGATAGAGTGTGACATGCATGTCTAGGGTGAAAACTTGTTGAATAAAACGTAGTAAGACACTAATTATTTAAAGAGGAAGACTATTGAGCCAGGCCCAGACCGGTCCATCGGCGAATAATAGTGGCCAGGAGCTAAGGTGCCCTGGAGATTGATCCACCGGTAAATAATAGTGGTCAGGCTCATTATGCCCTTTATGTTTGCGGTCCATTGGCTGTAATAGTAGAGGATTCTGTACTCAACAAACCGAACTTAATTATGATAAGACATGGGAAGACACTAAGTACTTACAGTGAAACACCATGAAAGTCGGGGCCAAATCAGTCCATCGGTGAATAATAGTGGCTAGGAGCATCTTACCCTAGAGACCAATCCACTGGCAATAATAGTGGTTAGGAACTTTATGCCCTGTATGTTTCCGGTCCACCGGCTATAATAGTGGGGTTCCCGCACTCGAATAGAATGATAATGAGCATGGTGTGAAATGGGCATTGATCAGATATTAAATAATCAGTTTATTTGGACTACAACTTAACCTTTATTTATTTGTAAAGATTGTATGCTGTCATGTTATCATGTTTGTATTATGTGCCCTTATGTGTTGGCCTTAGTGCATGGTTCCATTACTCAGTATGTAGCGTACTGACCACCTGTTTCATGAGTGTTACTTATTCCTACAAGTAGAAGGCCCCTCTGACTTTGTGCAGGTTGGTGATTCTGTTTTTGATGCCTTCAATGCTTATGGGGCATCGGGTGGGGTTGAGTGTTGAGCATGAACTTGGCATGGAGATTGAGAGTGGCATGGCCGGACTTCCTCCTTTTGTTCTCCCATTTTGTATTGGAATTTTCAGACTTAACTTTTATTATTTTGTAGACCTTATTCCTTTTAAGAAACTTTAACTATGTACTACTTCGGATTGTAAACTTTTTTCGCATACTTTGATATCTGTTTTATGATTGTTTCAATGCCTTTATGAAGCCTTGGTTTGAATTTGAATTATTATAGTTGTTAATTATTCTTTAACCTTATGGTTAGTATGGGAACGTCCAGGGATTGAACTTGTACTAATCACAGTTGTAACATCCTCGAAATTCATAAGTTTTGATTTAATTGCTTCCGTTAAATCTTAAATAAAACGAAATTTTTCAGTAGTAAATTTTGGGGTGTTACATCTAATATTTCTTTTCATTTAAATTCCGTAACGGTTGTTTGATCTTATATTATCAAAATGATGTTATCATGTAATGTAATATCTATTCTATTTTTTTTTTTATAATTATGCGGGGGAATATTTTAGCTTTAATATTTGGTGTAAGAATGATAGAGGAAATTGAAGTTAAATTAACTGTGGTGGTAATATCCTGTGTTTTTAATATTTTTTTCTCCTACAATTAACTCTTTAAAAATAAAATGTTTAGTGAAAAGGGGGGGTGTTATAGTTAGACAATTGGTTATAAGTCGTTGCTAAGAAACAAATTATCTAAAAGTAAATATGATCACACAAGTCTTTGTACAAGAGCTAGATTTTTGTTCGTCTTGAAGTTTGTAATGGTAAAGCACTAAATGAGAAGGTGTAAAATGTACATTCATGCACATAAACATGATCATACATAATGCGATGTATAAAGGAGATATGTTAAGTTGAGAGAGAGAAATCTATACAATTTTCCTTAGTCATGGTTTTGTCCTATAGAATTTTTTCTCCAACTTTTTTAACAAGGAAATATCTTAAAGGTATACTCTTAAGGGGCAATATCAAGTAGTGGTAAGTGAGATACCTTTGTATATGGATATTTCTAAGGTTCGCTTACACCTTTATGTATATTCAGTAGCCAAAGAGAATGATATAAATATATAAATATGAATATCCAAGAGGTAGTATGGTAAATATTATGTTAAAAAAATGTATATTATATGTTTTTTTCTATTTATATACCCATTGATCTGTATCATTATGTCGTATTAGTATTGGATTTTATCTCCATTATTTATGTTTTATTTACTGAACTTATGTTGTAACCTACATTATCAATATAAAGTTCTAGCTATGATATATATATATATATATATATATATATATATATATATATATATATATATATATATATATATATATATATATATATATATATATATATATATATATATATATAGAGAGAGAGAGAGAGAGAGAGAGAGAGAGAGAGAGAGAGAGAGGATGTACACAACACACAAGTATAAATGAGAATAAAAAATATTATCTTCTCTTTCACTCATTCTTCAATTTCTTTGCTATTTAAATTTCTCAGCATTATAAAAATCTTACTATTGTAGTTTTATTTATTATTGTATGGATTGAGTATTATGTTCTTTTATACAAAATTTTATTATTAAGTTAGTTTATTGATGTTTAGTTATGTAGTAATTTATATTAAGTAAACTATTATCATTGTGAATAGAATTTAACTTAAGTTTGGGTTAAATTCAAGTATGGATCAAGCTTGAATCAAATTCTTTTATGCTAAGTTATTTTGAGTCGGGTCAACTCAAGTATAGGTCATTATCTAATTTATGATTTGAGGTTTTTTTGAATTGTGGCGTCTCACCATTAGGTTAGCTAACTTCAAGTTTAAAATAATTAGGGCTATAAATGAGCAAGTTCAACTCAATTCATTAAAAATATAATTCAATTCATTCATTTATTTAAATAAGTTGATCCTAAATCTTATCATTAAGCTTGTTTATTAAACAATTAAATTTGTTTGTTTAGTTAAATAAATAAAATTTAAACCTTATTTTATGGTTGTTTATTAAATAAATCAAGCATAAAAAAATTCGACCCAACTCATCTAATTTATGACTTAAATGGAAATCAAATTTAAATTTTTGGTAAAATAAAATTGTTTTGGGGTTTAGATTATTAGGGTCATATTCTCTAGATCTTTGTTAGCTCTAGACAAAGCCATGTAAACAATAATTCTTAGAAAATTAAGAAATCATAATTTGATATAAATGAAATAGTTTTTACAGTTTTTGAAATATAAACGCATATACATAATAATATAAACAATTTTATATCCATATACCTACTACTAAAATGAGAATAAACTTTCATGAATGACATTTTAAACAAAAATAAGATCGCTACGACAAGACCTGTGAAATGCAAACGCAAAAGTTGAAGACTTCTTAGTTGTGTAAAAGAAGAATTGAAAGCTTTCGGACAGAGGGAGAGGTAAAAAATATTTCGAAACGGGAAACCGAAACAAAAAGAAGTTCTCCCAACCCCGATTCAATTGGAATCGTTACATGTTTGCAAGAAGTACACTGAGTGATGGTATTTTCTATTGCCACAATAAGCAGATTCGGATAATATTTTACGCGGGAAATCTTACATGCATTCTTTACAGAATCATGCGCAAAAAAAAAGGAAACAAGGACTCCAGCCAGAGCAACAACCAAAAAGAAGAAAAAATTGTACTATTTCGTCACCATCTTAAGTGGACGTGGATCTGTAGCGAACCCTAGGTCACGTCCGGGAACCTCATGCCGCCGCTAGTGAAAAATGAAGCAAGTGTACTAGCAAGTCAGAGCGAAGGCATTTACCATATGGATAAAGTACACGTGCCCAACCCGAGCTTATTATAGATACATTGCCCAAGTTGGGCGATACTACAACTTAATTTCTTCCCAGCCTCATTTCTTCGACCTTTCATTCGACTTCAAGTAGTCGAATGATTAGGCTGCTTATTAACAATTTGGCTATTGAGGAACTCCAGCACTGAATGCCGCTGAACATGGAAACAGAAACAAATCAAAGGAGCGTTAGAGCTATTTATTTTTACATTCCCATCCCTTTCATCCTTGTTCTTGTTTCTCGGACACTTAATAGATCAACTAAAGTCCGCCATAAGACTTACCCGTTGCTCAAGACCAGCATCGGATTGTACTGATAATGACTCCAACAAGCTTATAGCCTCACCGAACCCATTGATGGCTGTATCCTCGTTCCCAATACCTCTGTCAACATCTGCCACTTTTGCCAGTGAAACAGCTACATCTAGAATCTGCAATCAATTGATGATATTAAGGAACAATGTTTTATTAACCAAAAAGCAAGAAACAGTAAGCCATCTCCTGCTTGCTGTGGACTCAGATTCACAAAACAATTTTGAATGGCTACACTTGATACATGCGTATTTGTGACCACATTTAATAATCCTTTGCCATCAATCAGGGCTAGGCTATTACAGCAAACCCAATGACTATCAATCATACAAAAATCTCTCTTTCCCTTCAGCAGGACGAGTGTCATCCCCATCAATATATATCAATTCCCAGCTCCTATAGATAAATTATGAGGTAAAACCGTAAAAGGTGCGACGCACTAGTCTACCTTAAATTCTAATTTCTACAAAAAGGGATGTCTTGTTCCTTCCATTTTTTTTCTTTTCACGCAAGAAACGAAGAGCCTTGACTTCCCTTTCCCATCTTGGTATATATAAAATAAAATTGCAAGAGCTTTGGGATAAAATCGGAAGAGCTGACCCAATGCACGAGGCCTACCCACAAGGCACTATCAGTCCTCAAATGTTAGCTTGTTTATAAACCGTAATGTTCCCCTTACCAGTCAACATATGCTTGCGATGCCCAAATCAAGACATGGTTCGACAAAAATAATTATTGCAAGTAAGAGTTTAAGCTACCTGGGATGGAACATTTGGATTATTTTTTACAGTATCACGACGCACATCCAAAGATCTAAAATAGTAAGATCTTGCAGCTTCCAAATCACCTTCATAATACTTGAGGTCTCCAATTTTATTAAGGGAAACAGAAAGTGTATGTAAGACCTGCAGATAAACAGGCAAGAAATTAACAATGCATGTACAGAAGCTGCTGAGGTCAAGTACAGAGTTCATGATGTAACCTCCATATCCTTAGCAGGTAATTTGGACAAAAATTCAACACTTTCTTTAAAGTATGTGACTGCAGAACCAGGATCTCCAACAGATCGACTTAAATACATGAAAAAGCAAAGAAAACAGATTAGCTCAATTAATCTCAAACAGAAGATATTAATACATGAAAATCAACTTCATAATTTTATCAAAGACAGTAACCATACATCACACTATTCTTAGTTGATCTTCACTTTTTGTTTCTCCAAATCAAACAATAAATCACAGTTGCGTTTGTGGTATTGCAAATGATATTTTATATATCGCGGTGTCATTTTTTTTACATAACAAATATCGGTAAAATATCAACAAATATCGTCTGATAATCAATATATTGCCAATAAATAAATAAAATTCTAAATATGTCGTATATTGCCAATTTCGCCTATTAATTGATCCAAAATCCGATAAATATCGGTCAATATTGCGCATCGAGACCAATATTTAATTGTATGCTCCAAATGAACAAATTAATAACTAAATCCAAGACATGAAATCCTAAAAATCCCATTATTTGGGTTAATCAATACGCAAAGATTGTCAAGGTCCTTCATATTTACGAAATGAATCACTCGGTCCCCAACTTTGTTTTGGTTAAGCAGCAAATTGTCTAATCTCTAGATGAAGTGAAGGAACAGCAGAAAACTATTCCACAGAGAAGGAAATAAAGTTTCTGAGGAGCAGCTATCAGGTCTCAAAGTACCTATAGATATAAAATGAAAAATGAGATGATGGAAAGAAAATGCATGCTTTGCTTATTCCTTCAGGAGAATTGCAGTTTAAGCAAGCTGTCGAGTCATAAGCACCATCAAATGCTTGTCACACATGGCACCCTAAAACTAGTATCACCAAATAGGCTAAACACACCAACAGAAGTCAAAGTGCAAGCATTCCTGAATTGGTGTCATTAATCTACCATGAATGCAACAGTCACCAGTTCTACAGCTAAAGCAAGAAAAGGGCTCATTCTCAACACTTTCCTGCATGAAAGTTACAGCACAATATATCACAGACACAAAAAAACATGTGAGCAATGATGATGCAAAATGGCCATGTTATGTGTACATGGCAATGTAGATAAAGAAGTTGTTCGTAACTGCTCCAAGAGGATAAACAACATGATGCTCATCTTAAGTCCCACCCATATCATTTCCAAAATCACCTACAACTATATAGTTTTTTTAGAATCCTGTCACATAAATGGAAATTTTCCAGCTGCACTAGCCTTGGTATATGAAATTTAAAACGCAATTCTTCGTACCGACACTTAGTTGAAGTTATCCAGCATGCATGGTGGATGGTAAGAAGAAGAGATCCATGGAGCAAAAGGTCTGAGAAATATTGAGATTTCTACATTTTTTAATTGACTGTTTAGTCTTAGGACTGTGGCATGAAAGAAATGGGAAGGAGAGTCGAGTGAGAAAAAAGGGAGACAACAAACCAACAATCTCCAAGCATCCCTAGGACAGCTCCAAGCTGTGAACACAACTCTGGCTTGTAACCTGATCTCTGTACTTGTTCTCTTATATCTTCAGCGCAGACAGACAGTCTTGATTTAGCACTTTCAACATTTTGGGCATGGAACGCCTGCAATTTATTGCATTTATTGCAGTGAATCCTGGTAACTGAATACTAATTGATGCTACAAATTAGTTAATAACTAGACAACCATGAAATCAAGCCAAACTAACCCTCATGGCATGCTGCACTAAGAAAGCTCCTCTCTCCAATGATACATCCTCATATATCACAGGTTTATTATCACTAATCATCTCCCCTGCATCTGTGTTGACATGAGACCTCTTGATTCTGGCATGCCCCTCAATGAAGCGATCAACTACCTTCTGAAGATCCATGTCCGCTTCAATCTTCTCAATATCAGCGCCACATAAGGGGCAGTCCTTAAAGCGTGCTATACAGGCTCTGTATTCCAGAAGAGCAAGATATATCCACGTATGAGAAGGAAAAGCTCAGTAAAGAAACAGAATGATTGGACCGCTGACCGCATAAGCAACTGGGAAGGGGGTGAATGCACCTAAGGAAGATATAAACTCACTTGCAGAACACATGGGTGCAAGGGACACATTTACTACACTCGAAAAGAAGAGCTCGGCATATCATACAACTAAGAGGCCCAAGCTTAAAGGAACCAGAATCATAACCAAAGGGACACTTAGGCTCAATGTGCGAGGAACCATTGGTGCTGCTTTGAGTTCCATCCTCACTTTCTCCAGAGTGCTTACTTTGGTTTGCATCAGAACTTTTTGCAGGACAGTCATCTGGACGTGCAGCTTTGGCGAATGGACATACAGGAGTCATCGTAATCAACACTGTTTCAAAGAGTATCAGAGATCAAAATCACTTTCCCATGAGAAAAATACGCACGATAGTAATATGGCAACACCTGAAAACCCCACAAGATGAAACGAAGAAGCATGGTCTATGATGCAACTGAAATGCTGAACTGAAAAAATATACAGTTAGAAGAGAAATAAGCATCGATTTATCCTCCTTCCATTTTTTTTATTAGATGGCAAACTCAATTCCTAACTGTGAACAACCATAACTACAAAACGTGAAAAAACAATTCTGTGAGCATGGGCTTTCAAAGCTCACTAATTGTCGACAACTTTCAATGCGTATTCCGAATTCCACTACGGATCTGTATGACCAGCATAAAATATATTTAAACTATTAGACTTGCTCGTAACAATAAATTGTAACCAACCGACTACCAATACTCTTCCCTAATGTGAAAAATCACGACTTTAATACAAAGCCACAGATAACGATTAAATGAAGATTATAGCATCAGAAACTAGCAGAAAAACACAGATACTCAATGATCAACTCCAGAAACTGATTAATCGCGAACAACACCATCATTCGACAACATCAGCTAATGACTTCGACGGTCAAATGTCAGCTACAAAGGAATTCAGAAACCGTAGCAATAGAGATATCGATCGGATTGACGAAAAATGGAAATAAACGACGATGGACGAACAAGCCTACCTTTCTCTTCTCGATAAGAATGTATTTCGTGGCAGAGTTATTAATCAAGTTCGTCTCTCTCCTCACTTCAGGTATCAACCACCAGATATTTTTTTGGTTAGCAATTACTAGTAATTATTAGTAAAGATTCTCAAAATTTCAACTGGATTTTAAGTCGTTGCGCAGGCAGCTGCGCGTGCATCTCCGCACCTCTCGCAAATTGTGACATCTTCTGTTTATTTATTTATTTTATTAATCCCTTCATTTTTAAAATAAGATATTTTTTTGGTGAAAACAATTACTCCCCGTCATTTTTATTTTTTCCTTTTTCTCTTTCGTTATCAATGTATTAATTATTACATTATTTTTAATAAAAAATATCACTATACTATTAAAAATATATTTATTATATTTTAAATTAATATATAATTTATATGAATCACTTGTAAGGTTCTCCCATACATAAAATAGTAAAAAAAATCCTATCTAACATAAAAGCATAAATTTAATTAATATATAATTTATATCACACACTCAGGTGTATTTAATGTCATTTTTTATAATTTTATAATTTTTATAATTTAATAATCTTATAATTCTTTCTTAGCTTATAATTATAAAATTAAGAAAATTAAAAAATTATACCAAAATGTTTTAAATTTTGTTCTCTATTAATGGATATGTATATTGATATACTTTTGATGTAAAAATAAAATATATATTTTTATCATTTGACGAGCATGTTTATATATAAGTTCATCATATAAAATATTTAGGTTCATTTTATGAAATTTTTAGGTTTGCCATAAAAAATATTTAAGTACATTGTATAAAATAAACATAGGTATTCATGTACAGAGGTATACACTTTTTTAGTTTAAGTTCATCATTTAAAATAGGTAGGTTTATTGATTTATCGTAGTAAATATTTAAGTTCATTACATAAAATTTATTTGTTTATTGCATAAATCTTTTTTGATGAACATATTTTTGTTTGGATTCATTCATGCAATCAGATATATTTTTTGCTCCTAACCTTGATTTGACATAACATTTAAAATAATTTAATGCTATAATATTTTTTCCTAATACTATTACACATATGTTGTAAATCAACTTGATAAAATGAAAATCAAAATCTAAGAAGTTTTTTTAGAATTTTTTTGAAGTTGAATTTAGTTATGGGGAAAAAAATAAATCCAAGTACCTTATTTTGAAATAAAATTTAGATATATTAAAATTTGTTTTTAATATTATAATATTTTTACCTAATATTATTAGACGCATATTACAAACCAAACTTGATAAAAAGAAAATTAGAATCCTAAATATTTTTTTAGAAATTTGCTGAAGTTGGCTAAAAGTTTTCTTAAATTCAAGTACCTTATTTTAAGATAAAATTTAGATCAATTTAATGATGAATTTAGTATTATAATATATTTTTCCTAAACTATTACACACATACTACAAATTAAAATTAGAATCCTAGAAATTTTTTGCTAAACTTGGCATCGCTACCAACTGCAGTTATGTGATAAAAAATTTAGTTCATTATAGAAAAAAATTACGTTTAGTACATAAAATACATTGATTCACCACATAATTTATTTTATAGGATTACATTGATGATATAAAACATAGATATTCATGGCATATAACACATAGATTTTTCTTTTATACCGATGAAGTTCACCTAAAAAAAAAATTGCAGATGCAGAGTATTAGACCTTTAGTTTCATAACTTTCATGTGTTATAATACACATATGTTTATCTTAAATCAAAATTTCATGTTCATGACACAATACATACGAGTTTGTGACATATTGATAAACAAATGTGTAAGACAACTTTTGTTATTTTGTAAATTTATAAATCTTTTTTACTACAGAAAGACATAGATGTTATCTTCATTTCTTTCTTTCTATCACACGTGGTCCCCTCTTTGTTTCGTTTTTTTAATGAATTATCATTAATTTGAGCTATTATAAAAAATAAAAAAATATACCAAAATAATCCTTATTTTTTATTCCATGTTGATAAACTTTTGATGCAAAGATAAAATAAATTTGTTTAGCATTTGATGAATATGTTTATATTTAATTTCATCACATCAAATATTTAGATTCATGGCATGAAATTCTAGGCTTGTCATAAAAAGTATTTAGGCACATTGTATAAAATAATCATGGGTATTCAATTCATGTACAAAAGTATACACTTTTTTGGTTTAGATTCACCACATAAAATAATTAGTTTTATTGGTTCATCGCAACAAACATTTAGGCTCATTGTATAAAATTTATATGTTTATTGTGTAAACCTTTTTTGATGATTCTATTTCTGTTTGGATTTATTCATGTTATTACTAATATCTATTGCTCCAAACCTTGTTAGATAACATGTAAAACAATTCAATGATAATCTAATGCTATAATATTTTTCTTAATACTATTGTACACATATTACAAATCAAATGTGATAGAATGGAAATCGAAATTCTATAGAATTTTTGGGGTTTCAGAGTTTTTTTCTTAAATTTAAGTGCATTATTTTAGGATAAAATTTAGATCAATTTAATGATAGTTTATGCTATAATATTTTTTTCCCAAATATTATTACATGCATACTACAAATTGAATTTGATAAAACGAAAATTAAAATCCTAAAGAATTTTTGGAATCTCGTTGAATTTAGCCTTATGACCAACTTCAACGATGGGAACAAAAAAATATTAAATTTAGGTACCTTATTACAAGATAAAATTTAAATCAATTTAATGATTCTTTTAATGTTATAATATTATTTCCTAATATGATTAAACATATATTATAAATTTAATTTGATATAATTGTAATTATAATCCTAAAGAATTTTTATAAGTTCGGTGAAGTTGATCTTGCTACCAACTTCATTTATATGGTAAATGCTTAGATTCATTGCAGAAAATGGTCATGTTTAACATATAAAACACATTGATTCACCACATAATTATTTCACTAACTTTATAGTATTAGATTGATAATGTAAAAATTACACTTTCATGACATAAAACATAGAAGTTTATGACATATAACACATAGATTCATCCTTTACGGCGATGGGGTACACTAAAACAAAAACACTCACAAGTGCATAGCATTAGACATTTAGGTTCTTAGATCTAGGTTCATAATACAAAGACGTTCATCACAATCAAACTTGTAGGTTCATAACATAATACACATAAGCTTATTATATATTCTTAATTACATATACATAGTAAGATTTATATAATTATAACAAATAATATCATATCTATAAATTAAAATTATAAGATCATAAAAAATTATCTCATGTTTGTCATGCTTTTTTAGCATGTTCATAATAAAAAGTTATAAGATTTATAAAAATAACCACACGACTATACATAAAAATTATAAAAATAACCCTATATTTATAATACTTATTGAACATGTTTATAGTAAAAAGTTATAAAGTTCATAAAAATGACTATATATCTAGAAATAAGAATTATAAAATTATAAAAATGACCCTGTGTTTACAAATAAGAATTATAAATTATTTTAAAAAATGAGCTTGTATATCTAAATAAAATTTATAAAATTATAAAAATGGCCCAATGTACCTAAGTACAGTTTATAAATTATATAAAAAAAATTAGCATTGGGTGCATCTTATAATGCGCTTCGAAGTGCATGATATAAGAATTGGTTAGATAGGGGCACAAAGCTAAAATTTTATTTTTCTTTTCCCCTATAAAATATCACAGCTTCCCTTTATTTAAAAATTTTGAAACTAAATTATCTTTATTTTGGGTTATTCTAATTAAAAAAAATGTTCTTCACTTTTTTATCTATAAATAACACTTATATTGATATACTTTTGATGCAATAAATTGTATTCGGTCAACAAAGGTTTATTGCATACAATAATTGGGTTCATTGCATATAAATTTTAAGTTCATCATATAAAATATTTAGGTTTATCGCATATAATATTTTATGAACCTTCAATTTTATTGATTAGGTTCATAACATAAAATATTTAAGTCTATCGCATAAAATATTTGTTGAACATATAATTTCGCTTAATTATAAAATATTTAGGTTTATTACATGAAACATTCAAGTTCATCTTATAAAACAATTAGGCTCATTGCTTAAAATATTTCTTAGACCTTTAATTTTGTTGAATTATAAAACAATTATTTTTATCACATAAAACAATTAGGTTCATTGCATAAAATATTTGGTAAATCTATAACTTTGATTAATTATAAAATATTTAAGTCAATTGCAAAAAATATCTAGGTTCATCACATATAATGTATTGGTTCATCGTAAAAAATAATTAGGTTCTAGGCATAAAATATTTAGGTTCATCTCATAAAATATTTATTGAACCTATAATTTTACTAAATTTTGTTGAATTTGCTTTTCTTTATGTTCATTGCATACAATTCAATCAATCATTATGCCTCAATTCAAGCAATCAATAAGCATAGGGAAAAAAATGTTTCAAATCAATCAATTTTTTCCACATAACATTTTCATTTTTTCTATGTAAAGTATATGTATAGCTTGCAATTTAGTATCCATTTACTTCTAAGCATTATATGTACAATTTTTGGTATAATATAACTAATAAGCTAAAAATTCATCTAACCTTTTGTAATAGAGCGGAATAAATTTTGAGAAATTAGTGTTTTTATTAGCTTGGACAAAGACCATTGAAAAACAAATAATACGACGAGCTTTTTACCACCTAAAGAGCAAATATCTACCCGTGTCATTTTAGAATTGCCAATTAAACAAGATTTCATGTTCGCTTCCAACTTAACACATATTTGTCATACTATGATGTAATACTCCCATTTTTACACCATAAAATTTTATATTTTCAAAATATTTTGTATAATCTAGATAAGAAAACAATAGAGTGTTACCACTACTTCCAACATAGAAGAGGCACAATCTATACCCCACACATGCTGCATACAAGGCTAAAACCAACTCATATTTAGAGATTAAGTGTTGCTAACACTTAACCCCAAAGATACGAGAACCAAAGCAATACTAAAAGAAATAACCAACATAAACTAGTAACACGACAAAATATTTATTTATGTATACATAGAGTTAGACTAGAATACAACAAACTCAAAAATGAACCCATAAATCAAAAGCTTAAACTAGGTCCCAACCCAAAACACACTTATCAATCCACATCCCAGTGCAAACCTCCACAACTACACATTTAACACAAAAATTAAAGAAAAAACATAGTATTAGCATGATAAAATTATTGAATAAACCTAATCTACTAAAAGTGATAGCATGCAACACATAATGCAAGTAGGATCATGCTTAAGATGAAGAATGCTAGACACATATGCTAGCAGTAGACTCATGATCAGATTCACTTCAAACAACTATACACACTATTCATTCCACCCATACTACTTATACTATTCATGGCAAACCCTAGAATCACATGAAACAAGTAAACACATCAAAGACCTTAGAATCTAATTTTGAGTACATAAAATCATAGAATACACTCACATGCGATATTAATCCATGTTGACACAATGTCATATTGTTATACAATATTAAATATAGTATAACTAGTTTTTACAGAACAACCTAACATTTTCATATAATACCAACCATGATACTGGAGATAATGGTACAAATAACAACCCTATATCTCCACTATGTATTTATGATATAGTAGTAGCCAAAAAAAGGAAAATAATGTACACATCAAGGGAAATAAAGTTTACTCCTATATATAATAGATAATGAGGAAAAGATAAATTAATGGATACAAATATGATCTCTACAGCTAACCACCACCTATGTGCTAATATTTTAAGTGTCGAAACCCCCTACAGAAACCTGATTCTAGTAGAGAAGGAGGAGTACCAAAACCAACTAGGGTTCTTGCTCGAAGGAAACATATATAGGTGTACAACACTCAATAATAGGAATCTATAAACAACTCACTAACCCTTGGTTTAGCAACTTTCAAAAGTTAGAGATCTAGACTCAAACTAATCCAACATAGTAGGTGATATTTAACACATAATCACAACAACCTAAGATGAGTCACATCTCTTTTTATACCAATATACTTAAAAGGAACATGAGGATTAGGTATGAAACCAAGGCATGAAGCTTAGGAAAAACAAAGACGGTAAAGGCATAACCCCTCCCCCCAATGTAGAACTTAGATCCAAAACATCACAAGCCCTAAAGACCAAAACATAAGAACCCAACAACAAAGATGTACAAGCCAAAGAAAGAACTCAAGGGCAAAGCCCCAAACAATTAAAAACAAAGGTATATAAGCACAACAAGATAAACTGACTAAACTACTTTGGTCTAAAACCCCTATAAATGCTTTAAAACACACAAAAAAATACCAATTTGAGGCCATAAAAGTCCAAATTAATGGTAGAAAACCACTCAAATAACAAAAATAGGTCAAATGAGAGTGCATTTTTTTGTTTGACAAATATTATTCACAGATGATGGAAAATGTCATTTTATACCGATAAAATTAAACCCAAAAATCATCAAAATTTTATCAGCAGTAATCACTATTCATAGAGGAAAAAATCATTTAATCACTATTTATGCTTGGAAACTATTTTTGAGATCAAAGTTAATGGTCAATAGACAAAGGTTGACCGTTGACTCCAAATTACATAAAAAATTCTTTTAAGGTTAAACATTCATTTTAGTAATAATCTTTGTCATAATCATGATTAACTATACTATAACCCAACTTAGGATAATTAGAGGGTAAGTAAGGCATTTTTACTTACAAGACCTTAAAGGTTTTCAAAAACATCATGAAAAAGCTACAAAATTCAAACCTTTAATCAAAATCAACAGCCCTTAAATGTGATTTTAGCTAACATGTTATATACCAAAATATACCTATTGATTACATGGATTATCATAGTATCCTCTAATTAATCAAAACTCACAAAATCAGTAAAAACCCTCAAGAATGTAATGTCCTATATTTTTATCATCTTGTTTTATGTTTTGTTATAAAAATTTTTCTCTTATAAACATGTTCCTTAATATATTATTTGCATAGTTGTCATTAGCTTTAGATAAGGTGATACTAGTTGCTCCTTTGAGATGACCTTTCTTGGACAGTGTCTTTCTTTTTTTATGATCTTTCCTTTGTCTAAATATTTCTCTAATATCTTCCCTCTATTGCCATCTTTTCCGTTGATGTTATTCATTTCGTAATATTATTGTACTATATAGCAACTTTCCTATTATTACTTGTGTCAAATGAGTATTAATATACTTCCTTTGTTGTTATACTTTATTGTTATGAATGTGTTGGTTATATTTATTCCCTCATGTCAGTTTCCTTGTTATCGTTATTTATTTATTCTACTTTATGTATTTGTTACTTTCCTTCTAGATTACATTTATACAATGGATATGTTTCTTTATCATTATACTCCTATTGTGATCCCGCTCTTTGTTACTTTTCCATCTAGTTATCTTTATTGATATTCTTTTCTTATCATTATCCTTACATTATAACCATTCCTTTCCTTTATACCCGATGGCGATATAGGTATTCTTCTTTCCTTACTAAGATATTGTTCTCTTTTCATGATTCAAGTTTTTCCCTATGCCCTTATCATATTTTGAATTTTTCATATATCATACTTATTATCCCTTTATCACGGTTACCTCCTTATGAGGACTTTATGATTTTCACTTGTTATTATCATATTTTTATATACCTCTCACGAAATTTTAGTGGGAAATTTATAATTATGATTTATTTTCATATTTATTATATCTTGATTATATTTTTATACTTCCATTAATCATCTCTTCGAAAACTCATGCTTAGTAATACACAACCTTTTCTTTTTTTTTTCTCAATTGTGTTGATTTAAGTTTCGAGGACAAAAATTGCTTTGAGGGGTATGAGTTATAACACCTATAATATTATTTATCAGTTTCCGACTTTTATTAAACTTATTTTTTAAGAACAAAATATTTTCTTAAAAAATAATAATAAGCCTTACTTTAACTCACCACCTTTGGACTTATAGTTATACTTTAGTTTGTTTTTTTGTCATTTGAGCTTATATTTATGTACAAAAGAAAACAAAAGTCAGATAATGAGATACTTTAATTGGACCCATAATATTCTTATATCTTTTATAATATTCCGATGAACTTTAATATTTTAATGTATATTTATATAATCTCCCCATATGTTTTTATAATCCTACATATATTTTCCTTTATACGAATTTTAGCAATCATATGTATTAAATATATTTTGCATATCTTTTATTAGTTGCATATATTTTACTCATTAGAAAATTTCTCTCCAAATACTCTATCTCTCTCTCTCTCTCTCTCTCTATATATATATATATATATATATATATATATATATATATATATATATATATATATATATATATATATATATATATATATATTTGAGTTAATTAAACTGGATAATGGTTAGGTAGTGTTAGGTGTGTGTGTGTGTGTGTGTGTATGTATTGTCCCTAAATTCAATTCGTTAGAACTTATACCCATATGGTGCTTGTATATATATGTTGAATTAAACTATAAGCTTCCAAAGGAAAAAACTCTCTCCACCCAATCCTACATGCGAACTCTTAATCACATGCTATATATATATATGTAATGGATATCCAACCCTTTAGACTGTTCCTTGGTCCAAAAAGGGGATGTGGCCTCGCCAATAAATAGGAGATGAAGGGTCTTATTTCCTCCACCCAGAGTTAGAAGCATTCTTATAATTTTCTAATAAAATCTCTCATTCTCTCAAACTATCTTGTGTGTTCCTTTGTAAGTGTTTAAGGTTGTGTGCTAAGTAATATATCATTCCTTATGAGTAGGTTCATTAAAGGTGAAAGACTGGCTTTATCTTCCAAGGAGTGGGAAAAAGGCTAAGTGCAATTAGCTTAAGGAGAAGTTAGGACATGAAGGGTGGTATCATTGGAGGTATATCCAATAAAAACAAGTTATCTCAATAAAAATTGAAAATTGACACTCCTAGTTAAAGAAACTAGCTACAGTTAGTGGTGGAAAATACTTTTAGTAGGTAGAGGAAACTACTATAAGTAACTCAATAAAGTATAGTATTTGAGTCTTAGGAAAAAAATGGTGGTACTTTTTGTAAATATTATGTATTTATATTTTAGGTTTGAAAACTATCTACTGTGGGCGGTGGCAACTAATATCATTAGGTGGAGTAAACTATTAAAAGTCTCTTAGACAACTATAGTATTTGAGTGATTAAAAAAATAGTTTCATTTTTGTAAATATTAGGTATTTATTTCTAAGTTATAAATATACCCATAGTAAGTGATGGAAATTATCTCCAGTGGGTGGAGAAAACTGTTGTAAGTCTTTGAAAAAATTATATATGCTAGGAAAAAAAAGATGGTTAAATTTTGGTAAATATTAGATATTTATGTGAAAGAATCCTATAGGGGATGTGAATAAGGTTTAACGGAATGGAAATGAAAAAAAAATAACACACAATGTATAGTGGTTTGAGAACAAATTATTCTCTACTCTAGTGCCAAAATGTTATTCCCTTTATATTTTAAATAATAACAATTTTTTATGGATGTTCACTCTCAATGAACCTCTAAGAGATAATTTAAAACTTGACCCCTTTATCTTCTCAAAACTTTTAACAAGAATCTCTCAAGAATAATATACAAACACTCACTAACCCCTTTGTAATGAATTTTGTAAGGTGGTTGTAATTATAATTTATTCTCACGAAAAATAAAGATATAAAAGTGTAGAACTTTGGATGAGATGTAACATAGTTAGATGTAATATAGATATTACAATTGTAGATAAACTCTAGCTAAGAGAAGTGAGCAATGAACACTTTTCAATGAACAACTCAGAATTTTAAAGTTGAGAAAGTTTTAATGAGTTATTAAATTATTGTAAAAGTAGATGATTAATTGTGCTGTAAAATGTAGTTGAAAAGTTGTTTAATAAATGCTATGGGAGCTTCTTTATATTGCTCACCTAGTTAGGTAGCCATTTGACATGAATTCCTTAAAAAGTTGTATTGCACAATAGGTAGAAAATCAACATTTAATGCTCACTAGTTGATTGGTATTTCAAATCAGTTAACCAAATACATTCAGACCCAATTTTAGTATTACACAAACCAATCGATCAGTTTATTAAAACCAGCCTATCGGTTTAATGTTTTACTTGGTAGGTTTTATGAAAATATATGAATAGCATCATAGTTTAGTAAACTAGTTGACATGTCCTTCATACCAGCCAATCAGTTTACTCAAACAAGTCAATCAACTCCGAACTAGTCGATCTGTTTGAAGAAACTAGTAGATGAGTATAAACATATATAACTAGATTTCTGTAAGAGAAAAACTCATGGAATAATTGATTTGCTAATGATAGATGGTTTTCTGAAACCATTTGATGATTTTAAATAGAGATAAATGGGTTTCTACAGGAGCGAAACCCATGGATTGGTTGATCAAATCATTCGATCGATTGTCAGTTGATCCGTCTAAGTTTAACTTGTTTAATGCTCTTGTTTTAAAACATCTAGTCAATTGGTCTTGAGACTAGTTGATTGGTTCCGAATGAAACCAAATAAGTTTTAAAACACTTTGAAGAGATTTAGAAATCAATATTAACCATGAATTCATACGAAGTGAATTTCAAGTCAAGTGTTTTTCAAAACTTTTGAAATAGTTTAGATCAAAATGTGACATTGGTTAACTTTACTCTTTATAAGTAAACCTAAGACTTTAGAAATTTGATCATTAAACCTCAAGTATCAGTTATCTTCATATGATATTCTCTTTTGTTTGAAACTTGATTGCTTTTTTAAGTTTTTACTTGAAAGATGGTTTGAGTTAGTGTGATTTGATCTCTTTGTTTGTCAATCATAGTTCATACATACTTAATTACACTCATTAATTCTGTAAACCTATTTTTTATTGTCAAAACAAAGGTAATGACATTATTTTATCTATGAGATCAACATTATGCTTTAAGTTAAAAAAAATTCCACAATAGGTGGTAAAAAATTACCCTTAATAGGTAGACAAAACTATTGTAAGTAGCTTAAGAAATATACTAGTTTTCAATTATCACCATAAAAAAGAATCATCCCTTTGTTTATTTTCTCTACCTCCCTTATCTAGTTGGCAGGTTATATATATATATGATGAGATTCAATCCTTGGAGTGGTCCTCTTCTGAATCAAATCTTAACCCCATATATTAATAATATTCCACAAAATTTTATAGAAGTCTTTGGTCCACCAATTAATTATTTTTATATGTGTACGAATATATTTTCTAACCCCAATTTGAGTTTGCTTCCGCACAAATGAAATCAGCTCCCAACTTCATATACATCATATGCCAAGTTATTCTACCACAATCTAATGTCAAACTTCAATTGCCAGCTCTGGTACTCATCAGATTTAGTTAAGTCTCATTCTACCTATGGAACCTATCCGAAGCTATATCATTTTTTTCATTTGATATTGAATAAGAATCTAAAAACCTAATATTTAGTAATAATTTTTTTTATGTTATCATATATATTTTATTATCCATAATATTCAATAATATTAAATTATTTATGTAATGATTGACGCGAAAGAGGGCGCAATTGAATTTATGACTAATAAATGAAGCTTATTCTTGCTATCTTAATCTTTTCCATATATCTTTAAGATATCCCATTATTTAAATACACATAGGATATATTTTAGGAATCGATTGCAGTATATTAAGTAAAACTTTAGTTTTTATACAATCTTCATTTTACATGTATCAATTTACATTTATTCATAATCCTTTTGACATATTATTTTATTTAATCTAACCTATTAAATATTTTTCTTATACATTGATTGAGATATCTATTAACTATCAAATTTTAGTTTCAACAATCGAATAAGTATGCATATTTATAGAAAATGTGAATTATTATAGGTCAAATCTTTAGCGTTGTGTGTATCCTGTGTGAGTTGTGTGGTTCTCTTCAGATTCATTTTTAATATTTTTTCATGAAATATATTGTAATGTGTCAATTTGGATTTATGTTCTACAAGAATATGTATTCTAATATTTTTTTACATCATTGAATACTATTGTCTCTTGGTGTAATTTATGGTTTAAATTATAGTTTTGTTATTTTCCTTGTACTAAAAATGGATGTAGCTAGGTAATTGGCTAAATGGTTGCTATTGTGGCCCTATGTGCCTCATGTGCTATGTGAGAAACTTTATTAAAATAAATTAATCACTTAAAATAGAAGATAAGAGAATTGAGGGTAAGATAGCATTTGACATAGTAACCTTATAAGTGAAGAACATGTAAGAAATAGGTTAACTAGAGGCATTCACAAACCTGCTTGCTCTTATTTTGTTATACATTTACATCCCAAGTTTTCATTATCCTCATCTATAGTCACAACCTACTAGAGGAATTTTCCCCAGGTTGAATTTATCTCCCTAATTTAGGGTGTGCACACTAGACTTTGTTATTGATATGTTTGCCAACTATAATTATTTTGGTGATCTACTAGAGGGCTTTTCATCAGATCACCCTTCGTAGAGCGACTAGAGGGCCTTTTCTCAGTTCTATCAGCGTTCTCTTCCTTCCTTATGGTTCTCATAATTTAAAATACATTGAATGATGATTAATTATACAGTTATTAAATTTAAGTGTGAAAATCGTATTTATATGAGAACCTTAAAGTTGTGCTAAAATTCAATTTTTTTGTTAACTCTTATCAATTGAAGAAGAAGAAGAAGAAGAGAGAGAGAGAATTTAAAAAGGATGATATTGTTGTTGTTGTTTAAAAGATGTGATTTATTTTCAAATTATATTGTATGTGTATTTTAATTATCATTACTCCACACTAATTGTTGCCAATTTTTCATATGATATTGATGAATGTTGATGACATTGTAATTGCTTGGGGATTGACAGAGAAGATACCTCATTTACTATTTTGGTCTTTGTTATTATTAGTCGCTTGAAAATTTTTGTTCAAGATTGTATTATTTCAAATAATTGTTGGATTTTATTTTATTTTATTGATATTCATTATAAGCATTGTTTTGTGTGATGTCCTTTTACTTATTTATAACCTTAACATCTAAACTGATTAGATGTGGTATGCTTAACTTAGTTAGATATGGCACTATAACCCTCGACTTTATATTGCTTGAGCTTTCACAAATTATTTTTATAGTATTTTAGGATTTAAAAATTGAGGTTGTCACGATAATACTAATAACATTCAAAAATACTTAAAGAAACCTTAAACTTGAAATTTCTTCGTGCCTAAATTAAACTACCAAAACAAGCTCAAATAGAGGTATGTTATATATCAAAATTCATATGCAAATTACAACCTAAACCATGGTAATAATGAAATAAACAAACCAAAAAAGGATCATCATCAAGTCCTAAAGGCCGAAATCCTCAAATAAGCTAAAAATTGACATAATCAATCCTTAACACGATAATCATGCCAACACCAAAATCTATCCACTTTTAGTATGTATTATGTTTACCTTTAATACTTTAAGATGAAACACTAAGAAAATGACCAAGATTAAACCTAGAACAACCATAAAGATTAGTGAAACAAACTCATAAAATCATAACAAATGAGAAAGGTTTGAAGGGAAATGATTAAAGAACTTATCCTTAATGTTTGAAAGCAAGATCAAGCTTCATTAATGGAGGAAGATGAAGGCCTAAGCCATGAAATGGAGGGGAAGGAGAAGGGATAAGGTTGCATAAATGAGAGGAATAAGAAGGGAAATAATGACCAAAATTAAATGGGTAAAAGTGGTGTTAAAAGGTGGACATGATCAAACTTACCTTAACATGTAAATTTTGCCATGAAAATATCACAAATGGATAAGAATTGAAAGGCCACGATTTTTACAAATAAGGACAGAACAAATGAGTGAATTTGGTGACACCACATGTCATGGGAAGGTTAGAGAAGTTGAAAGAAAAATTAGCTAACTTCAGGTGGTGTAAAGTAGGGTAAAAAGGTAACTTTCCCTAAAATAGCAAAAACCACATTGGTGACAAAAACAAACAGGGATGCAAACGGGGCGGGTATACCCGTATTTGTACATGATAAGAAAATCTGTACTTGAATCTATATCTGCTAATACATTAATATCCGTATCTATAGGATATCTGTTACTCGATGAATTATTCATTTACCCATTAATGGACATTATCTAGCGAATAAATCCATTACCCGATGGATAAATCCATTTAGAGTTAAGCCAAATGATAATTTTAACCTTAATATATACAATATTTATTTTAAAATTAAGGGTAAAAAGGTAATTATATATTGGATAAATGGGTACAGATATGAATATGGGTATGATTACGGGTACGGGTATGGATATCCCATGCCTGTATCTGTACCCGTACCTTACAGGTATTTTTTTTTCCATCCTCTATATCTGTATCCATATCCGTTTATCCATATCCATTTAAATATCTTTCGAATAAAATCCGTCAAGTTTCAGATAAAATCCACCTCGTTTACATCCCTAAAAACAAAGGATAAATAAATGCAATTTATGGGGGAGGGGAATAAGAGGTTATTATCTATACTAAATGATAAGGAAGGGATTGGATCAATTATTGTAAGATTAGATAAGGTTTATAAGAATAAAAGTTAAATTTGATGACTTTTATAATCTAAAAGTGTCTAAATAAATTAAAAAATGATATGAATAATAATGGAATATTTTTTTGATCATATTAACTCAATAACACTAAAATAATATGATTCCAAAAGTTTATTGAAATTAAAATAGCTAAAAAGGCATTTTTGGAACTCAAAACATTAAAGTAGGGCTAACTAGAATGTGAATAGAACTTTTTATAGAGATCTCTAATTAAAATTTTGAAATATCCTAGGAGACCCAAAAAAAGTCAAGGAATCCAAATATAGATAAATTAGAATAATTTGGATGGAGGATGATAGTCTAAAGTGGATTAGAGGATCACATAGAAACAATTTTGTGAGAAGTTAGATTTAAGAAATGAAAGGTTTCAAGGACAAAACAAGGGTTTCTATTTTATCAAAGGATGTACTAGATGTACAAGAAGGTAGGATTGTTCTAGTTAGAACAAATCTTGAATACCTTAGAGCTTGAGAAATTGGATATTACATCATAACCTCCTTAAAAATAAATTCACTCCCAAAGTTTAGCAAAACAAATGAAAGAGTCATCCTAGACTTCAAGCTAGGGAGAAGACCCAACCGTAAGATCTCTAAATAGAGGACAACAAGAGGATTGGTTTGAGAAGGACCAATACTCGGAGATATAAAGGAGCACTACTACAAAAATCATTTCAACCCATATACGATATACACCACTCATGTATACACATGGTATACATGTAGATATTTGACCCAACCGCTTAATCTAGTGAAAGAACACTTACGGTCCTAGTCCCAAGTTTTTTTTTCCTAGTCATTGGCGGAGGAGTAAAAAATATCCATTAGCTTCTATACCACCCATAAGGTTACAATCCCAAAAACACCTTCTTAGTGCTACGATCCAACTAGAGTCTCACATCTTCTACTAGCTTCCTTACTATTTACTACGGGACAAAGCAATCTAGATGAAGTCATCAAGACCCAACCATCACATGGATGAACTCTAAGGATAAAACATGTCAACTCCTTAAAAGGATAACCACATACCTATAGGTAGGGTTGGGATCTCTCCCAACTAAAGTTTAATATACTTCTTCCACAGATACCCTCGTGATCCATACCAAGGAAGATTCTTCACCAAATATTAAGGTTAAGCTACGAAAAGGATATCTCCTAAAGAATCACCCCAAGCTAGCATTAGGATTTCCTACAAGAATTAGATGTGCTATCTAATTGTGACATAACCATACATCCTTAACAACTTTGGCATCAGGTTTCCCTACATCTTAAATATCTCCAAAGATTAGAGTCGACTATTAATACTAGGGAAGTACTTACAATGCATGAAATACCACCTTCTATAATTTTCTAAGATAAGGTTGCAAGCTGACTTATACCCTTCTGATTCCTATAAGTCCCAATAGATTATCAATATTTACTTAAGGGTTAGTAAGTTCAAATTAGCGGGTAACTACCCCTTAAAAGAGATCAACTAAAGAGGTAAGATTGATATCACAAAACACCCATAACATTGAGAGAACACAAAATAATTAAGTGAGGTCCGAATCTATACCAACAACACTAGCAACAACTCTAAAGTCTAAGAAGGAACATTGGTCCACACAAACACTATGGAGGAATATAAAGAAGAAACTACATACAAAAGGTTACAAAGGAACAATTAAGTCTATATATAAGAAGCCAACCACAATAAGGTTTGAGGTCATAATACCTAGTATAAATACCGGGAAACAAAACAAAATAATATAAGGAGACTCCAACCCTAGTATTCAAAACACATATACCATAGGAGATCATCACAACCCAATGCTCTTGCAACAACTCCTAAGAGTTAAGTACAACCAAAACCCTCAAGGTTCACCCCACCTTAGTTGCTCCTAATCCTAAAACTTGCTGAAACATAAAAAGCCTCAATGGCATCACCTTCAATGCCTATGAAAACCACCTATTGAGTCTACTCCTCAAGTAAGATTGTATGAGCCAAGTTGAGATACATCTTATCTATATCACTAAGATCCCCCTCAACATATAGGGTGCATAATGTTGGAATTAAAGCGATCTATATAGCATGCCTCAACACCCTACTAAGTCTTGATCACTTGTAGGGTCTAAAATAAATGGTATGACATCAACATATAGAGCTCCACACAATGCACGATCTCTCATAAATAATTTAGATCATCCTAAAGCCACCTCACATGAACTCTAATATCCTCATCTTGTACCATCATAAGGCCATCTAAAGGACACTCCACTAGTGGAGGTGACACAACTAGAATGTATAAGGGCACATATCCCAAATTAGGATTTACAACATCCTCAACCACCATTACATCACATTAAACCCAATAGGGAAATCCCATTCATCCTTAATAGTTATAAGTTATAACACCCCTAAGGCATGCACTCATTTATAGTTATATAATTGAATTTTGGCCCACAACATAAAGTAACAGACTTACCAATTCCTATCATTAACTCATTTGATTATCATTAAGTGACAAGATCTCCCAAAAAGTGGCAAGATCACTACTAAATGCAATATGCACCCTAATCACAATTCAATCGATTAAGTGTGATAACTCTTACTAAAATTCACGAAGGTCATATCAACTTCACCACTATATCTCCCTTAACCTCAAGGCATATAGTACTATAACCAATCACTAATAACCTCCAGTTTATCCTACTAAGCAAACTGTTTCACCCTAGAACTCATCTATATGAAACACCTCATGTGCTCAAACCCAAGGTAAGATCACCAACATTTAACATTCAAGTTATTCTCTTTCCCTAAGATTAACTAGCCAAACCCTCTAGAACATTCCTAAGGACACAAAACTAACCAAGTTCATATAAAAATAACAAATAAACCCTACAACCACTAGAACAAACAAATGGAACATAAACAACACCTAAATAGGGTTAACACATAAAAACCAACATATAACTAAGTAGGAGTGAAGGACCAAATCCCAACACCCACTAACGCTCTCTCAACTGTTACCTTAAACTCAAACTTTTAAATTAAAGAGAAGACTTTAAAATATTTTTGATTGAGAATACCATATTTTGAAACAAAATGTGATTCACTACAAACAAAAGTGCTCTTAATACCAATTTGTAACATCCCATTTTCACACTAGAAAATTTTATATTTTCAAAATATTTTATGAAAGATAAATAAGAAAATAATAGGGTGTTACTGCCACATCTAGTACAAGAGAGGCACAAGCTATACCCAACACATGTTGGATGCAAGGTTGAAACCAACTCATATCCATAGATTTGGTGTGGCTGGCATTTAATTCTAAAGATAAGAGAACATAAATAGTAACAAAAGGAATAAACAATAGGATAAAATATTTATTTACATATAAAAAAAGTTAGACTAGAATACAATAGACTTAGAAAGGAACCCATAAACCAAAAGCCTAAACTGTTCCCAAAATAAAATGCACATGCTAGTCCATATCCCAACTCAGACCTCCACAACTACACTTGTACCATAGAAACTGAAGAAAAAATTATAACATTAGTATAATAAATGCATTAAGTAAATAGAATGTGCTAAAAGTAATAACAATCAATACATAAGGCACACAATTTCATGCTCAAGCTGAAGAATGAAGACAAACAAGTTGATAGTAGACTTATGGTCAGATTACCTTAAAATAATAATTTACACTATTCATTCTATTTATACTATTTGAACTACTTATACTATTTATACTATTCATGCCAAACTCTAGAATCACATGAAACAAGTAAAGGCATCAAAGACCTTCGCATTCGATTTTGAGTACATAAAATCATAGAATATGCCCACATGTTATATCAACCCAAGCTTTTCATGTTGTTATACAATTTCACATATGATATAACCTGGTTTTACACAAGAAACCATAACATGTTCACATAACACCAACCAAGATACTTAAGATAAGAATACATATGACAACCTTAGATCTCCACAATATATATATAACATAGCAATAGCTACAAAAAGATGTTTCAACAATAAATTCCATAGCCATGTATAATAGAAAATAGGGAGAAGATAATTTAATGGATATGAGATTCAACCTCTAATACCAATCACCACATAGTGACTAATCCCTTAAGTTTTGACACCCCCTATAGAAATGTATGTCCAAAAAAGTAGGAAGAACAACTAAACCAACTCGGATTCCTATTTAAAGACAACATATACAAGCATACAATGCTCAATAATAGAAGCATGTACATAGTTTGTTGACCCTCAGTTTAGCAACTTTTGAGAGTTGAAGATCTAGACTCAAAATAACCCAACACAATAGGTGATGTTTAACACTTAAGCATAATAGCCTAGGATGAGTCACATCTATTCGAATACCAAGATACGTATAAAGATCCTAAGGACCCATGATCAAACCAAGGCATGGTGTCTAGAACAAAAAAAAATCATTAAATCCAAAAAACTTTATAAGGGCATTGAGCCCTTAATATAAATGTATAAACTAGGTCCAAAAAATACAAGGCCTAAAGGCCAAAACATAATAACTCGTCAACAAAGGCATACAAGTTAAAGTAAGAACTCTAGGGAAAAGTCCCAAACATTAAAACCAGAGGCATATAAGCCCAACAAAAAAAATTGATTAAAGTGGTCCAAAGTCCCTAAAAATGCTTTAAAACACAATGAATCACATTTGAGGATACAAAACACCAAGTCGATGGCGAAAAATCACCCCAAATGCCAAAATAGGTCAACTGATAGCTTTTTTTTATATAGAAAATATTATTCACAAAAAATAATATTTACATATGACGAAAAATGTAGTTTTATATCGAGAAACTTAAATCCTAAAATTTTCATTAAGCTATTACCAACAACTATTATTTTTTTTAAAGTTTTTAAACTACTATTCATGCATGGGAACTATTCTTGAGGTCAAAGTCAATGGTCAATGCTCAAAGGTTTATCATTTTTCCCTAATTACACTAAAAGGTCTTCTAGGGTTAATTATCCATTTTAGTAAAAAAAATTACCATAATCATGATTAATCTTCCTTTAACCTTACTTAGGGTAATCATAGGGTAATTACAACATTTTTACTCTAGAACAACTTGAAGGTATTCAAGGACACCGTGAACAACCTAAAACACTCAATACTTTAATTAAAATTAAAAGCCCTTAAATTTGAGTTTTAGATAACATGTTATATATCAAGGTTTACCTACCAATTAAAATAATTATTATGGTATCTTATAATTAATCAAAATTAAACATATCACAAAAAAACCCTAAAGAACACTTAAAGAAATCATAAACTTGAATTTTCTTCATGCGTAAATTAAATCATAAAAACAAGTTCAAATTAAGGAATTTTATGTATCAAGACTTATCTATAAAATACAAGTTACAACATGTTTACAATGAATCAAACAAAAAATTGATCATTATCAATTCCTAAAGGTCAAAGTCCTCAAATAATCCCAAACATGGCATAATCACTCCTAAACATTAAAATCATACTAACACTAAACTCTATCTACTTTTATTATGTATTATTTTTACCTTGAATCCTTTAAGCTCCAACACTAAGAAATAACCAATATTAAACATAGAAAAAACTTAGAAAATATTAGGGAAACAAATTCATACAATCATAACAAAAGAGAAAGTATTGAAGGGAAACGATTAAAGAACTTATTCTCAAATTTTGAAAGCAATATCAAACTTCGTCAATGGATAAAGATGAAGGCCAATGAACGCATATTTTTACATATTTTATACCCTTTTAATTTGGGATTTTGGTCATTTATTTAAATAATATGTGAGGTTATTTACATTATTTTTTATCTTGTGATTAAGTTATAATAATCTCATAAATTAATTTCAAGATTAATGGTGAAATTCGCATGAAACTTGACAGATTGTCATATTTTGATCATAACTTTCACATCCAAACTCAAATTTATATAATTCAAATTGCTATGAGAAGATAAAATTGAGATATACAATTTAGTGCATCAGGATTGAAATTTAGATTGAAGTTAAGGCTCAAATTATGTGAGACTGATTTGGTAAGTTGTGGAACTTTGTTTACTATTTTATTATTATCAATTTTGCAATCAATAATAGGTATGAAACTAGCTATTAGAGAAAAGAAAAAGGGAAAAAAATTATACAAAGTTAACAAGAAATAAAAAAGAAGAAATAAATAAAGGTAAACAAAAGGCAAGATGAAAGAGTTTAAATTGTTAACCAAAATAAAGCTCCTTCGTAACCTACGAGCACAAAACAAAGAAAAAAAGAAGCCTATTAAAGATGTGCCTCAAAGAAACAATGACTATAAAAAAGCCCAGTAATGCATAGGATACAAGAGAGAAAGAGTCAGTCTACACACTATATATACATAATATATAAGATGAAACAAGGGGGACTCCACACAATGCAAGGAGGAGACCGAAGTAGAAAAAGCATAACACTTCCACACAAACGAGATGGAGCGTTAGAATCCAAAGATGCAGGAAGCATAATTTTTCACATCAATTTCGGATCTAAAAACCTACAATTCTATATTCTATTCTTCTCAACTTCATGGGTAATTCAAATTCCTTATTTAATTATTTTATTTTAATTATTACTATATTCTAATTTTTTTTACTAAGGATATGGTAAAACCTTATTTTTTTATACTAATATATTAATTGATTGCTTGATTAATAGATTACTCTATGTGTCTTATGCTATTATTATATATTGTGCCTAATTAATAAATATGTCATCTTTAATTAGCATTTTAAAATTCAAGTTTAAAGTGAGAGTTGATTATCCACTTTTAGTCAAATAGCATACATAAGAACTGAATGGGTTGTAAGAACAATTACATAATTTCTACAACAATAAGAAAGAATAAATAATTAACTAAACTTAAAACATCGTCATTAGTAAGACTAATAATTAGCGATAGAACTATATAAATCGAGAGAGTGTGTTAGTTAAATGTTTCTATTGACACACAGCTAGTAATTAAAAAGGACAAGTAATTAATTAATCGCTAATTATAATTGAATAGTAGTAGATCCATATTCCTTGGTAGTTTTATTAACTGATTTTATTTGATTCTATTTTATCTTAATTTAGTTTGATATGAAATTATTATTTTATAATTTATTATTTCTTTATTTGATTTCGATCACCTAGGCTTTATTAGAGTGATTAAAGTCTTTTCATTATTAATTAGTCTTTGTGGAAATGATAATTCGATACTTATAAGTTCTCTATATTACTTGTGATCGGAATACTTGCTAATATGAATAATTAACCAACATCAAATCTTTAAGCCATGAAAATGAATGGAAAGGAGAAGGGAGAAGATGGAGGTAATGAGAGGTAGAATAAGGGAAATAATGACTAAGGTTTAATGGGTAAAAGTGGTGCTAAAGATGGATATGATCAAACTTACCTTAACATGTAAGTCTTTGTCATGAAAATATCCCAAATGGATAAGGCTTTTAAGGGCACAATTTTAAAACATAAGGTAATCCCGTATAAGTGAATTTTGTGGATCCACATATCATGGGAATGTTAGAGAAGTTGGAAGAAAAATTAGCTAATTTAAGGTGTTGTAAAGGATGGTAAAAGGGTACTTTAGCCAAATTGGTGACAATAACCAAGGGGAAAGCCATGAAAGTGATAACAAAAAAATGAGAGCTTCTCATCAATACTAAATAATAATGAAGGTCTTGGATCAATATTATATAAGGTTTAGAAGAAAAAAAGTCAAATTTGATGACTTTTATGGTTCCAAAGTATCTAAATAAATCAAAAAATTATATGAATAAAAAAATGAGATCATATTTAGCTCAATAACACTAAAAGAATATGATTTTCAAAGTTTTGTGAAATTCAAATCACCAAAATGGGATTTTTGAGGCTCAAAACATTAAAATAGAACTAACCAAAATGTAAATAATACCTTTTTGAAGAAATCTCTGATTAAGATCTTGAAATAGCCTAGGAGACTTAGAAAAAACCAAGAAATAAAAAATTTAATAAATTAGAATAATATAGATGGAGGATGACAACCTAAAGTGGCTTAGAATATCACACAGAAGTAAGCTTGTTAGAAAGGGTTATAGTTTAATAATGAAACAAAGGTTTATATTTTATCAAAGGGTTTACTAAGTGTACAAGATAGGTAGTTTTATCCTATTCAGAATAAGTTTGGAATAAATTAGAGTTTTAACAAATGGGGTATTACTAATGAGTGAATTTTATGTACTATTTTTATAGTATTAATCCTCATACTTTGCATTTCTTTTCCTTTAAAATGTCAATTTAACCTCTATTTAACCATAGGTACTCAATTGGGATTAATCATGAAGAAAAGAAGCAAAAAAAAAAGATGTTTTGAAGAGTTTTTCAAGTAAAAAGGTCAACCAGAACTTTCACATAAAATAACAAAATCATCATTTGGTATTTCAAGCATAAAATTTTCATCTAATTTACGATTGAGTTAAATCAAGTTGCATTGGAAATTTATGATCAAGCTATATAAACTTCATGTTTACAAATGTCTCTGAATTGGAATAGATCATGGTAAATATTGCATTGGAAATTGAAGTTGTCAATTAGAAAATGCTGAAAGTTAGCTGGTTATGGGCGGTTGACCGCCCATTGATCGGAGGTCATTTGGAGCCACTATAACAACCATAGTGGCATTGACCTTGACATAGGGAATTTTAAAATCTTTCCCAACTTCTATATTATCTTCCCATATACCTAATACATGATTTTTTGATATTTTTACACCTACATATATATATCTCTAAGTAAAATCTCATAAACAAGAATGAATTTAGAGCCTTCAATCTTGAGATTCATAATTAGGGTTTCATCTTCATATTCAACCTTTGCCTCCATTTTTCTTCATAAAATTAGCTTTTATTAATGATCGTACTTCCATTCACTCAATTTTCCATCCATTCACTTAAATTAATGATTATCTACCCTAATCCTAATTCTCTTCCATCAGTTTAGCTTTTATCATAGGATTTGAAATTTAGTTTTCTTCATCTATCTCCACAATTCTTCTAATTTGTGATTCAATTCCTTTAATTGATCCATGAAATCATGAATTCCATATTAAAAAAATTCTTAATTTGTTAATCCCGTGCCTTAATTTATACAAAGGAGCATCCAATTCAAGTCAACATTCAAGTGGAATAGAAGGACTATTTACATGAAGAATAAGACAAAGTGGTTGACCAGGCCTCGACTGAAGGTCATCTATTCGCATTATTCTAGTGGTTTCCACTTCAGTATTTGGTCTTTTCTTTTCCTATCTTATTATATGTCTTGTGTATTTAACTTACACATAATGAGTAGCTAAATTCCTTTTTGCTAAAGATCAGATTGAAATATTAGACTATGGTTAGAGATTTTAATAATATTTTTAAGTATAATTTATATGGTGTATGAATTATTCTAGCTTCCTTATAGTGATAGTATGTAGGACTATATGCTTCACAGGTGGATATATAAACATATTAGAATTCATTTGTATAAAATGAAACTATCTTAGATAACAATTCACCTAATAGTTTTATAATTCTAATCAAAGTAGTGAAACATTTAGATATGTGTGGGTCAAAGGTGAGAAATACAACTAAACAAGGTTGAGGTACTAGTTTGGGTACTTGATTGACTTCCTTCCCTTTATTATTAATGTATTGAACCTAGTTAAATATAATAGGCGCTTGTTGTGAATATACTACTAGAATTTAATAAGCTATAATATTGACATTTTGTCATATTAAATTAAATTAGAGAAGTAATCTAAGTTGTATAGACCAACTTATGGCTTATAACTTGGTCTATATCTTTCTTGTGGCTAATAGGTAACATAGAAATTATTTATTTTATCTCGACCTAATCTAGTGGTTTAATTCAATTCCCTAGCACATTCGTTATATTTGCATTCACCCATATTTATTTTCTTAATTTGGTTTTTATTATTTTCTATTTTATTCTCCCATAATTATTTATTATTATTATTATTATTTATTTTTGTGTGATTTATAATATTGTATTTTATTATTTGTGTGCTAGCTAGATTTAGGTGAGTCATCTCATTCTCCGACCTATAACGATACCTTTATTTATCAATACTACAAGTGAAAAAAAAGAGGGTTTAAATTATGAATCGATTACAACCACACTAATTTTTGGCCCCGTTGCTAAGGATTGGGAACTTTTCCTTTGTTTTACTGATATTTTTGTTTTTTCTTGATTGTTGTGTCATCCTTTTATTTAGAGGTAAGAGTGCTTGTGGGAACTCAAGTCTTTGGATTAATAGGATTTTTAGTACTAAGTGAGCTTTTATTTTAGTGCTTTTTTCTTGTAGTGTTTTTGTGTTTGAATTTTTGTGTGTGTTTTGTTTCACCTTTTAACCTTCACTTTTGAAGTGCTTGTGTCCTTTAGGTTGTAATGGCAGGATACTTGGGCTATAGACAACTTCACATGAACCCATATGCTAGAGTAAATGAGGTTAGTTGAAATGAACTTGATGATAGGCTTAACCAACTCACTACTCTTGTTTCATAGATTGCTACAACTACTGGAGTCATTATTACAAGTAGAGTGAGTCATATATAAGGAAATCCATATGCTCACCATTCACAATCCATGAGAGAGGATGGGCACTACCTAGTGCTTGAGCATTCCATGACTCTCAAAGACATGACCTTTACACTAACGCATACTATTTGGGAATGAGGCATCACACCAACTTTAGATGGGAGATGAATGATAATTATCAAGTTTTGTATCAAGACCCTTACAAACTCAAATATAAATCTTCAAAATATTATCAGTATCCTCAACAAGAGTCCTCTATAGTTTCAGAACCCTCAATATTAGAAAAAATAGACAAGCTTTTTGAAGCATTGACAAATAGGAAAAACCAACTTATGTAAATTTAAATTAACCAAAATAAAAGGATGTTAATGTTAGAGGAGCAAATTATTTTTGTGGTCAATACGGTTAATTAATTACAAGTACAAAAAGAGCTCGATAGTACTTCAATTCCAAATTCAAGTGGGAGTTATGAGAATTATAATGCCATATCCATGTGTAATGATGAGATAATTGAGGAGGTACCCATGGAGCATGTTGAAAAACGTGACTAGATGGAAGAATAACCCATAAAATTTCAAGAGGAATCTCATCAAAATAAGGATCAAGTGAACAAAGAGAAGCATATTGATGGCAAGTCCATCACTTTCATCTACTATAGACCCTCTTCAAACATTTATTCTCCTATTTTGCTTGGAGATGAGAATGAAATGCAAGGTAAGCCTTTGAACCACTTTGACTTTATTTTTACAAATATTCATTGTTTTCCCTCTCTTAATAGGCTATATAGGTATAAGATTGAATACAGTGATCAAATCATCTTAGATACATATAATAAGAAGAAGAATGCTCCAAATGAGAGGTTATACTAGAAAGATGTACTAAAAAAATTTGAGAAAGGACAATATGTTTCTTCTTTGGTATAGAGACCATTATACATTGACATTGTATACCACATTATCTCTTTTTATACAAGCCGTAATCTCATGCTAGGTAAATTTCTTTCTTGTTGGGTCAAGTCTTTTATTAAAACTTATTCTTTGCCTTTTGCTACCTTATAGGATATAGATAATCTACACGAGGAGGGATTTGGTCAAGCAATTCCCAAGGGGACAATCCTACCTTGAGTAAATAAATGTCTACCCTTTATTAGTTTTTATTTATTCTCCATGCTTAAGTTCCATATTACTTGTTTCTATTGTTTGCACATTAAGGATAATGTGTGATTTAAGTGTGAGGGAGTGTGTGCATTTTTAGTGTGTTTTTTCATATTTCTCATATTTTTGGATCCTAAAAAAATCATACATAATTTTTGTGTCTTTTGATTCGTAGGATCCTTTAGCCAATCTATGACAATATTATATCTTTTGAAATCATAACTACTAGAGGATCACAGGACCAAGATGACATCAATTGAGTTTTCTAGATGTTAATTTTTGCCTAGGGAATATAAATTTATGCGCTAAGATATGGAAGAGACAAGAAAGTACTATGAAGTTTGAGTATAATTTTTGAGATTCATATATGACTCTAAGTGAGCTTTTGAGTTATAATGCTCTTTTTTTTTCATTACTGATTCACATAAACATTCAATTATTTCTTGGTTTCATTATCATTTCTAAACCTCATCTATGCTTTAATTTGATCACTTGCCTGCCACATACATGTTAATGGAATCTAGATGTTACTAGAACTTGTTCATGTGCTAATCGAAGCTTTTAAGTCATAACCATCCTGATTGAGGAAATAATAAAGGTAATTTAGGATTTACTACCGCATTACCAAATAACCTTTTACCCCATTTTTGTGTTCGCGAGATGTGCACCCCCTAGTTAACCCTTTTGATATTTTACATTAACCCTTATTTATTTCATCAACCACATTATTCTTAACCTTACCCTTATGAGACATATACGTGTGGTTTAAGGTTACAAGAAAAGGAAGTGTTTAAAAGCATACACAAGAATAATTGTGGGGGATTTAAGCTAAGAAAATGAAGAATACAAAAAGAAAAAGAAGAAAAAGAAAAAAAAATGAATTGAGGTATCGATGTCAAAATTAGGGGGTGGAATGTATGGCCATTAAATCTCTATGCCGGGTAAGATAGAGCATAAAATGCACCTACTTTAGTGAAACAATACTTAAGTGAAAATATATATGTAGCTTGTCTCCCTTCATATATTTCAATAAAGAAGTGATAAAAATGATGTAAATTCCAAATATGATGAGATTTGGCCTATGTAATGCTAAGCAGTAAATTATGAAAATGCCTTGATGATTTTGGAATTGCAATAAGAGTCTCTCTACATTAACATACTTCTACTAGGTTTTAGGATAATTTTGTTAATTTTCCTTTTTTTTCATTAGCCTTTAAACCTAGCCTTGTTACAACCCTTTTTTAAGTCCTATTTTATTCTTGAGATGGGTGACCTTTATTTGTCGGAGATTAGTCACATGAGTGAAGTATATGATTTGGTCCATTAGAAAAGTAATTGGTATCCGTTATCTGGTTTCATCCATATCAATAATGGCTTTTCTCTGTGTTGTATATGAGCTATTTGTTATATCGTCATCTTATTCATCTTATCTCTCACATAATTGAGTGGATTTGCTTATGTACTTTTGTAGCACCCCGATTTTTAGGACTTGAAAATTTTATTCACAAAGTTAAGTACAAAAGCTAAAACCATAAAAACGAAGGGTGTTACAACTACACGTGATACAAGTTCGATATTCTCTACCATTCTCATACCAAGTTCTAAGGCTAAAATCATTACTCTTCTTAAATTAATAACATGATTATAGGAAACAAAATGGAAGAGATCAAATAAATATCGTGCTTATTAAAAATAACATCAGTGGTTACAAAACTCAAGAGAGAGAAAGATAGGAGGACAAAAATGTCCCAAATACAACTAAAATCAAATATACCAAAAGGTACCAGATAACCCTAGGATCTCATACCAAACTACCAACTTTTAACTGAACTTATAAGCTGACCTGCAAATACCATTGCCAATTGCATAGGTAGAGGCCCGCAAAAGGACCCCTTTAGTACAATAGTACTAAGCAACCATTTATACTAAACCAAAATGAAAAACCAGTATAGACCACATGCAACGCATCACAATAATATATGGTATAAGACATCGAATTGTACATGTGTTAATTGAAATACGATAATCATTCATACACCCACATACCACCAAGGCCATATACTACTCATGCTCATTCATTTGGAATTAATTGAAAATTACCAACAAAACATCCAAGAGATGATCTTTACATTATAATTAGAAATGACATTATCCTCAAATCATAATTGTGGTCATAAAGCTCATTATCAACACCAAAAAATATCATAACATAGGTAGGCTTACCGATACAACCCAATACCAACTCATAGTATCACAGGTAGGTACGAAGGCTGCTACCACATCACAAGTAAGCACAAAGGCTACTACCAAACTAAAGGTAAGAACAAAGGCTGCTATCGACCCATCCAATAATTAAGTAAACCATCAATCAATTTTATTTATTTATTTATTTACTTGAGGGGAGATCAATCAATCTAGAGACAATAAGGTACTCCACTTATACTAGCACACTAAGGTAGCATAGTATCTTATCGAATATCAACCTAAGGACACAAAGGTACCTTGGTTGCATTGGTATATAAAGTTAATGTAACACCCTACCAAAAAGGACACATAATCCATAAGTATACATGCCCCTATCAATTTGCATAACCAAATAGAGTAAGATATTGGGCCTGAATAGAGTACTAAGGCACACCAGAAAAAATATAGCATCCACCATGGGCTAAACCATGTCTTTAGGACAGCGACTCCGAAAGAGCCACCATTTCAGATCTCAAGGCCTTTCACATTAAGTATTAATATTTTATTAAGGTGAACATGAAATTGCATTAAACTCACAAAAATCCAATTTTCATGATTAATCATTTTATTCATTTCCAATTATTTCAAGACACCCATAACCAGATCAATCATAAATATATATTAAGGTCATCCTAGGCTCAATTATTCACTTATGGATGTATTAGGCCAAAAATGACCAAAATGCCCTGAGGTCAAAATTACCATATTAACATCCTCTTTAATTACTAGATCCATTTCATTTATAGGTTTTTTATGAAAAGATTAAAATATAATAATTAAATTAATTTATCATATAGTCATATTATCATATAAGATAAAAGTCCAATTTGCCCTTCTTCGAGATTTTACATATAAGACCCTAGCATGTGTATTTAATACATCCATGATCACATAATCTCTTACTTCACAACATATATTGCACATTAGACATGCTTGTCATGGTAAAAAACATAATACACATAAAATGACCAAATTGCCCTTAGGGCACACATCTATGATTATTATTCCATAAATGTATCTAACATGTTTATCTTATCCTTTTTCCACCTATATTTCATACATTATTATAAAAGTCATTTTTTCCACACTTTTGTACCCAAAATATTTTACTTATGATAATATGCTCTTTTTACCAATTTTCATGTTATAATTAATAACACAAATTTTTGATAATAACAGTTTATGCTTAACATATTTCAACACAAAAATCCTAATGCTATTATGTGAAATTTACCATTTTAGGAGAGTATAAAAGTTACCTAAATTCTAGCAAAAACACAAAATAGCAGTATCCTCCCAAATAGTATGACATCCCATCAATCAACTTTCGTACCTAAAAATAATACCAAAATATATTTAACATATAAAATAATAATTATAATAATAACATATTTATTTTTCCTAAAATACCCTTATATATTAATAATAATTACCAATAAAATAATTTAAAAACACACACACCTCATGATGCAAGCGTAGTGTGAGCCATATGCACACAAGGGTAAGGGGTTGAGCTAGCTAGGCTGGCTATGGGTGATGGTTAGGGAGGTGGAGATGGTGGTTGGGTGGTACTGGTTTGGACAGCTGTGGGTGATAGTGGTGGTGTTGGTGTGACATGGTGAGGTGTCAACTAAGGGTGTTGGCCTGGACAAGGCAGCACAGGAAGGGAGAAGTGGTGGCTCGGTCGGGGGTTGGTAATCACATGGAGGGTGCTGTAGGAAGGTTGGAGTTGCACATGATGTCAAGGAGGGATGACAAGGATGTGAAGAAGGGTTGTGGTACAGGTGGTTGTGGTGCTATAAGGGAGGTGGTGCAGGAGGCTGTGGAGGTGATGTGAGGGGTGGTGATGCACGGCTAGAGGTGGGCCTATGGTGCATGTGAGGTGGTGATGGTGTAAGCGTGGGTGGTGGTTGTTGGTGCAATGGCTGCAAGGTGGTGTAGGTGTTGTGGCAAAGAGGTTTGAAAGGATGGGGTGCACAACGGCAAAAACTATCGTTGCCTCGAGGGATGTTGGGGAGAAGTAGCTGAAGGGTGGGGGTAAGGATATACAAAATTTTTTGTAGGAAAGGAGAGGAAGGAGAAAAAATGAAGTAGAAGAAGAGAAGGAAAAAGGGGAGGCTAGGGGTAGAGGCTGGCTGGCTAGATGATGGAGGCTGTGGTGCAAGGTGGTGACGCAAGAAAATGGAGGGATGGTGGTGAAGGAAGGCGACGAGTGGTGATCAATTTTGTCGAAACTAAGAAAAACCGAGAGGTAAGGGTAGATGTAACCAATCAGGGCCGAAGGGGGAGCAGGTAGAAGGGTAGTGTTTGGTTGCGGGAAATGCAGAGGGGAAAGGAGGGTTGTGAGATCAGAGAAGATGCAGAGGACGGTACGTGAGTATGTATACGTATATATATAATGCAAAGGAGTTGTTGGTTTCGTACAAGAAAGGAGAAGGAAGGAGGTGTTGTGTGTATGTATATATTTACATGCAAGGTGAGTGGAGTGAGAGTGATGGTGGTGGGGTATGGTTCGAGAGAGAGTGAAGGGTGAGGGGTATGGGTGTTGCGTGAGTTAAGGAAAATACAAGGAGAGTGGTCGAGGTAAAAGATAAGAATAGGACATACGCAAGGGGTAATTAGGGGGTAAAAATAGTAGGGTAGGATAGAAATAAAGAATATTTAGTTTTAGGTTTAGATTAGATAGATTAGGGTATCAGATAACAATATAGCAGGTAAAAATAATTAGGCTTGGAATAGGTTTTAAAAAAAATAAAATATAATGCCCCGAAATTTTACTTAGCCTAATCTCATATCATTAATTCCCTAATTTGATTCTAATATTAAGAAAATATTATTAGTATCCTTAACCAAATTTTTAATCCTAAAATCTTAATCGAATACGAATCATTGACCTAGATAATCCATATTTTGTTACCTAATCTTAAATTTGCTGAAAATTTGTCACTAATCGTATCTATTTTGACCAATCCAAAATTATCTAAAACGAACCTTAAATATATTATCTTTTTTCCTTTCTTTCTCCTTTTTTCTTTTTCCCTTCTCCTTCTCTCGCCTCCTTCAGCTGAAAATCTTGACTTACACAACTTGCAACTTGACTTACTTCTTGCATGTATGTTGTCTCCTCCCACTTGCACCATCTCCCATCACCTCTATTGCAGCCACGATCATCCATCATCCCTCACCCTCATTTACCCCCATGCTGCCACCCTGATGCACGCACACCACCCCTCCCCTACCATTTTTCATTTTCATGCAACATACTCTCACAACCATCACCATCCCTTGCTGCACCCTCTAAAGTTATCACCCCAACACTCTACCATCACCTCCCAGCCACCTTCATTGAAAATCCACACTGCATCGTCCAGCTCGACCTACATCTACTGCATCTTCTTTCACTTATGCACGCCTCACACACATACACACACACACAAAATTTCTCTCTCATTTTTCCTCTTTTGTTTTACCTCATTTCTACCAAATTTGTGTCAAGAACCACTGCCCGAGTGCCCTTTTCCTTTCTTCTCCTTCTTCTTATCTTCTGTTATTCCTCTTCTCTGCCCCGTTTTACATATCAAACCACCTCCATCACCACCATTTGCCACCAAACACTACCCAACGTCGATGGACTGACCACCCAGGGTTGTCCCATACTTCCCCATCACCATCGCAAGCCATCGCCATTGACCACCGCCCATTTTTCCTCTTCTTTCTCGCATCATTTGCATATTTATAAAATGAACGGCCTGTGCATGGCCTCAATCATGGCCATGCAACACTAAAATTTCTTATCTCACACCCATGCAACCCAGTACAGCCTGCCCGTGCACCATCGTCTCGAAATAAGTTTGTTATGCTAGTGATCGAGCACAATTGTGCTAATTTATACCGCCTGGCCATGCATGATTCTAACTCTTGACCTAGGTGTGTACTACCTGTAGCACGCCCGTACAACTACCCATTTCAACAGTGTACCCCTATTTTCACCCCCAAACCTTATCTAAACACTACCCAATTTTTATCACAGCTCCACCATACATTCCACCACACATCCATACATCTCAAGCTTCCATTTGACTATGGTTATTTCAGTTTTTGCTCTTCTTTACCTTAATTTCTCCCTTGGTTAGATATTTGAACCCAATCATGTCTTATGTTATTTTTCATAGTGATATTACGGTGATCTTGAAGGAGAATGTCTTGGATTTATATGCTTAGAACCTAGTATCCTAGTTGATAAGGATACTAATCGATGTTTTACGGTTTTCGTGTTATTTTCTTGTGTGGTTATGTGGATTTCTATGATATTTTTGCTATATGATTTAATGTATGATGTTGATGATACATTGTGATTATATGGAATATATGTTTGAAAGAAAGTAAGAATGGATAAGAGGTATGGATATGATTTTACTATGATAATGACGTATTTGTGAGGAATATATATTATAGCATGAAATAGTGGCCAAATAAGCTATGATAAGTGAGCATAAGCATATTCATGAGGTTTGATGATAAATGGTGGATTTGAAAAAATATTGGTTGTGGAAAATACAAGATTTTATGAAATAAAGGTTATTTGTTATCCTTAAGGGCATTTTGGTAATTATGGGATATTAAGGAAATTTTGGTATTGTAATATATTAGGTGGATTAAAATATGAAAATGATATCTTGAGAAATGTTTTGGAAGGATTATTGCTGGTCTTAGGCACCTCAAAAAGAGATAATGGTATAATTAGGGTATAGTAATCTAAAATGATAATCTTAATAATCCATGTGTAAAACCCCTAGAGTTAATATGAAATTCTGGATATGTTGCTAATGGGTGGCATTATGGAAATGTATATTAAATGTAGTGTTCATATGAGTCTTATGGGAAGATTTATGACTACCTGTAAAATTAGGGTTTTGGTAATTCAGTGAGTAGTACTTTGGGATAAGATTTTTACTATATGTGTACGACATGAGAGTCAAACCATGAATAATGATGATATTTGATAATGATATATTATAATTTGTGGTTGAATGATCAATATGATAGAACAATGCTAGGAGTGTAGATTTAGGGTTTGAAGAGATTAAGGACCTTGACCTACGTGATGTGTTTACCTACTTCAGTGTGTTCAAATGTTTATTAATCAACTATAAATAAGATACCAATCATTTAAAGTGAAAGAGCATATAAGTAGGGGTAGGGTCATGTTTTTATATATCTGTTCCATCGGAGATAATAGTGTCTTGGGAACATTTTGTCCTAAGAAGATGATATTTTTAAATATATGTTCCACCGGTGATAATAGTGGCTCAAGAGTAATTTTCCTCAAGAAAGTATTTCAGTCCATTCCATTGGATTAAGAATAGTGGATCCCCTACTCATCGCGAATAAAAATATAATAGTATAACCTATGGATAAGAAACTAATGATTTAAAGTGGAAGAGTACGTGAGTTAGGACCAATGTGTTATTTTTATATCTGTTCCACTAGAGATAATAGTAGCTTGGGAGCATTTTGCCTCTAGAATGTGATGTTTTCAGATCCGTTCCACTGGATGATAATAGTAACTCAAGTGTGTTGTCCCTAAGAAGGTGCTTTAGACCGTTCTACTAGTTTAAGAATAGTGGGGTTTCTGTACTCAACGTAAATAAAAGAATGAAAATGGTTATATCTAATAAAGAGGCATGGATTATTATCTATCTTATGAGATGTTTCATCTATTTGAATGTGTACTCATCATCAATTGTGAATGCATGTGTTATTTGTAAGCCTGATTTGTCAGTATTGTTCCCTTACTCAGTACGTAGCGTACTGACCACCCTTTTTATGAATGCTGCTCATCCCCACGAGTAGGAGACCCTAATTCTTATGTGTAGTTCTCAGAAGATCTTTTAGATGACTATGCTACCTATGATGTACTATGTGGGGAGGAGTGATCTTATCTGTACTCATTATTTGGGTGAAGAGTAATGTTATCCAGTAGTTATATTTACCTAAATACATTTTTGGACTCTTGATCTATGGTATCCCTACTTTATATTTTGTTTATTATAACTCAAAGGTAATCTCTAAACTCATATTGTATCATAAATGTTTCTTTCGTTTCTACTTTTCTTGTTTTACTATGAATGATTTTAGCCTTGTGATTGATGTAAGGATAGTTGGGCAAACCAGACTTATATTAATTATGATGGTAACCCCTAATATTTTACTTATATGCTTTTGCTACAAAATAAAATTTTTTAGTAGTAAAAATTTGGGTGTTACATGAAAGAGGGAAAAAAATTGAGAAAAATATTTAAGAATTTAGTTAGATTATGGGTAAAAGGTTAAAAATAAATAATTATGCCAATGTCTAAGAGTTAGTTTTAAATAAAATGCTAAACACTTGAAACGAAAGGTTACGAAATTTCAAGGTGTTACAAATTTAGCCTTTCTTTTGAGAGAAGAAAAGTGAGTATAATCCTTGCGAGGATGAGTCAAGACCAGTTGATATTACTTTCCTTCTATACATCACTATTGTTCCCTTCGTATCTATCATGTTCATGTGAAGACTTTATGTTTGAATTGATGTTTAGAACATTCATAGTATGAAATCTTGGTTGCATGTGAATCTTGAATTTCATGAGGATAAAGGATTCTAGAGACAATTGGTTTAGGGAATTAGAGTTTGTTTTCCTTTTAGTTTTGTTTGATTTTGATTATTTTAGTTTTTCTAAGGGACTAGAAAAAACTAAGTGTGGAATTTTTTGATAAGTGCATTTTATGCCCTATTTTTATATAATTAATCATCATATTTTATATTAAATTTCCTTTTAAAAAGGCCAATTTGGCATCTATTTAACCATACGTACTCATTTAGGATCAATCATGAAGAAAATAAAGAAAAATGAGGTGTTTTAAAGAGTTTTGCATGTAAAAATGTAACACCACAAATTTTACTACTGAAAAATTTTATTTTACAATGAAAGCTTATAATCAAAATACTGAATGTTACTGCTATAATCGATGTAAGACTGGTGTACCATACCATCCTCACATCAATCATAAAGCTAAAACCATTAAAATTTGAAAAAAGACAACTATAAAACAAGAGAAAATTTAAAATACAAAGATAAGTTTGGAGGTTTACTCTGAATTTAATGACAAATACAGATGAGAGGGATGCCATAAATTTAAGAATCTAAAAAGGTATCCAGGTAAACTATCAATTGGATAACATGACTCTTCGCCCAAACTCTTAGTACAAAAACAATCACTCCACCCCAAACAATGCATCATAGAAAGAAAAGTCATCTAGCAGGTTCTCAATGACATGCATAAAAGTATTAGGGTTGTTTGCTCGTGGGAATGAATAATACCCATGAAAAGGATGGTTAGTACGCTACGTACTGAGTAAGGTGACAATACTGTTGAGTCAGGGATACATTATATACATTCAAAATGGAGAATAAGTACACATGAAAACACATAAAATATCACAAGGTAAGTACTAATCTAGGCTTCTTATTAGATACAATCATTTTTGTTCTTTTATTTATGTTGAGTTCAGGGACTCCACTATTCTTAAATCGGTGGAACGGTCTAAAGCACCTCTCATGAATAACACCCCAAAGCCACTATTATCATCAGCTAGAATGCACCCAAAACCTCTCAAGAAAAAACTTTCATGAGCCGCTATTATTAAATCGGTGGAATGGTCTAAAGTACCTCTCAGGGATAATACATCTTAGACACTATTATTATCCGATGGAAGAGACCCAACACTTCATTCCAAACTCATATACTCTTCCACTTTAAATAATTAATACCTTATTTATTAGGTTACATATCTCAAATTGTATTATCTTTCACTTTGAGTTTATTTCCCAACTATTACTAATCTTGTGTAACAGATTGATTCATCTCTCCAGGTAAAATGCTCATAAGTTACTATTATTGTCCAGTGGAATAAACCTATAAAACACCTTAACCTGAATCACCCAACCTTTCACATTAAATGATTAATGTCTTACTAAATATTGATTTTATAGGTACATAACATATTTAAAGCAGGTAAATCACATCACAAGGATCCTAAGGTCGTTATCTAGGGTTGAGACCCTTATATTTCCCCCAACCCTAACTTTATATTTTTTGTCATAGCTCTTATTCTGTTACTCCTTTATTCACCAAACTTAGTACCTTTCCCCAAAATATCATTGTTATTAATACAATTGAATTTCAAGTCCTAAATCTAAGTTCTTGCACATGCAATAATAATCCTAGGGCTTATAAACCCTAATTTTACAAGTACATCATAACTTTTTTTGTATGACTCTAACAATCACAAGGTTCAATATATATTCCAAAAACACTACTATTAAAAACATATTCAAATTTTGTGGTCTAACTCTACCATTTCACACATGTGATATAGCTTTTTCATTTTAGGGTTATTATTTCCAAATCAAACAATTTTTGTACTTTATTAAACTTAGGTCATTCACAAATGCTCTAAAATTTTCATATAAATTCCTTAGAATATTTAATATGACATAACACCGTAAAATACCATGATTCTCATATTAAACCCATATTGACTAAAATGCCCTTGTTGATAACAAAACCCTTATTTCATTTAAATTCTTATATGTTTGATAATATTATTTTTAAATCCTCCATTTATCTCTATATACCCTATTATACTCATTTCACACTCATCATACCTTATTAAACCCATGTTACAACCATATATCACAGCGAGGGTTTTTCCATATGGAATAACAATATTGCATAATCTCCACTTACTTATTTTCTATCATATAATGTCAACCACATAGCATAGCATTAATAATTATACCTTAAATCACATTATAATAATAATATGGTATAAAATAAAACATGAACAACACTTAGCAACCAAAAATTCAAGACTACAATAAGTATCTTTACAAAAATGACTCCAGTCTCTATGCACGCAATCCTATTCCACCTCTTCCGGAACCTCAGAAAAATCACCTAAGAAATCATAATAAAATACTATTAAGATTAAAAACATACTTAAGGAGGTATTAAGGTAATGGAAGGGAGAAATAACAAGGAAAACCTAAACAAACCAAATAAGTGTTTTAGAAAAAAAAATTGCGCTACTAAGAGAGTAGAAACAATAAGGTGTCGGGCCAAAGGGTGGCAGCAATGGCACAAGTTGTCATCACTAAGTGGTGTGCATTGGTAGGGGAGGCCAAAACAAGGGGTGGCACAGGTGGAAATGGCTAAAGGTGGAGGGTGGTGTTTGGTTGTGTGGCTATAACCTAGGAAAGGAAAGGAAGTAGGGGTTACATTGTGGTTGGTCGAAGAGGAAAGGTGTGGGTTGCGGTAGAAGTCGTTAAAGATAAATGGTGTGGTGTGGTAGTTTTTGCCAAATAGGGATGGTTTGGTATAGTGGTTTTTGTCGTAACCAAGGGGAAATAAAAAGGAAAAGGGGGTTGCAGGGTATTTGGCCGAAAGTTGATGGTGTAGTGTGGTTGTTGTTGCTACAATGAAGGGAATAGGAGGGGATATTCAATGTGTTTGGCCATTGAATGGGGGTAGGAACAATGGATTTGTATGATTCTATGGGTGAAGAAAAGGAAAAGGTGAACGAAGGTGGTGGAGGTGCTTTGGTTGGTGGTGATGTTTTGAAAGAAAAGTAGAGGGGAGAAGGAGTGGCCCAGTGCATGTGTTGTGTACACACACACACACACAAACAGAGATAGGTTGCTAGAACGAAGAGAGGGAGAAAGGAAAGCGAGTTGATCGGGCATGTTTTTCAATGCAACCCATCACACAAAAACAAGAGTTGAAGGGTGATGGTGATAGTAGTGTGTGGTTATGGGATGGGAGCATGGTAGTCAGATTTGGTCGGGGGAAAAAAGAAAAAGTTCTCACAAGTCTAGGGAGAAAAAGGAAAAAGAAGTTAGGCAAGTGGGTGAAGAAAATGAAAAGGAAGAGGAGAAGGAGAAAGAAATTAATTTTAGGTTTAAAATTTAGAATTAGGTTAAGATAATTTAGGTTAGGGTAAAATACAAATACAAATTTTTTGAGATTATAATTATGTTACGATATTAATTATTTGGGATTAGGGTTGGCTAAAATTTGAGGTATTACAAAAAATGTCAACTAAAACTTTCACATAAAATAATAAAAACAACATTTGGTATTTTAGGCATAAATTTTTCATCTGAGCTTCAATTGAGTTGATTAAAGTTGCATTGGAAAGGTAATATCAAGAGATACAACTTTCATGCTTACAATATTTTTTGAGTCAAACTGTATCATGGTTAAACATGCATTGGAAGTCGAAGTTGCTAATTGGAAAATGTTGAAAGTTACCTAGGGTTGGAAGGTTGACTGCCCATCGACCAGAGGTCGTTCGAAGCCATTGAAGCAACCATGGTGGTCTCAACCTTGACATAGGAAATTTTCAAATCTTTTCAAACTTCTATCTTATCTTCACACAGACCAAACACATGGTTTTTTTGGCCTTTTTACAGCTATATATATAACTCAAATCCCACAAGAGAGAATGAGTTTAGAGTCTTCAATATTGAAATTCATAATTAGGGTATATATATATATAACTCAAATGCCACAAGAGAGTACGAGTTTAGAACCTTCAATCTTGAAATTCATAATTAGCGTTTTATCTTCATATTCAACCTCCATTGATCTTCATAAATCCAACAAATCGTGCTTTTATTCATTCAATTCACCCTCAATTCATTCAATTAAATCAAAATCTAACCCTAATTCATGATTCTATTCCATCAATTTAGCCTCCATAATAGAATTTGTAATCTAGGGTTCTTCATCCATATCCACAATTCTTCTAATTTGTGGTTCAATTCCTTTAATTGGCACAAAAAATCATCAATTCTATGTTCACAAACTATTTATTTGTTAATCCCTTAATCCTGTATCACAATATCCATAAAAGGAGCATTTAATTCAAACTAAAAAATAAGTAGAGGAGAAAGGGATATTTACATGAGGAAGGAGACAAAGTTGTCGATCGGCGGTCAACCAGCCATCGATTGGGGGGTCGTCCACCCACCTTGTTTTGTTGGTTTTCACTTTAGTTGTTGGTCGTTTCTTATCCTACGTACCTTGTTATATACTTTGGGTAATTAATTTATACATGATGATTGACTAAATTCTTGTTATTAGGGATGATATTAAATCCCTGGACTATGGTTTGAGATTTTAATAATAATTTCTATGTGTTCTAATTTTCATGAGATTGCCATTTTACTCTACTTTAATTGCTATTGTTTATATATGTGACACTATCAAGTATGATTTATATAGTGCATGTCATATTTTGGCTTCCTAATAGTGGGCGTATATATGATTATATGCTTTTTAGGTGGCTATATAAGTATGCTAGAATTCATGTGTCTAAATAACAACTAGGTTAGATAACAATTCATTTAATATTTTTATTATTCTAACTAGAGTAGTGTAACGTTTAGATATATGTGGGTCAAAGGTGGAAAATAAAACTAGACATGCTTGACGTACTAGTTAGGGTACTAAGATTGAAATCCTTTAACTTATTCTTAATGCATCAAATCTAGTTAAATATACAAGCCACTTGTTGCAATTATACTGCTAAAATTCAATAGGATTAAATATTAATGTTTGTCATATTAAATTAAATTAGGAAAGTAATATAAAATGCATATACCTACTTCTAGCTTACAACTTGGTCGATCTCCTTCTTGTGACTAATAGGCAACATAGAAAATTTTATTTTTATCTCAACATAATCTAGTGGTAGAAATCAATTCCTAAGCACATTCATTATATTTTCATTTGTCCATATGTATTTTCTTCTTTAGTTTTATATAGTTTTTATTATTTTCTATACTTAGCCCCCATAATTATATTTTTTCTTATTATTTATTTTTGTGTGATTTATAGTATTTTGTTTTATTATTTGTGTGCTAGCTAAATATAGGTGACATTTCTTAATCCTCGACATAAAAATGATATTCTTATTTACCAATACTATAATTAACAACAAAAGGGTTTAAATTACATGTCAACTATGACTACGCCAATTGCACTATGATCAAATAATTTTTTGATATCCTTTCCTTTCTATTTTGAATTTAATAATGATTTTTTGCTTTGTCACATAATATTGATATACTTTAGTCATGTCAGTCTTGAGAATTCTACTAAAATAATATCAATATTTGTGATGAACCTATATGAAATATTTGTTGAATTGATTTCAAGGGCCACCTAGGCTACCCATTCTTGACTCCTCATAAGTTAATTCAGGTTTTCAAAGAATTGAGTTTGAAAATATGAAATAGATCGATGAAATCAAATGAGGGATCGTTTAAAAAATGAATTTTAAAACACAGTAATCAAAACCAAGGCTCTGATACCAACTTGTAACACCCTAAATTTTACCACTAAATATTTAATTTATAGCGGAATTTCATAATAAATATATTGGGTGTTACCGCTATAATTGATGCAAGTCTAGTTTACTATATCATCCTCACATCAATCATAAGGGTAAAACCATTAAACGTAAAAACATAGTAACTCAAAATAAGAGAAACTTTAAAAATGTAAATATGAGTTTGGAGATTAACGTCAGGATGATAATAATAATAATAATAATAATAATAATAATAATAATAATAATAATAATAATAATAATAATAATAATAATAATACCATGCATCAAAGAGTCTAAAAGGTATCCAGTTAAAAATATCATTAAGATAATATAACTCTTCGCCCAAACACCCAATAAAGGAAAAGTCACTCCTCCCAATACAATGCATCAAAAGCAGCAAAATCCTCCTATAAGTCTTCAAAGACCTGTACAAAAGCATTAGGGCCCCCTGCTTATAGAAATGAGCGGCACCCATGAAAAGGATGCTTAATACACTACGTATTGAGTAAGGTAATAATACTATCAAGTCAGGGATACAGTTAAATACATACGCTCATGGAAGATGATAAATACACATACAAAGTTCATAAAATCTTATAAGATAAATACTAATCCAAGCCTCTTTATTATATATAATCATTTTATCCTTTTATTTATGATAAGTTTAGGGACTCTACTATTCTTAAACTGGTAGAACGGTCTAAACCACATCTCAAAGACAATGCACCCGAGCCATTATTATCATCTGGTGGAATGAATCCAACACCTCTCAGAGCATAATACTCTCAAGCCACTATTCTTAAACCGATGGGATGATTTTAAGCACCTATCAAGGACAACACACCTGAACCACTATTATTAATCGGTGAAACGGATCCATAAACACCTTGGTCCGACTTACATGATGTTTCAATTTAAATGATTAATTTCTTATTCATGATTGATTTAAAGGTACAAAACACATTTAAAGTAGGTAAGCACATCATGAAGATCATAAGGCCATTCTCTAGAGTTAAGGTCCCTATATTTCCTTGAAACCTTTATTTCACACTTTTATCATACCTCTTCTTCTGTCAATGTTTTAATCACCAAACTCAGCACCTCTTCCTCAAATATTATTATTACGAACTTACTCAAACTTCAAGGCCTAATGCTAAGTTCTTGCGCATATGATAATAATCCTGTTCCAAAATTTACTATTCCTAAGGCTTATAAATCCTAAATTCATAAATCGATCATAACTTTTTTTGTAGGGTTCAAACAAATACCATATTCAATATATATTCCCAAAGGTGTAATATTAACAACATATATGAATTTTGTGGTCTGAATATACCATTTTACATGTGATAATAACCTTCTCGTTTTAGGATCACTATTCCCAAATCAAACTATTTCCATACTTTAATAAACTTAGGTCATTCATAACTACTCTAAACACTTCATATAAATTCTTTAGTACATTTTTGGATGATATAATACCTTAAAATACCATGAGTCTCATATTTAACCTATGTTGACCAAAATGTCATTATTAGTACCAAAGCCCTTATTTCATGTGAATTTTATGTGTTTAGTAACATTATTTATAAACTCACATTTTTTCCATATACCTTATCATACTCCTTTTACATTCATCATACCATTAATAAACCCATAATACATCTATATTTCACACCAAGGGGGTTTTCCTCATAAAATAACAATACTGTATGATCTTTATTTAGTCATTTTTTATCATGTAATATCAATGGCATATCATAGTATCAACAATAATATATTAATTCACATAACAACATTAACATGGTACAACATAAAATCATATATAACACTTAGCAATCAAAAACCCTAGACTACAACAAGTAACCTTACAAAAAGGACTCCGGTCTTTAAGCACGCAAATCTTATTCCACAAAAATAACCTAAGAAAATCACAATAAAATATCATTAGTATTAAACCCCGTAAGTACAATTTTTTTTATGGAAATGGAAGGTTGAAATAAGGGAGAAAACTGAACCATGTAAGGTGGTATTTGGGAAAAACTTGCATAACCAAACAAGGGGGAAATGGTGGATTGTGTCGTGGGATGGTGGAGCAATGATATAAGATGTCGTTGTTAAGGGGGTGCAATGGTAATGGAGGCTGAAACAAGGAGGCTAGTATTTGGGGGTGGGAGTCAAAGGGTGGTGGTGTGGTGTGGTTGGAGATGCCAATGGGTGGAAGGTGGGCTTTGGTCATGGTTGTCGAAGGATGAGGATGTAGTGTGATGAAGGATACCAAGGAGGAGGGAGTTGAGCTTTGATTGAAACTGCCAAACAGGGGTGTTGGGCTGTGATGAAAGTAGTTATAGAAAAGGAAGGGAAAAGGAAATAAGGTGGCTCAGGTGGTGGATGTCGAATAAGGAGGGGCACCGACTATTTTAACTGGTGGTTGGGGTGATATTTGCAAATGATGGCTAAAGGGGTGGGGTAGGAAATGGTGATAATAGCTAAGGTGGTGAGGGAGAAATGGCAAAGGATGCCAGTGATGGTGTGGGTGTCTCGGTTGGGCTCATTGGTGGTGGTATTGGGGCCCTTTTTGCCACTCCAAGGAGGTGATGAAGGAGGGAGATGATGAGCTTTTGTTGTAAAAACAAAAGGGAGAGAAGTGAGGGTGGTTGGGCATTTAATGCTGGTAATATTTATATATGTATATATATATATGCACATGCAGATTCGGAGATGAGAGGAGGGAGTGAGGTGTAGTGACCGAAGGAAAATTTTCAACCCCAACCCATATTCGTAGGAGTTGAAATTGATGGGAGTAGGGGATGGTTTGGTAGGTAGTAAGGGAGGTGATAAGGCATTTAGGCATTGTCTGTGGACAATGTTTCATGCAGGAAGAAGGGGAAAAAAGGAAAATGAGATGGAGTTGGCTGAAAGGGGAAAGAAAAAAAGGAAAAGAGGGAAAAGAAATAGGGAGACTAATATGTTTATTTTTTTATTAGAATAAGATTAATACAATTTAGGTTTAGATATTAGGATAGTTTAATCATTAATAAATCAAAATTATATTAAATTCTAGGGGTTAGAGAATTAAGGTAAGGTGGAAATATTAATTTTTTGAGATTAGGATTAGGTTATAAGGTAAATTACTCGAGTTAGGGTTAGCTAAAATTCAAAGTATTACAGTTATGATATTTTATTTTATTTTGGTTAGTTTTTATTTTATTTTTAAGGAGTCTTTTGGGATGTTACAAATGGGTTGGTTGGGAGGCGTAAAAATGACTTAGGGTTTTCTGTTCTTTCATCCATTGCCCATTTCCAACCCATCCATTATCCATTCCCTAGATCATGACATTGTAATCCAAGCAAGACGATTAATTGAAGTGCTCCTATTTTGCAAATAAAATGGTATTTTGTGTTGTGTTCTTCATATCCTTAATTTTTTTATTGAATGATGAATGTTCTTTTATGTTTGAACATGCGTTTAATTTGAATCATGATTGGCTAATTAAATCCGTGCTAAGATGAAGGGAGGTCCTCTAATCCAAATGTTTTGAGAATTCTTGACCTAATCAAATTCCATCCATAGTCAAATGTGTTTTTATTATAGGTTTGATTGGCATAATTTGCTTTCTATTATTGAATTGAGAAACTTTGATGAATTTCAAGAGATGAGTCGGAGGAAGCTCCATTAGCAGGATTCAAATCCAAACCACAAGGTTGAGAGATGTCAGCTCGGTCTCTACAACATAAAACAAAGGACTTCGATATAATCATAATGCATTGCATGTTTTGGATTCATACTAGAAATAAATGAGTTCAATAGGTAATAGAGTGCAGTAGTTCTAAAGAGCATTATACTTCATATCTCTATCAGCATAATTGATTATGTGATGTGAATCAGAGTTCTAGGTTAAAGATTTGACTATAGTGGAATTATAGGAATTGACTAGAGCCTTAACCCTTTCTCTATCTAGAAGTTGCCTTTTATTTGTATCAATGCTAGTTTTAGATTACATATTTGTTGTACATTTTTAGTTAGGCAGCATATTCACCTCAATTGAAGATCTAGATATAGAGAATCTTATCATTGTCTTGTTGTTCAATATTAGTCCTTATGGGACGATACCTTAAATGCTACTGTGAAATCATACACTTAAATTTAGAGCACATCATAATACATCATTAATTTTCAACCACTTTAAAAATAGAAAGTATGACACACTATTAGAAGTTACGTTTAATATGGCTAAATTTTTAAAAGCCTAAATTGTGTACCTACTACTCGTGTTTCATTGTATAAACCGTTCATGAATTTTAAAGGTGACATTTGTCACTAATATATTTCAATATATATTAACAATAATTATAAAAATATTTATTAAAATACTTTTGAATATTAATATGATAATCGTGTTTTTATGTTATGATCTATTATATTTTGAGAAAATATAAATTTTTAATTTAACTTCAAAATGCATGGACGATTCATGTTTTGTTACGAAAACCATATTAGATAGATCATGATACCTCACAAAGATAAGCCTGACATTATAAAACATATCACAAGAAAACGTTTTATCTTACTATAAACCATAATTCGGATACAAAGAAAAGCAAATATCCCTTCAACTACTGTCAAGGCTTTGCAACACCCTATATTACCATACGGGAAAGTGGGAACCACATAAGTTATTTTGCATATCAATTTAGAGGCAATGTTTCACTTAGCATTGTACCTCGTTTAGGAGTGGCCATATGAATATTTCTAGCAAAGTGCATGACTTGTCTTCGAGTTTCTATTGATCAATATATTGTGAAAATTTGTTGACTTCAAACACTTGGTATATGTTTAAAAGAATAGTAGTTATTGGTTGTTTATATCATTTGTTTTTTTTTATATTTAAAAAGTAATATAATTTTTTTAAAAATTGGTTAAAAACAATTATTAGAGTATAGAATATTCATCCAATCATAATCAATTAATAATATAAATCATCAAAAATCAAGGGAGTAGTCAAATACAGAAGCTCTATTTGTTAGTAGATTAAGTACTAAAATGAAGATATGCAAAATAATATATACTAACAATTTTGAATATGTATTTTACTAATTTGTTTATATAATTTTAAAAATGCTCTACAGTATATTATGATAAACTGTAAAAAATAACTTTAAAATTTTACAAAAACTAATGGATCATATCAGTTAAAATAATAATTAATAATGATTTAGATAATATAGATATCAACTGTGAAACACATAAATATTCACATACTGTTTTCCATTACGATTTTTTTTTATGTCGGAATTAATATCAAAAGAATCTGATCAAATTATTATTATTATTTAAAAAAAATTATTAATGACTCATCAACTAAAATAAGTTATGATTTTTAAATTTTTTATTTTATTCTCTTAATTTTAGTAAATCTAGTCTATTTTTTCAAAAATGTATATACTGTATGTGTTTATATATATATATCACTTTTTTTTACTGTTTCTTTCCTTCCATGTTTCTTAAATTTTTTAAAAAGTATTATTATTACGTTTCTCCACGTCCCTCGTGATACCAAATAGACCTAAAAGAACTTTTTGATGCCTCACGTACAATTTTTTGAACATGGATTGTTGTGTTTTACAATTGCTATCTTTGTGTCCATCACAGCATAGTTGGCAAAATAACAATTAACAATGCACAACTCAACCAACAAAAGAGGAACCACCCCCCCCCCCTCTTTTTTCCCAAATAAAACTACACCACCAAAAAATAAACACCCTCCATGAGCGACAACAAATGATTGCAACCTCATGCAATATAGATTTATATGAATACAACGATGCTATGCTAAAACTAATTAGTTACCGGCAAAGTCGCAGCAAATAATGAAGGTAGAATTATAAAGACATTGCTTCTTGTTGCATTAACCCCGGGTTAACCCGACGAAGCTGATCACCAATCATGCACCGAATGCAAATCTGCAAATCACCTTTGAGGATCAAGGTAAAAAGTAGATCAATTAGTCCAGCAGATTAACTATATAAAATCAGGCTTTGAAATCTGAGACCCTGAACCCGACTTAAAATCCAGACAGTACATGTGAAAACTCATGCTTCTTCGTGACATGCCCAACAAACAATGATACGAGCGAATGAAAGTCTAAGCCCGATGAAATAGGAAACCTGGATGCATGTCCTCCACGTCTGTGATAAACTCACCCGCGGATTGGTCACAAACGATTCAATAACGGATGCCTTGTCAACATTCGCAGTCAGCCAATCTACTTAGTCCGGCAGTTTGACGTCCCCTGACATGCACTGTGTCCTCCCAACACACAAACACAATCCCTAAATGTAGTCCATGATTGCTTGGTGCATCATCTAGTTAACCAAACAGCGTATGGGGGTTTGGAGGAGGAGAACCTCCCATTCCCAGCATCTCCTTCCATGGAAACTTCTTTGATTGTATTAGTTTGCATTCCTTGGAATTAACTAACCCGAAACAAATATCTGCATTCCCCTGTCACCATTACAATAAATCACAATTTTAACAAATCTGGCAAACATAACTAAACAAAATAACTAAAGAAAGATGGTGGCATTGATTCAGCAAAGATATTAGGCTTTTCTGACCCAATTGCAACAACAACAGGCATCATAATTTGGTCAACCTGGTTAACTATAAAGACATACCCCTTGTAGCCAGCCGACATCTCCATATAAATATAGCTTGAGGATCATATGAGTTTGACATGCAGTAATCAATCGTTGCATGTTGCTTAACATGTTGCCATTTAAGAGTTGAAAATTTTAACTAAAACAGAGTACCATTTCTACCTTTAATATGACAAAGTTGGGACATACCTCGTTGAATAACCTGCATGACATCTATCGTTGCAAAGACCTGCTTACAACCCCATATTTGTGAATTTTTAACCCCATCAATGTCCTGCAAATTTGAACCAATTCTTCACAAATACGAACAAAAATAATGACCAACAATAAACAAAGCTGCATATGTCAAAAGGTCAAATTCTGTGTAGTTTGATATAAAGCTTAAAGGATACCACGATACTAAAATATACACCATATCTGTACAGCAATTAATAAAACTGCTAGTTACATATTATCAAATTGCCACCTCTTCCCTTCAAAATCAACCAAGGGGTAAGTAAGAACAACACAAGACAATAAGAAATCAAGAATAAGACATCCCGCTCAACCAAACATAAAATAATCATAATTTTGTGCTCTGCTGCTCTCTCCTTCATTATCAAATAACTTCATATCGGTAGTAAAGAGACACGATTATCATCATAAAATATATTGCCTTTCAATTACAAAGAAGAATATATATTTGAGGAACCTTTAGACCATGGTCGGACATCAGTCACTCGAGTGATGAAAAAATGTTTTCTTAGAGTTGGAAGCAACAAAATTATATGACGATAGATAAGTACTGTCCACTCACAAGGATCAAGTTGGAAACTGGTACTGGAGGGGCATGGAATGGTTAAAGACTGCAAGATCTACCCTTCCAAACACATTCTTCTCTTTTCTGGTGTGGCGAAGTTCAGCTCTAAGTTGTAGAAAGATTTTTGTACCCTTAACATTCACATACTCTGTTTTCTCTGGTGATTATTTTTCCTTCCGTTTCCAATGATTATTTAAGTTGTAGAAAGATTTTTGTACCCTCAAAAGATTTCTGTACCCTTAGCATTTACATACTCTGTATTCTCTGGTGATTATTTTTTCTGCTCTCTCCAATGGAGAAACCAACTGACTAAAAAGTATTCATCACGCAAACTCAACTTTAAACTGTCACTGAACATCTAGACATCAACAATCTGTACACTCTAATATTGGCAACATCGTGTCTGCCTAGTAAAAAGAAAGGGACCAACAAAGAAGAAAAAATAATTATTCGATAATGAACGATAGAAAAATTATGCAAATATTATAGATTTTCAATGCCTAGCATGTCAGAATAAAATGGAACAACTGTCATGCATCTCTAAAGCACAAGTAAACCCAAACAAGAGAAAAATAAACAATGACAGCACAACTCTCTTACTGACACTACGGTGAAAGTTCAAGAACTGCAGGTGTTTTTTATTTCAACCAATACTAGGTCCATACGGCACAGACCTGTTTTAATAAATAAGAAAACTGGAAGAATGCTGTACCAACACTATAGCAACACTTCACTTCCTGACCAAGAAAAAAGAGACAATTACTCAAAAGTCAAACTTGACCTCTTAAATTGTGTGCCTTTTTCTAGGAACATATAGAACATGTCATGAACAAGCTTAAAATATTTTCTACCTTTGCCAGGCCATCACAGTGAGCTTAAGCCATTTCTCAAACAGCTCCAAGGCAGGATGTGAGAGGACTTTGGTCTCTTCCACCCCGAAATGAGAAGTCATAGCAAAAAGGTTGTCATTTACTATTTCTGCTGCAACCAGCTCAACAATGACCTACAAATATCAGATTAGCGGTATGTAAGCAAATGGGAACGGCTAGTCATTTGAGAACCAAAGTTCATGACTGATTTACTCATGTAAAAAATTCAACTTCCTAACACAAGAAAAATCTGAAAATGTCAATGACAAACAGCACATCAAAAAAATATGCTTACCTTGGAAACAGTATCATTATGGTAGATCAATATGAAAGTTTAATCAATGCCTCTGCAGTATTCGCTTTAACTCCATAGCTGCAGACCAAACAGGATATTTGACATTCTTCTTCCTAAAACCATGGATCAGTGCTTTATAAGTAACATCATTTGGAATGATATTCTCCTCAAGCATCATATTAATTAAGCGACGAGCCTCCTCAATCTTTCCTACACTACAGAATCCATGAATCATAACATTGTATAATATGACATCTGGGATCAAGCCAGCGGCAAGCAATTTATTAAATAAAGTACTAGCTTCCTCCATGCAGCCAGTCCTGCAATACCCACTGAGAAGAGCGCTGCATGTGATGATGTCAGGTTTCAGATTGAATTCAATCATAGAGGACCAGACAGCCAAGGCCTTCCTAAGCTGCCTCTTGATAGAGAATCCAACAATGACATTAGTGAATGTTTCAACATCAGGAGAAATCCCAGTACGTATGATCTCGTTCAAGGTATCTTTTGCTACATTCACAAATCCACTCATTACTAAGCTGTGTAGGATAGAATTATACGCCACAGTATCAGGTGACACTCCAGCAGTTCTCATCACCTCCAACAGTCTAAAAGCTTCCAGCAGCTGGCTGTTCCTGCCATAGCCATAAATTAAGGTGTTGTATGTGATAATGTCTGGTTTCAAACCTTCTCTTAGCATTGCCTGGAACAAAGATTCTGACATTTCCATGTCTCCACTCTGGCAGTAACTTCTTATAAGTGTCGTGTATGTAGCAACAGAAGGTTTAAATCCACTCTTCAACATCTTTCCCACATACTTAAAAGCTGTCTTTAGATCCTGCACTCGAAGATATCCATCAATAAGTGCACTGTAACTAAAGCAATCAGGATGAATACCTAAGTCAAACATCTCTTGGAAAATATATGAAGCTTGTACCATGTCGCCATCTTTACAAGATTTTGAAATAAAACTATTATACACAAATTTGTTCAGAGAAGCATTAAAATATTTTGCTATACAGATTGCCTTCTCTGGCATTCTTGCTGAGCAGAAACCATCAATTATCGAACTAAGCAAAACCTGATCCGGCAAGATACCCATCTGAATCATTTTAAACAACAAAGAAGCAGCAACTTCTACACGAGATTCTTTACAAAGAGAATCAATCACAATTGTGAATGCAACAAAATCAGGTCTCACACTGTAGCTCTTCATGTCCATCAGTAGTTTCCATCCATGCTGAACTTCACCTTTTCTGCAATAGTAACAAATGAACAAGCTTATTGTCGAGACATTTACCATCCCCCTTATGTGCATTTCTTCCAACAAATCACAAGCCAATTCCACCTTATTTTTCGCTAACAAAGACCTAATTAGCATATTACAAACTCCAGTTGATGGGAAGATACCAAGGATCTCCATTTGGCATACTAATCTAATTCCAATATCTATGATTCCTTCCTGAACATAACATTTGACAAGCATGCTACATACAGTTTCTAATACCCTTCGTTCCTCACATATTTCCTGGATAGTGTTCAGCAATATATCATGTTGCTCATCTGCTCCATGATGATTTCGGATAAGACACAGTAGCAAATCCATGGCTCTATAATTCATATTTCCGAGAACCAATATACGGATCATTGTACAAACTGACCTCACAGTGGGCTGCAACCCTACATTAGATTCTAACCATCTAAAGAACTGCAGTGCAATTGCAGCTTCTGTACTTTCAGAAAACAGAGCATTCAAAGCCTTCGTCACTTTCTCGTCACTAAAATCAATTCCTTCCTCAAATGTCCATCCATGCTTCATCAGGATCGACTTGATTCTTTCCATTTTATTATAATCAGTCATTGAATTAGCACTAATGGGGTATTTACAGCTGGTAAGATTTGTAGAAGTAGGGTACATGTTATCACGTTGGCTAAATTCAGCTGAAGGGCATATGAAATGGCGCAGGCAAGTAAATTTCGAAGCAGAAAACTCCTCAGGAGTCAAATCCTCATCCTCTGAAGAAGTTGACACAGAAGTTCCCACCCTTGCAGAAGACAAAAACCTTGAATTCGTATTCACGCTAAGTAAAACCTTCAACCCTGGGATATATTCATGTCTAACTGGTATTGAAAATAAAGCCTTCATCAACTACCAAAACCTAAGAAATTGAACAGCGAAGTAGAAACCGAGTACATATATCTATCCAGTACAGCTTTAAATAGAGTAAAAAATATGGGGGGCTTTTTGTTCGAGTTCTGAATTCACCAGGAAGGTGAAGTACCTGCAGTGCATGCTTCGGCTTCAATGCCATTAAGCGGCAGTTGTTACCATCTTCAATGCCATTAAGAACTACTAGGTATCCAGGCGCGGTGCTTGCAGTCCTGCAGAGAAGGCGGCAGTGGCTGCGGGAAGAATACGGAAGCTCGAAGCGCAGGACCAGTCGAAAGGGTTACGAGTTAGGACTTGGGAGATGCAGGAATTATTTCTGAATTATAAGACGAGGAAGAAAAAAAATACATATACTATTTTTGTTATTTTTCAAATCCAACAGGATACTTCAAATTTGGGCAAAGGTGGGCTATCCTCGGACTAATGGTGGATCAGCAGTCACACTTCAATTAAACTGATCTCGCTGCTAATAATAAATAAATATGAATATAATAACATTAATAATATATTTGTTTTCTTTCGGAGATAGGTGATAATGATACATAATGTATATTGAGAACTTTAGATATTAGTTAATTTTAATATATTATATTATATATATACCGGTTAATTTTAATACATGGAAAAACTAATATATCTTTTCATTTTGAAAAATAAATTTTGTCATAAATATATAATGGTCATTAATATTAAATATCTTAAGTTTTAAGCGGACATTTATAAAAATATAAAAATTGTAAACAAACGTTATATTTAAGTAATCAAATAATTACTCCATGAAATTTGAATCTATTAGCATCATCATCCTATTTTTTTTCCTTCTTTTATATTCTTGTAATTATTTTGTATCCTTAGTTTCCCTCCATGGACAATTAATATCAATGATTTGATCTAAAGGAAGAATATGCTAAAAAAATCTACTATCAATATCAACAAAAAATACTTTAATATAAATAATTACTTTTTACTACTATAGTCATTTAAAAAATAAAAATATTACATATATTACATGCATAAGCCAAATTAGAAACATGAGACAAGATGTGACATATTGAGGGAAGAAAAATTTTAGTCTAGACTCTACATTCTATATATAGTATATAATATGATGTAAGACTACAAGCAAAAATTGCCTAATCACATGTTTATACGAGAGGCTCTACATTGAATTGGAGTCATATAAGCATTTTTTTAATTTATAGTTTGTTTGAATTGAGGTATCTAAATTAAATTAAATTATATGTGTGCATATGAATGTAATACCTCCAATTTTTACTATCGAAAAATTTTGTTAAACACATGTTGCAAAAGTAAAAAATACTTAGAAAAATAGGATATTACCGCCGTACCTGACATATGTTAAAAGTTATTTGCCTACCCCATATCAGATACAAGGCTAAATCAATAAAACACTAAAATAGCATAATGCGCAAATAATAGTTTAATTGAAACAATTCCAACATATTTACAACAAGCAACCCTAATGGGTTCTGATTAAATCATTATAAAATACATACTAAAGGTACAGAACTATAAAGCATGGATTAAGGCATGAGGCCCAAAACACATACCATGGTCCTCCACGGACCCCATCAAAACCTTTCGAATGTCCTCGCTCACAAGCTCCGACCCAACTAAGGTAGGCCCTTTACTAACCATCCTCGAAGACTTGCACATGGTCCTCTACTCGTAGGAATGAGTAGATGACCGAGAAAACGGACACATCAGTACGCTACATACTGAGTAAGCCAAATTGTTACCTTAATGTACATAAGCATGCTAATTTATCATAATATACAACATGCATCATAGTAGGGATTTATGCATATAAGTAAGAGTGCATAACACATGCCATCATATTCAACATCATCCCAGTATAAACATCAAGCTTAGTATACTATAGCACTTTCACATAACCACTTGAATGAGAAATAGTATAGAATAGCCCAACAACCCCTAGGGTTATTTCTATTTATCCAGTTTCATTAAGATATGCCATCCATTTATTCATGTAAGATATAAGTCGATCACTATAATTAATGTTCTATACCATAACCAGTTAATCAAGTGGATAAACCAACTCAAACCATTTAGTTAACCATTTCATTACTTCCACTGCATAGCCAATTGTTAACCGTTCATTTGATGATCATTTATAATTATTATCTAGTATTTACTAACCATATTTTATTATTATCGAGCAATGGACTGTACACGACCCCATAGTCTCACATACCATGGAAGACTATCAAAAAGGAACATAAAGTCTAGGCCGAAGCCAATCACAAAGCGGACATAAGTCCAGGTTGAAGCCAATCACCACAATGGACATAATTCCGGGCCAAAGCCAACCACCTAGGTAACCAAACTCTTTAGTATTGATACCTCATAGTACATCATCAGTATATAGAGTAGGTAAGGAACTAGAACCTCTCAGAATCCCGCTCGAAGGCACCAAAAATGCTCGAAGGTAGACTAAATTTTGGTATCTAATTGAGGATCAGGCAACCCATACCCATACTCAACTCGACTTTATTTCTCTTTAAGTTATTAGTATTTTATTCATAAATATGGATGGTTATACAAGGCTCATACAAGCAACCAAGGTAAATTCCCATATTAAACTGTGTTAATCCTTTTATTTTTATTTTCCCAACCATGTGGGTTATCCAAGTGCCATTGGCCAAATTTAGTTATATCCACCGTATGTTTTAATTCATACCTTTACTAATTCTTATTACTCTTATCTCCATATTATCACTTATCATAAGTGAAGTACACCTTTATCCTTTGCATTACTTGTAATGTATGCCATAAGATATGGTTCATTGTAATCCCTTAATTAGGCAAATAACCATGCTACAATCTATATTTCATTCCATTAATAAATCATGGTATAGTTCCAAACATAACCCCCACGTACAACTAAACCATAAAGAAACAAATCATACAAACCAGTCGATCAGTTGCACCAACCAATTTATCGATTTAGGTCGACTAGTTGATGGATTTGAATCAGCCAAACTATGCTTTCATCAAATTGGTCGATCGGTTTGGGCAAGCCAATCGATTAGTTTAAGTAGAGAGCAAGACCAAGATTTTTGTAGGCGTACCAGTAGGTGGATTAGGTCAACCAGCTGACTATTCTAAGAACCAGTTGATTGATTTGCTCTAACATAGCATCAAACCACAATTTTCATACGAATTCTTACATAAAAATCATTTATAGTCATGCTAGGACATGTATCAACATCAAATAACACATTTCCAACCAAATTATCATGCACATCTCACCATAATGTCATCATAGCCTATTTTTTTAATTTACATGTTCTTTATTCAATTTATGTCATTTAAACTTGCAAATCAAGCATACACCTGCATTTCTTCATACCAACATGTATCGACCAACAAAAGATATCACCTTTCATGCGGGAACATATGCTAAACATTTTATGAGTAAGAATTACTTACTTGACGCAGGCTAAATACCTTTAAAAATAGAGTTTCCAAATATGTGAAAGCTTAAACTCTAAAAAGCTTGAATGTCAAAATCTTAACTTAGATATTATACCAAAACCTCATCAAATTTTGAAAAATAAAACAGAAAGAAACAAGGACATACTAGTGAGACAAAAATAGAGAAAGCTGAATTGGACCACTCAATATTTTCCCAAAATCTAACTCTGTCTTGCTTAATAATTGAAAAAGATGGAGCTAGAGATAGATTTAGTAGAGTGTGCAAAATAAATTGGCAAGTTCTCGAGTGTAGAAAGAAGAGAGGAGAATGTAGAACTTAGGAGAGTTTGGTGGCTAAAAGAAAGTGAATTGTAGGGATGATTGGGGCTATTTATAGCTAACCAGTTGAAGAGAAACATAGAGGGTTTAGAAGGTAACTCAAAAATACTATTATTGACCATTTGAATTTGATTAGAACGAACAGATTTATCTAAGATTTGCTGACCTAGTATCCCGAGCTCAATTGGTGACTATAAGGAACTTAGGCCAGAATTATCATACATGAATGAGGAAATAGGAGGTCACTAATGAATGTTCACTAATGGAAAAGAAAACCATTAAGTTGGATAACTTATCTAGACATATATTTGTTTCTCAACAAATAGAATTGAGTTTGTATAAGTTCCTCCATCTCTAAGCATGATGTAACTCTTAAATTAGGTTCCTATATGTGTGTATCTTATCTAATGAAATTTATCATGATCAATGAGTCTGGTTTTATACTTAGGACTCAAGAAAGTGATGTGCAACTCTCCTGTCCTTCGTAGTCCAAATCAAAGTGCGTACATTTTAGCTCTTATGATAAAGGTGGTTCCTAGGTTAACCACCAAACCTTGAATCCATTTATACCATCTTTATTAGTATTTCATTTAGACCATCCATTAGCATTTAACTTAACCATGGCACTAAGAGGGGAGTTTATCTAATCATAATATTAGGTGATTATCTTCTTAGGTGTGTGTGTCCCAGGTAATATCATGCAAAAATAATTTCCTAGGACTTTTGACAATAAAGGTAATGCATCCAGATGCGTACCACCTTGTTTACTAACAATAGGTACGCATCTTCATTTCCATCTCCACCAAAATGTTTTACAAAAAGGATATTGAAATGCCCTAAAATTATTTATTTTAGGAAATATAATTAAATAAGGATTTATCATGGAATTTATTTATTTATTTATTTATTTTATTTAGAATAGGAAGGATTTATTTAGGGCAAATTAATAAGAATTTATAAATATTTTTATAAAGGAAAAATTGGGCTTTTTGCTAATTAAAAAGGGAATTTAGGAGAAATATTTTTAAAAACCCTAAATTAGCCTAAAAAGGAAATTTAATATTATTTTAATTAAATATTTTATTCTTAATTCCCAAAATATTCTAATTTATTTATTTAAACCCAAACCACTTAAATTTTCCTTTTTCTTTTTCTTTCTTTTTCTTTCTTTTCTTCTTTTTCTTTTTCTCTTCTCCCTATTGGGCCTGGAGCGCGGCCCAATCCTTCCTCTTTTCTTTCCTTCTCCCGTGGCCCAGCGCCGCTCATTCTTTTCTTCCTTCTTCAGACACTGCATTTCATGCCTTTTATTCCCTGAGACGCCGCGTTTCATTTAAGGAAATTATAACCATTGCTAGCTGGCTAGTTCTTTCCTTTTCTTTCTTTTCCTCGGCTGCCTAGTTCAACCCTTCCTACTTCCTCCTTCAGCGTTCGCCATCGACCTGCGCCTTCGAACCTCCAAAAATGGCGTCGCCGGCCACACAAGTTTTGACCTGCCGTTTCTCCCCTCATTATATCCCTCTTGACTCGCATATTAGCTTGGTATAATCTTCTTCCCTTATCTCTCACTCATTTTCTCTCTTTTTCTTCGTGAATGTTCGACCAAACCATAATTTTTGTCAGCCGATTAACGTCGCCGGCCACCCCAAACCTAGCATCTAATACCCTCCTGCCGACCTCCAAAACCCTAGCATCCCATCTAAGCCCTATAAATACCCCTAGTGTGGGTGTTTTTGAAACCTGTTTCTCCCAAAACCCTAAGAGCTAACCGTGTGCCACCATGACTTCAGATGAGCCGTTCGCCGCCATTAGCCAACTTCGCCGCCACCTATGCCTCCCAAATTCTTCCCTGCACCGTAATCTAGCTAACTAAGCTCTCCACCTCCTTCAATTATTCTAGCACAAGCCACATTAGCCGTGCAAAGTTCCCTGTCCATCTCGAAAAATATTTTACCCCGCAACCTTTAAAACATTGTCTACCACCACATCCGCCACTTCTACTGCCTTCTGCACCACCCAAAAACTTCTACTATTTCTCCTCCACCAAACCATAACCTCCTTTTCCTTTTTCTCCTTCTCCTCCCCTCTTTTTCTTCATCTTTCCCCTTTTAGCCCTCTTTTCTGGCCACCGCCATGCACCACCACCGGTGCTATTCATCCCCGCCGACTTAAGGTGAAACCCTAGACCTTTTTAGCCCTTCTTTTCTATTTATTGTAATTTATTATGTTTTTATTCCAATTTTTAGCATTTATTCGAATATAATAATAATAATTATTATTTTTATTAGATGTAATATTATTGATAAATTTTGTTGGCAGGGTGGAGATTATTCTTGAATTAGATTGTTAGTTTCGAATTTTAGGAATTTATTTGAATTATTATAAGTTTATTATAATTATTAATACTATTACTAATATTATTATTATTAGTATAATTATTTTATTATTAATGTTAATTAGTTTAGGGGGTTGAGACCTTAAATTTTAATTAGGTCTCGTACCCTTGTATTTTTAGTACTATTATTATTATTTTTACTATTATTATTATTAATATTATTATTATTATTATCTTTATTATTTATAATATTATAAGTAATATATATTATTAATATTATTATTACTATTATTGAATAGTACTTTTATTATTTGAGGTAGGGTCGAAAGCCCACCTTGTAATTTTAGGATTATATTATTATTATTATTATTATTATTATTATTATTATTATTATTATTATTATTATTATTATTATTACTACTACTACTACTACTACTACTACTACTTTTATTATTATTATCTTTTCCAACATTATTTTGGTGAAGGGTAGAAACCCTTATATCACCTTTTGTTTTAAATTACATTAGTATTATTATTAGTATTTTAGTAGTATTTTGTATAGTTAATTCTAGTATAGTATTATTTTAATTAAAAACCCAGTCTTAGGATAAGTTAGTATCTAATAGTATTTTTAGGAGGGAACCTAATTCTAGTATTTTTTTCCCATAATAGGTGAGCCCAGTCAAAGCCCTCAAGAGGTATAGGAGCGTGCTCCAAGACCGGTGACATTTTAGGTAAGGGGTGCTAAGGCCATTTGTGTAATATGTGATTTATATGCCATGCATGCCATGTGATATGATTTATTGTGTATTTCATGTGTATATTTTATAACTATTATGAATGCAACATGACATGGAAGTTGAGGTGTGTTTTGTGTAAATAATTGTGGCATAAGAATGATGTGTATAAATGTGTTATTATTATGGTATGATGTGGCCTTGAGACATGCATGATGGGGTTTTGCATGGAGTTGCATGATGTTAGGGTTTTGCATGGAGTTGCATGGTGTTAGGGTTTTGCATGGAGTAGTGGTTGCATGGTGGTATAGGGTTTGCGTGGTGGTATTAATGTTGCATGGTGGCATTAGGGTTTGCATGATGGAGCTAGGGTTTGCATGGGAGTTAGGGTTTACATGGGTGCTAGGGGATGTTATGATTAACTATAGTGGTGGTGGTTAACTAGGGTTGGAGTGGTTAACCCGAGTCGAAGAGTAAACATGGTAGGAGTCTAACTTGCATGTATTGGTATTGATCTCCGAATAAGATACTTAAAATATTAATTACATAAAGCGGAAGATGTTGAGCCGGACCCAGACCGATCCACTGGCATAATAGTGGCCACGTACTGCGGTAGCTTAGAGACCGATCCACCGACGTATAATAGTGGTAGAGTATGTTACCCTAGTGACCAATCCACTGGCTAAAATAGCGAGGGATCCCGAGCTCAACAAACTAAACCATATATGTTGTTAAGATGTGGGAAGACACTAATGACTTACAGTGGAACACCGTGTGAGAAGGGGCCAGACCGATCCACCGGCATATAATAGTGGTAGGACATGTACCCTAAGTGACCAATCCACCGGCTATAATAGTGGCCAAGAGCAAAAGTGCCCTGGAGACCAATCCACCGGTAAAAATAGTGGGGTTCTTGTACTCGTATGGACTTGATAAAGAGCATGGTGTAAAAATAAATTTGATAAAGGATTGATGAAGTAAATAATCTGATCTGTATTGAATCATGGCATTTCACCTGAGCATTCATGTTATCTTGTGTTATTATGATTAAATTCTATGCTCCTTTATTATTATGCATTGGTTGTGTAAATTTTGTATGCTGGTCTTAGTGCTCGGTTACCTTACTCAGTACATAGCGTACTGATCACTCGTTTCACGAGTGCTGCTCATTCCCACGAGCAGAAGGCCTGTTTGACCTATTGCAGGTACGAGACGCTTATTTCGATGCTATTGATGTCTATAGGACATCAGGTGGGGCCGAGTGATTGTGGGCTAGATCGGTTCCTGGAGTGGTGTGGTTGTTTTCCTTTTGAGATTATTATTCAAGTTACCTTTTTATTATGTTTGAGTTTGTAGAAACACTTTTATTAATGTTGTTAATTTATTCTCTGAAAAACAATAGCTAGTATTTCAAATTATATAAAGACTTACACGTACTCTGATTTCAAATTATGAGTTGTTTTTCCTAGCCTTAGCACTTGGTACTAGAACGGTAGGAGTGAACCGGTCTGGTACTAAGTGTGGCAGTAACATCCCTAGAAGTTACGGTTTTAATTTATAAGTATTGTTTTAAAAAAAATGTATGTAAATTTTGGGGGTGTTACAGATATTCCAACATATTTGGTGTAGGCCATCATAATTTTTTTAAGATTGTTTTTAATAATTGATTCTTGTCCTCACTCAAGAATTGTGTCATATAAGTAAGTGGTATTATTTGTTCCCTAATCTATCTTACTAAAAGCATATTCATCAATACAAAAAAAAAGGATTTTTTTTAATTTAATCATCAAATGTTAGGTACCTATTAATGTATAGGGGATTAAAATAGAGGAGGGAGGCACTTGATTTTTTTTTGGGTATGCATCAAATTAAGTAGAAGTGGGCCAACATTCACAAAAATTGGTGCATACAAGTTATAATGACACGCATGAGTAGGTTGTGCACTTGACTTTGCAACCATTGGGTACGAAAGTGTGATTTGATCAATATAGTAGGGATTTTGGTGGAATGTGGCTTTAGTACATTTGTCTAACATCCTAGATTTTACTAGTGGAAAGTTTTATTTTTGTAAAAGCAATAATAATAAAATATCAGGTTATGCCATATCTAACATAGAAAAAGTACTTTTTATACCTAATATATGTCGAGTGTAAGGTTAAAAAGTAACTTTTACCTAGAGATAAATTATAGAAAATACTTGATCCAAAGACGATAAAATATTACTAAGTAGAGAGAAAGAGAAGAGAATAGATGTAAAATAAAATAGACGACTAAAAGTTTAGAGAGATCTATGCAATGATTGGGGGGTTGGCTCCTTATGAAAACCCATTATCCCAAACACATATTCCCTACATTCTTGAGGCGCATCCCATGATTTGCTTCCATTATATTAGCCTAGAACAGGGTTGACGCCGATGCCTAAGGAAAACGTATTGCCTTTTAAGGAAAGAGATAAATTATTTGGGAGATGTAGCATTATTTGTGAGTGTAAGAGGCTCCGTGTTTGTGTCTTGTGCATTAGTTGATAAGATCAACAAGAATTTTAAGTCTTACTACATATATTTCAATGATGATTGTATTTAGACAACTAGTGAAGAGATGATAAGATACTATGTCGGTTTGTACAACATGGAAGATGATACCATCCAATTATTTAACTGTATAATGTACATTAAGGATTCATAGAAGCTTTATATGTCATGGTTTATGTCCATGATATGACATTCTAGCTATTAATATGTTGTTTTGTTATTTGGATATAAACCACCTTTAAGGGGAAAATATGTTTTTAATTAATACTAGTCCATAATATCTAGTTTTGTCTTATGGTTTTATGTTTTCTATTTCATCCCTAAAATTTAGTCACGATTCTTATGTTATTTTTTTAGTGTAAATTTTAGGACAAAAACCATTTATAAGTTTTCAAGGGACAATCTATTACCCTAAAATCATTAGCTAGTATATATATATGATCCCTCTATTCTAGGTATACATGTGTCTTAAGAAGTGTTAAAATCCATGTATCCTCATACTAAACTAATTGATATTCATTTTTAATAATTTTCATAAAATATAATACTACAAGGTTTTGTGGCATATAATTCAAAACCGTTATACATTGTATATATCATGAAGTGGAGCATCACAGACCGCTAATTTTTTTCACTTTTTGTCTTGAAGGTTCTAGAATATCTTAGAGTTGTATAAACTCTAGTGGAATTGTGTAAAAGTTAATGTAATATTTTACAAATATTCTAGATGATGTAGAACTCTTTATATTTTCTAAATTTAGAAGAGTATAGAAAAGTTCTACAAGGAAGTCTCCAAAATTCTCAAGTAAGTGTTGGGTTTGCAAAAATTATAGAATCTTCTGTAGTTGAGGGAATGCCTAAGGGCCTCAACTATAAATAGGGGATCACCCCATTTTCTCCTATCATCTAAGACTTATAAGCACTCTCTATTTCTATAAATAAACACTCTCTTTTTACACACATAAATTTATCTCTTACTCCTTCAAGTTGTATTGGTGTTCTTATCCTTGTTTTTAGGCATGGTTTTGCCTAAGTGTTGGGAAAGGCTCACTTATTAAGAACTAAGGGAATTATTCAAGCTAAGTTTCACATAGGAAAGACTAAGGTAAAAATAGTTACCCCATGATATGTGGTATCAGAGCAATTGTTGGTGGTGAAGTATTGGTTACAAGGGACAGTGACCATGGAAAAATATGAGATGTTAAAGAATCCAAGTGACTCAACTGTGTCCCAAAAGGATCGAGGATGGTAAGGTGATAAGAGAAATAATACTAGGAAGGAAAATTCAATCTTTTGGGTAGAACAAGGGGAGAAATAGGTAGATGAGGTAGTGGAGAGACTTGATAGTTAGTATGAGTACTTTGGGGCAGACATTTGTGGTGACTTCCTTAGTGGACTCAACCATTTGTTAGAATAACTCTTAAAGGATATCACCATCCCAAAGGAAGAGTTTGGGACCATTAGGGAGGAGCATGGTATATTGAGAAGAGAGCTCAACTAATATAGGGATAGAGGTGATACTAGATCTAGGATTTGAGCCCTCGAACCGTCTAAGTATGGAGGTAATCAAGATACTAAGAAACTTAATAATTTCATTTGGATGGTACAGAAAAACTTGCATTATTCAATTATTGAGGATGGCACCAAAAATATTGACACTGCTACACTCTACCTAAAACATGATGCCATGTTATGGTGGAGACACCATAGTGATGAGATTAAAATAGGGGTGGTGGTTATTGTTACTTGGGAGGAATCCAAGAAGGAGATAAAGTCCCAGTTCTATATAGTGAACATAAATGTTTTTAGGTGACTACGGAGCTTAAACCATACTAGTACCATCAAGGACCACAACAGGGGCTACAACACCTTGATGCTTGAGATACCATACATGATGGAGAAGAATCGACTCCTCTACTTCATGGATGGAATACAAACATAGGCAAAGAAAGAGTTGAGGCATCATAAAATTTAATACCTTGATTTTTTCATAAAGAAGGCAAATCCCCTCATCGAGTTCCATAACGAGAAGAAGGATAAACCCAGGAAGGTGGCTAAATAAAGGTGGAGGAGGGAGCCCATAAAGAAGGAATCTCAACTAATTATAAGGGAAAGCATGTCAGGGAAAGGTTCAATCTAAGAAACAGGAGTGATTAATTTGATAAGGTGAGAACCTCTCCTTCGAGTATCATAAGAGAAAAAACTTTATGCTCTTATTATCTCCTTTGGAGAAGGAACGTCTGGTGAGAAGGAAGTGTATATGGGTTCTATGTAATTCCTCATGATGCAGGAGCATCTAATGATTCTCATATTCCTATTGATTCTCAAAGTAAGGAAGAATTAGCTTTCTTAATATTGGAGCCAATCATATTAAATTTTCTTGATAATATGTCTATTCTTGGTATTGAAAACAATTCAAGATATTCTTACAAGTATGTTACATAGTTGTAAGGAGAAGATGTTAACACACCTTAAGTGTACAAGCATTCAAAGCATGCAAGACTATGGCATACATGGGATGATACTTTACAACAAGAAGATATAGTGATGATTATCATTAATTGTATTAACTTGTTGTAAACCCAAGGTGTATTTTATGTAAGCTAGGGTTTGATGTAATTTCATGTATGTATCATAGTTGATTGTATGGCTTTGTAATAATAGCCATTAATATCATTTAGAAAATGATATTGTGATTAATATTAGGCATTATATGGGCTTAATTAAAGTAGGATAATTTAGCTTGAATTAAGGGAATAAACCAGATGGTTTAAGCTTAAATGTGTCGGCTACTCTCCCTCCCTATATATACCCTTGTACACGCATAAGTTGAGGAGAAGAAGATCATTTGAATAAAAATTACCAAGTTAGGAACTTGTTTGTCTCTCCTTTAGAGTAGTAGCTATCCAGAAGTGCCTGGCATTTCTTCCACATCCTTGTTTGAAGTTGAATGCAACTTCAGCCATTCAGACTCATTCACATTCCAACCTGAAATCTTAATTGAGTTTAATTCATCTAAACCGATTTGATTCTTACAATTTCAATACACCAATGCAGCTATCCATTGGTATTAGATCCTGCTTCCTTCCCTCCACTTTGATCCACATCACCTCAACTCACTAAAGGCCAAGGCTAGGGTGGAGTCTAAGGAGGTGGACAAGGAATTATAGTTGCAAAAGGAGGGAATCAAGTCATCTAATGCATTGATGTATGCCGAAGCTAAAGTAAAAGGCGGAGACACTAAACTTTATCATGGTGACTGTACTCCAACAAAGGTTATCTGGTCTTTAAATGTGTCTACTCCCTACAGGGTTTTTTGTTCCCAATTGCAGTAGATTACATACTAGACCAATGAGATCTATTAGAGGTTCTTGTATTTATCAATTACATGAAATAATTAAAGTGACCAGCAACCCTTGTGTTTTGTGCTGCTACACTAAATGTGTTCACTAAAATAGGTTCATGAATAGGTATTTTATGCGATGACACAAAACACATTCATGTTCATTCACACAATGAGCACCAAAGACAAGTTTCTTGCAAAGGGATTGGCTTAACCACTATACTTGGTTAAATTCCCAAGGTATAAATAGCATGTAAGTATTTTATTTTTACACTAAATCATACACATACCATATCCTAGTCCAAGAGACTTTATAAGAGTCAATGGATGGATTTATCATATATTAAGGTCAAGGACCATAAAACAAGGCCATATGAAACTTTTTAAAATTTCAATATTTATTATCAAAGTAAATGATTGAGGTTTGATTATCACTATATGCATATTCAACACTCTACCATTTTTAAAGCTAATTTGGTAATTTTATGTCTATTCATGGATATTTTTTTAAGCAAACCCAAAAATTATGATTAACTCTTACCAAATGTACTTATATTGATTAGAGGTAAAACTTTGAGTATCATAAACAACACATTGAACATATGAAAAACATTTTAAGTGTTCTTCATGAAAACTCAACCTTTCCAAACTTTGATCTTTTGTAACATAAGTTATACCAATCCAAAATATGACATATAATATATCAAATTTTAGGTAAAAACTCCCATGAATGTTAAGTTAAAATTAAGCAAAATTCAAGCTAAAATACCTAAAATGGTTGTAGGTAGAGACTCACAACCATGTGTAATCATTTGATAGCTTTACGCACTTATGGAAAAATAATCATAACTTTTTTTATATATTATTTTTAACATCCAAAAAATGTGTTGGAAACTAATAACATAGATATTTAATTTTTTGTAGCACGTTACATATTAATATAATACATGTGGTACATTTTTAAGGACAAATACACATCATAAATTATAGAAATGAACAAGACACTAGTTTCATAGTTTTGAATCTAATACTTTCACCAAAGCTTGAATACATCAAAATATACAAAAATCATGTTTTTAATAATTAAAATAAAATTATATACATGCATGAAGATGAGGAGTCATAACCAACTAAAATCAACTGAATGGAATATGATGAAGTGAACGTAAATTAGTGCCACATGAAGTGAATTTGGGAATAAAAATAAAGGTAATGATGAGAGAATATTCTCTCATGATTGGAGAAAATATTTTAGATTGATTTTGGGGAGATAAATGGCATGTAGATGAATTGAATGGAGTGATGTGTACATAGGATTGTTGCTAAGTTAGGTGAATTACTGTAGTTGAAGCAAAACATGTCATGCGCATATAATCATGACATGGAATAAGAATATTGCAAGAATATTTGTTAGCATATTTGATTCCTTTTAGTAAATGAATCATAAGTTGAGTCTTACACTTGATTTGGATCCATTTGAATGGATTTTATAAATCCTCCATAAGAGTAAAAGGCTTGGATTGAATCTAAAAATGATAAGATTGGATTTAGGTACCGAAAGTTAGTTAAATAAGTCAATAAATGATGAAATAAATATGGGTATAATAAAAATAATATGACATTATTTTAATTCATTTTTAACTTAAGTATATCAAACTATAATAATACCCAACGTTAAAAAAAAATTATATAATTTTAAAAGTTGTTTCATATCTTAAAATGCAATATGCACTAACTAGAATGAGACTTGTAGTCTTTCATCTCAAGCTCCATTTATGTGTAAATGAATAGGAGACTACAAAAAATCTAAGGAATATCAATACAAATGAATTAGAACGACTAAATAAAAGTTAAATACCTAGAAGTGGCTCAAGACATCTCAATAAAAGGTTGTGAGAAAAGATGCAAAAGGTGAAACTAATTGTTTTAGGATATTGATTAGGGCTTGAATTTGATGAAAATATATCAGTAAACCTTTATTTAACATAACTTACTCTTAATTAAAATTTTAAACATATATAGGAAATTTGGGTATTGCATTAGGCCTCCTGGTTGACTAGATCGCATTATATGCACACTAAAGTGGGGACTCACGAAAGTGAACATGTTGACGTTCATCATCTTCCTATCATTGAAAGACAAAATTATATCCACATGGAAGTGACTTCAAATTACCTACTTAAATTCCTCTCAAGTTTCCATTGATACTCCTATAAGTGCACAAGGACTATTCTAATGATCAGCTGCCACTGTCTTTCAGAATCTAAATCATCTTCAAGGTGGTCATTTATATCTTGGTAAAAAGAGATACTCATCTTCATCTTCATACCAAAAGAATCCTAAAACTTTGCCTAGAAGTGCAAAGGAAAATTTGAATGCTGAGTGGATACTATGTCGATAGGTGTACTGTCTCATCAAAATTCTTAATGTGGTAGGTACTTGCATTTGAGCCATCATAAGCTACAACACCAAAACCATGTTAAGAAAAAATAACTTAATAAGCACAAAAGACCACATCAAAACACAAATCAAGGCCACCTAAGCTGTGCATCATTTATTCCTCACAAGCTATTCCAAAATTTTAAATCAAAGAGAAGATTTTAAAGCATGTAGTATTGAGAAAACTTTGTCTCTAATCGAAACACATTGTTTAAGAACTAAAAAGCTCTAATACCAACTTGTAACACTCCAAAATTGACTAGAAAAATTTTCTTTTTGTGGAAGTATAATAATTAAATAATAGGTGTTACCATCATATCCAACATAGAAAAAATATTACCTGTACTCAATAAATTCCATATGTCAAGCTGTAAATAATAACTTAAAACTAGAATTATGATGTGGAAAACACTTGATCTTGGGTCAAAATATTACCAAACAAAAGTGATAAACTAATGAGAATAGGAGGTATGTACATATAATCAATGAGACAAGATTTGGGATATTACAACACTACACCCACAATCCAAAATATCTCTTTACCATAGGTAACTTGTTAAAGTACTAGTATCAACAACACATGTGAATAAAAGGGGCTTATTGAAATACCCCAAAAATCCTAATTTAAGAATTATGGCAGAATAATGATTTATTAGAAAAATTAAGGAAATAAATTATTTTATTTAATAAAGAGGAAACTAATTGAGGAAAATAAAGATAAATTAATAAATAAATTATTTAGAAAAATTTTGGACATTTTACTAATTAAGACGGAAGTTAAGGAAAATTTATCCAAAATAGCCTAATTAATCTAAAAATGAATTTAATTATTATACTTAAAATAATTATTATTAAAATTAAATATCTAAATTAAATATATAAATAAATAAAGACCAATATCCAACCCAATCATTTTATCAGTTTTCCTTTTCCTTTTTCTCCTTTCTTTTCCTTTTTCTTTCTTCCTCCTTTACTTATTTTTCCATCTTCCCCCCGGTTTGGGCCAGCTCGTCGGCCCAGATCACTCCCCTCCCCCGTCTCACGCGGCCCAACTTCCCCAGCCCTCCTGCGTTGCCCGTTTCCCCAGCCGGCCGAACCGCCCTCCTTCTTCTTCTTTTTCTTTTCTCCCCTGGACCGACTGGTCCTCCCCCTTTCCTTTTCCTCCTTCTTCCCCGACCTGCAGCACACCTGTAACTCGACCTGCAGCCTCCCTTCTACCGGCCACAACCGCACGCCGTCCAGCCTATTCTCTCTTCCCTCCCCTTTATTTTCTTACTTTTTTCGACCCCAATAAGCCCCATCTCTCCCCACCCCGCATGCCCATCTCTTTCCTTATTCTCTCCCCCTCCCCGATCCAACCTGCCATGGTAGGACTGCACCGCCTGCCACCGCCGGCCGGTGGTCCTGCCACACCTGCCCCGCTTGTCTTCTTCTCCTCTTGTCGTCTTCCCCCTCAATTGGCCTATACATACACTCTCGGGGCAGCCATAATTGAGCTCTCTTTTCCCGCAGCCTATAAAACTTGGCCATTCACCGCCGTCCAAACAGATCCCTGCCTCGCCGCCGTTAACGATCACCGCCGCAAAAGCCGCCCACCAAGGCCATCCCCACACTTCCCTCTACGAAACCAAACCACCACCACCCTCTAGTTTGCCCTGCACGAGCCGCCCTGGTCGTGCGAAATCGCCACCTCGAGCAGCCCCCTCCAGCCCCTTGCGCCGCCTTCTGCCGCCAATGCAGCCGCCACCAGCACCTCCTCCACCCTCCAAAACACCCAGTGAACCTCCCCCTACCTTCCCACAACTTCATCTCCCCCTGTCTCCCTCTCCTTCTACCTTCTCCATTTTTCCACCACCCTCCACCACCTTCGGCCGCCGCGCCAACCACCGTGCGCCGCCACTCCCAGCTACACCACCACCTTCATTCCACCCCTCTTCACCTGTTGCACCTTCCTCCACCTCAAACACCCCTTCCCTTCCTCTCCTTTAGCCTACATAGTAATCTTTCCACCTCTCTTCCTCCTCCACTGCCACCACGCGCCGCCGTCGGTTCCACCACTAACCCTAGGTGGTGCTCTAACCTCCTCAACCCCTAAACCTTTTTAGCACAAGTGATTAATAATTTTTACTAATATTAAGGGTATTATTATTGTTATTATCGTTATTATTACTATTATTATTATTATTATGGTTGGTATCATCATCATCATTATTATTATTATTATTATTATTATTATTATTATTATTATTATTATCTTTATCATTAGTTAATCTAACCTTAGAAACCCTTTTTATATAAGTGCTAACAATTTTTAGTAATATTAATAGTATTACCCTTATTATTATTATTAATGTTGTATTGTTAGTATTATTATTATTAGTATTAGTATTATTATTATTATTACTATTACTGCTACTATTATTATTATTATTATTGTTATTATTATTATTATTATGTATCACTCTTATTATCTAAACTAATTTCAGGAATATTTATAAATATGGTATTATTATATAGTATCTTTATCATTATTAATAATATTATCATTACTACTACTATTATTATGTCTATTATTAATATTATTATTTTCTTACTAGTACTAACTTGACCATTACCACTTTTATTATTAGTGTAAATATTGGGACTCTTATATTACTATTATTCTTTTCGATTGTTATCCTCTATTATGCTTAACATTATTACTATTACTATTATTATTATTATTATTACTACTACCACTACTACTTAACCTAACTTTATTCTATTATTATTGCTAATATTACTATTAGTATTTTTATTTTTATTATTAATGACATTATTATTATTATTTTTATTACTACTTAACCCAGATTTATTTTATTATTATTGTTATTATCACTATTATTATTACCATTATCATTATCATTATTTCCTTACTAATATTATTAATGGTAACCTTGTCCATCATTACTTTTATTTATTAATATAAACATTTGGACCCTTATATTATTATTATCATCATCATTTTGGTTACTATTGTCATCGTTATTGTTATTATTATTATACTTAACATTTTTATCATTATCATTATTATTATTATTATTGCTACTTTTATCACTATTAATGTTTTAAACCGAAGTTGGAGTACTATCATTTTGTCTTTAAAGAAGAAAAGTACTTAAGCCTTAGTATTTTACTATTTAATATTATAATGTCATTAATATTATTCCTAAATGCCTTTAGCACTCACATTGTTACTATAGTATCATTGTTAGTTATTGCTATTATTATTGTTATTATTTTATTACTATTATTGCGACAAAAACATTTAAACCCTTATGTTATTATTATTCAAAATATGACTTTTATCATTATTATCTTTAGGAATATTAGTACTTTGTTGGTATTGCAATTATTATATTATTATTCTAATCCTAACACTATAGTTAGCTTTAGTCTTAAAAATGTTAGGATTTCTAGCACTATAGGCATTAGCGTTACTATTATTAGTTTTATTATTATTATCACTACTTTACTAATAGTTAGCATGAATACTATTATTATAAGAATAAAGCTAACGGGTTTAATAATATAAGTGTAACAATAAATATTAAAATAAACATATTTTGACTAGTACTACTTAGTAGACTATTTTTTTAGGATAAAAACCCTAGTTTTCGTAATAATAATCCTAATCTTAGCCTAAAATAAGGGATGATGGTACTTTTGAGGGAAACTAATACTTAGTATTTTCCTTTTTATAGGTGAACCTAACCAAAACCCTAAGGAGTTGTAGGAGCATGCTCCAAGCCCGGCGTCGCTTTAGGTAAGGACGAAGCTAAGGCCCTTGTGTGATGTGTGACCTGTATGTTTTGAATGTTGTATATGCCATGCTATGTCGTGTATTATATGATTGTGGATAAATTGTCTTATGTGTAGCGCAGCTTGGAGATTGAGGTATGTTTGTATGTGTTTCCTATGACATGAGCATGACATGTATATGTATGATGTTTATGATGTGATATGATATGGCCCTCTAGGACATGCATGTTAGGATAACTAATAATATGAATTAGGAATATAAGGATGACAAGAAAGAAATGAGAAGCAAGTTCACTAAGGGGGATATGAGATTGACCTAAATACCTCATGATCTATGAGAGAAAATTTAGAGGAAGGAATGACCAAAATAAATGAGAGATGGGAACCATGCATGGGAGTCTTAAAATTTGCATGGGGACTTGGGTGTTTGCATGGGATGGCTAAATCTTGCATGGGGGTGAATCTTACGTGAGAAAAGTTGATTTAGGGTGTAAATAAGAGAATGGGAGAGTTGTGGAGTGATTGGAGACTTGGGATGAAAAATAGTACATAGGTTGGTGAAAGGGTGTACAAGTGTAATACCCCAAAAATTTCAAAAACCTATATTTTAATAAATAACTTTATTTGGAATAAAATTAGCTCATAAAATTATTTATTTTAATTATTTTATGGATTTTAGAGTATGTAAATTTGGATAAAAGTATTTAATAAATTAAAAATAAATATTTTGCTATTTATCATATTATTTTATTTAAATAATTTTCCAAACTAATATTTTACCAACTTTATCCTTTTTAAACTAAAATATTAGATTAAAATAAATTAAATTATTAAATTAAATAATTTACCAAGAATATTATACTTTATGATTTCATAAATTAAATTAAATTATTTTTCCTATTTTTCCATTCCCCTTTTTGCCCTTTTTCCCTTTTTCCTCTTTCTTCTTTTCTTTTTCTTTTTTTTTTCCTTCTTCCCTCGGGCTGCCTCGCCAGGCCAGCCCTCTCCCCTGCGCGTTTGGGCCAGGCTCGTTCCCCCAGCCCCTTCCTCTCCCACGCACGGCACACCCAAGCCCCCGTCCTGCCTTCTTCGCCTGAACCGCCCCTCTTTTTTTCTTTTCCTCCCTGGACAGCCGGCCCAGCCGCCCGCCATCCCTTTCTTCTTCTCCTTTCTTCCTTCTCCCATGCCCGACCTGCTCCCGTCGCTATGCCAGCCCTGCAACTGCGGCCGCCTGCCATCGCCACCTACCTCCCTCTCCCTCTCTCTCTCCCCCGTCATTTTCCTTCCCTTTTCGAGCCAAATCGGCCCTGGACCACAGCCCCGCATGCCCCTCTCCCTTTCCTTCTTCTTCCCTCTTTTCCCCTGCCAACCGACCAGCCCTGCAGCACCGATCGCCGCCAGCCCTGCCCCCTCTCTTCTCCCTCTTCAGCTCCCAAGCCCTTCATTTCCCCATTTTTTTGAGCCTCACCTCTTCATCCCGAGCCTCTTCTCTCTTTTCTCCTTCTCCATCCTTCTTTCCCCGGTTTTTGATCACCACCGCCCGCCGCCGCTCGAACCACCAAGCCCAACCCCTGCGCCGCCTTCTGCCACCGCCTACTACCACCCTGCACCACCACGCCGCCCCTCGAGCCCTACACTTCCTCCCTTCTCCTCCTCTTCCTTTTTCTCCCCAGTTTTTCCCCTTACCACCGAGCCACCTGCAATCGCCATTTCCGCCGCCGTCCAGCCACCTCTGCCGCCACCCAACCCACCGTTCGACACCCTGCAACCCCCTCTACAACCGCCATGCCTTAGTTGGCCGAAAACAACCCTTGCACCCCTCCATTTTTCCCTCTCCTTTTCCTTCCTTCACAACCCCTTCCCCTCAACCCTTCTCGGTAGCCAACTTCGCCGCCTTGCCGCTGCCGTCTCTACCGCCTTATGCCGCCGTGAAACCACCCTTAGCCTCCACCTACACCCCCTCTTCACTTCTGCACCATTCCCTTGCCTTGAAACCTCCCCCATCCACCTTTTTTTCTAGCCTAAAGACCCTAACTCGAAAATAACAAAATTTGCTCCCTTCACCCTCTTTGAGCCCTTTTCTCCCCATGGTTTTGCATGAAACTCACGCTGCTCATGCAGCGTGAGCTCCCCTTCATTTTAAAAATTATTTGGCTAATTTTTAAGGTATAATAGTATTTTATGTTAAGTGTTTGACTATTAAATAATTTTTTATAAAGTCTTATCCTTTTTAAAATCTTGTTTCTAACATAAATATGATGGATATTATTTTTAGGTGTTGAGTTGCTAATTATGCTTGGTAAGATTTGATATTTTGCAGGATTAAGGTAACCGTTAATCCTCCCTTAAATATATGGAAAAACGTATGCTAGCACATTAGGGGTTTAGTATGATTTTATGCATGGTTGGTGTGCTTAGCATGATATGTATATTGTTTCTTATATTGCTTGATAAAAAGGAAAAGCATGATAACTTTTGTGTCATATGTAGGTATGTTAATTAAGGAAGAAGTTGATTAATGATGGAAATGTGAAATGCTTGTCTATGATGTATTATGTTGCTAATGCATGAGTAATAATATTGTCTAAGGGTATTTTAGTAATTATACTTTTGAAGTATGTGATCTATATATGTAATTGCTAATGAGTATTATGTTGAATAATGACAAGTTGGTGGACTTTAATGATAGGAATGAAGTACTAATATCATTATTTTATGTAGTATTAGTAAATTCATAAAAATGGTGGATAAAGGGGTTGCATGGAAATTTTATAAGTGAAAAAGGGTATTTTAGTAATTTGTAAACAAAAGGGTATTTTGGTAATTTCAAAGGGAAAGGGTGAAATGATAATTTTATAAGGAAATGGATAAAATTGTAAGTTGGGAGAAAGAAGGGTATTATGGTCATTTTTCAAGTAAAAGGGCTATATGGTAATTTGACAAGTAAAAAGGGGTAAAGCGGTAATTTTGGAGTCAAGGGGCAATATGGTAATTTTATAAGTAAGTGGTAAGAATGGTAATTTTGGAAGTAGGGGTAAAATAGTAATTTTGGATGAAGGAGGGCATTATGGTAATTTTGTAAGTAAAAGGATTAATATGGTAATTTTGGAGGTAGAGGGGCAAAATAGTCATTTCATAAATAGATGGTAATATGGTAATTGTATAAGTGAATGGCGAAAAGGTAATTTATAAGTAAGGGATAATATGGTAATTTTGGAAAAGAATGGCAAAATGGTAATTTTGTAAGGAAAGATAAAAATGGTAATTTTTGGATATAAAAGGGGTGAAATAGTAATTTATAAAGTAAAAGGAGTATTATGGTAATTTACAAGCAAAAGGATAATATGGTAAAATTGGATGTAAGGGGTAAAATGGTAATTTTGTAAATAAAAGGATATCATGGTAAACTTGGGAGTAAGGGGTAACTTGGTAATTATGATAACGACAAAAGATAATTTAGTAATTAAATTATGATTGTAGAAGGGCAATTGGATAAGTATGATACTATAGAAGGGTAATTTAGTAAATTAACCAATTAAAGGGCATTATGGTAATTTTAATAATAGAGAAGGGTAATATAGTAATTATGATTATGAAGATGGGTAAATTAATATTTGTAATTATGAAGAAGGGTAATTTGGGATTTATGATAATTAAAAAGGGTAAATGGCAATTAAAATAATTGAGAGGGGTAAAATGGTAATTATGATAAAGGAGAAGGGCAATTTGGTAATTTAACCAACTAAAGGGGCAATTTGGTGACTTAGCCAATTAAATGATAAAGTGATAATTATTTAACCAACTAAAGGGGCAAAATAGTAATCATGATAATGAAGGAGGGTAATTTAGTAATTTATCCAACTCAAGGGCAATTTAGTAATTATAACAAAGGAGAAGGGCAACTTGGTAATATAACCAACCAAATGGGAAATATGATAAGTGTAGTAATTATGAGGGGTGAATGGTGATCTAAAAAGTGTAGAGGATAATTTGGTAATCTAAATTGGACAAGGGGTAATTTGGTAATTATGCAACCTTAAGGGTAATATGGTAATTTATCAAGTAAGGAATAGATACTTAGCAATTATATAAGTAAGGGGGTTAAAGAGTAATTTGTACCTAACATATTGTTATGATTGTGGAACATTATAATATAATTCAATAATGCGGATTAGCCAAGTAAGAGTGCTTGATAATTAGTATGGCCTTAATGATTTCTCTATGATATCCTGGATAATCATCTGAATAAGAAACGATTAATGATATCGAAACGATCGAAAGTGAATAAGTATCGGATTATCGTGCTTTTCGTGATCACCTTAATTAAGACACTATTACTTAAAGTGAAAGACCTCGAGATCGGGAATGGTGACTCCTTAGGGGTCGCTACCCTAAGGACGTGGTTTAGTCCACGATTATTCTGGTATTTGCTGGTGTGCCTTTGTGCCCCAGCCAGGCCCTATATCTTACTCTTTCTAGCTCTACGGACCTAGTTAGGGAGTATGCATACTTATGGATTAGGTGTCCTTGTCGGTAGGGTACTGAGTTAGCTTTATGCACCAGTACGACCAGGGTACCTTTGCATCCTTGGGTTCGTGGTTGAAGGGTACTGAGTAGCTGATATGCACCGGTACGACCGGTGTACCTTTGTGTCCTGGGTTATTGATCTCCTGTTCGAGGCAAATAAATATGATTGATGTGCTGATTAAAGAAAGGAAAGATACTATTATTGAAAGTGGAATATTAATGAGCCGGGCCCAGATGATTATGATATTGAGTACCGGTCCACCGGTTATAATAGTGGTCCAGGAGCGTGTTGCCCTGGTATGTGATATTGAGTACCGGTCCACCGGTTATAATAGTGGTCCAGGAGAGTGTTGCCCTGGTATGTGATATTGAGTACCGGTCCACCGGATATAATAGTGGTCCAGGAGCGTGTTGCCTTGGTATGTGGTTATGAGTACCGGTCCACCGGTTATAATAGTGGCCAGGAACGTTGTGCCCTGGATGATGATTTTATATATATTTCGGTCCACCTGCTAAAATAGTGGGGGTCCCGAGCTCAATAAAACCAGTATTGCATGTGAATAAAATTATGGAAAAATACTAATCACTTATAGTGGAACACCATGTGAGTCGGGGCCAGACCGGTCCACCGGCGATAATAGTGGTCAGAGGCGTTCTGCCTTGTGTGTTTACTTCCGGTCCACCGGGTATAATAGTGGGGTTCTCGTACTCACATGGATATAAATATGAGATTGATGGAATGATGATGGAATAATGGCTTAAGGCCTGATGTATTGATCTTACACTATGACATGGCTTAAGGCCCAAAATATCGATCATGACTTATAAATTTTTATGTATGTTATTGTTATGCATGCACCTCTCATTATGTATGTGTGTAGTTTGCATTATGTGCCGTATGCGGGCCTGTCCTTAAGTGTGGTATTAAAGGGTTACTCAGTATTGTAGTACTGAAGGGATTCCCTTTATGGGGCCCCCACCTATTCAATGGGCAGTGCCCTTGCAGGTCTTTTCAGGTGCTACTCAAGTGGGCTACGGGAAAGAGAGTAAGGAGTTATCCGGTATCGTTAGGGTTTTTCCTCTCTCTTTAAATTCCTGGTTTTAATGTTACGTTGTCACTGTAACCACCATTGGTGGATTTTATTCCTGTAAACGATTTGATGTGTCACTCTGATTTATGTATGTTGAATTGTATTTCATTTTCCTTTAGCCTTAACACTTAGTACTGGAACGGTATGAGTGAACCGGTCTGGTACTAAGTATGGCGGTAATACTCCCAAAGTTCACGTTTTATTTATTTGCTTCCGCTAATTTCCTTTTTAATTAACGAAATTTTTCAGTAGTGAATTTTCGGGGTGTTACAATAAGGGACCCGATTAAGGTTTTTGGGAGAAAGTGGAAATTTGGGAAGTACAAAGGTAAGAATGATTAAGGAAGGGTGGAGTATGGGTTAAGAGTGATTATTCATTTATATAAAATATGAGTATGGGTTTTCCATGTGAAAGAAGAGACTTTGGGATGAAAAGAGAGAGGTTACTTGTGAAAGAAGTAAGGTACTAGGGTTTGATGTGGCCAACTAGGGTTTTGTCGGTCACATGCGAAGTCAAGAGGTAAAGTGATACGCCTTGGGGTTTGACCTAATAAGGATGAGATGTGGGGCGAGGAACAAGTAATGGTAGAGTAAGTGAGAAGAAGTTGGGCCACATAGGTCCAATTAGGGTTTCCAAGGGGAAAACCCTAGAGGGTGAGAATAGGCGGGGTCGATGTCATAGGGTGTTGGGCTTAACCTATACTCTCAGGAGTTGGTCTTTCATCATGTGTGAGCGTAAGGGGGAATGGATGCCGGGGCGTGATAAGAGGTGCAGGAGTCTCAAAATATGGGACGGGCCCTCTTGAGAGAAAAGAAGTAGAACATCGATGACATGCATGTCAAGGGTGGAACGTTATCTAATAAGACACATATAAGAAACTAATCATGTAAAGTGAAAGATTATTGAGCCGAACCCAGACCGGTCTACCGGCAAATAATAGTGGCCAGGAGCTGGGGTGCCCTAGAGACCGTGCCACCGAACAATAATAGTGGTCAGGAGCGTTTTGCCCTGTATGATTTCCGGTCCACCGGCTATAATAGATGGGGTTTCGTTCTCAACAAACTAAAGTAAGTAAGCTAAGCCATGGGAAATACACTAAGTAATTATAGTGAAACACCATGTGAGTCGAGGCCAGACCGGTCCACCGGCAAATAATAGTGGCCAGGAGCGTTCTGCCCTGGAGACCGGTCCACCGGCGAATAATAGAGGTCAGGAGCGTTCTGCCCTGAGTGTATGTATTCAGGTCCACCGGCTATAATAGTGGGGTTCCCGCACTCACATGGACTATTAAAGAATATGTGTGGAATGAACATATTATTAAGGAGAATAAAGAATAAGTCACCGGGAAAGTAACCAGGCCTTATCATGTGTGTTATTGTATGTTGCCTATGTGCTTATCCTTGTGTCATGTGTTCTATGTGTTGGCCTTAGCACGTCTATTACCTTACTTAGTACGTAGCGTACTGATCACCCGTTTCATGGGTGCTGTTCATTCCCACAAGCAGAAGTCCCCTCTGAACTTGTGCAGGTAGGAGATGATGTCTTCGATGCCTACGATACCTACGAGAAATCGGGTGGGGCAGAGTGTTGAGACAAACCTGACCTGGGGATTGAGAGCGATTTGGCCGGACTCTATTGTTGTCATCGGATTTCATATTTCCATATTTAGCTGTATTTTGTACTACGCTTCACGTTTTGAAAATCGTACTCTTGAGTTGTAATCCTAAATCGTATTCTAACTTCTACTTGACTGATGTTTCGTTAATGATTTATGTTAAATTTCGACCCATGTTTTTAATGTTTCGCACTTAATGTTGATTGGATTTAGCCTTATCACTTAGTATTGGAACGGTAGGAGTGAACCGGTTTGGTACCTAGTGTGGCGGTAACGCCCCCGATTTTACGGTTTTATCTTTCGCTTCCGCTAAACCTTTTTTATTTAAACGAAATTTTTTAGTAGTAAATTTGGGGGTGTTACACTTATGCTCATGGGAATGAACAATTGTTCATAAAATTTTCACATTACTTGCATATGGAGTAATATGATTACTTCAATAGACATAGCATGATATACTCAACACACATTCAATATAGTGATCACATAAGAATATGTGTATGATAATAACAACAACAACATGGGATTATAAGTAATATGAATATTCTAGATATATAGCTTGACACACATATATCATGGTACTCTTAAAATAGAGCAAGCTATAACACACATTATAATCACTTTCATAACACAGGTTGAAACTTAGATTATAGACCATATTTATTTTTACTTAGTAATCATACAATTGAATTCTTATTCACATTGATACTAGGAATGATTAACAACATGAAGCTTCTTTTAGAGCATGTCACTTCTAGGGACCGATATTTTCTTTCAGGTGGAATAATTTACGACATAAAGCTCCTTCCAAGGTAATATGCTTATGGGGACCATAAAACTAGATACCTAATCCTTAAGTAAATGCGCCCTTATAAGTCAGTGGAATATGTTGGTATAGAGTAGAAATAGGGCCACTTTGGTTCTAATAGAGATAGGATAAATGATATATAGCTCCTTCTAAGGTATGATGCTCCTAGGGAGCACCATTATTTCTATTGGAACATATAAACTTTCTTGGTTTGAACAACGCTCTCTAATAAAGTTTATATTTAATTAGTGAATAAGGCTTTATTTTGGTGGTCCTTGATATCTACAAGAAGGCTCAATGATGAATAATGCTTCAACATCTTCAATTTTAATGGTTTTAAATTCTTTGATCATGAACTCTTCAATATTAAATTCTTCTATCTTTAGTTATTTGATATTTGTTCTTCAGTTTCTGATATTTGGTTTCAAAGTGCATGGGAATGTTATCTTTGGGTCTCTTTGTAATACCCATTTATGAAAATATATTTTTGTATAATATTTAAAGGAGAATGAATTTGAAAGGAATTGTAGTTTTTTTGTTCAAATCGAGGCAAGAATCAACTAGTATGATAAACTAATCAACTAGTGAATTGGGTATTTATTTTCTTGGTTCTAACTAATCAGTTGATTGGTCTACCAAACTAATATGCTGGTTATGCTGGAATAGTAATCTTTGTTCCATTTTGAACTCAATTCTCCTCTAAATCATCACCTAACTTTGTAGATCTATTATAATTTATTTATAAATGAATTTTAGGAAGTTATAGAATCTCATTAGTGACCATTTTCAAATTAAATTTAGCTTGACATGATTCCTAACACACAAAAAAAAACACCTTTTTAACCTTTTCCATACTTTGCACCTTGTATCTTCTCTCTCTTTTCCTTCTTTGTGGTTGTGTCATTTTAGGCATGTCAGCAGCTTGAAATCCCTCTTTTGGTTTCTCTTTTTTAGCCGGTTCAAGATCTTCTTGCACCTTTTTCCTTTTGCTACCACTCTAACCTTTCCTTTTTCACTTTTCTTCCCTTAATCAAGTGTCTAGCCTTCTCTTGTTCCTTTACCTTTCTAAGCTTGACTAATAACACCTCCTCCCTCTCATTATTGGTTCTTAAGTGATCCTTAAAAAGCATGGAACTATTTTTTCCTCTTTTACAAGTTAAGCTCAAAGTGTTATCCATATTCTTCTTTGCATTATCTTCTCTTTATACTTCCCTTCTTCTTTCTATTTTTTTCTTTTTATTTTAACATCTAAATGTATTTAACTTTTTCTTTACAGATGAGAAAGAATCTTGGGTGTTAGTGTGCTAGTAGATTGGTATTCTTTGTTTAAATACTTGATTCAAGGTTAAATTTGGCCACACCTTGTCAATGCAGGATAATGTGCTAAGTATTGTGTGTTTGGGTGTTTTCCAACATGAATCTATGATCAAATTCCATTTATGTTTAAAGCATGTTCAAGTGTTTTGGATGAATGAAATAATTATAAGAGCAAGATAAGCTTGGTTGATTTTCCATGAAAAAATATGAGTTGGTTATGGTAGGATTCTCAGATATTTTGAATGTTTAAGTCTTGGAACATGTTCTATGATTGTTATATTTATTTTTTGGAAATTTTCATGAAGTGTGAGTAAGTATCATTTTTTTTGGATTAAGTTTTAAAAAGTTTGAGTAAGTTGTATGTGTATTATCTAGGGGAACTGATCAACTGGTTGGACTCACTAGTTGATTGGTTAATTAGGAATGTTGGATGTAAGGATGGCAATGGGGTGGGTTAGGGACAAAGATTTCATCTCCATCCTCGAACCTAATAATCAAAACCATCCCCGAACCCACCCCAATCTCCATTTTTTTTCTTATCAAGGAATCCTCGACCCAATCCCCGTAGGGATCAAATCCCCATACCAGACCCGATTCCCAAACTATTTCCCATCCCTAATCATTCCCTGACCTTAAAACCCGACCCATCCCCAATAATCAATCTTTTTTTACAATATATTTTGATTTATATTCTATATAAAAAATTATATATATAATTTTTTAAAGCGAGTTGAGGGATGGGGACCCTAAACCCGTCCCCACCCCATCCCAAATAAGAATCCCTGAACCCAAACTATAATCCAATCCTCAAAATCTCTCCCCGAACTCAAACGAGGAATCCTTGACGAGGCCCCTAACCCATGAGAAAAATTACCATCTCTAGTTAGATGTTTAGTCTAGATTGGTTAAGCCATAGCGGTCAATTGGTTTACCTATTTTACATTATTATCCCTTGTTATGTTTCCCAAACTAGTCCACTTGTTTGTGGAACCATTTGATTAGTTTTTTTGGAATATTTGGCGGTATTTTTTTAGAGTTGACTTCTTGGTTTGACCTTTTACTTTCATGAATAATGAATAAATGAAAATGATTAGTTTAAGTGTGGATATATGGTTTGTATTTAAGTGTGGATTAGGTGGTGGTAAACAATCAACCTTTATTTAAGTTGTGATGGGTATCTATATTAGATCATTTGAAGGTTTTATTCCACCTTTAATTTGAGTTGCATGAAGTACCTATATTGTGTTAGCTAGTGGTAGAAAATCCACCTTTATTTAAGTTGCACCAACTATTTATATTGAGTCAGCCAGTGGTAGATAGTCCTCCTATATTAATTATGTGAGTTGTGGTAATTATTTATATTGGGTTGGTTAATGGTAGATATCCCCTTACATGAGTATAAAATTGGTAGGGTTATGGTACATGTTATTAATTATTTATGCATTTATGGGAATTATGAGTATGGATGGGTTCCTTCTTGAAGATTGCTGTGAATAACCTCTAATAGCATGACTGTATTTTTTGCATGCTTTAATTTATTTATTTCATTCCATAACCTATGTGTTACATGCTGCCTTTATAGGGGATGTCTTTTTAACTCGAGACATCAACGTACTAATATTGCACTTGCAAGTGGCTAATTGTATGTATCTGATGATGATGATGATGATGTTAAATTATATGATGACGTGCCTTAAAAAGAGTGAATATGTCTAGGTGAGGACTTATAGTAGGAGCTATTCGGTGGTGTTTTTGAGATCTTTTGTGATTTAAATATTTTGGATCCTCGTATTTCTGTTCCTTTTTTATTGTAGTTTGGGAGTTAGTACCTACAATAATTCATGTTATATTATATTGCTTAAGTTGTTTTCTCTATTTCATAACTTTTTTTTTAACTATTTTAGCCTGCACTTAGCATGAGAATGGTACAAAAATAATACATATGTTGAGAGTGGTTGTAACACCCATGTTTTGGTTTTTTCTTTCCCGAATATATATATATATTTTTAAAATAGATCAAAAATTTAGAGTGCTACAATTTAGTATCAAAGATTTTTATTTATATCATCTTTTTATGTCAAAGGATTCTACTCCAAATGGTTTGAAAACCATATTAACTTATGAGGATTCCGTTAAGGTAGTTTAGGTGGGATTTATGTGATTATGTGTTGGTAGTCTTATTCTACATCAAAGTAATAATTATTATCCTAATAAGGTTTTTGTTTTGCAACATGCAATGGTCCAAAACAATCTTCGTTCACATTTCAAATATGTGCATTTCACACATCTTGAGGAGTCATTTGTTTCCTTCGCAAAGTTTGCTCAATAATAGGCTTAGCAACCTCTAGTTCAACCACAACCTCCACCACCACCTTCGTATCTACCATAAAAGATAGCATATAATGAGGATTGGCTACATAGGGTTACCAGTTATCACCCTCATATGTACCATGGTAAGGAGGATCTAATTATTCTTGAAGGTGAGATTTAAGACCTCGACTAGATCTTCGAGGTGGTGTATTTCCCTAAGGCAAGGAGAACTAGAGTGACAACCTTTTCTTGTGAGGATTAGAAGAAGAATGGCAGATGGGTCATCGTGCTGAGGGAGGATTGCTTATGTCATGGAAGGACTTCAAGGCAACCTTATGCACTTACTTATATCCCAAGATCTTTAAGATAGATAAGATAAAGGAGTTTTTTATTGTGCACTCAAGGTATGATAACAATCATGGATCATTATGTATGATTTATGGAATTGTTGAGATTCTCTCATGATATTATTGCTAGCGCAATGTGACCATGTTCTACTTTAATAAAAGTTTGTCATTTAGTATTCAACGAATGATGGGAGCCATCATCTATAAATATTTGGCGACTATTTATGATAAGACATATGATACCTCTAGACTAGTTCAAGAGCAAATTTTGATGCTACACCAAAATCCTGCTCTTGGAATCTTAGGTGACGGTCCAAGAGCATATTATGTTCCAAAGGAATGTGATTTTGGTGACTATTCATTTGTATTTCTATATAGATATCACATTTGATACCTCTCAACTGGTCCAAGAGTAGCGTTTGATGCTCCAAGGGCATGTGATTTGGCGACTATTGATTTGTATTTCTACTTTTGTTGATAGAGCTAGTATTGTTCCTACTACTAGTGTTGTTGAATATGCCATGCTACCTTCTAGAGACTCTATTACCTACACAATATTGTTTTGTGATATCATACTAGATATGGACATATTAGGAAGGTATTAAGTGCCATTAACTTACGCTTGGCAATGTTCTTAGATGAAATTTGGATGTTATGGTCTCTTAATGGAGATGTAAGCCTAAGGCCATTGTGAAGGTTGTGTCCAGCCTCAACATTGATTCCTTGGTTCGAAGGGGTTGACCAATGTACTTGTGTAGAGTGCAATATCTAAATGCTAATGTCACAACTCTAGAGGAGATACCAATTGTGCGTAATGTTCCTAACGTATTCTCAAAGGAGATACCTTGTATGCCACTAATATGCAAGGTAGATTATACAATAAACATTTTTATGAGAGGGAAACTTGTGTCTATGACACCTTACTAGATGGAATTTGTAGAGATGAGAGAGCTCAAGGCTCAATTAGAGGATCTTTTGGCACATGGATATACAACTTAGTGTGTTGCCATAGGTAGAATTGGTTATGTTTATCTAGTTGAAGGACATTATTCTAAGATCGGGCATAGATTACAGAGGTTTGAATAAGCTAATAACGAAGAACCATTATATGTTGCTAAGGATTAATAATTTCTTTCACTAGCTCCAAAGGGTAATCATCTTCTCAAAGATCAATTTACGGTCAGGTTACCATTATCTCCATATTGTGAATTCTGACATTTTGAAGACTACTTTTTACACTTGATACATACAATATCAATTTAGAATGATGTCATTTGGGCTCAGTCAATGCACCAACCGTGTTCATGCTTATGATGAATTGGATTTTCCTACGGTACTTAGTTCAGTATGTTGTGGAATTCATTAATAGTTCGCAACCAAGAGGAGTATGAAAAACATATATGGATGATATTACCACTCCTTAGAAAGTATATACTTTATGCCAAACTCTCAAAGTGTGAGTTTTGGCTAGGAGAGGTTGTCTTTTGAGGCCATGTGATGTCTGCAACTTGAGTTTTAGTTGAACTAGCCAATATTCAAGTAGTGTAAGATCAGATATCCCTCACGAGTGTCACTGAGGTTCGCAACTTCTTAGGTTAGATAAGGTATTACAGATGGTTTGTGTAGGACTTTTCTATAGTGGCTTGTCCTTTGGCAAACCTCTCGAAGAGGATAACTAGTTTCTACTGAGACGAAAATTGTGAGTATACATTCCATGAGTAGAAACATTTTCTTACATTAGTGCTAATTTTAACTTTTCCTTTTGGTTCATATGGTTCTAAGGAATATAGTGATGCTTTGAACCAAAAACTAGGTTGTGTTGATGTAGCATGTGAGAGTAGGTTTTAATACTTCATGCTAGTTAAAGCTGCATAAGTAGAAATATTTGATGCATAATTTAGAGTTAGAAGTTGTGGTCTTCACCTTGAATATCTAGAGACATTATCTTTATGGGATCCAGTGTAAGTTCTATATTGACCATAAAAGACTCAAGTACATCTTCACTCAATAGGAGCTGAATATGAGGCATAGGAGATGGATTGAGTTGGTTAAGGACTATGATCTTGAGTTAACCTAACACGAGAGTAAAGCTAACATAGTGGCAGATAAGCCGAGTAGGAAGATGTTACATTCTCTGAGTTTTATGATTGTGGCAAGAAAGTTGTTAGAGGAGATGTGAGAGATAAATATTTAGCTAATTTTTTTGGTTGATCTAGATATAAAAATGAGTGCTTTAACAATCATGTCTACCGTATTCAATGAGACCCGAGTTAGATAATCGAAGGATGTTAAGTTTGAGCGGATCTTACGGAAGATGCAAGATTGTAAAGTAATAGATTTTTAAATTCACAGTGATGGTAGAATCAGATATAGAGGCCTATGTTGTGTGCCCTAAAATTGAACTTAACTGAAGCATTGTATCATGGAGGAGGGACAATGTATAATTATTCCATCTACTTGGGATGGTATAAGTTATATAAGGACCCGAGGCACTTCTATTGGTGGATTCACATGAAGTGAGAGATTGTTGGCTTTATATTCCACTGTTTGATTTATTAGAAGGTTAAGATTAGGCACCGCAAACCTGTAGGACATGTGGAGCCCTAGGATGTTCCTTTTTGGAAGTGAGATTTGATCTCTATGGATTTTTTTTTTGTGGTTTGCCAAAGACTTGAAGTGGTTATGATATGATTTTGGTCGTCATCTACCTATTGATTAAATCGAAAGTCTTTATTTTGATGAAGTTAACCTAAAGTACATATTAGTTGGCCAGTTACATGAGATTTGTGGTAAATCCTCACAATACACTTACCGACATAATCTCTAATCATGATTTGAGATTATTTTCACACTTCTAGGAGGAAATTTGTAAAAGGCTATGGGCATAAGATTGAGGATGAATACCACCTTCCACCTAGGTGCAAATGGTCAGATGGAGAGGTTTATTCAAACTATAGAGGATGTGTTGTGGTCTTACATCATGGACTTTTAGGGAAATTGGGAGGATAGATTCCATTTGGTGGAGTTATCCTACAATAATAGTTATCATGACAGCATTGGGATGGCACTGTTTAAGGTACTCTATAGATGGAAGTGTAAGATTCCATTGTGCTAGAATGACATTAATGAGACTATTGTGCTTGGTCTCGAGATGATTGAGGAGACAACTCAATGGTTCAGGTTGATTTAAGATAGAATGAGGGTAGCTCAAGATAGGATAAATAGCTATCTTGATATGAGATGGAGATTGGATAGATGTGAGGTTGTCAATAGAGTTTTGTTGAGGATTTTTACTACTAAGGGTGTAAAGAGATTTGGAAAGAGTGGAAAGATTAGCATGCTGTACATTAAGCAATATAAGATGCTAGAGAAAGTTGTTGACGTAGCCTACCGTTTAGCATTGCAAGTGGAGCTAGCCCACATCAACACCATATTCCATGTGTGTAACTAAAAAAGTATGGTATAGATCTATCACATATGATTTGACCTAACAAGATTGATCTTGATTAGTCATTTACCTATAAGGAGAGACCTTTGAGGATATTTAGCACCAAGATGAGGTATATGTGATCAAGGTCTATACCAATGGTGAAGATCCTATGGAGTCACCATGGAGTTGAGAAGACTACCTTGGAGACAGAGGCGGTGATGTAGAGTCTTCTTCCTGAGTTCTTTGTAAATGGTGCATTTCTCTTAGATTAGGGTTTTCCTTTAATATAGACAATGCACCTTTGACTGTGTTAGTTTTCTTAACGATTGGTTTTAGCTAATCACAAGTGTTTTCCTAACATTTTATTTTGGTTTTGACTTCAGAGACAAAGTCTATTTTTAAGGGGGATAGTGATGCAACACTATATTGTTCTCAATTTTCATAACCATCATGCCATGCCTACATTAAACTATCAAAATAGTAATTAGCCATGCATTTATAATGCAACATAGAAGGCTGTTATTAGTGAAAATCATTGTCTATAGTTCAATAAGGACTAAAGGTAAGATGTTGGATGAAAATTGTGGGTTAAAATCACCGTCTATATGAAACTATTGATGGTGGTTTAAAACTACAACCACATTCAATAGTCTTCTATAAGGCACCATTTTTATTTTCTTTATTATTATAAATGAATGTATTTTTGAACCATCATCTATGTCATTTTTTGTAGCAGTGATAGTTGCAAATTGTCAAACAAATGTTTGAAACAATAAAGAAATTTCACAAAAATAAAAATAAAAAATATGTATGATTCCTTTATCTAGAATGCAACTTACTATAAATTGAGTTTGAAGAACTTACAGCGAGTTTTCTGTTGAGAGATTTGAACTTGAGATTAGTTGACTGAGTTAATATCTTAAGAAACCGTTAGAAGAAAGTAACAAGCGAGAAAGAAGGTGATAACACAACACCATGGAACCGGTTGCACGATATAGCTAGCTATTCTCAAGCTAGTAGGTTGAATGGTCAGATTCAGGGTCTTCACTAGTGTTACTTGTACTAGTTAGGCTGTGAAGGGATCGATCTCATATAAGGCTTTGGACCTTGAGCTGTAACACCCCCATTTTTAATGCTAAAAATTTTCGTTTTGCGGAAGCGATAATTACAAAATCCATGGGTGTTACCGCCACACTCAGTATAAGTCTGGCATCCTCTACCGTTCTTATACTGAGTGCTAAGGCTAAAATATTACTTTACTTAAATAATATTAAAACAGAGGCAGGATAGAATTTCATTACAAATTACATTGTCCTGAATAGATACAAAAAGATCAGGCAAGAGTTGTAATGTAACAAAAGAGAAATAGCAGGGGACTTAAGAGTCCAAGAAATATCCGGACCAAAAGAAGTCAAGGCGAACACCGGATAGTCCTAACTCTCAACCCTCTATTTGAAGTCGTCAGACCCTACCCTCAAAGTAATCCTGCAAAGTAGCGACTGGCGTGGAATAGGCAGGGGACCATGAAACGGAACCCGTCAGTACTACGGTACTGAATAACCCTTTATACCAAACTAATATGAAAAATAGCATGGAACACATACAAGGCATACGACTAACAGGTATAAGACATTTAAGTATTCATACGAGGATTGATAAACAATAATCATTTAGACAATCAATTTCTATTAAAGCTACATGCTACTCATTTTTATTTGTCTAAAACAACCGACAGCTTACCAGACTAACATGTCAAAGGTATTCTCAGAAGTAATGATTAGAACCTAAACTCCAGCATAACAATTATAACATCAGCAGCATGACTCATATCTCAGCATAACTCCCAACCAAATTTATAACATCACAAGTGTATTAACAGGTAAGCTATAACATAATCCACAACATCAAAAGTATACTTACAGGTAGAATATGATAAAATACATAACATCACTTGGGTACTTACAGACACAGAATAATATTATCCGTAATCCCACAGGTACACTTACAGGTATAGTAAATTAAAATACAAAACATCAACGGTATATTTATAGATATAGTATAACAATATACATAACATCACAGGCATACTTATAGACATAATACCCACACACGTAGGCCCGCAGGCTACTACTTAAGCCACAGGTAGGCACAACAGCCACTACCAACCCAGTCCAATACCCAATAATAATCCTTCCAATCAAAACATATTATTTCCATTTTTATTTACTCGAGGGGGATACAATAATAACCCGGAGACATAACAGTACACCGGTCATATCGGCGCACAAGGCAACACGATACCCTCCAACCATCCAACCCAGAGGCATAACAGCACTCTGGTCATACTGATGCACAAGGCACACAGTACCCTCCTCACCTCGGACACCTAATCCTTAAGTATCGATACCCCCTATAGGGCCCGTAGGTCACCTATAGAGTAGACTAGGGTCTTACTGGGGCACAACCGGCACACCAGAAACCCAAACAAATCGAGGACTCCTACCTCGTCTCTAGGATAGCTACCCCTAGAGAGAAACCATTCCCAAACTCGAGGTCTTTCACTTTACGTATTAGTGTTTTTATAAAGCGATCACAGATAACACACATTACACATTTATTCTCATTTCCATACTTATTCATTTTCCCTTTATTTTCAATTATCCAAGTCAACCCTACGGTCAACGGTATAAAGAAAAGTCAAAATCAATACTAAGGTCAACCTACCCAAAAGTTTAAGGCCATCCTATATCCAATTATTCACATTTGGGCGTTAGGCTGAAAATGACCAAAATGCCCTTGAAGCTCATAATTATCAGATTAGTATTCCATTTAAATACTAAGTCCATCTTATTTATTAATCTATCATGAAAAGGCTAAAATGATTAATCTAATTATTTATTATATGATTTAAATCATCAATCATGTTAAAAGACCATTTTGCCCCTACATAGATTTCGGCACATGAATTTCTATCATAAACTTTTGAAATGTACAAAACACATGATCATAAAATCAACAACAGATAATACATGTTAGACATGATTTTCAGAATAAATATCATAATACACAAAAATGACTAAATTGCCCCTAGGGCACACATTCCTAATAATTATTTCACAATTATATCTAAACATGCTAAACTAATAATTATATACATAATTATTATACCAAACATTCTCCCGTCATTATAATTATTTTTAAGTCATACTTTAATACCCGAAATATTTTATATCAGATAGCATGCTCGTTTTTATCCGTTTTCATAATAATAATAATTAACACATAATTATATTGAAATAAATCATGCTAAACATATTTCATACACCAAAAACCCTAATGTATTATCATGCAATTTTTATCATTTTAGTAGAGTATAACGGTTACCTGAAATCCAGCAAAAACGTAAAATTAGCGATATCCACTAAAATGTATTAGGTCCTGCAAATTAAACTTTCGTACCTAAAAATAATACCACAAATACAGAATTAATATCTATCAAATAAAATAATAATTATAGTATAAAAATATTTATTTTTCTAAAATGACCAAAATACCCTTACAATTAATATTGGTACAAAAACTTTATTCAAACCACTACGCAACTCACGCTGCATGCAGCGTGAGTCACACACGAGGGGAAGGGGGCACGGCTGACTGGGCGAGAGGGTCGGTTGGGCAAGGCAGGGGAAGGGAGAGGGTGGCAGTGGCGGTGGCTGGCCGGCGGTGGCCGGTGGAGACTGGCGGCTGGTTGGCTACGGTGGTGGTTGGCGCTGCGTGGAGGCTGGGCTAGTTGTGGCTGCAGGAGAAAGAGAAAGGAAAAGGAGGGACGGTGGAGAAGGTGGGGTGGCTCGGTGGTGGATGCAGGGCTGGTAGAAGTGCAGGGGGATGATGGTGGGGGTGCTGCGGTGGTGTTTGGGTGGGAGGAAAAATCGAACAAAAGAGGGGGAGCGACGGGGGCTGGTGCTGCGAGGTGGCTGCGGGAGAGGGTGTTGCGGTCGGGGAAGGGCGCAAGGTCTGGGTGATGGGTTGGACGCTGCAGGCTTGGGCGACGGGGTGGTGGGCTGCTGGGATGAAGGGAGGAGGTGGCAGGGCTGTGTTCTGCGACGGGGAGGGGTGATTACATGGGGGCTGTTTGGTTGGGAAGACCAGCGATGAGAAGAGAGGGAGAAGGTGGCTGGGGAGGCCAAACAAAACCGACGGGGAGGGGGCTGGCTGGTTGGACGGGGCTGCGGCTGCTGGGGCTGATCGAACAAGACAGGGGGAAGGGCTGGGAAAGGTTGAGGAGTGTATGTGTGTGTTATATGCAGAGAGGGAGTCTGGGAGGAATAGTGTTGTGTGTGCGTCGTGTGTGTGCGTGGTGTTTTGGGCCGAAAGTGTGGGGGACTGTTTGGGGTAGAGTGTGCGAGGGTGTGGCGTGTATGTATGTATATAAATGCAGAGGGAGACAGGGATATTATTTACGGGAAAGAGACAGCAAGGGAGAGGGAGAGAGGAAAAAGAAAAAAAATATATATTATAATTATATATATAAATATTATTTTAAATTTAGTCCGAATAAATTAAAATATCGGATAGAAAAATAATCTGATTTAAGATAGATTTAAATAAAATAAAAAGGATAAACATAATCAGGAATAAATTTTAGAAATTTATTTCGGGTTACGAGTCGCGGTTATTAATAAAATAATTCAGATAAGATTTACGAATAAAACTAGGATTAAAATAAGGAATCGGTTTCTATCAACTTTTTAGCCTAATTATTTTTATATCTAAGTCATTGAAATAATAATAATAATAATAATAATAATAATAATAATAATAATAATAATAATAATAATAATAATAATAATAATAATAATACGTTTAATACTCAACCTCCTAAATTAATAATTTTAACCAATCATACGTAATTATAAATTTTAATTAAGATTTCCTAAAAACGGGGTATTACATATAAGGCTTTGGACCTTGAGCAGACTAACTAGTTGGTCAAATTGGGTTTGATATGTTCAACTTTAGCCTCCACAATTCCAAATTTATAAATTAGCCTTGCATAATTAATTATAGATCTACCATTTTAATCCTGCATGGTTCGATGAATATTTTTTTTTTTAAAAAAATACAGCATGCAAAAGTAGGTGCAGCTTAAGGTGAAGATTTTAAAATTATAACCGCATGTTCGGTTACAATATCTATAAACTACATTTTTTGTATAAAAAAAATACAAAAAAATGTTATAAAGTATCATGATGTGATCCAAAGTCAGTGGAGCTTCATAAGCGTAGGAATCAACGTTAGATAAACAGCTCGCCATCCCTCGTTCGTTGGATGCGCCATGTCCCAAAAGAAAGCATCTCTTGGATCCGAGCAAACCGTGTACAATTTATTCCCCTCGTCATCAACGCTTCCACATGATGAATTTAAACTTACACCCACACAACACGGCACCAATGGATTCTCAAAATTCGGACCCCCTGCACGTGATTTTGCATGTAGCTACGTATGAGATGATACTACATAATTAGAAAAACAAGTAAGCCCACATGCACGCAAGTATAATTAATGAGACGGACTAACTGTGCATGCATCGGAGGCCTAACTAATACACCATATCGATCGACCACCGACCTGGAAGTGGCTGTTGATTTTGTAAGATCTTTGAGAACGACTCGTACAAATTTAGAATGATGAAAGGGGTGTCGTCGTCGGGATGGCGGCTTTGGCACTCCTTGTTCAACTTTGCCACCGCTTGGTGCAACAATCTGTTGTGTAATTTAACAGCATCGTTGTACGCGGTGTTGCACTCTTGGAAAGGTTTGAGGGAATCTGCGGTGGCTAAAGGCAGACACCCCAAGGTCTCCATTGCAGTAACAAACACCTTCTTAATCCCCAATCTGTATATGCGTTTTAGGTTTAGGGTAAGTTGTTTCACAACTTTTGGGATAAATGCCGGTAAACCCTACAAGGAAAAAAGAATATACTCATATATAGCTTTTCTTTAGAGAGTAGTATTAAACAGTAATTACTGACATTTTATCCTATTAAAAGTAGTTTTTGAAACATTAAAAATCACCTCAAAATTGGCACCTCCAAAAAGGTACTGGTAATAATCGTTCCCAGCAAGGCTGACTAGAGCTACAGAGTACTTGAGATCAGAAGATTTGCAGACAGTGGGCTCATTTAAAAGCTGTTGGAAGAGATCAATCTGGATACTCATGTTTGGAACTGAAGTTAGAATTGTATTAAATACACCTGCTCCTCCAAAAGCAAAGTTCACTCCGTATTTCATCTCGTTTGGTGTATGTCTTCTCAATCTATAAGCGATAGGAGTCTCGATTCTCAAGAATGATGCTGCACAGAAGAAAAACATAATGCATGCGATGCTGTTTAAATGCTAGCTTGAAGAAACACGGACGATACGTAATGTAAGATACACTATTAATAGTACTAGTACATCAAAATTTAATTGGCGTACATTTAATTGGTATAAACTACAAATAATTGTTCATCTTATGCTCCATTTGGTTCATAGAAAATTTTAAAGAAAAAAAGAAAATAAAAAAGTGATTTTTGTGTTTGGTTTAGATAAGATAATAAAATAAAAAATAGTAAGGAATAAAATTACTAAAGATTAACTATATAATTTTCTTTGAAAAAAGTTTAAAGGAAAGTATTTTGATTTTAATTTTTTTCTTTTCAACTTTCTTAGAACCAAATAGAGCATAAAAGTCATTCAATGGAATAAGAAAAGAAGAAGAAGAAGTGAACATTAAATATATACACCGGCCTTTTTTTTTTATAAAAAAAGAATGGTGTGTATCAATGAGTTGACTTGGCTTAATGAAATTAACATCTTTACTTTATTTCAATCAATGATTTTTTTTTCATCTAAAAATAATACTATACAACAATAAAAATTACTTCCTCTATATTTAACAGACAATCACTGCATATTTTAAAAATAAAAATTGATAATTAATACATATTAATAAATAATATAATAAAAATATTTTTTTAATAAGAATATAGCAATTATATTTTTATATTATATTTTGAAAAAAAATAATGATATCAAAATTTATCGTCAAAATATATGGTGACAATTTTTTTAGGTACAAATAGAGTACGTTATTTGAAATAAATGCTATTAAGTTCCCTAAATGATGTATGGACGTTCTTCGAAGTAAAAAAAAAATGCTCTATTGTTTATTCCGGATAAAAAATCAGTTAACTTTTCCAAAATTTCAAATTTAATAGTATTTTTTCAATTAAGAGAAAGCCCAAAAGTAATTTTTTTTATTAAAAAAAATTAGAATTCCATTCAAAACATTCGTTCATTTAGATGTACTTAACTCATACATCCACGTTCTAAGGATAAGATGTTACTTATTTTTGCCCGGCCAGGTCTTGTACCCATTGGAACATAGATTTTGAGGAGCCTGACCAAAGAGTACTGAATGCGAGAAATCAAAGTGGCACAAAAGAAGGGGATTGAGACAAATTATTTATAATAATAATAATAACTTAACTAACTCACCAATATAATCAGTCAAAACACGACCGTCAGAAAAACGGCCGGCTGGTTTACCAGGAAATGTGATGCCGGATGGTTTCTTCCATGATAAAGAGCTAGCATCACTGTTGCCAGTATCAGCAAATGAGTCTCCAAATACGAACAGCTTGGTTGGTTTTCTCCCTGTGCCGCCGTAATTATGGAACGTTGACCCTTGTACAACCTGCCTACCTGCCCCAATATATATCACAAATACCCAAATGAATGGTTTATAGGTTTGATATCCGGCAATAAATTTCAAATAACCAAATAATCAAGTGTTCGGTAAAAAGTCTTAGATGTCTAATATTTTAGACATCTAAAATTTCGGATCGGATCGGATCAAACTATAAGTAATCAATTAAAATTTTAGAATTGATAATAACATGTGATAATGATTTGATCCTAGTCTTAAATTACACAATATCATACTAACAATTTTAAATATCCAATAATAGTTAAATATATATATATATATAAGAGTGTGTGTGTGATTACATATAATAAAATGCCATGAAAAATAAATAATTTTTAAAATATATATGTATACAATTTATTGGATTGGATATCCAATTTATCTAACTTTTTATTGATGGATTGATTATTTGATTTTAAAAAATTAAATCAATTATTTAAGTTTACGGATCAAATCATTTTGAATATTGGATTGATTTGTCAAATTTTGATTCACAAGAACAATCCTATCCAACATATACAATGCATAGTATGAAACATGTATCTATAATGCTACATGACAAACACTTCGTGGAAGGAGATTCGAAATCTTTAGACCAAACATTCATTTGTATTTATCATTAATCTAACACCTAATCGATATATCAGACCTTGAGGAAATATAGACACTTAAGCTACTTTTGATGCAAGGATGCATAATCTTGAATTAATTTGATGAGATGAAAGAACGACATACCATTTATGAGAAGAAAACCCAAGAGGCAGCATAAGGTCAACGATTGGGTATGTATGCCCATTTTACTTCCCATATAAGAAGATCAGAGCGATCAGGAGTTGGTAGACTATGGGATATGGGGGTGATAGAAAGCAATTATACTAGCACCTTGGCTTTATATAGATGCTCTCTATTCTAATTAACAATTAATTAGTTGCATAATATGATTAGAAAAACAAAGGAGGGGCGGCTTTTTTCTACGTATTTATGTAACATACAATAATTGAGTCAAATCTTTACTCCAATGAAAACATAGATAGACTATCATCGTACGTAACAAACAGTATTTATTCATATGAAGTCAAAACTCATGAAAAATGTTATTTAAAAGAATTCAAGTCCACAAAGAAATATCATCAAGGAGTCGAAAAACTTGGTTCCAGCTAATTACTACCTGTCTATCAATTTTAAACATTCGGTTTTCTGCCCTCGGTATTATTCGTGGCATATAGAATAAGAAATAGATTGTATTTATAATATTTATGTTATATAAGTTCTTATTATTTATTTTCTTCATTTTATTTGGTTGAAAGTATCATGAAGTTATTGATACAAGCAAGAACCATTTTTATTTCGCTTATGAAATAGCTAGTTTTTGATTTATAGGGGAGATATATATGGCGGGGTATAAATAACTATATAAACATCATAATTATCAAAAAGGTATACAATACAAAGAAAGAGAAGTTGAAACTTAGCACTTCTAGTACCCATAATCTTAGTCTTAATTACTAAACTATGATCCTAGTTATAAGTATGGCTATAAATGATGTGAGCTGAGCTAATTTTCTCTCCACTCGGCTCGAGCTTAGTTTGTTTAAAGATTTTAGGGCCCAAGCCTCCCTTTCAATTCTACAAAACAATAGTTATAATCAGCATTATAAGTAACATAATTATCATAGTAGCTGATATAATCACTCTAGAAATACACCTAACTATCTTTGTAGGAAACACAACACACATATAAATATATATAATAACTATAGTAGTTGACATGATCATCATAGAAATAAACATAAGAACATCACTAGCACACATAATCCTTATAGAAATAGACATTACATAGCGGTAAATCTAATCACCACATAAATATATATACAATCACCCTAGCAATCAACACAATCGCCACAATAAATTGCAAAATCAACTTGGAAAAAGTACATCATAACCACTGTATCACCATATAGTGCTACAATGCTCTATCAAATAATAATAATAATAATAATAATAATAATAATAATAATAATAATAATAATAAAACATAAACACCAATGCCTCTATGGTAAGAGTAATCTTTCAATTTGTTTAGAATCTTTAAAATTAAGTTACCTTTATTTTAGGCTATTAAAAATACATAAAAAAAATATAGCATGTTAAATATCAATTCAATTATGGTGAAATTTTAGTACAAAATTGGAAAAACAAAAAGACATATTTTTTCTGCATCAAACAGAGAAAAATATCACCAACATTAGACTAGTCTTTCACCATGGAATATTCTAAAAAAGGCTAATGTATATATATTAAATTTTCTCTTTTTCTTATTCCATTGGGTGACTTTAAGGATGAAAAGTTATTTGTTGTCCTATTTAATTATTATAAGTATTTCATATCAATTAAATATCAATGAAGTTTTCATATGTTTTACACTACATATTATCTATGTTTCTTTAAGCTAGAGTTTAAAGAAAATAACATTCATGTTACTATTAATTGTGTTTTTATTAGCATTTTTTTTCTTGATAAACAAAACTCCCATCACTTATAAATTGAGAAAATATATGCTAAACAAGATGAAATATGGAGTGAACTTTGCTTTTGGAGGAGCATGTCTATTTAATACTATTTTAACTTTAGTTCCAAACATGACTATCTCACTAATATAAAAATCAAAATAGACGACAAAACATACACTGTTTTTATACTAAAAACAATTGTATATAACTTTTCCAGTAAAAAGAAAAGCATGGGAGATTCAAGGAGCTTTATTTTTAGTGACATTGAGTATGGTTACAAGAATACAACTACCATCTAAAGCTATACAATAATTTTTAGGCTTTTAATAGTGGTTATAAGTTAAAATCGTCATATAATATAAATCAAGATGTTTTTTCTCTCCAATTTTTAGGGTATAGAAGGTAGTTTTTACTTATAGGTGGTGTCTATACTCGTTGGGATTTCTATTTTTTTTTCATTCTTTAATTTTTAACTTATAACCTAGCTAGAATGACTTTTTTAACTATATCATTTACATAAACTTAAAGAGATGTTGCACAAACTAGTTTTTTTCTTTATATTCCACCATTATTTCTTCGTCCACCTCCTCTTACTTCTTCTCCACCAATCAACTCAGTAGTTGCTTCAGCCAACTAGCCTTTTTCTTCTTCTTTTTTCATCATTGTTATTCCCTTAGAGGCTTGAATTTTTCATCTTTATTCTTTTTTATTGTTGACATGAATAATATATATTACTTATTTTTACCGGCTTTTGTTGATTAATATGTTAATGCACTTCTTTATTTTTGTTATGTCATGTGTTTTATATATTTCCATAAGTGTAGATTTAATATTGTTGTTGTTGTTGTTGTTGTTGTTGTTGTTGTTGTTGTTGTTGTTATTGCATTGTATGAAAAACCCTCGAGTTGTTTGTTATATATGTACACTATTCTATTTACTTTTTATAAACGTTTGTTCTATGAATAATTATTATAGTTATTCCTAAATTATTCTACTCAACTTTGTTTTTAATATATGATATTATGGATTGATCATGGGTATACTCTAGTATATTGTCTAGAAAATATAAAATTTGTAGTTGAGTATGTCATGGATCTTTTGATGAGGATCCACACATTTAAAAAGGTAAGGGTATTAAAAGTGACTTTTTTTTAAAAAAAAAAGTATAAGAAGTTAGTTCCAATAGGTAATTGGAAGAAAATGACAATATTCTCTGACCTTCCTTAGTTGAATAACTTATATATGCGATATTGTCTTAATGCTATGTACAATGAGAAGAATATATATAATAGTAAAATTAGAACACTTTTAAACGTATCAAAAAAGACCGAGGATGAAATCAATGCTAGGTTAGACCTCAATAAGATAGGTATAAAAATATAATTACATCTACAAAAAGTGGGGAATATATATTTTTTTTTAATTTTCCTGCATGTTATACTCTTTGTAAAATATAGAAGATTTCTTTGTGTGAGTGTCTAAATGGGGTGAATGTTCCAATAGGATATTCATCAAACATCAAGAGCCTTATTTTAATAAAAGATTTGAAGTTAGTGGGCATGAAATCATATAATCATCATATTCTCATTCAAGATTTGTCGTTGTTAGCTATACACTCAACTTCTTTGCCCAAAAGATGATGGATTAAAAAGGATGGATTCTCTTACCAATTAAGTGGTGGAACACTCAAACTTTGCTTGAGAAAATATGAGAACTTTTCTCAAGTACATCACTTTTGTAGTGACTCTCACTTTCTTTCTTTTTGTAGACGATTGCTCGTTTTGCTTGTGATGATCTAAGCCTTCCCAAAGACCCCTATTTATAATAGTAGAAGGGGATAACCCATAAGCCATAGGATGACTCTTACAATGCTCTCCTATTAATTTGAGCCAATGAACCTTATTTACTTGTACATGGTGAAATGTACTAGTCGTCTCCAAATTCCCAAGAGGTCCAAAGTATTAATTATCTTTAGAACTCTAATACGCATTCATCATCCCCATTATTATTATTATTATTTTATTATTACTATTATTATTATTATTGTGTTGGGAAACCCCCTTAATTAAGGAGGGACCCCAACACTCAGCCTCCCCAACCTGGAAACTTTGAGACTCGGCAGCGTTTGTTGTAGGAAATACATGGTCTATATTAGGGTCTTTGTACTAAAAATACCCAAGCATAAGCATTTGGTTGTGGCCTTATACGAGTTTGGTTGGTCCTTGTGGCTTGCTACGCCGGGCGATGATGCCTGGATTACAGTCGAACTAGGGAACAGATACTTTTTCGCAGCCGATGTCCCCTATTGGAATGGTCTTTTGCTCATCATGTACAATGATAGTGCATTGGCGTACTGAGATATCATGAGCAAAGGAGAGAGCCCGGTGATCAAGTGATTCGACTACATACCATGTCCTGAACAGCTAAACGTTTACTCGAGGAGGAATAAGTTAAAAATGGTAGAATCATTAGGAAGAATAAGTTAAAAATGGTAGAATCATTAGATAATCTTTTTCTGATTCACAGATATAGACACAAAACTTATGTTTCTAGACATAAATATCAGCACCATTATAAGGTTAAAACTACGAAATTTGAAGTCTACATGCTTACAAAGGAGTCGAAAGCAACGAATTCTTTGGGGGACATGGCATTATTCGTGAGTGCAAGAGGCTCCATGTCTGTTTCTTGTTCGTCAGCTGATAAGGTGAATGAGAATTTCATTCCCAACTGTATATATTTCAATGACGACGAGAGTCGGATGCGAAGTTGGACAGGGGACGGGTTAAAAAGATACGACGTGGGTTTATACAACATGGAAGACAACACCATCCAATTGTTTTATAGGGTACACTACGATAAGCATTCACCGAATCTTCACCCGTCATGGTTCATGCCCGGGATACGGTAGTCGTCCAAGCTAAGAATATGTCGTCTGACTGTCCAGGTAAACCACCTTTGGGCAAAGTAATAATTCCTTAGATTTTACAACGCTGTAGTTCGTAATATATAGTCCGCTCGTAGTTCTTCCTTGTATACTTAATTATTTTACTCGCTCTGCAGACTTTCTTTGGGGGGGGGGTCCATCCCTAGTTCTTCTGTAATTTGATGGTGTGAAGTTAAAAATACAAAAAAAAAAAAACATTTTTATGTTTCTAAAAGCAGTTTATAAGGCTGAAATCCTAGGAAGAATTTGTCACCCATCTCATTGACCAGAACTAAATAATACATACTTCCTTTGCTACGGTGGAGCGTTAAAGTCCATATCCTCGGGTCAATACTCGATACTCTTTTTTTTTTCATGATAATTTTTATTGAAGACAATAGTATAAGATTGAAAATACAAAATTTAGTTTATGATAATCGATAAAAAGTCTCATATGGTAAAACAAAATTTAAAACTCTAAGGTAAGGTGACCTATGATCCCTATATTTGTTTGTTATAGTTACTGAGTATCTCAACAAAGCCCTATGGAATTGTGGAAAATTTATGAATTTAAAGTTCATCCAAAGTGCAATAAGTGAAAGCTAATTAACCTAATTTTTGTTGATGATCTGTTGTTGTTTATCCGATGAGATATCAACTCAATAATGGCCTTAATGAACACTTTTAGCCACTTCTCGACGCTCTCTGGATTGAAACTTAATGTGCTAAAAAGCATTAATTTTTCTTTTATGGAGGCAAAGTAACTGCAGAAACTAAGCTAGCTCTCTAATTGGCACTTCATCTTCAAACAGGAGATCTCCTAGTAAAGTATCTAGTGGTACCATTACTTGGATCTACCTTGAGAAAGCAACACTACAAACCTTTACTGGAGAAGATTGCTGGAAAACTCAATCAATAGCAAAATAAAATGCTTAGCTATGTGGGAAGATTTCAACTTGTTAATTCTATTCTTATGGGAATGCAAGCCTATTAGAGCCTCCTTTTCATGCTCCCAAAGCAGGTTCTTCATGATATCAATGTTGTTTGTCGATCTTTCCTTTAGAAAGGAGTGGAAACCTCTCACAAAAGCCCTGTTGCATGGGAAACAATATGGACCCCAGAGGAGGAAGGGGGCTTTGATATCATAAATATACAATGGTGGAACCTCGCAACCATTAGAAAACAACTTTGGTCAATTATGTAGGACAAAGAAGTGTTATGGATCATATGGATCCATGCATACTACATAAAGGGCCAAGATTTATGGAGCATCATTTCACCTGCAAGTGCATCGTGGATCTTTAAGAAGATCATGGAGACAAGACCAGTATTTCAACCTCTCTTTGATCCAGTTCACATTCAAAAAATATGCTTCAAGACAAGAGAGTATAGCATTTCAAAAACCTACCACCTATTATGCCCTAGGAAAACAAAAGTTCCTTGGTACAATATGGTATGGAACAAAATTTCACCACCCGGACATTAATTTCTTCTTTGGTTAGCTATTTGTGGCAAGTTGTTTACAAGAGAGAATATAACACATGGGTTTTAGCACAACTTCCACATGTGAATTATGCCTATAGCAAGACGATACACTTGCACATCTCTTCTTTGAGTGTGTATTCTCGAGGTCAATATGACTTTCTCTCATGGAAAAACCAAGAAGTATACAACATCTACTTATATGGGACAAAGTTACTCGATGGCTCATAAAAGGAATAAGGGGACCAAGAATTCGTAAAAATTTCTTTCGAGCATTGACAGTGGGAGAAGCATATCATATATGCTAAGAAAGAAATAAAAGAATTTTCCAAAGAAATACATAATCTCCAACTCAGATCACAAAAACCATTGTACAAGAAATGGCAACGAAAGTTGAATTTTTTTCACCAATGTAAATCTTATAGGGATCTTATTAGCATAGTAGATGCTCTAGCATAAAGTTTGATTAATTTTTTTTAGTGATATGAAACTTTTGAAAAGGAGAAACTTTTTTTTATCTCCTTTTCAAAGTAATATACCATTTACTTACTTATCAAAAAAATTAAACATTTTACCTCTTAATTATGATTATGAGACGGAGGGAGTATTAAATCTTCTACCTTCCTTAAGAGTCTGTTTGGTTTGAAGAAAATTAAGTGGAAAGAAAAATGTAGAGGAAAGAAAATGAAAGAAATTTATTTTCTTTCCTTTATTTGGTTGTTGGAGAAAATTTCGTGGAAAATTGAAATCTTGGAAAATATTTTTAGTGTTTGGTATATAGAAAGAAAATTCTAAGAAAAGTTAAATGTTATTATTTAAATATTATTATACATTTAATGTTATTAAAAATATTATATTGATATATAAAAAATTACATAAAATTTCTAAAAAATTTATTAAAACTCCATAAAATCAATACTTGTTTCAAATTTTTTTTATAGAACTATTCTAAAATATTACATGAATAACTTACAATAATTTAAAAAAAAAGTATAAAAAAATCCAAACCTGATAACAAAACATATATTTATGTCCGTATATATATACTCAAATCTAATGCATATTTTTTATATTTATATTCGTATATAGTAAATAAAATTGTTTTGAGTTTTTTATTAGATTTACACATTCTTTCTTTGTTCAAAGTCAATGTTTCTACTAATACCATACACACTATGCACACAAAGCTTAAAAACGCCTCCTTAAATATTGTGGAAGGTAGGAAAGAGTAATTATAACTATTGTGTGAACTCATAATTTTTTAAAAAATATTTATAAAATATTAATAACATTCTAAAATTTCTACTAATGAAAGATAGAGTAAGCAGAAATGAAATAAAATAAACCATCCTACTTTACTCACCAATGTATATATCAAGATCTCCAAAACAAAAAAACAATGTGCATTGTCAATTCATAGTTACTAGTTACTAATTAAACAAGTCAAAATGGTACATTAACATCATCAAAAATGTCATAACCGAATTCCAAACAAAACCATATGGCTCTATCCTCGGGTGGAAGACCAAGAAATGTACGAACATCACTGATATTTGTTGCAAGCTTCGTATATATTTCTATGGCTGGAACTTTCTTTAACCCTTATACCTTTTTAAGCTCATAATATAGCTCATAAAATTACGTGGATTTCCTCTATCAAGAGCTGTTGCAACTGCATACATCCCTTGTTTTAAAGTCTTCATCTCCTCTGATACATAATCTCTCAACTTTCTTTTCTTTGTGGCTCTTGATCCAGATGCACCGGCCAAAGGAGAGGTTACCTCATTATGTTGCTCTTGCTCAGTGCTTCAATGATCAGCTATTGTTCCTTCATGTTCTTGCCTCTCTAATCGCATACGTCTTTCTTTCGGACCAATGGACAAACTTCCAGTTGCTCGATCCTTGCCAAATAAAATATCTAGCCTATTATAATTTTGAATAGGCTTATAGCGAAGCGGTTTGGTATCAGGATGAGCCTGTAAAAAAATATTAATTACACAAATTTAGAAACAATAATAATTATCAATGACAATAAGAATAAGAAGGTTTCAGACTTACCAATATATATCTTTCCCAAACTATTGCATCAGCTTCCTCCATTTGAGTAGATTGATTAAAACCAAATCCACTCACTTGCAAAACTAGTGATGCTAAGGCATAATTCTTCTTGAGGGTCTTAATTCAGTTCTTTATATGGCTAACCGAGCAACCAAGCCCAAACTGAACACTAACTCCTTTAGCAACGTTAGTGTATGCTGTTCTTGAAAATGGGCCACCTATTTTTTGACCCAAGTGCATTTGATCAGTAAATAAATCTATCAAAAATGTATCCATGTCTTCATCCCAAGTTAAGTTTTTCTTCTCATTTGATGGTGTGTCACCACCAATGGGTTCCTGCACAAAAAATTGTAAACCATGGATAAAATCATAACTTATTACATAATCAATAAGACAAATAATATAAAAACTTATATAAGAATTTTGATGTTAAGTACAATTTCATTTAATACAAATTTTTCCATATGTGAATTTAACAATAATGATATCTCTACCATTAGCTATTTAAATTATCTCTCCACATTGAAGTTGCAATTCCATCTCTTAATTGCTTGGCTTCTTCACACTCTTCTGCTAAACTTGATGGTGCAACATCTGCTTGAGTGTTAACAATTCTTATCTCACTATCAACTTCTAAAATTAATCTTTAATTTGGATCTACTCCCATGAGATAATTATGTAAAATACATCTAGCTAAAACCATATCTGCTTGAGTTTGAACAGGATAGAATGGTTCAGTTCCACTTCCTAATATTGGAAAACGTTTTTTCAGAACACCAAATGCCCTCTCAATAACATTTCTTAAGGAAGCATGCCTTAGATTGAAAAGCTCCCTTACATTCTGAGGGTGTTGAATGCTATATTCCTTCAGATGGTATCGAATACCGTGATATGGTGTAATAAATCCCGTCTTAAATTGAAAACCCTCATCGCCTAAGTAAAATTTACCTAATGGCACTACCAATCTATCCATATCTCTACATAAAGCATTATTTAGTATCCTTGAATCAGATGCCGACCCTTCCCATCCCGACAACACATATAAAAACTTCAAGTCAAAAGAGCAAGCAGCTAACACATTTTGTGTCGGAAAATCCTTTCTACCACGATATCTTTGTACCACATTATTTGGTACTTTCACACGAAAGTGTGATCCATCGATTGCTCCAACACAATCCTGTGTAAAAATGTTAAAAAATTTTATTTAAAAAAATTCAAGTTGTAATGTGTACTTAGTCATTTATTTTATAATATCATGACATTTACCTTAAAATATGGCCAAAATTTTGAGTTACTTGATATTTCATGAGGGCAGCGAGATCCATCGGATTGTTGCAAAAAGATGTCTTCTAAAGAAATGATAGCATTCAACACTTGATGAAAATGTCGGCTTACTGTTTCACCAAACGGCCAGAAGTCTAATTTTACCAACCAATTTCTCCTATTATGACTTATAATATTGAGAAACATGGTCACCCTCTCCTCTACGCAGCTAGAATGAGTATCACTCAGTCTTCCAAAATCCCTCAATATTGATACATGTCTAGCAAAAGCCTCTTTCCCCATCCTCAACTGGTTATGACAATCATCGTCTTTTTCCAATGTAAGTCGATCTAAAAAAGCTTGTCACTTATAATCTCCCAATTGAGAAATATCCCTATCAACATAATTATTAGGAAAAATCAATGATAATAAACTAGCATCATATGCTCCATAGGTGACCACATATGTTGCTGTCCATCTTCTTAATTTGTCCCACTCCTCTAATGAATTAGTCTAATATTAAATGATCAAAAAAAAGAAAAACGTTTGAGAAAATGAACCATATATGTTAATTGAGAAATGCATGTGGATTATTGAATACTTGAATGAAATATACTTAGCTTGTTGTGGTCGCAAAATATAAAATATTCTCATAATACATTTCATAAAATATGCATAAAACCCAATAAGATACTTACATCAGTATTTTCTTCATATTCCATGGTATCATTTGTAGCAAATTGATGGTTTGTCAGCAGATTTCTCCACTCTTGGAATCCTAATCTTGACATTGGATTTGATTCCTCACTAGTAGCCTTGATACATAAAAAATGAACAAAATCAACAAATGATATATATAGATTTATATATATAGATATACATATATGACATATTGAACACATGTTCATATTATACACATGTAATGCAAGGGAAGATTAAATGGGAAATGAATTACACTTTCCATTTGTGTGTGTGTGCTCAGTTGAAAAGTGAGGTCAGTAGAGTTAGTATAGAGAACTGGAGGAGCCATGGAACATTCCAACATTCTTTGGATGATTGTGTATTTTTATTTTTATATATCAAAATTAGTACTATATGAGACCCTTCTAATTTGCATGAGACCTTGTTTTATACTAACTACTACTATTTTGACATTGGTGTGGTATTAGGAGTACATATTTTTCTTTTTTCTCTTTTTATTTATAGATAGCTTAGTAAAAGTAGTAAAATAAATATACTATAAATCAACAGTTATGAACACAAGGGTAATTTGGATCTAGGAATTTCAAATTTCGCTCATCCGATCGATCGAGACCACGACGGTCCTCTATATACCTAACTATTACTATAAGTTAGTAATAGTTAGGTATATAGTAATAGTAATACTCTATGTAGATTTCTGTGTCTGTCTTGTGTTCCTCGGACTTCACTAACTTCAGGATTATGGTCTTGGCATTAAAACATTGGTGCTACAGATTTGCTTGTATTGGATTTTGAGCTAACCGTATTATTCCCAAGTCAATTTGATGGAATAGCAAAGAGATATGAAGGAGACTTTCACATTTCATACTTTTTTCCTTAAGCTATTGCCTAGTTATTAAGTCAGCAGTTAGCTATGTCTTTTGGCATTTAAAACCATTCCAGTTTGGAGTAGATTGTAGTTGATAGTAGTATACTAAGTCACATTTGGGTATTATTTAGTGGTATGTCAGTAGCAGTAAGCAATAGAAACAACTGAATTTGAATCCTGAAAGGTCATGGTGACCTCATCTCTAGTAGCTTGTGAGCTAGTGAGACTATTTCTAAAACAACCCATTATATGTGAGTTAGTTTGTTATCCAAATTGTGTTGCTTGCCCTTGAAGCAGATGTGTTTCATCCTACAATTGAGTTGTGATGTATTAGTTTCATGTGGAATGATCTGGTTTTAAGCTTTCTCAAGTATTTAATTAATCAGGGACAAAGAGATTGAGCGCTTGAACTTTGAGTAATATAACTGCATGTACACATTCATGAAAATGTGTTGTGAATTCAACTCATCTATTTTAGGGGCCATTGGAAAGAAAGCTTTGTTTTTGAACATTGTAGCATGCTAGTTTGTCAAAGTGTATTATTAAGATCTTGGATAAGTGTTACCAGGAAAAGGAAAAGCTGATGCACATAAGTGCATAAAAAAAAGCATTAGTTATTTATTTAGTGTTATTGGGAGACCATGCTGACTTTTTGAGAGGCCTCGTTGATTTGGTGAATTCAAATATTACTAGACTTCTATTTCTTAAATCGTCTCACATTCCCTAAATTAATGCAGAATTTATCCAGAGGTAGTGGATGAAGATTTGCTGCTACAGAAAACAAGTCTATGGATTTAAGGAACATGAGAAGACCATCATCATCTGTTGTAGGAGGCTTACCCCCACTAGGGAGGTAAGAGCCACTAGTCTTCCCCTTTCTCTGATATTTGCCTATATATATACACACATGCACGAGTGAGGTTTGTCAGCCTATATATATATATATATATATACACACACACACACATACATATATACATTCGTTTTCATTCATTTGGGACACTGAACTATTCTTGCTATGTTGTCTTGTAATGATAGGTCCAAAATCCTCACAGTATAAAGTACAATGGAACACTTCAAGGGCGGAAATATATATGGCAGACAGAGGGTTTTCGTGGTCTATTTAAAGGAAATGGTACCAATTGTGCTCGTATAGTTCTAAATTCTGCGGTTAAGTTTTTCAGCTATGAGCAAGCTTCAAAATTGATGTCATAGACACTGGAACACATATGAGGAACAAAATACCAGATATGTATTTAGAGACTGTAGCATGTGGACAAAATTGATGTCTGATAAAAAGAGATCTTTCTCACATGAAACTACCCAAAATTACAGTCGGCACTCCCACCACAAAGGATTAAAGCATCTGTCAGTCACTAACTAGCAGACTACAAGATCACATGAGAAATGAAAACTTGATGACTCTTAAATTACCTGTTGGCTAGGATATCATTATACAAATGCCACAGGGACTTGTATTATGAAAATCCAGCCAACATATCACAATCATCAAATGAAAGAATCCTACAGCCCTACTAATAAAGGTAGGAAGTCCCACCACCTTACTGATTTTTGTATGGGATATTAATAGAAAAAGCCCTTTTTGACTTTTCAAACTAGCACCTTTGGTATCTATTTTTAGTTACTATTTCATTCATCATTTAAGACTAACATTTATTGTTTCAAACTATACTAACATTTAAAACCCATACTGAGAAGGACAAAGCATCATATTGTTTTATAGAGGATGATTTTAATAGGGATTGCAAATACTCTATTTCTTCTGATGATTCTGAAGAGCCACACCCATATAAAGCCTCTGCAAAGGCAGAAGAAAGAAGTAATACAGGTATTACATCAATTGTGGAAAAGGAAAAGGAAGGGGGTTCATTTTTTTCTTCTTCAAAAATTATTTGATTAGAGAGTAATTCCAATAGCCTGTATGTGGCATCTTTAATTTTATATAAGCTTAATTAAGTGCTATTCACAATTTTTAACTAACTACTGCACATAACAGATCAAAAGTGTGCATTGCAGCATCTCTTTTATAATGAATTTGGATAGTGATAGCATACATATATATCCCAGCTAGGCTAGTAAAAATAAACAGAAGAATTAATGATATTACAGCAGTACCAGTTCCAACAGAAAACATGACCCATTAGATATTGGATTCACTTCAAAAAATTAATATTTTTCTTCTCTAATTGCCAAAAAGTTAATACAGACCAGTGATTGACCAGATTACTCTCAGATGCAGAAAAGGGTGATAACTAGAAACTTATAATGAGTTAGCATTACGGAAAACCAATTAGGTTTAATACTGTAAAGGTAAACCATGGTGCTGAGTAAGGCTCATGATCAAGGTTTGTTATCTGGATTGGAGATATTCAGGTTAAAGGGGCTGCAGGAGGAGCAAAGTGTTGGTGCGAACTCATATAACTAGTCAAGGGATGCAGGGAGTCCATGTAATACATAAGAAATGGACATCACCCAATACACCCCTAACCAGTTACATAAATCATCCCATAATCTACATTGGTAGCTGTAGTGAATGAGAACATGATTTATAACCTAGTGATTTTATAGAGACTCTGATTAAATGTTATAACCTCTTATGTTTGATCAGATGACTCTAGAAAATCACAAGAAATCTACTTAGCAAGTAATATTTAACTCTATAAAGCAGCAAATTTATAGCTAACTATCATAAAGCAGCCATGGATATCAATGAGTAGCAACACAACATGTGTTATCAGATAGGTAAGAAAGTTTATTTAGCAAGACACCTAATATACAGCAGTATATCCAATTTATTTAGCTAAGACACCTTCAATATACAGCAGTAATATTTTTAAGAAAATATACCCTATATAAATAATTACTTAAAAAATATCTGAATTCAGTTTGAATATTAAACAATACATTTAAAAACTACATTTTAAATTTGATTCCTCCCCCTTGTCTCAAACCATGACTAAAAATTGGTTGTAACGGTGCCAATAAGGGTGGCTCCCGTAGCAATTCTAAATGGTGAAAGAAATGTTATAGCTAAACTTCTGATAGTTCGTCATTAACAAATTGCACAGACAGAAAGGAGGGATTCAATTTATCCACATTCCCTGCCCGAACGAAGTACACATTGAGTAGCCGATCCCCATGAAGCTTAGGGCTATGGATACAATTTTGAACTATATTAACTCAGCAGATATATAATCATTCCACGCCAAATGAAATAAGATTAGGGATTCTAAATTCAATTGTTGCTAACTAACTTAACACATACCTCAGCAGCTAGAAATGATAGACCGGCAGATCGAGAAGGCTGAGCCGGCGGCGGGTTGCCAGGAAACGTGGAGTTCGCACTCGATGAACGACCCACGTGAAGCTTCTGCCGAAATTGTGGAGGAGCCATGGAAGGGATGGAGTTGATGGAGCAGAATCAAAGCTTCGATGGAGAAACAAGTATTCGACGAAGAAGAATGAAGCAGAGCAGGGAGGAGAGACTCGAGCTAGGGCTTTAATTTTCTTTCGTTCCTATTATTTTCCTCAGCTAAACCTGAGGAAAGTTAACAGATATGGCTCCATTTGGTTTAAGGAAAATAGTAAGGAAAGGGAAAAAATTAAAAGGAAAATATTTTTTATATGTTTAGTTGTTAGGAAAATTATAAAGAAAGAAAATATTGTGGAAAAAGTGGGGGAATAATATACCTGTTAACTTTCCTGAGCTAAACATGAGGAAAATAACAGGAACGAAAGAAAATTAAAGCCCCTACTCGAGTCTCTCCTCCCTGCTCTGCTTCATTCTTCTTCGTCGAATACTTGTTTCTCCATCAAAGTACATCTAAAGCCTGTGTAAGTACAAATACTGCGCGTCTCTCTTTAAATTAAACCAGAAAATCATCAGATAAAGATCCATCTCTCTCCGTCTCTTCCTCCTCATCTCTCAATCACCACTCAAAAGTGTTGTTCGGGATGACAGAATTCTAAGACTATAAATTCATGAAAACGAAGTCATTTTTCATATATATAGCTCTTGTAATCTTTTCTCTCCCCTACATTCTCTCTCCCTTCGCGTCTACTCCCTCCTCTGAGAGATGATGCTTCTTCTATAATTTTCTAAACCAGATTTCCTGGAAGCATACAGAAACCAGTGGAATCAGGTTAAATTGAAAGGCACCAGAGAAAGGGGAAAAAAGAAGAAGTCGGGAATAATGGTGGGTTCGAATTAATTAGAAAAACACCACTGCGGGTTTTTTTTTATATTTATTTACATAAAAAAAACCGTATAGTAGTATTTTTTTTTGGTCCTCCGTGTATCCTTTCAAACTTTGTGGGTCTATCTGTTATAGATGATTGATTTTTTTTTCTTTTTCAGGAAATGGATATGGGTACATGGGAAGGCTATGTGGATTGTAGAGGAAGACCGACACTTAAAGGTTGCCATGGTGGCATGCTTGCTGCCTCCTTCGTTTTGGGTAATTTCAATTCTATCATATCACCACTTGTTCAATATTATCTACTGTCTGTCTGCACTATATATTCAACTTCCGACAGGTGAGGAAGGGTGCGTCAAATTAAATTTATCTAGCAATAAATATTCTTTGGCAGTAGTGATTTAATTTAATTTTCATTTTTCTTTTCTTTTGCTTCGTGTATGTGCGCCGGCGCCCATTGTGGTTGGGGGCGGCTGTTGCGGAGTTGATGGAGAATCTAGCTTTCCTGGCAAATGCAAGCAATCTGGTGATGTATTTATTGAAGTACATGCACTTCACGCCGTCGACGACTTCGAATACGGTCACCAATTTTCTTGGTCTTCCACCCGAGGATAGAGCCATATGGTTGTGTGTGGAGTTCGGTTTTGACATTTTTGATGATACTAATGTACTATTATGACTTGTTTAATTAGTAACTAGTAACTATGAATTGACAATGAACATTTTTTTTTGGAGATCTTGATATATACATTGGTGAGTAAAGTAGGATGGTTTATTTTATTTCATTTTTTCTTACTCTATCTCTCATTATTAGAAAGTTTAGAATGTTATTAATATTTTATAAATATTTTTTAAAAAAATTATGAGTTCACACAATAGTTATAATTACTCTTTCCTACCTTCCACAATATTTAAGGAGGCGTTTTTAAGCTTTGTGTGCATAGTGTGTATGGTATTAGTAGAAACATTGACTTCGAACAAAGAAAGAATGTGTAAATCTGATAAAAAACTCAAACCGATTTTATTTATTAGATACGAATATAAATATAAAAAATATCTATTAGATTTGAGTATGGATACGGATAATAAATTCTTACATTATATTTTTATTCTTATTTATATAATTTGACATATATTTTCTAACACTAAAAGTGAAGACATAATTAAATTTTAATTATCTAAGCATATAATTCTAACAATAATTAAATTTTATTTCAAATTTGATAGGTTTTAACCGAAATCAAATATATTTTATCCGATGGATATATAATCGAATATGGATGAATAGACGTAATTATGGATATGGAGGAGAAAAAAATATCCACCAAATTTGGATACGAATATAGATATATGTTTTGTTATCGGGTTTGGATAACGGGTTTTTATTTTTTTATACTTTTTTTAAAATTATTGTAAGTTATTCATGTAATATTTTAGAATAGTTCTATAAAAAAAATTGAAATAAGTATTGGTTTTATGGAGTTTTTATAAATTTTTTTAGAAATTTTATGTAATTTTTTATATATCAATATAATATTTTTAATAACATTAAATGTATAATAGTATTTAAATAATAACATTTAACTTTTCATAGAATTTTCTTTCCATATACCAAACACTAAAAACATTTTCTAAGATTTTAATTTTCTACAAAATTTTCTCCAACAACCAAACAAATGAAAGAAAATAAATTTCTTTCATTTTCTTTCCTTCAATTTTCTTTCCTCTACATTTTCCTTTCCACTTAATTTTCTTCAAACCAAACAGACTCTAAATACCTGGATACGATACTTAGAAAAACTCATGTCGATCAACTAAAGATATAGAAAAGTACTCCGACTATATGTTTGCGTTCATCTGCCAAAGCTAACTCCATACGCTCCCTCGAGTCGGTGCATACACGGAGATTTTCAAATTCCTAACATCATGCGGCGGAGGAAGGACCCAAACTGCTGTTTGCCTGTGGCCTTGAAAAACATTTCGGTCAGTTGTACAGGAGGCGAACACATGAGCTGGACGAGGGTTGCCTTCCAATATCTCAGCTTCAACGATTTTATGGTTTAACAAATATGTACGTGAATGAGAAAAGTGAATGTGCTACTTCGCTTGCTAGTGAATGCTTAACTATTAGATCCTCATCATATATATTTATGATCCGTGCTACGATTGTTTACATTTCCTTTCCTGTTGTATAAAGGATTGTTGTGACTAAAATATTTATTTTGTTATATTGTTGTAATGTGGTGTGTGAGATAAATGTTTAGCTAATTTTTTTGGTTGATCTAGATATAAAAATGAGTGCTTTAAAAATCATGTCTACTGTATTCAATGAGACCCGAGTTGGATAATCTAAGGATGTTAAGCTTGAGCAGATCTTACGGAAGATTCAAGATTGTAAAGTAATAGATTTTTAAATTCACAATGATGGTAGAATCGGATATAGAGGCATATGTTGTGTGCCCTAAAGTTGACCTTAATTGAAGCATCGTATCATGGAGGAGGGACAATGTATAATTATTCTATCTACTTGGGAAGGTATAAGTTATATAAGGACTCAAGGCAGTTCTATTGACGGATTCACATGAAATGAGAGATTGTTGGCTTTGTATTCCATTGCTTGATTTATTTGAAGGTTAAGATTAGGCGCCGCAAACCTGTAGGACTTGTGGAGCCCTAGGATGTTCCTTTTTGGAAGTGAGATTTGATCTCTATAGATTTTTTTTTATGTGGTTTGCCAAAGACTTGAAGTGGTTATGATATGATTTTGGTCGTCATCTACCTATTGATTAAATTGAAAGTCTTTATTTTGATGAAGTTAACCTAGAGTACATATTAGTTGGCCAATTACATGAGATTTGTGGTAAGTCCTCACAATACACTTACCGACATAATGTCTAATCATGATTTGAGATTCTTTTCACACTTCTAGGAGGAAAGTTGTAAAAGGCTATGGGCATAAGATTAATGATGAATACCACCTTCCACCTAGGTACAAATGGTCAGATAGAGAGGCTTATTCAAACTATAGAGGATATGTTGCGGTCTTACATCATGGAATTTTAGGAAAATTAGGAGGATAGATTCCATTTGGTGGAGTTATCCTACAATAATAGTTATCATGACAGCATTGGGATGGCACCGTTTAAGGTACTCTATAGATGGAAGTGTAAGATTCCATTGTGCTAGAATGACATTAATGAGATTGTTGTGCTTAGGCTAGAGATGATTGAGGAGACAACTTAATGGTTTAGGTTGATTTAAGATAGAATGAGGGTAGCTCAAGATAGGATAAATAGCTATCTTGATCTGAGACGGAGATTGGATAGATGTGAGGTTGTCAATAGAGTTTTGTTTAGGATTTTAACTACTAAGGGTGTAAAGAGATTTGGAAAGAGTGGAAAGATCAGCATGCGGTACATTAAGCAATATAAGATGCTTGAGAGAGTTGTTGAGGTAGCCTACCGTTTAGCATTGCAAGTGGAGCTAGCCCACATCAACACCATACTCCATGTGTGTAACTAAAAAGGTATGTTGTAGATCTATCACATGTGATTTGACCTAACAAGATTGATCTTGATTAGTCGTTTACCTATATGGAGAGACCTTTGAGAATATTTAGCACCAAGATGAGGTATATGTGATCGAGGTCTATACCAATGGTGACTAACCTATAGAGTCACCATGGAGTTGAGAAGACTACCTTGGAGACAGAGGCGGTTATGTAGAGTTTTCTTCCTGAGTTCTTTGTAAATGGCGCATTTCTCTTAGATTAGGGTTTTCATTTAATATAGACAATGCATCTTTGACTGTGTTAGTTTTCATAGCAATTGATTGTAGCTAATCACAAATGTTTTCCTGACATTCTATTTTGGTTTTGACTTTAGAGACAAAGTCTGTTTTTAAGGGGGATAGTGATGCAACACTATATTGTTCTCAATTTTCATAACCATCATGCCATACCTACATTAAACTATCAAAATAGTAATTAGCCATGCATTTATAATGCAACATAAAAGGCTGTTATTAGTGAAAATCATTTTCTATAGTTCAATAAGGAATAAAGGTGAGAAGTTCGATGACAATTACAGGTTAAATCGCCATCTATATAAAACTATTGATTGTGGTTTTAAACCACAACCGCATTCAATAGTCTCCTATACGACACCATTTTTATTTTCTTTATTATTATAAATTAATGTATTTTGAACCATCGTCTATGTCATTTTTTGTAGCAGTGATAGTTGCAAATTTTCAAACAAATGTTTGAAACAACAAAGAAATTTCACAAAAAAAAATAAATAAATTGTATGATTCCTTTATCTAGAATGCAATCTACTATAAATTGAGTTTGAAGAACTTACAGTCAGTTTTCTGTTGAGAGATTTGAACTTGAGATTAGTTGACTGAGTTAATATCTCAAGAAACCATTAGAAGAAAGTAACAAGCGAGGAAGATGGTGATAACACAACACCATGGAACCGGTTGCACGATATAGCTAGCTATTCTCAAGCTAGTAGGTTGAATGGTCAGATTCAGGGTCTTCACTAGTGTTACTTGTACTAGTTAGGCTGTGAAGGGATCGATCTCGTATAAGGCTTTGGACCTTGAGCAGACTAACTAGTTGGTCAAATTGGGTTTGATATGTTCAACTTTAGCCTCCACAATTCCAAATTTATAAATTAGCCTTGCATAATTAATTATAGATCTACCATTTTAATCCTGCATGGTTCGATGAATATTTTTTTTTTTTAAAATACAGCATGCAAAAGTAAGTGCAGCTTAAGGCGAAGATTTTAAAATTATAACCGCATGTTCGGTTACAATATCTATAAACTACATTTTTCGTATTAAAAAAAATACAAAAAAATGTTATAAAGTATCAGGATGTCATCCAAAGTCAGTGGAGCTTCATAAGCGTAGGAATCAACGTTAGATAAACAGCTCGCCATCCCTCGTTCGTTGGATGCGCCATGTCCCAAAAGAAAGCATCGCTTGGATCCGAGCAAACCGTGTACAATTTATTCCCCTCGTCATCAACGCTTCCACATGATGAATTTAAACTTACACCCACACAACACGGCACCAATGGATTCTCAAAATTCGGACCCCCTGCACGTGATTTTGCATGTAGCTACGTATGAGATGATACTACATAATTAGAAAAACAAGTAAGCCCACATGCACGCAAGTATAATTAATGAGACGAACTAACTGTGCACGCATCGGAGGCCTAACTAATACACCATATCGATCGACCACCGACCTGGAAGTGGCTGTTGATTTTGTAAGATCTTTGAGAACGACTCGTACAAATTTAGAATGATGAAAGGGGTGTCGTCGTCGGGATGGCGGCTTTGGCACTCCTTGTTCAACTCTGCCACCGCTTGGTGCAGCAATTTGTTGTGTAACTTAGCAGCATCGTTGTACGTCGTGTTGCACTTTTGAAAAGGGGTGAGGGAATCTGCGGTGACTAAAGGCAGACACCCGAAGGTCTCCACTGCAGTAACAAACACCTTCTTAACCCCCAATTTGTATATGCGTTTAAGGTTTATGGTAAGTTGTTTCACAACTTTTGGGATAAATGCCGGTAGGCCCTACAAGGAAAAAAGAATATACTCATATATAGCTTTTCTTTAGACAGTAGTATTAAACAGTAATTACTGACATTAATCACCTCAAAAGTGGCACCTTCAAAAAAGTAATTGTAATAATCGTTCCCAGCAAGGCTGACTAGAGCTACTGAGTACTTGAGATCAGAAGATTTGCAGACAGTAGGCTCATTTAAAAGCTGTTGGAAGAGATCAACCTGGATACTCATGTTTGGAATTGAAGTTAGAATTGTATCAAATACACCTGCTCCTCCAAAAGCAAAGTTCACTCCGTATTTCATCTCGTTTGGTGTATGTCTTCTCAATTTATAAGCGATAGGAGTCTCGATTCTCAAGAACGATGCTGCACAGAAGAAAAACATAATGCATGCGATGCTGTTTAAATGCTAGCTTGAAGAAACACGGACACTACGTAATGTAAGATATACTATTACTAGTACGAGTACATCAAAATTTCATGGACGTACATTTAATTGATATAAACTACAAATAATTGTTCATCCTTAAAAGTCATTCAATGGAATAAGAAAAAAAAAAGAAAAACAGAAAATAAAAGAAGTGAACATTTAATATATACACAGGCCCTTTTTTTATTAAAAAAAGAATGGTGTGTATCAATGAGTTGACTTGGCTTAATGAAATTAACATCTTTACTTTATTTCAATCAATGATTTTTTTTTCATCTAAAAATAATACTTTACAAGAATAAATATTACTTCATCTATATTTAACAGACAATCTCTGTATATTTTAAAAATAAAATTTGATATTTAATATATATTAATAAATAATATAATGTTTTTTATAATACAAATATAGTAATTATATTTTTATATCATAATATACTATATTTTTGGGAAAAATAATGATATCAAACTATATTATCAAAATAAACAGTGACAATTTTTTTGGATACAGATATAGTACCTTATTTGAAATAAATGCTATCAAATTCCATAAATGATGTAGGCACGTTCTTAAAATTCTCAAAAAAAAAAATGCTCTATTGTTTATTCCCGAAAAAAAAAATCAGTTAACTTTTTCAAATTTATTAGTATTTTTTTTAATTTAGAGAAATCCCAAAAGTAATTTGTTCTAAGGATAAGATGTTACTTATTTTTGCCAGGCCAGGTCTTGCACCCATTGGAACATAGATTTTGTATGAGAGAACTCAAAGAGTGGCACAAAAGAAGGGGATTGAGACAAATTATTTATAATATATATATATATTATATGAAATAAAAAATAAAAAAACCTTAACAAACTCACCAATATAATCAGTCAAAACACGACCGTCAGAAAAACGGCCGGCTGGTTTACCAGGAAATGTGATGCCGGATGGTTTCTTCCATGATAAAGAGCTAGCATCACTGTTGCCAGTATCAGCAAATGAGTCTCCAAATACGAACAGCTTGGTTGGTTTTCTCCCTGTGCCACCGTAATTATGGAACGCTGACCCTTGTACAACCTCCCTACCTGCCCCAATATATATTACAAATACCCAAATAAATGGTTTATAGATTTGATATCCTGTAACAAATTTCAAATAACCAAATAATCAAGTGTTCTATAAAAAGTTTTAGATATCAAATATTTTAGAAATCTAAAATTTCGGATCGGATCATAAATAATCTATTAAAATTTTAGAATTTTATATCAAATTGAAAAATAAGAAATATCATTTAAAAAATAGTACTATTGATGAATAATTATATGATTCGATCTTATCCAAGTTAAACCGATCTGATCTAATTATAATTAATAATAACATGTGATAACGAATTGATCCTAGTCTTAAATTACATAATATCAAACTAACAATTTTTAATATCCAATAATAGTTAAATCTCTCTCTCTCTCTCTCTCTCTCTATATATATATATATATATATATATATATATATATATACATATATATATATATATATAAGTGTGTGTGTGTGTGTGATTACATATAATAAAATGCCATGAAAAATACATAGTTTTTAAAATATATATGTATACAATTTATCGGGTCGGATATCTCTAATTTATCTAACATTTTGTTGATGGATTGATTATTTGATTTAAAAATATTAAATCAATTATTTAACTTTACGGAACAAATCATTTTGAATATTGGACTGATTTGTCGGATTTTGAATCACATCAACAATCCTATCCCACATATATAATGTATAGTATGAAACATGTATATATAATGCTACATGACAAACACTTCATGGAAGGAGATTCGAAATCTTTAGACCAACATTCATTAGTATTTATCATTAATCTACCACCTAATCGATATATCAGAACTTGGGGAAATATAGACACTTAATATACTTTTGATGCAAGGACGCATAATCTTGAATTAATTTGATGAGATGAAAGAACGACATACCATTTATGAGAAGAAAACCCAAGAGGCAGCATAAGGTCAACGATTGGGTATGTATCCCCATTTTACTTCCCATATAAGAAGATCAGAGCGATCAGGTGTCGGTAGACTATGGAATATGCAGGTGATGGAAAGCAAGTATACTAGCACCTTGGCTTTATATAGACGCTCTCTATTCTAATTAACAATTAATTAGCTGCATGATATGATTAGAAAAACAAACGAGGGACGGCTTTTTTGTACGTATTTATGTAACATACAATAATTGAGTCAAATCTTTACTCCACCAATGAAAATATAGATCGAATATCATCGTACGTAACAAACAGTATTTATTCATACGAAGTCAAGCCTCATGAAAAACGTTATTTAAAAGAAGTCAAGTGTACCAACAATTGTCATTAAGGAGTCGAAAAACTAGGTTCCAGCTATTTACTACATGTCCATCAATTTTAAGCATTCAGTTTTCCGCCCTCGGTATTATTCGTGTCATGTAGAATAAGAAATAGATTGTATTTATAATATTTACTAGTTATACTTCTCCGTACAATACACGGGTGATATATTAATTATTTATATATTATTATATAAGAGATGAATAGTTTAACAATTTAATTAATATAGAGGAAATGAATAGTTAACTGTATATGTTCAAGTAATTAATTAATAAAATACTTGATTAATATGTATTGTTCGACATATGTGCAGCAGATGAATAGTTATATCCATTTATTGCATGTAGGATATGAATAGTTATGCTGTATTAATGACAGAAGATGAATAGTTATATGAATTTGCTGTTCGCATGAGATGAATAGTTGCATTCATATATTCATTAGTTTGACAATTCAATTAATATGTAGGAGATGAATAGTTGGTTGCATATGTTCAAGTAATTAATTAAGAAAATACTTGATTAATATGTATTATTTGACATATGTGCAGCAGATGAATAGTTACATTCATATATTCAGTAGTTAGCTGCATATTTTTAGATAATTAATTAAGAAAATTCTTGATTAATATGTGTTGATCGACATATGTGTAATAGATGAATATCTCAATTAATACGTAGGAGATGAATATCATTTTGTTGTTATACAGAGTAGGAGATGAATAGTTTGACAAATCAATTAATAAGCAAAAGTATTTCATCATTTATTTGACCTTATTATTTAGCAATAATATATGACAATGATAATATTTGATTAGTAATAATAGGTATAGTTTAGGCGGAAAAATTTGTCTATATATTGTCTGCTAAACAACTCTATTTTTATATAATAACCAATGTTATTGGTTCTATTATTAGTTTTTTAATAATAATTATATTATTAATCATGATAATATTCATAATAGTAATAATCAATTATATTAATATTCATTATTATCATAATAATAATTATCATTATCATATTATAAATAATGATAATAGTAATTATCAAAATTACATGAATAATTATATTAGTATTAGTTATATTAATAGTTATAATTATTATAGCTATATTAATAATAATAGTCATTTTATTAATAATAATAATAAATAATAATAATAATATTATTATTATTATTATTATCATCATCATCATCATCATCATATTTGATTGATGTTGATCTAACCTTAAAAAAAATACTTCATTAAAATTAGTTATATGTATTTGCTAGTTGCATTATATTAATGGCAGCAGATGTATATGTGTTAGTTGACTGGTTTATGCACTTTATTTGGTGTATTAATTATTTATCAATTATTTATATATTAATATGTAGGATATGAATAGTTTGACAATTCAATTAATATACAGGAAATTAATAGTTGACCGCATATGTTCAGGTAATTAATTAAAAAAAATTTGGGTAATACTTTATTAAAATTAGTTGTTCGATATATTTACAACAAATGAATAGTTATATGCATTTGATGCACATAGAAGATAAATAGTCGCATTGTATTAATGAATATATGCATGTGAAGCAAATGAATATGCACTTTAGTGTATTAATTATTTATATATTAATATACAAGAGATGAATAGTCTAATAATTCAATTAATACACAGGAAATGAATAGTTTTCTGTATATGTTCGGATAATTAATTAAGAAAATATATAGTTAATACTTTATTAAAATTAATTGTTTGACATATGTGCAGTAAATAAATAGTTATATACATTTAATGCACATAGAAGATGAATAGTCGCATTATATTAATAAATAGTTATAGTAATTATTCCATCTTATTAATTAGCAATAACAATAATTAGCAATAATATATGGCAGCAGTAATTAATGATTAGTAATAATGGATATAGTTTAGGCAGAAAAAATTGTCTGTATATTGTCTGCTAGACAACTATGTTTATATATATATATATATAGATGTTATATACATTCTTATTATTTATTTTCTTTGTTTTATTTGGTTGAAAGTATCATGAAGTTATTGATACAAGCAAGAGCCATTTTTTATTTTGCTTATGAAATAGCTAGTTTTTGATTTATAGGGGAGATATATATGGCCGGGTATAAATAACTATATAAACATCATAATTATCAAAAAGGTATACAATACAAAGAAAGAGAAGTTGAAACTTAGCACTTCTAGTACCCATAATCTAGTTATATGGGACAAAGTTACTCGATGGCTCATAAAAGGAGTAAGGGGACCAAGAATCCGTAAAAATTTCTTTCGAGCATTGACAGTGGGAGAAGCATATCATATATGCTAAGAAAGAAATAAAAGAATTTTCCAAAGAAATACATAATCTCCAACTCATATTACAAAAATCATTGTACAAGAAATGGCAACGAAAGTTGAATTTTTTCACCAATGTAAATCTTATAGGGATCTTATTAGCCTAGTAGATGCTCTAGCATAAATTTTGATTTTATTTTTTTTAGTGATATGAAACTTTTGAAAAGGAGAAACTTTTGTTATCTCCTTTTCAAAGTAATATACCATTTAATTACTTATCAAAAAAATTAAACATTTTACCTCTTAATTATGATTATGAGATGGAGGGAGTATTAAATCTTCTACCTTCCTAAAATGCCCAGATACGATACTTAGAAAAACTCATATCGTTCAACTAAAGATACAGAAAAGTACTCCTACTATATTTTTGTGTTCATCTGCCAAAGCTAGCTCCATACGCTACCTCGAGTCGATGCATACGCTCCAGATTCTGCATCTTCTCCTGCTGCCCACACTCAGTATGCTACTCCTTTTAGCCAGATGCAGCAGCGGCCCACTACTCCTCCTTCTCTCTTAGACAGCTCTACCTCAGGTAGTACGGTCCACTTCCCTGGTCCATCCTCCCTTTCTCATAGCCCAACACCATCTATGTGCTCCACACCTTTGACCATTCCTCACACCACTCCAAGGCCTACTAACCACACATCAATTTGCATGACCACTCGTGCTTCGAATGGCATTTTTAAACCCAACCCTAAATACTCTTCCAATTACCACACTTCCACCACTATGGATATTTCTCCTATACCAAAAAATCCTATTAGTGCCCTTCGTGACCATAATTGGAAAAGTGCAATGTTGGATGAATTTAATGCTTTAATTGATAATAAGACTTGGGAATTAGTGCATAGGCCACCTAATGTGAATGTAATTCGGTCTATGTGGATTTTTTTGTCACAAACATAAATCTGATGGTTCTTTTGAGCGCTATAAGGCTCGTCTTGTAGGTGATGGGAACACTCAGCAGCAGGGTGTTGACTGTGATGAGACGTTTAGCCCCGTGGTTAAACCTGCCACCATTAGAGCGGTTCTCAGCATTGCTCTCTCTAACTCTTGGCCCATTCATCAAATGGATGTCAAGAATGCTTTCTTACATGGTCATCTCAATGAAACAGTTTATATGCATCAACCCATGGGTTTTCATGACAAAAATAATCCAGATCATGTTTGCCTTTTGAAAAAATCTTTGTACGGGTTAAAACAGGCACCTCGTGCTTGGTACCAAAGATTTGCTGATTTTGTTGCTACCATTAGGTTCTCTCACAGTAAGTCAGATCACTCTTTGTTCATCTACAAGAATGGTTCTGATATTGCTTATATTCTGTTATATGTGGATGACATTATACTTATAGCTTCTTCTGATCGTCTTCGTAAGTATATTATGACTCTCTTAGCTTCTGAATTTGCTATGAAGGATCTTGGTCCTCTGAGTTTCTTTTTGGGTATTGTCGTCACTCATCATGCCCAAGGTCTTTTCTTATCTCAAACACAATATGCTGTAAAAATTATTGAACATGTCGGAATGTCTAACTGTAGTTCCTTTCCTAATCCTGTTGACACTAAGTCCAAACTTAGTGCCACCGCAGATACTCCTTATGATGATCCAACTATGTATCGTAGTCTTGCAGGAGCTCTTCAGTATCTTACATTCACTTGGCCAAACATTTCGTATGCCATGCAGCAGATCTTCCTTCATATGCATGCTCCGACTAATGAGCATATGAGTGCTCTTAAGCGTATCATACTCTATCTTCAGGGTACTCTTTCTTTTGGCCTCCACTTGTACAAGTCCAATATTAATCATATTATCTCATATACAGATGCGGATTGGGGTGGTTGTCCTGACACCCGTCATTCTACCTCTGGTTATTGTGTATTCCTCGGAGATAATTTGATTTCTTGGTCTTCGAAATGGCAACCCACTCTCTCTCGTAGTAGTGCTGAGGCGGAGTACAGGGGTGTTGCTAATGTTGTTTTTGATTCGTGCTGGATTAGAAATTTACTTCTAGAGTTGCATTGTGCTATTCAAAAGACCACTCTAGTTTATTGTGAAAATGTGAGTGCGATATACTTATCCGGCAATCCTGTTCAGCATCAACGCACCAAACACATTGAGATGGATATTCACTTCGTCCGTAAAAAAGTGGCTCGTGGCAAAGTTCGTATGCTTCATGTACCGTCCCGTTACCAAATTGCAGATATTTTTACAAAAGGGCTTCCGCGCGTTTTATTTAATGATTTCGTAGACAGTCTAAGCATACGAGAACCTCCCGCTTCGACTGAGAGGGTGTGTTAGAATATATCTTGCATATATTCTATTTGTATTGTATATATCTTTATTTAGTTAGTATATATTTAGTTACCATAGTTTTAGCAATGGGTTGGCTGATTGGTGGCCTAACATTTCTCTTGTAACTTGTATATATTGTTTGATGTTCAATGCAATCGGCACGGAATTGATTTCCTTCAGATCCAAACTGTTATTTGCCCGTGGCCTTGAAAAACATTTCGGTCAGTTGTACAGGAGGCGAACAAATGAGCTGGACGAGGTTGCCTTCCAATATCTCAGCTCCAACGATTTTATGGTTTAACAAATACATACGTGAATGAGAAAAGTGCACGTGCTACTTTGCTTGCTAGTGAATGCTTAACCATTAGATCCTCATCATATATATTTATGATCCGTGCTACGATTGTTTACATTTTCTTTCTTGTTGTATAAATGATTGTTGTGACTAAATTATTTATTTTGTTATATTGTTGTAATGTGGTGTGTGAAGTTATTTTAAGTGTTTTGAGTATGTTTGATAAACTGGCCGAAAGACAAGAAGCAGAAATTTTGAAATTCAAAAAATCCATAAAGAATTTATTTTAAAAGTTTTTCCGATCAGCTTATAGAAAAAGACTGATGGGTTCAATAGAACTTTTCATCCAAGCATAATACTAAGAACTTTGAGTCCCAATAAGCCTGTCGAATAAACAAACAAAGCTGCTTCTTTTTGTTGTCAAATAAGCTATTTCGAGATCAACTCATTCCTTAGCTTTCCGCGCAATTCTGTGCATAAAAACATTGGGTTGTATATTTGGCATTCCGAACTACGAGATAGACCATGTCCTGAGCAACTGAGGATGAGTCTAATGAAAATCATGGATAAATATGTCACATGTGGTAGTATCATCCAGCAATCTTCTTACGATCCTCAGACACGACGTGGAGGGAACTATGATTTGAAGTTTCTATACTTGACCTCCATACTAAGAAGTCGAGAGCAATGGACCTTTTGGGAGATGCGGCGTTACTTGTGAGTTGTGAGTCAAAGAGGCTTTGTTTCTTCTTTCTTGTGTGGTCGACAGCAACTTCGATCCTAGCTATATAGATTCCAATGATGACCAAAGTTGGGCAAGGGAAAAGCGGGTAGCAACTGCAGGGCATGATGTGTGGAAGGCAGCAGCACCATCCAATTGTTTTACAGAATAAACTGCTGCTGGGACTACCCATCGTGGTTTATGCCCTGGTACGTACGGTAGTCCTAGCTAAGAATATGATGCCTACCTATCTAAGCATCACCTTTAGGTGTACTCTTTGGGTGGGGGAGTTGTCTAATAGATAGTTTTGTTCCTAGTTTTTCTTGTTTTCCAACAACCAGAGTCCATTATACTTCCCCCCCCCCTTTCTAATTTATCGTCATTTTAGCCACGACTTTGTTCTTTGATAGCGTGAATTATAATCTCCTAAAATAAGCTACCCTGTACCAAACAAACGGTGCCTTAAGATTTGACTCCAATTTATGAAAGCAAGTTGAATTTATGCTAAAAACAACATATACTTACAACATCAAAATTATTTTCAAAATTGAAAACACAACACCTCAATATTGAAAATAAATTAGATAATGCATATATTAATTATTTGAAACTTACCTGTATCATATCAGCGTGGCCATGACTATTTTCCAAAAATTCAGTTATGCAAATTCTTTTTGTGCAGCATAATTGAAATGATCTCAAGTTCGTCAAACCAGAGAACATCAATGGCAGAGCTGGATCTTTATCGCTTTTAGGTGCTTTTTTACAATTAAGGGCTTGTTTGGTATAAGAGTAGTATGAATAAAAAACCCCCCTTATTTTATGTCTTTGATATTAATATTTAATAATAATAAATATGTTTTTAATAAATTAATCATTTTAGATCAAATTAAAATTTAAAATGGATATTTATTAGAATAATAATATTTAATTTTAACTTAATTATATAAGATATATAAAATATAAGGATAATTTTTTCACTTCTATTACTTCCTAATCAACTCTCTAATCAAACGAGCACTAAAAAACAACTTTTAACCTATTGTTAAAGAATGACTATTCATAAGGCGGGATACGATGTCTAGGAAGCGAAATATGTGCTCAACAAGATAGAACAACCAATTCGCAATTTTTTTTGTAGGCATAAAGCTGCTCATTATTTTGTATTGATGTAAGGCTTTGTTTTAACTTATATTGCATCTCTTATAAGCGTTCGTTATTGCAACGATACATCACGATAGCGTCATAGGAAAAACCGGAGAATAAGTCGACTGATGGAAATATATAAATAAATAAATAAATAAATAAATAAAACTTTATACAATGATATCCCATAGTTGCTAAACGCAAGCTTTAGCCTAATGCAGCATACTACAGCCTGGTTTAAGAGAGTAGTTCTGTAGTTGGTTTTCGTTTATTAAGGAAAGAAAAATGTTAAGAAATGTATACACAAATTTAAAAAATACATTGAGCTAAATTTCCAAGCCAAGCCTATACGCTAAGCGTCGGGTTAAATTGGCAGCATGCCTGTTAATTTTTGAGAATGGTTGATAGCCGGTTATATTATCAATTGAACGCGATAAAATCAAGATACCCAAACACCAATACCTCCTAAGCCCTACCCCTGTGCATGCTGCATTCGACCATTGCCGTGGGCTGGCTGGAACTTTCGCCCAGCTGTCAAGGATAAGCGAACCATACCGGCACCAGAAGGATAGCAGAAAGGGGAACGAAACAAAATATCACAAAATCAGATGAAATAGCACCGGACAAACAGAAACAATCAGCAACTTTCACTATTTCAATCCCAGCAGATATACGAATTGCGAAACCAGTGCGCATGATTCCTGAGTTGCAGACAGCCAGCACATCCAATCACCTCCGCTTCCCAAAAAATGAGTCATTTACAAATTTCCTGTATTTCTGAAACTAAAACCTAACAGCAGATTAAATGGCTCCCAATTCCACCTACACATCTCTATCAACTGCGGATCTAAATCTGTCATGTTAGACTATCAAACTATGCATCTGTCTCCAACAGTCCACCTCTCGAGTTCCACCTAAGCTATACAATGCTGCAATGAACCATACATACATTGAACTTGAAAGCCAGCAATGGGAAAGCAATCACATATAGTATCTGCTCCTCCAATCAGGTACTTCAAAGAAACGCTATATGCTCATTCACCATAACTGGAACATCCCATCATCAAGGGGCGAAACAGCTAATGATATTCTTCAAGCTCAGCCGCCTTTGAACATAAGTCTTTACACTGAGATCCAAAACTATTTGACACGGAACTCATGTCTAAAGACAGTCAGGTTCTGGGTGAACTTATCTCTGTTCTTTGAGTCCAAAGATCGGGTTATATCAGCCATTAGCTTGTCAAAGCACAATGCAAGTCGCTGCTGTTGCTCAATAGGCTGCAAATACCCAAAAGCAGAAAAAAATGCACATTCACATAATGAAGGGGGAAAAAGGGGGTCCCCTGCTGGGCAATATTTATTCCATAGTCATATCAACAACAGAATCTATCCACTTCTCAGGCAGTCAGTGCAGTACTACAATGAGAAACAAAAGAATGTTCACACTATATTGGGGAAAAAAATATTATGATCAAGTGCCACACGAAAGTATTGTGGAGGTGGTTAAAGACCAGGGGTACCCATGAATTATATCAAGGTGATTTGAGGAAAGCATGAAGGAGTTAGCATTTGCATGAGGATGTCAAGTGAGGATACCATGATTTTTTTAATTGATATTGGACCATATCAAGGATAAACCTCGCATCCCTTGCTTTTTGCGGAAGTCTTGGATGAGCTTCCAATAGATACTAAGAGTGCATGTCTTGGTTTATGTGATTTGCTAATGACTTTGTTTTAGCGGATGAAAAAAAAAGACATAAATGATGAGCTAAAACTTTAGAGGAATCATACGGAGTATTACAAGTGAAGCGGGAGTAAGGTAGAGTTTATAGTTTACAACTTTAGGGGAAAAGCAATGAATCATTCTCTGATACTATAATCTAGATGAATGTTATAGTTGGGTGGCAAGGAAATGGAAAGATAGAAGACAAGATCATTCATCAGCGTTGGGTGGCTAAAGTGGTGATACGAGATAATACCACTCAAAATAAAGGAAGATTCCATTGAGTGTCAATCAGGCTCACTATAATCTCTGAGGCAGAAATTTGGACAATCAATCGTACCAAGTTGGTAAGCTGATAGTGATGGAAATGGCAATCCTTCATTGGTTGCACAACCTTGTCGCCACTTTAACCACAGATGGTAAAATGCAAAAGGTAAGACTAAGGTGGTTTGTATATTTTAATAATCTAACACATTTGAATCCCCTAGTAACAAGGCAGAGACCTAGACTTGAGAAAAGTTGAAGTGAGCCAATCAGACATGAATTGATCTAACTGGGGTCATTGCTGTCATTATGTTACCGATGAACTCACCTCAATACAATATAAAGATAAAAGTCCAAATAATAAAAGTAGACAAGAGAGGCAAACTTTATGGTCTCTTTGCACCCAGGCCATATTTTTCTCTTATCCTTTTGGACTGGCTTATCCTATTTAGGTGCACCTTTTTCTTCACGGCCCCTAAATAAAACTGAAAGAAAAGAGTCTACTACATCACACATCTTAGAGAGTTTAATATGAAGCTCAGTTTAGAGGGTTTCCAAAATCAGTGTTTTCTTTTGCCCGGTGCCTGTATGCCCAAGACAAAGGGAATGTCTAGGAACTATCATGTATGTGCATGGAACATCACCCATGCTCTTTCGTCATGGAATACAAGGAATATTATCACAGTTTCTATCACAAGGAAATAAGCTTTTACCCAAAAGACTATCTAGGGTCTAGACCCAAGATGGAAATACAGACATATAACAGACTGTAGAAACGATTAATACTTCCAATGTCATAGTTGCTCATGAAGGACCTCCAAGAAAACTGCAAGCAATGTGTATGGCACAGTGTAATTTCAAATAAGAAGTTACAAGGCTTTAGGGATTTTAATCACCTAAAAACTCCCCGGAAGTTTCTTTCTACGATTACACATATGTTAATAGAAAGAGTCATTTTCTAGTCTCTACAGCTTGATATTGCCAGTTGTACAAGACATCAACCCATTGCATTCAACTATATTTCCACTGACCATCTGAAGCCCAACACAGCATATGCAAACTCCTGACATTGTACACACCAAGCACAAGAGAAAACTAACTAGCTTACTTGTATAGGAAGATTGTCCACAATTTTTATTTTATATTTTTGTATCCTGAAGCAGTTGCTTGGAAAAGAAATAGCTTAATAATGCAGCAACCTCCAAAACCACCAGAGAAAAAAGTGCCATAAGTAAAACTAAAATGACAACATAGGTCTAAGTCTTAGAAGCCCTACCCACACAAAATAAACAATCAAAACTTCATTATTGAGCATTAGGCATTATTTGGTTCTAAGAAAGTTTAAGAGAAAGAAAATTAAAATTAAAATACTTTCCTTCAAATTTTCATCAAAGAAAATTATATAGTTAATCTTTAGCAATTTTATACCATCTTCTTTTTCTATTTCATTATCTTAAGTAAATCAAACATAAAAAATTATTTTTCTCATTATTTTCTTTCTTTTCTTTAAAATTTTTCATGAACCAAATGGAGCATAAAGGATCAAGTTTGCAAAACCAAGCATCACGATGTTAACTACAGACATCAAATATTGTATTTAGGATGCAAACTAGCATAGGATCTTGACAAAGCAGCCAGGCAGAATGGGTGGTCTAAAGTATACCCTATGCTAAATCCAGTTTTCTTCATCTTTGTAAACCAACAATATGATATCCACCAGAGGAGGAATGAGGGAGTAAAATGTCAGCAGTCTATATCTGACCTTCTCACTGTATCACAATTCACAACCCCTATGCACTGATACACTCATAAGGGCATAAAAATACTAAGATGCCTTGCTACAGGTTTGCAGAAGTTGTTTGTCAACAGGGAGCTGGGCTGTGGCCATAAACTGGCCAAGCCATGAGGACCAGGAATTAGAGCCGGAAAGACAAAACTCAAGGCCTCACTTACCACCAAATTATATGGGAGCCAGTAACAACCACTATGCCACATTCCATGGGCATTGTCATAAATCTATTTTAGTATAAAAAGAAGGTTGTCCACAGAGCAACACATTTGGCAAAGAAGGCTGTCCACATGCCATGTGATTAGAAAGTAGCCCTCCAGAATCATAACGTTATGAATTAAGAAAACACAGAAATCGCATACCTGTGAAGCCAAAATCTGAGCTTTCAAATCTGTGAATATCTGCAGGAATATACACAACATTCAGATAGTAATTGCAGTGTAGATAGCTAAAGAATACAGGATAAACAGTAATCAGAAATTTTAATGTCTACATCAAAGCATGAAAACTCAAGCTGAGAAAAAAAGATAAAAGTTTGAAGAGAAAACGTGCTCCTTAGATTAGGACCTACTCACTCCCATGAAACATAACACACAAGTATTGAATTGCCTCTATTACAGAAAATAACATCGTTAGCAAATGTCCACATAAAATCTCAAACCAAATTCACATGATACCAAGGTAACACCACTAGGCGAGCTGACTACATGAGTCCACCGTCCCATTCAATTGAAGATGATATTAGATGATTAACATCAAATTTTGATTTGAGAAGAAATTTGGAGTGAAACAAAATGCATGTCTCCCAAAATGTACACACAAACGCAGAGCGTATGCATGGAACGCTAACTTTGTGAAAAATGATAATCAAGAATGATTCAAGATTAACAAAACCAAGACCTCATTCACCAAGCAAACCAAGATCATGATTGCCATATTGCCTCAGATTTGAAAACTTTGTAGGGATGTCAGTGAGTAAATTTCACCAAGAATTTGGGTTAGATTTAGCATCGCAACAGTTGTTGAAAGCAAATTGGCAATACAATCTAACACGAGGGATGCAAATAAAACAATAGAATAAGAATTTCTTGTGTGGAACGAAGCATAAGTTGACCCATATTTTTCTGTATGGAAAGAAGAAGAAGAAGAAAAAAAGATGCATAAAGATACCTGTTCGCTTATAAGTATTAAGCTTAGCATGGGCCTACTCAGACTCCACTGGTTGCTACAGTCTTCAAATAAGACAATTTCAAATAGACTCTTCAGAATCTGAAAAAAGATATCATGGTGATTTCTATATGCTTTAGTAATAGATATGTTGGCAAAATAGCACAATCTTTTGTGGGAAAAACAACTGGATAACATATTTTAGGAAAATGAAGCATTATGTTCCCACTTCACATTGCAATTCATAAGTATCAATAAAAAGAGGCGTGTTAGCTTATGACTAAAATAAAAAACTTACTTCAGGAAACAATGTAGGGCACTCTGCCATATGCCTCTGTAGATTAATTGCAGCTGGTGAAGTAGGTGCCTCCCCCATAGTAATGTTGTTAAAATAGAAAGCCGCCAAATTATCAACAGCAGATGCACACTGGACAAAGCAAGTCCAAACATTTAGAAAACACAGACCGCCACATGTGTAGTGGGATTAACTGAAAAGATCACTCCCTAATGAAATTGCTACTTATAGTTCCTTTGAACAAGCCTCATACGAGAGCTGCCCATAACAAGCTTCAAAAATCAGGCCATGTATGGGGTATGAGATTGGAAGGTATCCAAGTCATACAAGATTTTTATTTATCCCATTTTATCATTGCCAAGAAAAAGGAATACTGAATTAAACTTGATCAAGCATAAAGACCCACCTGGGATGAGATATTCGTATCCAACCCCTTCAGACCAGATTCAAGAGATCCAACTATATGCATGAAAGTGCTGCTATCTAGAGTTAATATGAATGTAAGATGGGTGTTGAACAGAACCTCCACAAAGCTAAAATATGCCCTAGTTAGCTGCAAAGAAACAAAACAAACTCAGATTATTAACTTCAAGAGATCTTGGACCCTAAATATAGAAAACTTAAAACAAATGATACATGAAGGACAGATTCAGTGAATGTGAAGTAAAACCATCTTCATAATTCCTGAAAAGAAACTTCAGTAACAGTGAGTGAGTGTGAGCATGTGTATGTGTAAAGAAGCAGAACAGAACAGAAAAGAAAAAGAAAAGAAAATAATTGAAATGAATGAAAATGGAAAGAAAATGTAAGATTTCTTTTACTTCAGAAAAATAGTTTTCCATTTTCCATCTCCTTTTGTTTTTTTTCCCAAAACAGTTCTCTGTTAAAAAAAAAAAACTGAGAAACTATGTTCATTTGTGCAAATTATAAAAGGTTTTTTGGGGAGGAAATTTGGAAAACATATCCATTTTAATTTGGAGAGGAAATCAGTCTCCTAATGATGTGATTCTCTTTCCTTTTCAAATCTACTAATATCACAATGTCACATACAAGTAATCATAATTTCAAAACACGTTGGCATCAGCTTGTGAGATGATTAACAAATTTTGAATGCTCGGTTCTTCCAGATGAAGCTAATGACTAATAGAGTCAATATATAAATGTCATACCACATGACAATAATTAACACAGAGTAGCCATCTACCTGTTGGTCAAAACTTCAACCTGAGTAATTGTATGGAGAAATCCTTAAGCCTCTATCACTTGGTCAAAGTGTAAGCCTATATTCTCCTTGTTACTTCTAAAAACATATCACTCGTCCACCTTACACAAACTATGAGCCCAGGTATTGGGAATTAAAGTAAAGGGCACGTTTCAGGTGAGAACGGATCTTCTCAATGCGAATTGCGATTGCTAAGCTTTGCATCATGATTGTTGGATCTGAGCTTAGCACATACTATATGAAGCTCAAACATAAGTTGCATGTGCTCCATGTGCACCTGATCCAAAGGGCGAGATTTGTACTTCACAATTCACACTGAACACTCATACTCTTTGATTATCGCCCCTCAGAGTGAAAATGTATCAACCCATCTAACTCAACACAAGATGCAAGTATTTAAACATTAGTCCTGAACATTTGATTCGATAATCTATCATCATCAAAACATTAAACATTCAGAATAAACTAATTGCTTTAAATTACAGACAAGCTATTTCTCTCACTGAACCATCATCTACTTTAGCTGTGTACAGATTAAGTATTTATCTATCACACAGTTTGACCACTAAGCAAATGTTTAGACATCCTCATCTATATCTTCTGACAGGAATGTTGTTCAGTTCATACAAATAATATAATCCATTCCATAAGTTAAGGAAACCCAACTTGCATTCATTATCTTTGCATTTTCAAGCAGCAATGAGCTAAAACACCTGTCCAGCACTTCATAATTATAACATTTGCCCAAAAAAATTCATGACCTTGAAAGCCTAGAACATAGATACTCAAATTCAGTCTACAGAACGGAGCTCTGAATTCGTTCTTAATGGAAAAATTATGAGGACCTAACCATTGTTGCTTCCTTCTTAAAATACTGTACACACCAATTAAACTAAAATAAAAAAATGGGAAATGATATGAAACTAACTCAAGCAAAGACAGAATAGTGGAAAAAAAATGAGGGACGGATAAGATCTTCGGGAAGAGGCATCAATCGCTGGAGCTTCTCTGCTGCCTCTGCTACTTCTTGACATTGTCCCTGCTTAAGCATGCAACTTCGATGCATGGACGAAGTAACAGATTATCAATTTCCATAAAATTCTAGAGCAGACATAGAGAGAGAAGAGCACCAGAGAGGAGAAAATACGAAGGAGGAGAAGAGCATGGGACTGGATAGTTAACTGGGGAAGGACTTGTCATTTACAATTAATTTAAATGCAATGGAAGCAATTCCTTGTTTTCCAATTTGGAGAACCTTTGGTTGTGAAAGGAACTTAGAAAGTATCCTTTAGTAGTTCCCAGTTTTCTTTATAAAGATGAAAAAACACATTTTTCCGGTTTCTAATTAAAAAAAAAAATTGAAGACATAACATGTTTCCAGCTTTTCAGATAACTGAAAAATGATAAACACCCTTGTTTTCCAAACACACTCTAAGACTTCCTATAACTAAACCAAAGTGCTAAACACACTCTAAGACTTCCTATAACTAAACCAAAGTGCTAAGCAAATAGCTATCCAGAACCCGTAGAGGGTCTGACAAAACTGAAGGATAGAATAACTCAAAGTTACATGGTTAAAAACTAGTGTTTCCCAGTTCAGATATAGCCAGTTCAGGCAGAGACAATTTTCACTTTTACGTGAACACTTGGATTCATTTTTTAGGAGGATTTCAAGCAGCATCAACGATCACGTTCTCCGTCAAAGCTGAGAGGTAAAATGGTTTGAGAAATTCATAGCACCAAGAACAAGCATGCAGTTGAAAATACCTTACGGAATGCCAATATATCCTGTAGAGGAATTGATAATGTCATCTTCAACGCAATATCCAGGGCATCGGCAAGTGCTCTATCTCCATATAGCTCAAACACGCCGAAGTTTACATAGTTACCTGCAAGGGCTGCGGAAACATTTGGGAAAGAGAGAGAGAGAGAGAGAGAGAGATAGCACTGAGATACTTCATATTACATAACTTCAAAAACTGTTGGCAATACAACTTTCTATGGTCATCGAAACACCAAAGAGAAAGAACCTGAGAGGCAGAGAATAAAATCACCAGATATGCAACTAACCCAAGAGCTACACAGGCTGCGGAAAAACAATCGCAGTCTTTCCACAATGTGTACAATATAATTGCAATTATTAAAGTGAAGTATGAGACTTTCAAGAAGTTGCTTAATTAAAAAGTATGGCATGTTACAAGGAATGGTTAGGAGACTTCCAAAAATATAAAAAACAAGGTGAAAGTAGGCTCAAGGTCCTCAAACTCCTTCTGAATTCATTTACATGGAAAGTCTGGAAAATTCTCAACAATGATAAAATCACGACAACGAGAAGGGTAAAGCACATAAAGGGTTGGTCAATTCCAAAAAAAAAAAGAGCTACAATGCTAGTTTCACTTCTAAAATTGGAATAGAATAAAGTGAAAGGAACTCATAATGATAAGTATTCAGCACTAGAAACTATATATTCATGGCAATTGAACCTATTCACCAAACATGTTGAATATTCCCATTGCATAAATTTCATTCTCACATTTCCATAAGACATTTTTGATTTTCAATCAGCTACAGTACATTAATGCTTCACAAGTAGCCTTAGGCCCTTCACAAGGAAGGTAAACTAGATGGGCATAACTTCTGAAATTCAGTTACATAACATCAGCAAACAAAAGACAACCAAAGAAAAAAACTCCACATCCTACCTCTCGTCAGGATAGTTAGACAAATCCATATTCCTTTGTACTTGAATGCATAGATATCAGCAGCATTCGGATAAGATAATATCCTTGTTCCATAAGCTACTATTAATTTGCTGACTTCCCGGAATAGAAGTATCCCATTAGGAGATGATGAATCAAATGTCAATCGTTGAGCTTTGTTTAGAACGAATTCAGCCATAAATTTCAAGAGTGGGGTTGTAACCTGCAATGTATTTTGCATAAACAAATGAAAAAACACTTCCTCAAGAGCCATTATAATTTCATTTATATCAGTATTAGGGTGTTTATTGCTATAAACCTTCACCTTTGGCTTTAAGCCATAAATTTCTTAAAGCACTCTCAGCTTCCATGATGGCAGAAGATTGCTACGAAAGCTATTTTTTCTTGCTTGAAAAGCCATAAGATAAAATGAGATATTTAGGACAAGATATAACTTGTTCCATCAAGCAGTCGCCCAGAAATAATCCAGGAAGTTGTACTATTTCTCTACCCCAAAGGACACAATCAAAAAATCCACATTAGAATCTAAAGAAAATGCTATCAATGACCAAATAAAGGGAGTAATCCTTTACTAGCTTTTGAATCACACGCTGTATTTAGTAGATGTTGCCTGAAGTTTGTGAAACAATCTGGCTATTAAGCTTAAGCACCAAATCACACCATCTGTCATTCCGGTAAACCAGCCCGCACATAATGAAAAAGAAAGAGGAAGACAAGAGAATAATAAAATAAAGCACCAAGGATGATGGAGACATATAACAAATATCATATGATTTGTTCATGCCAGTGCCCAAATGTATTGCATAAGTGATTTCCAGGGATTTCTAGAGAAAGCATCATCGGCCCGGGAAAGCAAAATAGCTTAAAAATAGCAATGAAGTCTTTCAGTTGACTTCATCACTAAAAGAAATCCTGTATATTGAAGGTAACTGAAATATAGGACAATAATAGAAAGTTTGCAATACAGAACAGTCATTAGCAATACTTGCTCTGGTGCTCTCTGATTGGGTCAAAGTCACCTTTTTGAAATCAAGTGTGGAGCTCAACTTTTTTATTAGATGGTTATAATAATGATACGCATGTTTTACTGAAGAAACCCTAGCATTTATATGACTGTCTACTACAAGAGAGGGCCCACCGATCATCAAGACAATAGGTACCTTAAATACTCAGCTGACCCCTCTAATATTTTTGCCTATAATACCCTTTTCATTATCTTCCATCCCTTTGCACTAAAAATCAGCTCAGATGTACATTTGTCATTAGAATACATTAATTATTCAACACTGACTTGAATTAAACTTACAATCCATTAAAATCCGGTACATAAAAACTGGGGGAACACACACACATGCAAAAAACTAAATTAAAACTAAAACTTTCTAACCAGTTTATAAAGCTCAAGAACCAAAAGTACTCCGCAACAGAAAAATATTCCACCAAATGAAGGTGGAAATGGAAATTGCAATAGAATAATTTTCTTAAGATTCCCTTTCTCCAGGTTCCATTTCAAAGATACAATCAAAGCCCTGAAATCTAATTACGCCAAAGAAACAACTTCAGTGAAAGGCTTCAATATTCCAGGTATCTTACAGAAGAAGCATCCTCAAACAAAGGAGGAAAACAATGGTAGGAGTAAAGTGGTTGCCCATCACTAGTAGCTGGAGTACACAAGTTAGATAAGAGGTCATGTGGGCCAACTAAATATCAAATGTGGCAAGTAACAGTCAAATATGGCTGTGTAAGCACAACTTTTGCAACCAGAAAGAGGGAGGGGGAGCCACACAATTCAAGCAGAACTACAAAATTCTAATTACATAGAAGTCTATACAATGCACAAATATATCAGACATCATCAAACTTGCTCCAGCTCTGAGCACCATACTTGCTAAGGAACAAAAAAGGGGCATAGGGGTAGAAGGGCTATTTCCCAGCTGGTAAAATCGTATAGACTATTTCCCAGAGTCTTACCACCCAGAACAAGCATGGTGAATGGTATGAGCATATTGCAAGAGGTAAGACATGTGAATCTTTGGCCAGATTTCTTATCCAATTAGCAGAAGGTTAGACAAGTAACAGTTGCCAGAAAATCATACCTAATAATATATGAAGTGTCATTATTGAAATGGAAAAAATGACAGAAATACTTGCCTCTGGAGCATCCGCCCAGTGTGAAATGCCTCTCAAGAGAAGTGGCATATGTGAAGGATACAGCCAATCAAACAAAAGGCCATACGCTCTGCGACTGAGGAATGGAAAATTTGCTATCATAGAGTCAGCCCCATACACAATCCAAGGAAAGCGGGCAGGCAACAGACACACGCTAAAACATAACTACCTGTTGGTAGCCATTGCAATTCCTCTGAGATCCCTTGTCAACCCGATTAGAGAATACTTGACCGAGTCGGTACGGAACATTGTATCTGGTGTTGATTCCAGACTAAGGAAAACCTAATGCATCAATCTGATAAGATAACCAGAAACTAAATATGGAAAAAAGTAAAACAGAACATGTATTAACCTAAAGATCAGTATCCCTGCTTTAGCTATTAAAACTGACTTCTTCAGTCCTTTTAATTTGTTATGTTTAGAGATTCATAACATAATTTCAAGTCCAATATGCTTCTTATCAAGGATATACTATCTAATATGGGTTATTACAATGGTTCATCAATTGAAGTTTAGAGGCCAGCTCTAATACATCCGATCTAATAGGCCCTTAGCTTATTAGAAGTCACTCAGAGGAACTCTTATCACAATGATTCAAGCAATTATGATGTTATCTACTCAATTGGCATCAAAGAACAGTTCATGCATACGAGTCACTTGGGAATGAATGACCCTACTATCATTTACCAATCACTATTAAATAAGCAGATTTTTAGCTCATGATGGAGAATTTAATAAAAAAGAAAAAAAACTATGAAGCACTAGGAAAAATATAGGAAGGAGAATATTGGCACCAATATTCCCTTGAGAAGTCAAGCCATAGACCTATGTTCATGGAGATTCATTACTAAGCAATGTCCTCTGCCATATCCTTTGACCATACTTTGATTGTTACAATGATATCTCAAAATAAATAAATAAGATTATACAATACATAGGCAAGTGATAGGCCATCCATTTCATTCCAAATAAATGCTTGAAATGAGTCATCTCTCCTAACTAAATACTGCCTTAAAACTCTTTATCTCCTTTCGAAAACCCAGTCATGGCATGTAGATTTTGAATGAAATGAAACAGTGCAGCAATAGAAGAATGGCAAGGTCTAGTCTCCAATCATGCTTGCAATACACAGCTTTCTTGAACCAAAGGAAGAAGGATGTAGATGGCACCATATCTACCTAGCAGCATGTTTATAATCCAAAATCAATATTTCCAAAATCTAAAAAATAAGGAAGAAAGAGGTCCCAAGTATATAGTGCAGGCCAGTAAAGGAGGAATCATAAAGACCTGGGCCAAAACCATGAACAGGCCCTAAAAAAGAGGGATATGAAACCCAACAAGCATTTTGCACAATTTTATCCCCAAATTTGCAATGAAAAACAAAAGAAAACAGAAGCATATGAGACCAAAAAAGCAGATGATGGATGAATTTACTGTTTCACACAAAAATAAAAACAGAAAAAAAAATTCTTTGAAACTGAACAGAAGATGCTAAGAAAGGGAATAAGAACAGAAGGAAACTGGAAAAGAAGTTTCTCTTTCTCTCCCCCTGAGGTCCATACTGCTGCAAAAATCCCCAAGAAATCAAACCGAAAAACTCCCAATGATCATCCATAAGAAATTTTACAACAAAACAAAAGAAGAGATGACTCAATCCAGAGTAGACCATGAGCTTCTTCCAGCTTTAGCATCCCCCTTCCCACCCCTTTGGTCCAGAAGAAAAATATAAACAAGTCACCACTTAAACACTATAGCTTAAGTCCCAAAGGAAAAAATTATAAATCTTCTGATTTTGTACTGAATGTTACTTTTAAAGATGGACTAGTGGACTACCTTAGAAAGAGGCTCCATAGAGGATTTAAATTTGACAGGGCTGTCCTCCATGAAGATTAACCAGCCAATAGTGTAATAGAAAGTTGTTCTGCTACGAGTACATTTGTGATCTTCAAGAAATGGGAAGTGTTCCCTCTGCAACAAGAAGTTTGAGGAAAAGAATTTAATTTCAAGCAAAATGAAGATGCACAATAAACATATACTGAACTTCAGTAGAAGGGAGATTACAGTATGGTTAGACACTATGTATTTGACTGCATCAAGCTTCAGAAGAAGTTTTCCGGTCATATAACTGTAAAACATCCAAGTTCATCATATCAGCAAAACACACAATCTCTCTCCAATGACTCTTTAGATCCTAAGTGCATAAAAACCAGTGAGACATTTGGACTAACCCTGAAGCCAACTCCAGAAATAAACTTAATGTGTGATCAATAACATCCTCACTCTGCAAACAAGAAAAAAACCAGAGTTAAAAATAAAAAAATAATAATAATAATAATAATAATAATAATAATAATAATAATAATAATAATAACGACTCATGACAACAAACAAACCTCACCTCGGTATAACATTTCAAATTTGTGGCAATCTTTCCGACAATGACATTTAGTAAAACCAAATGATCATGAAGTCCAAGAAGCTCTGATAGACGCACATACAACTGCTGTAAACAAAAGAAAGAAGATATCATGGCACACACTATAAAACAAAGCTTATTAAGAAAATGATGGCACTAGTTCATTACCTTGGAAGAGTGGATGGCCTGATCACCCACATAAGACTTCCGAAAATTTTGAAAAAAAGTGATTATCGCACGATCTAGGCGTTGTTTTCCTTTTTCACAATATCTCTGTAAACAGAAAAACAAGTTTAATATTAACAAAAATGTCCTTTACATTTTCTAAGTCAAATGAGGAGAGAGAGAGAGAGATTAATAAAAATATATATATATATATATATATATATATCAAATGACAAGTGGAAAAAGTGTCTTGTAATACAAAATAAGGCGAAGATTAGAATGCTCTTTGTGAGATAGGATACAGAAATCAATAGACTTGGAACTATTTTTTCATTCCTTTTTTGTACCATTCACAGCTCAAGCATTTCATTGAACCTATAGATCTCCAAAACAAATTTTCAAAAATCAATTTCTACTTGAAGGTATCCTAGATATTCAGCTAATCCTCTTACTTAAACAGCATACCAAAGACAAACAGGTAAGACTAAGACATCATATTTAGTGTTTTTCAACTGATCTTCAAAATATCACTTCTGAAACAGCAATCCCTGTCGCATAATATGCTAGCAACAAAGTGTGAAATGCATCCCAGACATAAACTACATGATTTATTTCACCTCCCCCCAAAATCAGCAGGACATAGCCCACAGGGGAAGAGGCCCATAGCCTAGCAGATCATGCGCCTCACCCCATCATAGATGACCCGGGGTTGATTCCTGTCTGGCACAGGTGCCCCTCACTCTCCTCCCCCTCATCCTACCTGCATACCATGCCCCCCCCCCAAAATATATATATATATATATATATAGACAGACAGACAGACAGACAGATAGATAGATAGATAAATAGATAGATAGATAGATAGATATAGACATAGACATAGACATAGACATAGACATAGAGACCTCAAGATCAGTGGCAGATATCTAACAAAACGGGAACTATCAAGAGAGCCATAAACATAAGATTGTATAAGTTCTTGCATAAATGGTAAATCTCGTAACGGCCAAAAGCAACCTCAGATCACCAAGAAAGGGGCAAATTTTGTAACTGAAACTGAATCACTTGATTATAATCACTTCTGGAGGTAAATGATAGGGTAAAATGTAAGGACCAATTTCTGTAGAATATGATGTATCATATTTCTGACTAAAGAAACTCCCTTTGCAAAGTTTTATGGTTTCTTAGACCACAGAAAGTCCAGGCATCCCATAAACATGTCAGAACGAACCACCAAGTCAACAATGCTTCCAAAATTGTACAATAAAAGAAATAGGGCAATCTATTTATGCAGCTTGGAACAGATGGCACATAACTCAGTAAGATATATTTATATTTCTGAGAAAAGAAACTCATTTTACAAATTTTCCTGATTTGTAAAGACTGCAGAAGGTCACAGACACATAAACATGTCAGAAAGAACCATCAATTTATCCAAAAGAAACTTGGAACAGATGGTGTTGTTATGTATGTGAGAAAAAAGCACAGAATATTAGGAAAAAACATGGTTCACTAACCATGTGTCAGCTAGGTCTACTAGCATGGAGGAGAATGATTTTTATTGTATGAGGCTATAAGCACAAAATACAGGAACAAGTCTGTTTGGTAACCTCATTATTGTCTATATTTTACTTCATACGTACTTCAGGCTGTTGTTTGGCATCCTCTTTTAATAACCTTATTAGTTATATTATCTACAGATTATTATTACTGCATAAATAGTTCCCACTATTTATTACTAAATATCTGAAATTCATTTTTAATACCATTAAATCCCTCATTAATTACCCTCCCACCACTTCATAATAAAATAATAACTAATAAAAAAATATTGATTATAATTATAAAGTAATAATTAATAATATATTATTAATCAAAATTATAATATTAATCATAATTATAAATAAATTACTAATTAATACATATGATATTAATTCTAATAATAAATAAATTGTTTGTAAGAATAATAAGAATCATAATTACTAATAATGTCATTTATTATCATAAAGAAATATTGAATCAGAATAATACTACTAAAAATTATTAATTATAATTAATAAAAATAATTATAATAACAATAATCATAAATAAATAATCAATATACATAATAATATTTATAATTAGAATTAATTAATTAATAAGAATAATAATGATTGCAATGATAAGTGAGTAATTAACCAAAATTATATCGATCATAATTATTAACAAATAAATACAAAAGAAAAACTAATTATAATTATAAAATGCAAATTAATAACAATAATATTATATATAATTATAAATTAATAATTGATAAAATATTATTAATGATAATTAATTAATATCAAAAACTGCATTGGTAATGATGAATTAATAATTAACAATCATGATATTGGCCATAATTAGTAATAAATAATAAATACATAAATTATTATTTATAATTATAAAGAGCAAATTACTAAGAATAATACTTAATATATTAATACATTAATAATTAACAAAAGTATTATTAATATTAATGATAAATAATAAATCAATACAATAAATATTAATATTAACAATAACTAAAAGTTTTAAGAATTATATTGATTATGACTATAAATAAATAACGTTTCTATTATTAAAAATAAATAATAAGAATAACATTAGTAATAATTATTAATTATCATAGATAAAAATATTTATAATCATAATTATAAACAAATAAATAATACAAATAAAATTAATTATAATTGAAAATAATTGATCGATAAGAATAATATTAATTACAATTATAAATTAATAATAAATAAAATTTATATTTGTCAAAATCATATATAATTTATCAATAAGAAAAATAATAATTATAATTATAAATGGAAATTTAAGAACACTATTATTTATAATTATAAATTAATAATTAATAAAATATTATTAATTAAAATTAATCAAAAGAATACTATCAATTTCAATGATTAATAATAATGATATTAATCATAATTATGTATAAATAATCAATTGTAAATTAATAGTAAGAGTTATAAACAGCAAATTTAAAAGAATAATATTTATTGCAATCATAAATTAATAAAAAATATATAATTGATAATAACTATAGAAGATAAGTCAATATGAATAATATTAATTTTAATGATAAATAAATGGCTTATAAGAGCAATTTTATTCATAAATCACAATTATAAATAAATATTATTACAATAAAATTTATTTATAATTATAAATAAATAATTAATAAAAATAATATGAGTTATATTTATCAATTATAATTAATAAAAATTATTTTATCATAATTATAAATAAATAAACAAAACCAATAATATTAATTATATTTAAATATATTTATTTAATAAGTTTAAATATAATTAATAAGAATGATATTACTTGTAATGATAAATTAACAATTATTAAAAATGACATTAGTCATTATCATAAATAATTATTCAATAAAAAAAATATGAATTAGAACTATAAATAGAAAAATAATAAGAACAATATTTATGATAATTCTAGATTAATAATTAATAACAAAGATATTAATCATAATTATCAATAAATAAGACTAATACTAATCATAATTATATTAATAAATGACTAATAAAAATTAAAAAAAAAACTATAAGATAAAATCGGTTGACAAATCAAAAAAATTGTTATAAGATTATATCTTATTGAAATAAAACATGTACTAAATTGTCATCCATCAATTTATTTCATATCAATTAAGTGGTATCTACCAAAGAATATTATTACTTCAATCATAGTATTACTTTAAATCATATCATATTTAAGATAAGATATTATTTTATCATACACAAACAAATTAATTTATATAATAATACCAAAAAGCCTAAATAAATTGAGGTAACGGATTAGACCCAAAAATATCCAACAAAATAAACCCTGTAGTGAAATTGACGTATAGAATGGGCAAGACTCCCATCCTAGGTCACTCAAAGCACATTTTGGCTGATAGGCAAACAAAATTTGTCCACAAATTCAAGTTCTCTAAAAAAATGGCATATAATTCAAGGACATAAATTTAGATGGAATCCCTCCTAAATGAAAGGCAAGCCTACCATAGTCATGAAATACCAATACTCAACTTGGAGCTGGCTTAAGGGTCCTCAGCTTGGGTGACCACCTCATAATATATAGATGGATTATTCATTGGACATCATCTAAGGAGGATATACAAATATCACAAACTACGGAGGATAGTTGATGCAATATAGACTAGGACACAAGTCCGAACTTAGAGATTTATTATTTTATATTCTTGGGCTAAGATATTTTAGTACAAATTTAGATATTATATAGAAGATGTTACATTATTAGTAGAAATTACATTGTGTTTGGGAAAGTTTCCATCTCCCTCTGCTCACATACTTTGAATGAATGCATATTAGTGACACCAAAGTAAATTGTTGTTTCACTTCTGAGTTCTTGAATTGACTCTGTGTTGTCTTCCTCACCCTGATTCCATTTCTTTCTCCTTCCTAATTCCCTTGTTTCTCTTCCTGATTCCTTCTCCATACCCTAATTCATTTTTCTATCACATCAAACCCTGCGTTATGATTCATTATAGCCTACAACATCTTCATGATCAGGCCTGTACAGACTATCTGATACAAAGCTAACCGCAGGTCTTGTAAGGCTCTTCCAACTTTTACATTCACCAATTTCTGAATGTGCTTCACTCGAGCATATACAAATTTCTCTTTAGAGTCATTACATCATTAAGTATAATTCAAATGCTAATGTCACCAACCAGAAATTTGTATCTAGTTCAAAAAGAAATTCTGTCATGCACACTTCATATATACTTTCTACTCTCATTACTTTCTGAATTTTCTTCAATGTTATTTTCCTTCTCAATTTCTACTCACATGCTCATGTCAACAACCAGAAATTTCTGAATGTTTTATTCGTTCCTCCTTTTGCAGCTAGTGGTTCCATTTTCTTCAATGTCATTTTCCCTCTCTATTTCTAGCATCTGTACGATACACCAGACCCAAATAATGATAGAGTCAAATTTTATTGCCATGTTTTATCATCCAACTTAAATGCAAACACAAAATATAATATGTTATATATACCTGTGCATGCAATCCACTGTCTGTGACCTTAATTAATTGTAGAACACGAGCTGAAAGCTCGGCATCAATCACCTCTTGTGACTCTGCACTGCAACAAAAAAGAATAAAGACTCAGAACAAGATGCTTAAGAAACCTATTCAGTCATAGATCCAGCTCCATCTATCACCTTCATTTTCAGGCATGTACTATGAACAAAGAAGATGGATTCTGGCATACCTAGAACTAGTACATTGTCTAATCTTAAGAATAGCAGCAATGATGTGCACAATCCATGCAAGTTTGGCTTCAATGACAGAAAGCTCACTGTTATTGCAGGACTGAAGTTGTGCCCTCTCCTGTAACAAAATAGATCTAATTAACAAGTAGAAGCATTTACGCAATTTACCATCTATCAAATATTCTTCAAGTAGATTGAGCATACCGTATAGCCTTGCATAATAGGCTCGAGCATATTTATTACATAGAGACTTGTGGTTTCATACTGCAAAATAAGTTGTCAAAAAGAGAAAGTAAAGAACAATGAAACAAGAGAGAAGAAAAGCTTAATTAGTGCACTCAATATATAAAAAGATTTTAGCGTATAGCTTGACAGGCAAATCTCTCGAATTAATGGTCCATTGCAAGTTTAATATTCCATTTGGTTCTTATAGAGTTTAATGGAAAGAATATGAAATGCAAAACAATTTCTTTCAAACTTCTCTTAGTTTTTGTGATGAAAACCAAATAGCTAGTTAACAACATTTTTGTTCCTCACTGTTTTTCCATCTCTCTTTTTTTTTTTTTTAAATCAAACTATACACAAGGAAATACTTTCTTTTTCAAATTTCTTATTTTCCATGGAACTTTTCAAGACACATATGGAGCCTAGAAGGTGACGTTTAGCAGAGTAGCCCAGCCACAATACAAAAAGAAAAGTTCTATACTTCATGCAAATCAAACAAACTGGAAAAATCTTGTACTTTTACATTAAAGAGGAGCTCAAAAATAAACCTGAAATCTACAAATATGAGGAAAGCAATCCAGCTGATCCTGAAGCAGGTCAACATTGTCAAGTGGATTATCAGATTGATCATCAGGAAGACCAGCCTAGTGAAGGAGGTGGGAAAAAAAAAAGGGAGGAAACAACAAGATTAGTCTACATCCATACTTCAAATAAATTACAACCTCCAATCAGCAGAGAAACTATAACTGAACCTGCACAGAGTCAAATCTGGATGTGATAAAACCCTCAGTGATCTTAGGCACAAACTCATCCAATAAACTTGGTGCATCACCCTTCAAATATGGCACAGATGAAACCAATCTTGACCACAGCCCTAGAAGGTAGTACACACTGCTGCTCGCCCACTGTATAAGTAAATTAAACCAAGCGTACCGGAAAAGAAAAAAACTGACAATAAGTCAATCATGTGAAATCGTACATCCACCAGAAACCAGCAGGTTTCTAGAATATATTTGCAGCACAACAATAAGATCTCAATTTTCATTCCAAAATGATGGTCCATATCACTTGATCAAACCTTAAAACTGTACAAATTGTGTCACCAAAGAAAAGTTCAGATTGATTCATCACCTAACTAAGATATACGTCTGAATGAACAAATATCTTAATGGAGGATAAAGTTATAGAAGTAATAACTGACCTGCCAGGACTGCAGAGACTTAGATGTGAACTCAGCCACAAGGTGTATCCAATCACTGTACCCTTCAACATTTACAAGCTCTGACAGCTACAAAAAAAATAAGCTTCAAGTTTGAAAATCACCAAAAGCTAATATCAATTTTGCACAAGTCAATTCAGACAAATAAATAAATAAAAATAAAAATTCAACTAGAGCAATAGATAAGTGGCAGAAAATGCTACCATGACTATCAATTCATTGAACCCTCAAATCATGTGAGTTGCATTTTAGGAAATGCATGTCTGAAAGGACACCCATTCTACAACCCACATTAGTCCAATAAACATCCAAGCATAATGCATAGAATGGGGTAGAACAGGTAGTCTGATCACAACTTTTTTGACAGATACACGTCGACTGTGGTTATCAATTGAAAGAATCCCGAGCCCAATAAAAATCGATCTCACATGAATGACCACTAAAGACTCCAGCACTGATTGGATGGGGCAATTCTATAAATATTGCACAGAGCACGATATTACTCAACTTGACAAGTTATCAGAGCTTACCTGATAATTTATTCTGAAGCGACCAAGAAGGCGACAAAATTCATGATAATTATCATGTTCAGCAAGACCTATTCCACAAATCAACAACAAATCCAAGATGGTAAAAGGAAAAGAAGAAAATATTATGAGGAATCAGCAAAGTTCCACAATATACAAACTAAAAAAAATTGATGCAACAGGATCCAAGAGAACCAATAACTCAATCAAAATGGAACAGTGCTATCTGTAATAAATGAGAGGGGGACATCAGCACAATTATAATCTAGGAAAGGAATTGTTTGTGCCATTGAGCTTCATATTTTATCAATTTCCAGCAAGTAGAAACTTTTTCAAAAACAACCGCATTAACCAACCATTGCACTCTTCGATCAAGACAAAAATCAATTCTCTAAAAGAATATTATTATTTACTACCCTCAATTTCAGCATTTTCTCTCAAACCTGCTGTGTGTGTTAAAAGTGGATTCATCCCATCAAGAAGTAAACACCAACTTATTTCTTTTTATTTGAATGCCCAATTCCCCAATGATGCAAACCCCTATTTAACCTTTCTTCAGTGGATGAAAATAATAATAAAACTTATTAATTCAAATTTACGTAAAGTATGAGAATGTACAACACATGCACATATTGATATTTGAATCACAGTTCAGGAGTAGCAGAAAACGGCAATAAGAATACCCTTGCAAGAGAAAAGGTTGCACAATCTTATTGCTGATTTAATGTAAGAAAGGGGCTAGCAATAAAAACTCATTATGGATATGCATTTAAATAAAGGATAAAAAGAAAGAGGAAGCCAAGAAGACCTTGTCCAGTCTTCAGAATTTCCTTGGTTCCAGTCATGAGGTGGGCCAAAAACTTGGAACGAGCAACATCATTTGCAAACAATGAACGCCTTACAGAAGCAAGGCGCACTAAACATTCCAGCGCCTAAAAAAATTAATGAAAGCATCAAAACATAGCTCATTCAATCCAATAGTGATTACAAGCATGAGAAACAGAGAAGTTAATGGCCTACGTTTGCTCATTATTTCACAGAAGAGAATTTTGACAGTAAAAAAGCAATATTCATTATGCGTATGCATCAATTGAGAAAATTACTCACAACAAAGGTTAATACATGCTTCCAGAACAAATCTTAGCAGAAAATATTATATGTATGCTCACTGCACATCCACCCTCTCTAGGGAAGTAGAAGAGAAGTTGTAGCAAGACAGTTTCTTAACTTACGGCATTGTAAGCAGTAGTGGGAAAGGACACTCTATAATGCATGCCAGTATCATCTAAGACTTTTGTTTGGTAAATTAAGTTCTGAAATGAAGATGAAATAAAATAATTATATTGACATTTCTGGGTATGTACTTTAATATAATTTTATTATTTAAATAATATTTCATTGTAAATTGTGATAAAAAGGAAAGTGTAGTTTTGAAGTTTTATTAAAAGTAATGCCATGTTAGCTTAAATAGATGATTGAGTGGAAAATAATCCAGAATGGGAACACGCCCTAAGTATGCTAAACAAGAATAACGTCAGAAAAGAAATATAGTCATTAGAGCCATATGGCCCATATCTAACATTAGCATTTGTTTTGTACCTAGATAATGGTCAAGAAAACCAACATATCAATGAAAGGAAGCATAACCAACCTCTTTGGAGCGTGGGGGCTGGGTAATAGTGTAATAATCAAAGAAAATTTGCAATGTTGATGGGTCTTCCAGAACAGATCTCCAAGATGAAGGAACCTATGGAACCACCAAAAAGCTATGGTCAACCAACAATGTGATAATCGTGCAGAGCAAATTCCCCAAATTCTGAAATATAACTACAGAACTTATGTTCCTACTCGATAGAAAATTTACCTGAACTGTACCAAACTCTTCGGAACTCTCATCGATTGATGTACCAACAAAGTCAAAAGACAAACATTTAAGTGAAAGAGAAAGAGCCAGCTCTTGCAACCGGCTAGTTGCTGCATGTTTTGCCAAAGCAAAATTCAGTAGGGTCTGGGTACATATTAATAACATCTAAACAAACAAGGGAAAAAATGATTTCAACAAGAAAAACAAAATTAAGAAGTAAATAAGATTAACAAAACAGAAGTAAATTTGTGTTCCCCTCTTATTACCATCATTTATAAGTTGCTGCAATGAAGTTAATGATATTTGAAATATTTGGAACAATGACTGATCTCTAAAGGAGCAAGCCATACGCCGATGATTCGTAGAAGGCAAGCCAGGATTCGGCTGCAATTAAGGAACATTAAAAATTCTGTCAAAGGGAGTATAATTGCCAAAAGAGGGAATGAAGGAAAATGATCTAAGTACTTCACATTATGACAATACAAAAACAGCAAAGATGGCCTATCATTTAATATACCAGATTCATCCTAGGTTCTGAACAATAACAGCATTCAGACTAGGTATTGAAGCTCCAACTAGTATTGGAATATATCACATCTGAGAAAACCTGATCACGCACCAATCTCTTTGTATTTAATATGTAAAGAAGTTACCATGTACAGCACAGTGCTGAATTGAGTGAAGAAAGATTCCACAGCAATAGGAGAGGAATTGGTTCAGAAATGGGCCAATATTGAAGATTACAGTAGAATCAGTCAAGATATTATATTCATCACAATTTAAGCTATCCCAAGAAAACCATTGACTTAAATCAATTAGTACTGATAAAAATTACTTATAAGGGCTTGTTTGGTATGGGAGTAATAGGGGTGGAAAAATTTCCCCCCTATTTTATGTCTTTTATATTACATATTTAATAATAATAAATTTATTTTTAATAAAATACCCATTTTAGATCAAATTAAGATCTAAAATGGGTATTTATTAGAACAAGAATATTTAATTTTAACTAAATTATATAAGATATATAAAATATGGGGGTAATTTTTTCACCTCTATTACCCCCTATCCAAACGAGCACTAAGGCTGCATAGATTAACCTTTGCGCCAACTACCGAACTTCATTGTGTTGATTTATGCTAGAGGCATCCAATTCAATTAATAGACCATAATACTACAGGCATCCATTTCAATTTACAGACCATATAAAAATAACTAGGCCCAGCATGCAAACCCTCATACAATGATCCTCTCAATCTTTCTTCTTTTCCTATTTTGGCCTTCATGAACCAGAAGCATATATTATATACCCTATAAGCAACCCCAAAGCTCCATAAATGGGAATTAATATTTCTATTAAATCGATAACCATCTAGTGACAAATAGCTCCAAAATTTAAGATCATATCCTAAGACAACTTTTCAAATGGTTAAAACATACAAGATGTTCTAGCTTTCCTTTTCTATCTGATACCTCAAGGGAAACAAGAGTTTAACATTTCATGAAAAAGATCAGAACGAAAACAGGAGAAAATAGCCCAAAGATGATCTGAACATGTTGTACAAAGAAACAAGTTTCTTCATATTCTCGAAATTTCATATAAGCACCATTTGAACTGCTTATGAACAAAAATTCCTAGCATTTAGAAGATAACTTGTTCCTGAGAAAACCATCTTAATTCTCAAATAACTCCAAAAAAACAGCATATTGTAGCAAAAGAAACCAAATCAAACGTGAATATCAAACCACCTCAACCTTACTACCCAACTCTACTGATGTCCCACCCTGAATCCTCCAAAAGAATAGCAGAATAAGTATATACATAGGTACATAAAAGCAGAGACTTCAATAAGATGGGCTCAGCAGGTGGGGTGGGAAGAGCTTCCATGATTTCCCTACAATTAAATGCAATTCCCATGCCTATGGAACTGTCTTATATCCAAAGTCGATATTCACAAGCAGGGCAAAGACAGCACAGACAGAATCATGGGAATGAAAACTGTTTCCAGATAGAGACAAACCTGGTTCATTTCAGAAACAAGCTGATTCAATATCCTCAAACCAATGGCAAAATGATGAGGCGTTGCCTGCACACAAAGAAGCCAAAAAAGAGTAAAGCCAAACAAAATAGAATGAAATGTGGATAAGCATGCAAGCCATTTTTGTAGTTTCTCCTAAAGTGAAATCCTATTATGATAAGACTGGTGCAAATTAGCATTTATTATTATCAAGTTGGCAATTAAAAATAATAATTTTCAAAAGCATATATGGAGAACTTTTCGTTCTTCTAGTTAGCTAGAAAAATCAGAAAGCTTGGCTAAAATGTTCCTCAGTGCAAAGTATAGGGTTAGACAACTACTAGTGCTGGTTTCGATGACTCCATCTTAATGCAGGTATTAGGAAACTATAATTCTCTTTCCAGTTTTATTAGTTCCCAGGAAACATGGTTTTCAATTTTCATCCAACCAAAAATTAATAAGTACATAGTGATCCACAATGCTAGGGGTGTGGATCGAATTTTCTGCATGTCACTTAATCAACAGAAGTGGGACAATTTCCCTAACTTCTACCTTAATATTTCCACCTCATAGTTCATCTAACAATATGCCACACCAATAACAAATTATTTGGAAATATGTTCAACGCATAACCCAAGAACTTTACAGCATACTAATTGTCTGGCTTTCAAGTATGAAGACGAGGTTCATAAAACCAATGATTTGGAATTAAGTCTTAGATGATGTAATTAATGACACCCCCACTTCTTCAGTATCTCTCTACCCTATCTGATTCTAAAGCAAAAGTGTGCCTCTCCCTGCCTGCTCAGATCTTTTAACCACCACATGAAATCTGCATTGAGAATTAGAGGCAAGCTAATGAAAAGAAACCAACAGATTTTACCAAGTTTGCAACGTGCATATTTGGCATGATTCAATAAAGTATAAATAACTCAGAAGCCAGAGTATATTGACTGAAATTGAAGGCTTGTCATTGGGATAAAATAACAAACGGGACACAGAGAGAAGGGGGGTGGCATACTGTCAACAAGTCATATGTGCCAAGTAACCAGTCAACCAGGTCCCTGATTTTCAGTTCCGGTTTCAGAAGAGATAATTTGAGTTGGAATGACAATTGGTCAGATACTTCCATTTTAGAGAATGAGAAAGACGATCAAAAACATAAAATTGTATTTTTTTAAAATAAAAAAGGAAAGCTTTGAAACAAACCTGCATAAAACAAAAAAATGGATATCTGCTACTAGATGAGAAAATTAATAACAAAATGGATCCATGACAGCCAATATAGGAAATGCCATCATCACCAAGAACCCATGAATACACCAGGGCAGAGAAAATTCTGTTACAACTTGTAAGCAAGTCTCAAGAACTTGCCAGATGAATGGAAGAACATGCGGTAAACAATTTCCTATTGTAGAAGTGCCTGTTTATTATGGAGATGCTACACAAGAATAATACAAACAAAAGCAGAAATCAGCAATCACCTGACTGAGGAAACTCATAGAGTCCTTAACAATATCCCTAAAACAATCATCGTCAAACCAGCCGAATTTCGTAAGTCGGCATAGTAGTTGAATTAAAGATTGGATCACAAAATGCTGCAATTCTGGCCCCCTTGTTGCCAAATAGTTAACAAGATAGTTCCCTAACATGGAAAAACAGCAAAAGATTTGGTAAGTAAAACAAAATATGGTAATAACTAATACAGCATATACAATCAAATTAGCATCTCAATAACTGAATGCATTCAAAATCATATTTCCCCTAAGGGACTAGGGTCTTCTTTCCATTCAACTAACTAAGTTGTGTGCCTTCATTAAGAAAAATATGATCAAATTGGTTGAGAACCTGAAAGTTATGATTAATGGAAGATGCATCGATTTAGCATATACTACAATGACAAGCATCATAACATATCGTACAATCGCTGCAAAATTTGATAAGATCACAATGCTCGACTTGGTGCGTGTTAAATTCTTCTATAATATAGATGTCAATGTTTAACCAAATAGTGCTTGCTATTCAATCAGTTCACATGGCCATTGCCATGGGAAACTCAACAATAAATAATGTGAGCTCGAATTGCATAGTGCTTCCAATATGCACAAGGCTAACACTATAATCAAATAAAAAGGGAGATACTGAATGAAACTCACTGATCTGGAGGCGGAGCTGAAGCGATAGACTATGCTCGGTAACTTGTTTCAAGAGACTAGAACTAGCCAGCATCAAGGCATAGGGAGTCAAAGCATTGTCCAGAATATATTGACACTGAGGGATGTACTCAGTATTCATTGAGAAACATTTTAAGGTATTCTCGGCGTGTGCTCTTTCAGCCGAGTCCTGAGAATTATACAGCCTCTCACACAATGCCTCCAATTGGGCCAAGCTCTCCATGACTTGAATACCAATTCAAATTGAGACTGCAACCAATAATCAATCAAAACAAACAAAATCATGTTCAGATGAAATGAGATGTGGCGAGAATGATATGCGTTTTCGCTCTTGAGATTGCTGACAAACCGACAGTTAAAATCAGCCTTTGGTTTAGTGATTGAAGCAGTGATCTTTTCCTAATCACCCTGGGTGAAACAAAAAGTGAAGCTTAGAACGACAGATGGCGATGATCGATCGATTACCTTATGTTGATTGAAATCCAGCAGTATGGTGAGGGTCTCAGGGTCGCAGGCGTTTGCTATTGCCTAACAGTGAGAAAGAAATGAACTGTTGCGACTATTTATATTATACCGAAGGATGGAAGCAGTAATAATATGGAATACGCTTTTAAAGCGCAAGCGATGTATATATGCTCCTGGTCATCATCCAGGCCCTGGGTGGAATTTCCTCTTCAAAATTTACCCTTCATGTCCAAACGTATACGGAAAAAACGACGACTTTAATACTATTTCAATCACATAACTTAATCTATTTTAATTTCTATAATAATAAAATATTTCTTTTAACTTTTAAATTCTTTTTTATTTAATTTTGTCCTTCGTGTCTCAAATTTATATGGAAAAAATGACGACTTTAATACTATTTCAATCACATAACTTAATGTATTTTAATTTCTATAAAAATAAAATATTTATTTTAACTTTTAAATTCTTTTTTATTTAATTTTGTCCTTAAAATCAATATTAAATCACTTTTATAAGTTTATCTTCATATTCTCTCTTTATTAGTAAACAAATTACATCTTAATTACTTAATAATATAATTTTTAATTTATTATTGATTTAAAATCTATTTATATTCTGATAAGAAAATTACAAATGGGCTAGAGAATGAAGAGTTTAATTTTTTTTATTGTTGGTGTAAGATTTTTTTAATTAGAGTTGAAATTAACCATACATTAATAATATAATACTAATTGATTAGATGTAATGTGTTTACTATGAGAGAATGTATAAAGATTAATATGTAATAATAGATTAATATAATGTTCAAGGAATATATTGAATATAAATTAATTCTAAAGGAAATAAAATGAAATTTTAATTTTTACAAATATTAAACCAAATAAAGTTACAAACCACAAACACTAAACACAAATATTTTATTTTTACAATGATAAAAATAAAAAAAGTTGTAAACCAAAAGAATAATATTTAACTCCAAAAAAGTGAAAGTAAAATTAAATTTTATATAGGTATCTTGATATTTAAGCTACTTTATATGTTTCATAATATAAGGTGTTTAAGGTTTTTATACATATATTTAAAAAATAGTAAATTTTAGATAAAAAATTATATGCTTTTAATAATATATCATCATATTAAATTTAATATCCTTATTTAATTAAGAATAGAATAACATTCGACTAAAACTGAAAGCAAAGATTTTCATCAAATGACTTATATTATGAAATGAATTCATAAACTTAATATGGATTATATAATAAAATGAAGGTAATCATAAATTGTAGGTGTCATAGTATACTAGGTATCTTGTCGGACATAATATACCATACATATGCAATGCCTTCTTCCTTTTCATCTCTTTGTGCTTTCTTGTAATTTTTTACTCCTCCATCTTATTCAATTTAATTTGATCTTGGTTGTTCGCTTCTACAAAAATTTCATATAATACCACAGATTTCTAAAATATGTTTATTTTTACAATTATAATTTTTTACAATCAAATATTTGTATATCTCTTTAACTCTCGTTATATTTTTAAAATATTTATTTTCTATTATTTAATCCTTTTTTACAATTTTGAGTCATTTAAAATTTCTATATCACTTTTTACCATCAAAATTTTTTCAAACCTTTCTAATTTTATAATATTTGAATTATTTGACTTTTTTTTAGTCTTCTATGCCTTTTTAAAATTTTAAATGTAGATTTATGAGAAAAAATAGTATTCACTATCATTTCTTATTCTCACTTGCGTTTTAAGTCCTAAAATGAGTATTTTAGTCAGTAAAAAATTAAAAAACTTCAACGATGCCTGTATTTTCATAAATTTAAGCTAAATATAAATAAAAAATGTGTTCTAACTATTTTTGGAATTTTTAGAAAAAATTTGTCAATTTTGGACATAATTAATTCACTAAAATTCAACTTTCTCTAAACGAAAATGATCCTAAATATCTAAAACTAATTCTTATATTACTAAAATATCTAAAATAAAGGTTGATCTTTATTTTTCAGACCATGAGGATTTCATTCCAAGCTTGATTTCTTTATAATTATTATTATTATTATTATTATTATTATTATTATTATTATTATTATTATTATTATTATTATTATAAGCATAAAGTTCTTTTAAGTTGTTAAATATCTAAATTTTAACCAAAATTTCTTCCAACATATTTTCTTCTTCAGAATTTTGTGCCTTTAGCTCCCAAGAATAGACTCCTTCAACCTCAAGTCATTCCTCCATTGTTTGGCATTTATTTTTTTCCTTTTACTTATTTATTCTTGATTTTTAGCTCTTTATTATTTTTCCTAAATAATTTAGTTTTAAAAATTAAATAAATTGAAGAAAAATATTCCTAAGCTCTTCCTTAATTTCATAAAGCATTCCAAGTAAGAGTAAGCCAGTATATCCTTGATTCTTGCTTTTATTTGTGTTTGTTTTGTATTTGTTAAGTGTTTTGATGGTTTTTGTTGATTTTTATGCAAGATTTTCAAGTGGTTGGAAAGTGTTGGTCTTGTGATGATTTTTTGCTAAATATTGAAGCTAAGGACTTAGTAAAATAAATTATAGTAAGAGTAAATAGGTTTTTATGTGATATAATGCTTAAATGTGTTGTTGTTGTTGTTAATAGCCTTTTGCCATATTTTTTTTCTTTTTCCTTCCTTTTTCCTTTTCCTGGGTTGACCAACCCTCTTCTTTTATTTTTCTTTCCCCCGCTAGGCCTTTAGCCTACTCCTCTTTCCCCTTTCTTCTCGCCCGACCCTCCTCGCCTGTCCAACCACCCCCTCCTTCTTTCTTTCCCCCTCTATTGGGTCAGCCTAATTCCCCTTCCTTTTTTCTCCTCTCTCTCGCGTGGGTCGGCCTTCCCTTTTTTTCTCCCCTACCTGGCCTATCTTCCTCCTTTTATTCTTATTTCTTCTTCCCTAAACACTGAGCCAAACAACCCTTCCTCCATGCCTTCACCTCGCCTGTAACTCTTCCCTTTGCACTTGCCATTGTAGGCCCTTTAAATGCAATTTAATATATTTAAACCTTGATTTGGTTTAGTATAATTAAAGTTATGATTAAATTAAATTTTAAGCATAAATAAAAGGTATTTTGGTCATGTAACATCTAAGCTGCGAGATTGGCTGTTCTTTTTGTTCTGATATGTTTATAATACAATTAATGAATAGTGTGTAAATTTTGAGGAGTTAGATCCTTATATAATAAAAGTTATGCTATTTTTTTTGTTTTTAGGGTTTTGGGGTATTTTGATCTTTTTACTTGAAAATCTATTTTTTTATTTAAAATTTTGTGTTATGGAATGCTAAATATTTATTAAATGTGCTTAATATTTAATTTCATAATTTGAAGAGGTAGTGTACTATTTTATTCATAATTAGTATATTAAGGGCATTTTAGTCATTTTTCATCTAAAGGGTTTAATTAGGTATTTTATAGTCAATGGTTGACCTTGACCATTAGTGTGATTCTTGAGATATTAAATTAATGGGAATAGTAATTTAACATAAATAATAAAATACTGGTAATAGTTAAATTTTTTAGTTTTTAATTTAAGCTTATTGGCATATTTCTATGAAACACCTTATACCTAAATATTATTTGATGAATAGTAATTTTTTCTAAAATTATTTTGTAGGCTTATTTCAGAGTGGTAATCATTAATATATCTAAAATTTAGTAATAATTCAAGTGTAAGGCTGAGTTTGGAATTTAGACAAGTAGCATCGGGATGGCTTCCTAGGTGGAGTTTGCAGTTGATAGACTCTTTATTTATATATGTGATTATGACATATCATTAGTTTGTGGCAATACCTCTTTCTACTCTATACGTAACATATGGGTGTTATGGGGAGTATCGATACTTACGGATAGAATGTTCCTCGGTGGTTTTGGGATGCTTCATCGTAGTGTTTTGGATTGATGTCTTAGCCATTTGTGCTTCGACTTTAGTATTGTTTTCTCTCAGATAAAATATGACTTGGTGGATTGTGTGACAACCTAATATGAATTAGAATAATCAATGGACCTTCCATGTGTATGGATTCAATCATTTTAGTATTCATATTCATGTTTTAAGATTTTAGAGTGTTGGAGTAAATAGTAATGACCAGTAATAGATAGTGGTGAATAGTAATGAATAATGATGAATAGTGGATTTTCACTTAGCATTCAATATTCTATGTATTAACATGTTTTCTTATAATCTTTTCACTTTAGCATGTTATGTTTGTCTTATGTGATTGCATGTTATCCACTTTTAATAGATTTAGCTTACTTAGTACGCTCGTCGTACTAATTCTATTTTTGTTGCTAATTTTTTCAGACATTTTAGTGGAGCCTAACGTTGGTGATTTCACAAAATTTGCATGAAGAGTTGGGTTAGAATAGAGGTATCTAGTACGCCTTGTCGGTGTCATTTTTGTTATCCACATAAGGATATTATTCTCCCTTATTTTGATGTTTCTCTCTCTGTATCTCTTTTGTCTGAAGTTCTACACCTTTTTGGATCTCTGTGGGATTTATATATATTATTCTTCTTTCAGTATATATATATATATATATATATATATATATATATATATATCTTTCTCTCTTTGTATAACTTTTTGTTAGTTTTGTGTTTGAATGTTTTAGCCTTACGTTTCGTATAAGAAAGGGGAGGGAGTCGGACTTGTATAAAATGTGACGATAACACCCGTGCATTTGAGCTAAATTTTGTGTTTAAAATTTTTTTAAAAAAAATTGGGGCATTATATTTCACCCTTCTTTATTCTCCTCATTTGAATTTATTATTTTCTCTTCTTTAATTATGCTGAAATTTAATTCTCATTCAATTTTTCTCAACTCAATTTCTAATTCTACAATTTGAGACTTCAATTTCTGCAATACCTCAAATTTTAGCTAAACTTAATCCCGAGTAATTAACACCTTAACCCATTTTTAATCTCAAAAAATTAATATTTTTGTCTTACTCTAATTCCTTAATTCAAAATCTTAACCCTAATCTTTATTTCAGATAAATTATATTTCGTTAACCTAACCTTAAACTTGGAGGACGTATATCCTAATATTACCTAATTTAGCTAATTGTTAATCTAATCTTAACCATCAACACACTTATCCTCTCTCTTTTTTTCTCCTTTTCCTTTTCTTTTCCTTTTTCTTTCTCCTCCCCTTCCTTCTACTTAAATGTCTTCCCAAACCATACTCTATGTCCTCTACCATACCACCACCTACACCTTACCTCCCATCAACACATCAACTCCCATTTGCATGATATATTATTGACAACCCATGCCCTAGTTGTGCACCCCCTTCCCCTACCATTTCTCCCCTTTACACGGCTTCTTCTCTACCTTTCACTATACACATACCACCATACAAATATATATGCACATACTCTCTCTCTTCCAATCTCTCTACCTCAATTAATGCTCAACCCTCCACACTCTCCATTTATTTGTCAAGCAAAAACAATCCCCGACCACCTCCCTCTTTCTTCTTCTTCATTATGCTATGTTCACCATCGAGCAAACATCACCACCCCCACACACCACCAATCACCACCATTTCACTGTGAAACCAACCTCCACTACCACCCCATCTTGTTGCCTTATCATCTCTGACCACCGCTACCTCAATCCCTTCTTCCTCCCTACTTCTATCACACTATGTTTCTATTTTTCATGTACGCGCACAATGCACAATTTTCCTCATAGTTGTGCCCTACTCGTGCACTTCACACATACCAATGCCAAATTCACATGCCCTGCCTGTGTGTCTTGCCAACACTCAACCCGTGCATGCATTACATGCCACAATTGTGCCCTTCCTCTAGCACAGTCATGCTCCCTTCTAAGCACACTAATGCTCACTTAAAGACCACCCTAACACCACCTTAGTACCACTATAACTTCCACATAACCTAAGCTTCCCACTTATTTCCATTTCTACCATCTTTTACCTTTACTTTTCCCTCAATTCGTATTCTTAAGTTCTAATTATAAAAATCCTTATTTTTGTAAGTAATCTTCCAGTGATCTAAGAGGAGGCAGTTCAAGATTTTGTGCTTAGATCCATGTGTCATTATCGATAAGGATACATGTTGTAGTTAGGCTTGTATGTATATCTTGTTTATATTGTTATGTGGATAATATTTGTTGATCATGCCATGGTACAATAACTTGAAAGGGTGAAAAATGTAAAGGTATGTATGTTTAGGTATAATGTTGGCACCTAGTATTTATGTATATACTATGGAGTTATGTATCTCATATGAATATCGAGGATTGATATGTATTAATATAAGGATTCGTGGGGCTTTTAGGAAATGTGAGTATCACAAGGATATTATAGTCATATGATGATAATATGGGAAACAATATTGGTCTACTAAGTTTTGAGGGTGTTATCTAATATTTTATAAGTAATGGGATTAAAAGATGGATTAAGTAAAATGCAAGTTACCTAATATGATGTATTGAGATTTTAATAAATAAAGGGTATTTTGTTCTATTAAGGTTAAAAATGAAAATGTTGGTAATTGTTGGAATAAAAATAGAATAATAGTGTGCTAATAATTATACTCATAACATTATGGTTATTATGGACCTATTATTTGATGTTGGTTTGATGATTATGTGGTTGTGGTTGTGTTTGCATATTTACCAAATTTATGACATGCATATTTGTATGATCTCTGTAATAATACCTTGTATTATCAACACTGAATAAGACACTAATCAATTAAAGTGAAAGATCACGTGAGTTAGTTCGAGGTGTTATGTGGATACGTTCCACCGGATGCTAATAGTGGCTTCATTTCACTGGATTAAAAATAATTTGGCCCTATACTTAATGTGAATGATAATATAATTTGATATAAGTAACTAATGGATAATATATTAATTCTTTAAAGTGAAATATTACGTAAGTCAAGACCTAAGTGTTGAGTTTATTCCACTGGACGATAATAGTGACTTAGATGTATTATTCCAGAGAGATATTCTAGACCGTTCCACCAATTTAAGAATAATGGCTAGTGGCTTATGCGTGTTTTCCCCGAGAGTGTTGGGTGTGTTCTCCTAGATAATAATAGTAGCTCAAGTGTGATGTACCTAAGAGATGATTCAGATAGTTCCATCAGTTTAAGAATAATAGGGTCTCTAAACTCAACGTAAATAAAAGAACGGATCATGTAATATCTAATAATGAAACTTGAATAAAAAATTCCCTTGTATTGTTTATGTATTTCACACAAATGCTTATTTCCTTTATACTTTCCCCTTGCTCGATTATATTGTTACATTGCTCAATATATGGCGTATTTATCATCCTTTCCATGGATGTTGCTTATTCCCACGAACATATGACCCTCATGTCTGTGTGTAGGTCGATAAGGACCCACTAGATAATTTTGCAGCTTATGATGCTTTGTATGGGGTACAATGATTTTCTATATTAGGCTTTTGGGTATAAAGTCATGTTATCTAAATGATAGTTTACCTGAATATCTTTTTAGACTCTTAGATCTATAGTATCCTATTATCTATATTTTGAATGTTATAATTGAAGTTAATCTCCAACTCGTATTCACATTTATGAAGTTTCTCTAATTTTCTATTTATCATGATTTATATTATAACTATTTTACCTTATGATTGACATAAGGATGGTTTGATAAGCTAGGCTTTTGTCAATTATGACGGTATCACCCAGCTATTTTGGCCATAGGCTTTCACTATAAAATAAAATATTTTAGTAATAAAATTTGGGGTATTACAATTTCGTGTTGAATTAATTTATTTTATTAATCTTTTTAGCATATTTGATGTGTCTATTTTTATGTATGAATTTATATTTATTTATTTATTGAATCTTATTCTCCTATTTTAAAATTGTGGGAAGGTTATTTTGTTATAACTTTATGCAAATTACCTTCAAATAATGTTAGAATGTGCATTTCATAATAGTGAAAAATACGTTGCATAGTGGTGAAATATAAGTTGGAAAATAGTGAAAGATATGTTAAATAGTGATACAAGATTAGTTAGATAATGGTGAAATATAATGTGAATTGTGTTATAATTTATATATATATATATATATATTAGAAATAAAATGAAGATATGTAGAACTTTAGCAACATATATGTGTGCATGTTAGGGTTGGGCATAAAAAATTCCAAATCCGACTTTTAGTATATTTAATGTGATTTTTATCAAAAAGATATTTGACCTTTAGCATATCCAATTTTTAACAAGATTATCCAATGCAAAAAAATGTAGTATTTTGTTAATTATTTCAACAATATATCACAACATTGTGTTTTAGTAGTATTAAGTTTTAAATTTTTATCTCTTTTTATAATTTAAAAAGTAGTAATAACATTTTAATTTTCTTTTTAGATTAACTAAAACAATTTTTTTAAATGTAAAAATAATTAAATTATTAAAATAATATTTTATACTAATATTGGATATATCGAATATTCGATCCATATGTTTGAGTATTTGAATTCCTAGATATCTGGTTTAAGGGATGCAAATTTTATATCTAATCCGGTTATGAACACCTCTAGCAATTATGATAAAAGATATGCACATAAGTGATGAAATATCATTAGTTCAATGTTGAAGATCCTCAATAAATGATGGTGAAAATGTAATACTATAAAATTTACTATGGAAAAATTTTATTTTAAAGGAAATATAATAATAATGTAGTTGTGTGTTACTGACATACTCGACATAAGTGTGACTTACCACACCGTTATTACATAAAATATAAGGCAAAATACTTAGAACTTAAAACAAGATAAACAAAGAATAAGAAAACTTTTATAAAACTTAAATAAACATTTGGAGATTAACTCCGAGTACAATATAATAAAATACGACCAAAAGGGATCTAATAGAATAAAGAGTGCAACAGTTATCCAGAAAAAGAAAAAAAACACTAGCAACTAGATAACATGACTCTATATTCTACCCCTAAGATGATAAATATCATTCATCTACATGTAGATGTCAAAAATAGGGAAATCATCCGAGTGATTGGCATTGACCTACATAAAAGCATGTGGGTCATATGCTTGTGGAAATAAGCAACACCCCTGAGAAGAATGATCAATATGCTATGTACTGAGTAGGGTGACAATACAATCATAAAAAAAAAGGGGAAGGCATCATACTCAAGGAAAAAAAAAGGAAAGATGAATTGCACATAGAAATCACATCATGAGATATCTTAAGAGAGGAACCGAAAGAGTTCAAGAATCCTGCTATTTGCAACCAATGGAATGGTATCAATAATATAAACCCCTAAGGAAATACACTCATGGCCACTATTCTCATCCAATGGAACGGATTTGCATAACCCCAAGACATAACGTTCCTGATCACTATTCTCTTCTAGTGGAACAGACTAGTGAAACCGAGCCTAACTCATGTAATATTTCGCTTTAAATATTATTGTCTCATTAGAACATTGATTATTTGATGTTAACAATCAGACATAAGTATAAATATGCATGGTACATAATCTAGACTTAAGAAAACTATGCAAGTCACATAAGACACAACTACATGATAATCAAGGCATTGCCAAAAGGGAAAAAATCATATTTCCCCTAAAGAACCCTAATTTCATAAGTTGAACACAACCTATCCTATAGGATTTAACACCACACCAAATTTAGTACACCACCCTAAAATAATATATTTAACAGCATATCAAAAAATTAAGGTCTAACTCCAACGTCTTACACATACAATGATAAACATATCTCTAGGGTTACTATTTACCATTCAAACCATTTCCTTATTTTATTAAACCTATGTTATTCATAATTACCTTAAATATTAAAAGAATCATACTTATCATATTTTAATTACATTCACATTTTAAGATCACAAAATTTTATATTTAAACTATATTGACAAAAATGTCCTTATCTCACCGAAAGCCTTAAATCTCATTTTACATAACTTGTGTCTTACTCAACCATCATTTGATCATATTACTTATGAAATAATTTATAAAACCCTCAGGAGTTATCATATCATAATTATTTCCCATATCATCATCAAATGACCAAAATGCCCCTATGATAGCCATAAAACCCCAAATATCCACAAAACCCTAAAACTACATCATTAACTTTTAAACCCCTAACTTATTGCACCCATACAAAGTAAACCTTAATCATTACCCATATCCCATACTTTATCAAATCCCTAGGTCATATCACTATACTTAGGATTTCAAGATAAAACTTAACGCATGAATACCATATAAGTTCATGCTTTCATGAAATACCCATATTTCCATATCATACTATGATATTAACACATGAATAATGAGAAATAATAACAGCAGAAGTGATATCACACACAAAATTGACATAGCCTCCAATAAATCCCTAATTGTGACATGTATCATTACTGAAGGGGCCACCGATCTCTAAGCAAATGAAACCCTATAACACCTCCTACACCTCCTCCTAGACCATAAAAAAAACACCTACAAACCAAGAGTAAAAAAGGTTAGAATTTAAGCAAAAAAGAAAGGAACGTCTAAGGTGTAACACCCCTAAAATTTGTAACCTTTATTTTTAGGTATTCATTCATTTTATTTAAAAATTAGCCCTAAAACCTTAGCCTAATTACTTTATTAATAAAATTTAAACCATAAACCAAATAATTTTTAAAAAATATTTTATCCGATTATTTTACTTATATGGAATCAAATTATTTTTCTACCTAGTACCCTAACCCATCTAAACTAAACTTGAAACTAAAATAAAATATTCCTCCTTCACCCTACCATTTTCCCTCTTGTCTATCCCTTACGTGCTCCCATTCCCTCTAATCACTCTTCGTATCTCCCCCTTACATCACTCAACTGCTATACCCTTTACCTGTCAAACCATCTTGATCAACCATCCCCACCAACTTACCCTTTTCCCGTCTATGTAAAATTATGCAATATACATAAATGCAACACTCCTCCCCTCTCTTTTCTTGTTAAAAAACCCAACCTATTTCACCATCCCACAAAACATACCCCTCACCACCATCTGGATGCCTATATACATACACATGCACACAATCCCTTACTCCCCACTCGAATGTATGGTTTTGCTAGATAACCAAACACTACACTTCCCCTACTCCCCCTCTTTGCCCCGTTTGGTTCTCGTCATGCCCAACCTCCTTCATCTCTAACTCCTCACATGCACATCATACTACCCTCCCTTCAACCCTATTTGATTTCACTCCCATCAAACTATCATTTACTATTACAACACCACAACCCTGCACATGCACCCATCCTCCCCTCCTAAACTTACTATCGCACAACAACACAACCTCTTAACATCGATGATTAAGAAGGAAGTTAAGGATGCCCTATTTAACATGAATGTTGACGATGCACTAGACCTCGATGGCTACAATGCAAGAGTCTTTCAGCATTGTTGGCCTTTCCTAGGAAAAGACCTATGGAAAATAACGGTAGATGTGTTACTACATGCATTGTTCCTAGAGCGTTAAATGTGGCCATCCTAAACTTAATTCCCAAATTTCCCAATGCAGAAAAGACTAGTAGCATGTTGTAACATGCTCTATAAGGTATTGCTAAAGTCATCACTAATAGGATGCAACATGTTATGTCACACCTCATAAGTAACACCTAGCTGAATTCATCCAGGGAAGGAGTATCCTTTACCAACCAAACTAATCACCCTTCCCCTCATTCCCTCTCTCTTTCCTTTTTTCAAATCCAACAATGCCTTTCCTTAGCCTCATTTGGGTTGCTCGACAATCACCACCCATTGCCAAACCCCTTCTTCTTCTTCTTCTTCTTCTTCTTCTTCTTCTCCTCCTCCTCCTTTTCTTCTTCTCCCTTCTCCTCCTCTCCTTCCCCGGTGTGGTTGTTTTGTCTACCTGCACCATCCCCTGCTCCATCTATCACCTATCACCACAGACCTCACATTCCTCTACGTTTTTGTTGACCATCCCCTACCCTCCATTTTCGTGCGTTGCCCTCTACATAGTGCATAACCTTCACCACTATTAGCTTTCATATTTTCCTTTTATTCTTTTTATCTCTTCTCCCCTGCCACGCTTTCCTCCTCTTCTCCTCCATTGCGGTAATTTTTTTTCTATTCCCTTCCCCTACTCTCGGCACCCCCTCTGTAACACTCCCCTGGATAATGGCAAAAACTATCGTTGCTCCCACTTTCACTTTAACACCTCCCTCTACAAGCTACCACCCACTTTTAGCCAATATTACTACAACCAACCACCCCTTTTTCACCTTATACCACATTTCCTCCCTTCATGCACTACCCTTTCCAACCCAGTACCTCCCACCCTATGCCACCACTGATCATATCCACTGTAGCCTTCCCTAACCTCTTCAACTATTTCTATCACTACCTTACCTTCCTTTTTCTTACACACACCACCGAGCTAAATTCCACCTCTACCACTCTCCATTTAGCCCTCCCCATCACAACTTCCCTCCTGCACCATCACCACCTCGCAGTAGCACCACCATTCCTCACAACCATTATCTTAGCCGACCACCCGAACTAACACCAACCATCACCACCAGCTCCATCCCTACCATCATCACACCATTTCTAGTCAACCCTTCATTTCTTCATGCACATGGGTCATACTGCGTATGCAACATGAAAAGTTTTGCTTTAAAAAAATTTTGTTATCTATTTTAAATGTAAGGGTATTATGGTAATTTTAAAATTAATATATTAATATTATAATTATTATTTTATTTGTTAAATATTAATTTGGTAACTGTGGTATTCTTTTTAGGTATGAAATTTTAATGAGTGGGCCTTATAATTTTTAGTAGAATACTAGTAATTACATTTTTGCTAGAATTTAGGTAATTTTTATACTTTACTAAAATTCTAAATTTTGCATGATATCACACAAGGGATTGATGTGAAAACCATGTTAAGTATGTTTGTTATATCATAAATGTTACACTCTCTTAAAATATTATACTATTATATGATAATACATTAGGATTTTGTGTATCTAAAGTACGTTAAGCATGATTCTTTACGTTAAAATTTGTGTTATTTATTGTATTATGAAAAAGGTAAAAAGAGTATGTTATCATATGTAAAATATTTTTGGGTGTAAAAGTATAACAAAAATGATCATTTATGATTATATATGACATGTACGTGGGAAAATAATAGTTTGGGCATGCTTAGATATATTTATGGAATAATAATCATAAATATGTGCCTTAGGGGCAATTTTGTCATTTTGGGTGTGTTATGATACTTATCCTAATATTCATGCCTAATGTGTATTATATGTTGTTGAGCATAATATTATGTGATCATGGATATATTAGATAGCATGCTATAGTTTTATGTGTCAAATCTTGAATAAGGGTAAAATGGTCATTTGACTTATTTGATAATTTAATTGCTTGATAGATAAGTTAATTATTATGTTTTAACCTTTTCATGACAATTGAATAAATGAAATGGATTCAGTAATTATAGGGTGTTAATGTAGTAATTTTAATCTTATGGACATTTTGGTTATTTTTGGCCTAATACGCTCGAATGTGAATGACTGAGACTAGGATGACCTCAGTATATTTTTATTATTGACCTTGATATTGATTTTATTTATGGTTGTCTCAAAATAATTGGAAATAAGTAAAATAATTAAATATGAAAATTAGATTTGTGTGTTTTGTATGCAATTTTGTGGTTACCTTAATAAGATTATAATACTTAAAGTGAAAGAGTTTAAGATAAAAAATGGTGGCTTTTTAGGGCTTGCAACCTTAAATACATGGTTTATCCCACTGTTAATTCTAAATTTTTGATGGTGTGTCTTAGTGCCCAATCAGACCCTATATCTTACTATATTTAGTTATGCGGACTGATAGGGGGTATGCATACTTATAGATTAGGTGTCCTTATTAGTAGGGTACTGTGTTACCTTCATGTACCAGTGTGATCAAGGTATTTTTGCGTCCTTGGATTGATAGTAGGTAGGATACTGTGTTGCCTTGGTGCGCTAGTATAACTTAAATACCTTAGTGTCTCCAAGTTGATTGATCTCTCCTTGAGTAAATAAAAATGGAAATGATTGATGGATTATTTGATTATTGGATTGGTTGATAGCAACCTTTGTGCCTACCTATGATTTGACAGTAGCCTTTGTGCTTACTTGTGGTTCAGTAGTAGCATTTGTATCTACATGCGGTTCGGTAGTACCTTTCATGCCTACCTATGGTTAGGTAATAGTCTTTGTGCCTACCAGTGGTTCGATAGTAGCATTCGTGCCTACTTGTGATGCTATTGATTATTATTGGTTTGTTCTTGTAAGCCTACCTATGTTATGATATGTATTAGCATTAAAAATGAGATATGTAATATGTTGGTATTGTCTTGGTTTGGGTTGATGTTGTTCTTAATTATACTTCAAATAGCATCTATTGGATATTTGATTGGTAAGTTTTAATTTGTTCTAGATGAACGAGTATGAATGGTATATAGCCTTTATGGTATGTGTTTATACGAATGATCATCGTATTTCAATCCTCCTATATATATTTAAATGTCTTGTACCATGTTTTATTGTAAGCCTTGTATGCGTTCCATGTTGCATTTTTATTTTGGTTTAGTGTAAAACGTTGCTTAGTAATGTTGCAATAGAGGGTCCCTTTCTTGTACCTCTACTTATTCAATAGGTAATGTTCTTTGTAGGTCACCTTTCAAGTTCAGTCAAAAGCTAATAGTTAAGATTGAGAGCCTATGACTATCAAGTGTCTTTTTGGTATACCTAATTTAGTTGTACTTAGATACTTGTGCCCTCCTATTATTTCTCTCTTTTGAGTTTTGTAATCGCTATATGTTTGTCCACTCTATTATATTTCTCGTAATCATGTTATTAATTTAAGTGGAGTAATGATATTAGTCTTAACACTTGGTATGAGAATGGTAGAGAAAAATTGGATTTGTACCAAGTATGGCGGTATCATCCTTTATTTTTATTGTTCTAGTTTCCGTGATTAACTCTTTAAAATAAAATTTTTATGTCACCAAAAAAATTGGATGTTACATAAAGCAAGAGAGGAAGTCTAAGGTGATTTTTTTGGGCAATTAAATGAAGTAAGAAGAGAAGGGGAAGAGTATTTATGGTAGTAAGTGAAGTGCATGATGGCTAAGACATGAGGCATGGAGTGGTGGTGTAATCGGAAGTAGATCAACATGGCATGATAGAGATGGCATAAAGGTTCCTTGACTAAGTTTGGGAGATGATGGAGGAGTAAAGGCTTGTAAATAGTTAGGATAATTGGGGAAGTCTGGTTTGATCAACTAAGCCAACCTCAACTTGGTTGGTAGGGAAGGGAATTCACATGGGAGAAGGGTGAAGAAATAGGGAAAGAAAAGAAGAAAAGAAAGGGGAAACAAAGGAAGTGGGAAAAGGAACAGAAAAGGTTTAAAATTAAGGTCATAGTTTAGTTCAAATTTTATGATTACATAATTATGGTAGATTAAAATACCTAATTATATAGGATTAGGGTTAGGTTAAATTTATAGTATTACAAAATATAAATTAAACATTGGTGAAATTTTAGGTAGACAATAATAATCAAAAATTTTGCTAAACCTAATCTCGTATAATTAATTAATCCAATTCTAATCTCGAAAAAATGGCATTCTAGCTTTACCCTAATTCCTTAATCCCAAAATCTTAATCTAATCCTAATCTTTGACTAGGGTAATTTATATTTCTTAACCTAACTTTAATCCAGGTAGATTTATATCATTAATCTTACCTATATTAGCTAATCAAAATTTAATCTAAATCTTAACTTAAGCCTTTTTTTCTTTTTTTTTTTCTTTTTCTTTTTCTTTATCCTTTTCCCTTCCTCCTATGCCAATTTCTTCTCCTCCTCCTCCTATCTTGCGTTTGTTTTCCTCATCTTTTGTAGCACACAGCCATCACCTCTCAACCATCATATCATATCTCTCCTATTAAATTTTGCTTCTCTCCATCTTGCCTCTACTAGCCCTCGTCACCCTCTGTCGATCATCACCATCAACCTTCCTCTGCTTTTCCCATTTACATGCCATACATATAAATATATATACTAACTTCTCTTCTCTCTCCTTCCCTCATTTATTTGCCTCAATTGTTGCCCATTTTCAGTCAAGCATCACCCTGCCCTGAGACACCTTCTTCTTATTCTTCTTCTTCCTCCTTGTTGTCATTGTCATCGTCTTACTCTGTTCCATTCGGCCAAACCACCATCACCATTATCACAACCACTAAGCACTTCCTTGTGCTTGGTAAATCAACCACCCAATCATCCTCCCTCACCATTGTTGACAATCGCCACCCATCGCTGCCGTTTTCTCCTTCTCTTTCTCATGCATCCGTGGCGTTTTTGTGAAGTGCACAACCGTGCGGATCACTCACACCTTAGCTATACCTCTTCACATACTGTCACATGCCTCATACATGGTCGCTCACACATCTATGCACCATCATCGCATGCCTATGCATGCTTGTACAGTTCACCCTTACATGCTAGCATAGGCAAGGCATAGTCTCGCACACCCTTATTCTTTCATGCATATGCATGCGTTCCATGTGCACAACCGTTCTTCCTTTGCAAAACCTGCCCATAAAACTTCACAACTCTTGGCCTAAGCATGTACTATCTTCCACACGCCTGTGCAACCCCCTTTCTCGGTCGTCCTTCCCCTTTTGCACACCCAAAAATCACATAAATGCCACCATACCTTCCACCACACTTCCACACAACTCAAGGTTCCCTTTAATTCTGGTTATTTCCATTTTTACCCTCTTTTACCTTAACTTTTCCCTCAATTATAATCTTTAATCCTAATCATATATTATATTATTTCTTATGTAATATTCTGGTGTTCTTGCAAGAGGCTGTTTAGGATTTACGTGCTTAGAGCCTAGTGTCCTTGTTGGTAAGGATACTAGTTGATGTTTAGGGTTTTTGTGTTAAATGTATGAATGAATATGTATATTAGCATGTTATTGTTATTATATTGTTAAATTCATGCCGTTAATGATATGTTATATGGATTATATGATAGAAAGAGAGTAAGAATGGTGACAAATATACTGATTTGATTTTGTTATGCTAATTCATATTTTGTGGAATAGTATAATTTGTGAAAGAGTAATATGGGCCATATAAATTATGATAAGTGGAAAATAATTATATTTAAGAGGTATGATGATAAATGGAGGATTGAAAAATAATGATATTGAAGATATAAGATTTTTGTAAAATAAGGGCGATTGGTTATACTTAAGGGCATTTTGGTTAATATGAAAATTTTGGTATGTTAACATGTTAGGTGGATTAAAATATGATAATAATATCATGAGAAATGTATGGAGTGGTTATTGAATGTCGTAGATTTCTTAAAATGAGATAATGGCCAAATTAGGGAATAATAACTTTAAAATGGTAATATTATTATCACATGTATAAAACGTTAGACCACAAATTTTAGATATGTTGTTAATATTGGTATTTTAAGAAGTATATTGAATTTGCGTAATTATATGAGTCTTATGGAAAGAGTTATGACCTACATGTGAAATTTAGATTTGGGAGCTCGGTGAATAGTAACTTTTGAAGATGGTCTTGATATATGTATGTTGATGTCTTACTAGCCTTAATTATGTTTTGTACTCATTAAACCAGACATGATTAAGATACTAATCATTTAAAGTGAAAGATCGCATGAGTTAGGACCTATTGTACCTATCTGTTTCACCGAACGAGAATAGTGGTTAGGAACATTCTGTCTGGGGTTATATATATTGATAATCGTTCCACTAGTAGAGAATAATGGCCAAGAGCGTTCTGCCCTAAGATTGTATAATTTTGAAAATCTTTCCACTAGTTAAGAATAGTGGGGTCTCTAAACTCAATCTAAAATAAATACCAAGAATGATCATAATCATGGATAAGATATTAATTATTTAAAGTGAAAGATTATGTGAGTTAGGACTGGTTGTACTTGTCTATTCCATCAGAGAAGAATAGTGCTCAGGAGCTTTCTGTCCCAAAGTCTTATATATTGATAACCATTCTATTGGTAGAGAATAGTGGCCAGAAGTGTTATGCCCTAAGGTTATATAATTTTGAGATCCGTTCCACCGGTTGAGAATAGTGGGGTTCATGAACTCAACATAAATAAAAGAATGAAACATGTACTATTCTAGTGGTACGAATCCGAAATTAGTAATTACCTTATATTGATTGTTGTACCTCGCATACCTACTACTTTCTGCTGTGGATACATGTAATTATATGTTTTTCCTATTTCACCTGTATTGCTACCTTACTCAGTATGTAACGTACTGATAATCCTTTTCATAGGTGATATTCTCACGAGAAGAGGACTCGAATATTTATGTGTAAGTTAATAAGGATCAAGCGAATGATTTTGCAGCTTATGATGCTTGTATGGGGCAGAGTGATTTTATATATTAGGGCTTTTGGGTGTAGAGTCATGTTATTCGGATGCTTGTTTTACTTGGATACCCATTTTGGGACTCTTAGACCCACAATATCCTTTTTGCTTGTATTTTGTATTATTGTACTTGAAGTTAATCTCCAAACTCATATTTAAATTTATGAAACTTCTCTAATTTTCTTTTTATCCGGTTGAGCATTTTAAATTGTTTTACCTTGTGATTGACATAATGGTGGATTGGTAAGTTAGACTTATGTCAATTACGATGGTAAGACCTGATTATTTGATTTTATACTTCCACTGTAAAATAAAAGTTTTCAGTAGCAAATTTTAGGGTGTTACAGACAATGAAGAAAATATTGTAAATGATGGTAAAAGATCATATTTTTAAAAAAGAAATGTTAAATTTAAGCAGTTATAATGTGTTGTAATATGTTCATTAAAAATAATGTGAAATATATGTAAAATTTTGGTAAAAAATATGGGTTATGTGATAGTGGAAGATAATCATAGTTATGGTGAGAGATTTGTTTGGCCTTAGTGAAAATTTAAGGAGTGGTGAAAATATGAGTCATAAAAGTGAATGATATTCATAACTATGGTGAATATTTTAATAATATAATGGTAAAATATATGGCTCTGGATAGTGAAATATATTTATATGTATCATGAAATATACATTAGAATTTGTTTAGCTGTGAAAGATTGATATAGGGGAGTTTATTTAACCTTGGTACATAGTATATGAATTATTTTATGGATATATTGTATTTTACATAGTCTCAATATATATTTTCATATTTTGACTTGGGTACCTTTTACATTAAGAAGTTAGCAAAAAAAAAACAAAGGAAAAAGAAAAAAGAGGAGAAACCACAAAATTTTGAATAAAATTTATTAGAAATTAGACAAATTACAAAAAAATCATATTTTATTTTGTAAATACAAGACGATTTTATGAAAAGAAACTAAAAGTTATAAAATGATTATAAAAATCCATCAAACTTCCATAACTTAGAAAAGAGTTTTGGAAAAAAAAGTTCTACGATATGGAACTCAAAGAAAATTCATATATTTTTTTTATTTTTTTTTTGCGTTTTATTATTCTCCCAATAGTTTATTTTATTTTATAATTTTCAATAATTTTCATATGTTTTTAGATTTTTGCAATTTTTTACATTTTTTAACTATTTGATGTTAAAAAAATACTTATGTAAGTAAAATGTAAGTACTTAAATGATATTATTCAAACCATAAGCTACGTATATATAGTAAGCTAAGAACCCAAATGATATTTATCCATAAATTAATGTGTTCACCAATTTTTTTTTAAAGTTAGGACAACATTAACCCTATTCAAATTTTATTTATCATAAATTTATTGTCAGCTTATTAATTTGGTTAAAAAGAAAAGATAGTAAAGTCTTCATGAATCAGTATTTCCATCTAAATCAACCCATGAGAAGTTAAAAAAGTAGCTAGTGTCTAGCTTTTAACATATTAATTAACTTGGTCAATAAGTTCTCTCTCCCTTTTTTTTTAATTTTAGATAAGTATAGTTTATTACTAACTTATAAGATATTTTTTTTAAAAATTACATCAAATAACATATATCTTTTAAGCATATGGCTAGTTTTCAACTACAAAAAATAACTTTATATTTATCATAAAATAACTTTTTTATAAATTTATTTTCATTTTTTAATCTCATAATATGTTGTTGTTTTGAAACTTTAACGACTAATTTTGACTAAATATAAAGTTTAGACTTTAAAACTATAAATTAAGAAAGAAAAAAATTTACACCTTAAAATTATAATCTAAACTTTACAACTAAAAATGAACAAAAATGAATAGCTAAAAATTTAATTTAAAAAAACACATTAAAATATTAATAATATATACTTAATAATACAAAAATATAAATACAGAAAAACACAAATGTAAAATTCAAAGTTTCTAAAATTGAAAAAAAAAATTAACAATCGTAGATTTAAAATTGAAAATTAAAATTTAGATTCCAAACTAAAGTTCTAAACTAAAAATTAAATAATACATTTAAAAAAAGTTAAAACTAAATTAGAATTTTGATGATTGAAAACTGAAAAGTGAAGGTTTAAAAAATTAAATTTAAAATAGGAAATTATAAACTTTATATTAGAAATTAAAATATTAAAAAAAAGTGAAATATAAAAAAAAACTTATAAAATTTAAAATTAAAATTAAAATTAAAAATTTTGAATTCCAAATTCAAACTTCAAAATCTAAAGTTAAACATTGAGTGGTAACATTGAAATTTGAAAATTAAACATCAAAATTTATAATTTAGTGATTATAGATAATAAATTACTTGATTAATTAAAATAATATTTTTAATAATTATTAATTTTTTATTTAAAATTTTAAATATTTTTTTTTACAAATAAAAGAAATATGCAAATCAAGTAAAATATTTTAAAATATGATGTGAAATAATGAAAAATAAAAGAAGCTATAAAAGTAAAAGTAAAATGAATGAATAAATCTAATAGTTATGAATTACACAATATAAGAAAATTTGAAAATCAATTGTGAAAATGTTATTAAATAATAATTTTTAAAATAAATTGATTATAAAATATCACACAAAATATAAAAATAATAACATAAATTAACAATAGATTATATAAATTTATAGATAATTGGTGTATTGTATAATTATAATTTCACGTTTATAAGAGAATAATATTATTTAATAACATTTTTTTAAAATTTAAAAAAACTTTAACATTTACATATTTATATATATATATATATATATATATATATATATATATATATATATAATATTTAGGGTGAGATATTTAGGGATATAATCATATAAATGATTCTACCTCAGACCAAGGAGCTCATACAAAGTAATCAAACCTTATAATGACAAGCACATTTATATCTGTGTTCAAACACAAACTCAAACCCAATAGTTCATCCATATTCGAATGCGAGGATATACAGTATTTTTTTACCTAACAAAAAGACTATAATCGAAGATTAACCAAATTACACAAATAATGAATTTATTCTTGCACATTCTTAATGTAAAATAAAATTATTTTAAAAAATCATACTTCTTTATGTGGATAAGAGTAATTCTAATCTTCAAATCATGTCCATTATTTATTATTTTCTCAAATAGAGGGAGAAAGAGTAGAGCAAAATTAACACAACTAAAAATTAAAATATTTTAGAATAAATATGAAAATTAATATTTGACTTCAAATATCGATAACATTTTACAAAAAAAAAATAGATAAAATAATTAATTTTGTAAAACAATAATGTGAGGGTTGGATTAAAATTTAAACTTTAACCCTATAATAGTATATCGTTCCAATGAAGCTTGTAAATATAAATAGGGGTATAAGTACAAACATGGAATGAGTTACATATTTGATATCCTATACCTTTATATGTTTAGATTAGGGTCGAGTTAAAATTGGATCGCTATATAGTTAGGTCGGATTTGGGGTTGGGTTCAAGTATCTTATGCCTAGTATTAAAAACCGGACCGGACCGGCCGGTCCGACCAGTGAATCGGCGAACCGGTCAGGTCACCGGTTAAATTTCATATGCCGATTTTTAAGATCTCGGAACCAGTGAAAATCGGTCAAAAATCGGTCAGACCAGTGAAAACCGGTGAATCGGTCAAAAAACCGGTCTTAGAACCGGTCAAAAAACCGGTCGGAAGCCAGTCACATTTATGTAGAGTTTAATTTTCTATATATTTTATATTTTTTTACTTAAAATGTACTACTGGTTCGACCAGTCCAAACCACTGGTTCGACCACTAAACCAGTGAACCAGTGAACCAGTGATGAGACCGGTTCGATGACCGGTCCGATTTTTAAAACTATGATCTTATGAATTCGGATCCAATTCAGAAAACTATAATTCAGATTGGGTTTGTATCGGTTCATATTATTTCAGTTAAGAAGAATATAGGGTTGGGTCCAAATCTAATCTATTGAGCTTCTTCATATCTTTATTCGATTCGGATCTATAAATTCCACATCATATCAGGCTTGGGTGAGGTAGATAGACTTCGAGTTTTATAGGATTTGAGCCAAGTTAATTTAATTTAGAATTTATACTGACATTGATTATCATCAATTTAATATAATTAGTAAATTGAATTTTGTGATTTATTAATCTTAATATGATTATCATAGTAATTTTTATGATAATATATATATAATGATATACAAAATTATTATCATTATCATCATTATTATTATTATTATTACTACTACTACTACTACTACTACTATAAATACAATTATAAATATCATTACATACATAAAATAATGATTGTTCAAATAATTATAATTATAATTTTAATTATGATAATTATTGGTATTATTATAATTAATTAATATTATTATCATTATTACCATCATCATCATCATCTTTAGAAATATAATAATCATTATTATTAGTAGAACTATAAATATAAATTTTATTTTTTAATAAGAATAATAATAATATATTATTATTATTGTTATTATTTTATTCTTATGTTTATAATAATTCAAATAATAACAGAAATTTCTATAACTTAATCTAATTGATGCTAATGTAATATTAAAATAAAGTGAAGAAAACACCATCTTACTAATTTTATTTCAGTTGCCATTATATAAGTTGCATATTTTTATTTATATAAAATTTTATTAATAAAATAATTTATTGGTATTTATGTATCAATTTATATGAGATAAAATATGAGTTGAATTTTTTAAGTTCAAATTATTTTAGATACGAATGCAGATTCAAATTAATTAAAATCATTTTAAATTTTCAAGTTAAAATCAAAATTTAAATTTAGATCAAATTTCAGGTCTAATTATCTGAGCATGATGTTAAAACTTTATAGAAAACCATGGATTTAAGCTATTACCCACCTAGTTGCCAGGGCTTCAGAGATAACCTAAGATCAATTAAACTTGACCAGACAATGTGATGATCTAGCATTAGTGTCAGTGATTCCAACATTGCTTCTTTACGTCCGCACTGCTACGTAAGCACCCGCCCCCGATTTTGGGGGGGGGGGGGAAGGGGATGCAAACCACCCAACAAGGCAATCGCCCAATCAAAAAGTCAAGCACTTACTGATTGCCATGTACAAAGCGTATGTGCCTATTATAGCATATTGCCGTGAGCTTATACAATCCTTCGACTCACTACCCAAAAATGTACACATCATGATGCATACCCATTCTCAACCATGTATCTATCCAAAATTTTCTCAAAGAGAGCATCCAAAAGTACATTCCAACAACAATACAGAGACGACTAATAAATAGAACTAAGAAACTTCACGGAAGCAAATTCCTGCAAGCTATGCATTGCACCGGGAAACAATTCCACATAAAGCATGCCCAGCTGCTGCCGATACTATCCTCCAATGCATTAACCATGAACGGGCACAGTCTGCTCAAGCAGGCAAGCTAACTGGAAGCTACGGAATTATTTCTTAGGCTGCGCAAAAGTTATGTGACAAATGCTCATAATATCGTTTTTCCTGCAAAGGAAACACAATACAAAATGAGAAAAGATGGCGTGCACGAGCCATAAAAACTGTATTATGCTTGACAAACATTGTCAATTATTCAAAAATAAATAAAAATTAACGAACCCTGTCAGATACAGATGGAGAAACTTTTTGTAATGCGTGTTCAAAATGGACTGCCTTGATGGACCATGGTTTGGCGTCTGCGCTGCTCTGTTCATATGAGAGTTTCTCTTCAAGCGCAGCCATGGCAGCTTCATTCATCTATCAGAATTTTGAAAAACTTGGTCAAATCAAATTCTGGCATCAGCATGCATGCAGTTTAACTACCTATGATAGACCTTGGGAGTGGGGATGGAGGCGGGTCAGGGAGAGGAAGGAAACAGAAGATATTAATAATCGCATCCCATAAGGGAAAGCTGAACAAACCAGGGCAGACAGGTCAGCGCCACTCAGATTTGCACATGAATTGCTCTTCCCAATAGCTAGCAGATCTACATCAGAATCTAGTGGTTTTTTCCTACCCAGAGCTTTCAAGATCAACCCACGCTCCTCAGGGCTAGGTAGAGGGACATACAAGAGTTTCCCAAATCTTCCTGGCCTTAAGACGGCACGGTCCATCACCTCCGGTCTTGCAATAGCCATAGAACCAAGTTCATCAGAAGAAACATGATTCATGCTATAAAAAAATATTTCACAAAAATAGAGTAAATCATACCGATTTGTTGCACCGATGACATAAACACCTCGTCTCTGATCTGCACCATCCAGCTCAATCAAAAGCTGCAGTGGTAAAAATTTATTCAGGGGAAAATGTTCACTGCGTGGAAGATCAAAATCAAGCCAAGCAAAAGTAGCTCAGACTCCTGGTAAGCCACGAAACCTGATTTAAGAGTCTTTCAACAACCCAGCCACCTTCTTTTCCACGCTTTGTTGTCAAAGCATCCACCTGAAAGACAAGGGAACAAATACGACAAATCAGTGACCACCCTAAGGGGCAAAGAAACATATATATACTCACATGTAAATAGTGACAAAAAAGGCATAACTTGAAAAAGGTAAAAATTAAGGAATAGGCATAAAGAGAAAAAGTAAAAATCAAAAAAACAAGAAAAGAATCGAAAGTATCTTTCAAAGGGAAATTCCTCACACTTAACACCTGTCCATGCCCTTCTTCCTCAATCATCTAAAGCTTTCCCTCTGGCGGATGTAAATGCAGTTTATACTCCACCAGATTACATTTGTAGGCTGAGTCTATTACTGAAGCATTGGAAGAAAGGCCCAAATTACAACTCTATCAATAGACCCATAGGATTACGAGGACTAGGAGTGTTAGTTGCTCATAGTTTTATTTATTATTATTATTATTTGTTAGGATTTACCTTTATCTGTCATTGTTTTCAAAATTAAAATTCATTGTCTTAGTTTGTTTGCCTATAAATAGGACTATGGTTTGGGTTCAATAAAATTGTAGATTGTGTATGAAAAAACCTGGATAGAGTTTATACTAGATCCACTGCCGTAACCACTGTCAAATTTGGTCACTTCTACGTTTGCCACCATAGGACCATTCTTGACCATTGAAGTCAATGTCAACATTCTTCTTCATTTTCAGCCACCACTTCCATCCCATCTTCTGCCACCTTGATATCATGCAAGCCCCACCCATGAACTCGTCTTGATTTTATTAAACCATCTTCTATATGTTGCTACTCCCTCCATCTGTCATCTGCCTGCTGATCTCACTAAACATTCTTTGAAGCTCACATACTCTTACAAGTCATGTGATGCAAAGTACAACTACTGTCATCAGCACCAACCAACAGTGATGCCATTGTACACCAAATTCATCACGACATCACCATTACAAAGATTTCAACATGAAGAGACGATGAAGGGTTGTAAATTCAGGTTGTGGACATTTCAAGCCTTCAAATATAAAGTTAACAAATTTATGGAGGCTATAGAGCTGAGCCTCAATTCCATCGAATAAATGTCGGTTTTAATCGAGTTGAGGACAGGATTAGAAAGTTAGCTGCAATTAGGTATGAGATTAAGCAGCTTGATCCCCTTGTTGGAAGTTTCACTAAGCAAGAGAGTTTTAACTCTTTTAAGGCATCCAATCCTTGTGCTACTTGAGCTACTTCTGCTACAAACTACAATTGCATATACTGTTGACAGTTCTGTGGTATGACACTTACCACCAACAATTTCTGTTCTGAAAAACAAATGCTTCAATTGGAAGCAATGCTAAGAAGAAGAATAGTTCAGGCAGAATTCATTCTGTAAGGCTTGATTTTGAAAGATAGTCCACCTAAGTCTTTTACCATGTCTAGAAATTTTAAAGATTAAAAGTAAACAGGTAACCCTAATGAGAAGGTCCTGCTTATAAGTTAGAGATCAAACTCTGGGAAGAATGAATGAATGATGCGGTTATGTTTCACCAAACCGTTGAGCCCACAGTTGTAACCCAAGTCCTCCACTGCATTGGAAGGAAGGACCACGTCTTGAATGCTTATGAGGACTTGGAGTTTCAGTGAATATTTAGATTTACTCATATTTTGATTCATTAATCTCTTTTGTTTTTTATTCTTCTGTTTTAGGATCTATGTTTAGATACAATTTTATTAAAATATAGCATTTAGGTTGGATTATTCGAAGCTGAGTTGAAGGAAATTAATACTTTCCAGTGACGCAACCTGGTTACGGTGCACACTGCATCAATCTAGCACAGCTTCAACTGCTAGGGTCAAGATCTGATATTTTCGGGCTTCCCTGTCCCAAGGTGAGAGTTGTGGTTTGTGGGCTCAGCAAAAGCTCAAGCCAAGTAATTCCTAGAAGGGGGACAGCTACATCTGGCTGATTTCACATGCCTGTTATACATTGACTCTTCCTGCTCTCCCTAGTGTTGATTTACTTCAAAATCATCATCTCTTTTAATAGATCTCCTGAAAATTTTGATGGACAATTTCTCTCTCTCAACCACCAACACCCACATATGCCCTCCTTGATATTCTGTCAACCAAATGCAAACTACTACTTTACTCCTCTGTCTTTTGCAGTTGTCTCTTCTGACATTCCCAGTCTCTGTGCAACAAGATATGCTCTATTTCCAGAATAGAAGGACAACTATTTTGAGTTATGCAATTGGCTCCTTTGAGATAGAAAAATTGCAATTCTAAAAATGAGCATTGGCAAGGAAGAAACATGCTCTAAGACAGTAAAATGCATGAAATGATGTAGACTGAGGCAGTCTCACTCAAGTGTCTCAAATCTTACGACATAGCTTCTTAGGGGCATTTTCCTGACACTGTAAAAGGGTATTCAGTACTCTCATCTAGGGTTGTTTATGTTATTCGATATCTGATAATCCGAATCAATCCGATCCGAAATTTTTTTCAAATAAAATATCAAATAAATCATATATCTAATCCAACAAATACAAATAATATCCAATCCGATAAATTATATACCTACACACTCTAAATACTATTTATTTTTCATAAAATTTTATTTTATATAAACATGTATGTGTTTGTATGTGTGTATAATTTGAAATGAGTGTTTATTGTAAGTAAATTTTATACTTTTTAATTATTATTTTGATTAAATATTTAATTATTATCCAAAATTGAAATTACTAATTAAATATAATGTAATTTAATACTCAAATCAAATCATTAGATCATATTTGTTCAAATTGAATCAATTTTTTTTATTTTTTGATTGAATAATTTTTTTATCCAATATTTCTCAATTGTGGTCCATTCGAAAATTTTGGATATCCGACGGATTATTTGTTATTTGATCTGAAACTCCGGATATCCAAAGTGTCGGATATCTGAAGCTTTTTTCCCGATATCCGATCTTTCAAATATCCTAAACTTTTTACCAGATCGGATATCCGAAAAACTGGATATCCAATCCATGAACACCCCTACTCCTATCAGTGCATACATGACTTTTTTCCTCTGGAATATATGAGTAAGCAAGAGAAGTTAAGGGAGTAACCAGCAAGAGGAAGGGACAAAGAAGCTACAAAAAGGATGCCTTCAGAGAGGCAAATGCAGCAGAGAACACCCCATCAACCCAGCCACCTATTAAAGGTTTTCATGCAGGTAAGCCTGCAACAAGATATAGCTTTTAATGCATCATTTATTTTGCAGATATACAAAATGCCCTTTTCCACCAAAGGAAAGGAAGTGATGACGCATAAAAGAGGAGCAGGATAACTGGGAAGCCTTTTTCTCGTTATTTATGATTTTCCTCTCTTTTCTACACCAGGATATATTAAGTGACAAATTGATCCAATCCTTGCACCAAAGAAAGGCACCAATAAGAGACAGAAGGAGCAATAGTACCAGCTACCCAAAAAATAAAAAAAATAAAAAAATGAAGACATACCTCATCAAAGAACAGTATGCAAGGAGAACAGGTCCTCGCACGGCTGAAAATTGTCCGAACTGCCAGCTCGCTTTCACCAACATATTTGTTTAAAAGTTCAGGACCCTTAACAGTTTGACACACCAAACATATAACATTAGAATCTAAATTATGCAAGACCACTAGTGACCACACTCCTACATCATGTTGCTAATTAATATAGAATGTGAAAACTTGTCAATTACATCTAAGATGCTCATGGCAAAGGGTGTGTTCAGGACCCTTAGCACTGTAATACACCAAACAAATAGCATAAGTATCTGGATGATATAATAGCACAGGCAACCACACTCATATGTCAGGTGTTTCTAATTAATATAGAAGGTGAAACTGTCCAATCAAAAGACATATAATATGTTCTTGGTAGAGGATGGGTGTGGGTGGGTGGGTGTGTGTGAGAGAGAGAGAGAGAGAGACCTTGATATGTATGAAATTGGCTCCAGCTTCATTAGCAACAGCCTTGGCAATCAAAGTTTTGCCACAACCAGGGGGGCCATAAAGCAAAAATCCTGTCTCCAAGTCCACTCTAAATTCCTATGGGAACCAAAAAAGTTTCACAGTTATCAGCTAAAAGCCTACAAAATCAGTTGTCAACTGCCACAATCCATTCTGTATGGACACACAACAATCTAAAACAATGATACAGACACTGCTTCAGCAATAGAAAGCAACCCCCAATAACCATGACACCAAGCTAAGAACAGGCTTTTTTAAAGCAAGGGAAAAATTCACAAGAGAGACACGTGCACCTGGAGAAACAAGGAAAATACCAGGATAACCATGCCACCAGATAAAAATATGAGAGTCAATTGCCCAGCCTAACTAACTAGTTTCAGTGAACATTACCATAACAAAAGGTTATCCTCTTCTCATTTCTAATTATCATTATACAGCCAGGGAGAGAGATCCCTCTTTTTAAGTTCACCATAAATGACAACTTCAGGTCTCAGCAGCAGAAGCAATTTGCATAATGAATATTAAAAATCAATAGACTTCTATTATGGGATCATTTCGACGAATTCAAGCAGTTGGTTTGATCGTGGAATATTGTTGAATGAATCCAAAATAAGCTTGATCATGGAGCATTACTATTGTAATAACACGTTCTTCAAGAAAAAATAGAAAAATAAGTCTGATATACTATGAGCAAAACATGACAATTTCGAAGTAAAGAGAAAGATGAGGCTCCGGCACACAAAGGATCTTCCACCATTACAGCAAAACATGACAATATACAGTAGTCAAACAAGTATATACCTCGTACTCTTCAGGATGTTTTATACGTCTAACTATGTACCGCTCAAACTCCTGCCTCAGCACATCGAGCCCTCCAACATCCTCCCATTTCACATCTGGTGTCATGGAGAACCCTTCTCTTCTCGAGGAAGGCTGGATCATTTTTACTGCCTCCTGGAGTGAGACATTTGATAGTGGCAAACATCAATATAAAAAATGCTTAAATAACTGACAACTTTCAAAATATACTGCCATACCCAAAAAGTCTCATTTGTAGTTTCATCATGCCAGAGGAGGGGGGGGGGGATAATTTCATTTTATGAAAAGTCAAATATGCGAGCTTTCTTTAGAGTGCAAATTCTATGTTCAGGGAACCTCACCATTATAAGATACAGAGATGTCAGCAACGAATAGGATACAGGGGCTACACAATAGAACAAAGATGCATTATGCATAAATTTGCAGGCAAATAACAGCACAATGGGTCAATGGCTCACTGATAGTAAGAAAGCAATAGTTGACTTGCATTTTCCACATCATTAAATAACTGCAGATTCAAGCAGTCTCTAGTCACAATAAATGTTGACAGCCACAGGTTCTTTCCGTGTTCCCTGATACCTTCTGAGCATTAAATTGTTTACAGGTCAAGCTGAGCCTAGTTAACTGAGTGTGAGCTATCCAACCAATCCTAAATCAATTGTGTAGAATCTTACACAGGTGATCATGGAGCAGATAACCATGAATCATTGAATAAAATTGGTCCAATACACCACTATATCTAGATCTATATACCCCCTCCAATTCAAAATATGTCACCATGTTTCTTGACAACAAATTATGACCATTAATTTTTGTCAAAATATAATACATAGTAATATATAATTATACTTCCATAATAATCTCTTTTTGCACTTTTTATCAATTATATTAAAAGATATTAAAGGTCAAAGTTTGTCCTTCATATATGTGGTGACATATTTTGAACTACAGGGAGTATTATGTATCGGAGGTCATTAGAAAAATATCCAATATGTAATGCAAAAATGAATTCAATTGTTTCAATACCATATAATTACAAAGCTTATGCTGAAGTCGGTAACATCTTTAACAATTGTTCCAACTACAGATTACATAGGCTAAATTATCCACCATCTTTGTAAATTTTCTGATTCAAAGCCCACATGGCCACTATACATTGCCTAGGCCCTCCTACATTAAAAACAATATATAGCAAATGACTGCCCTATCAACATAAATTAAGATTCACCACCGCTAGAATTATTTTTTAACTTTTCACTTGCAATAAACTTCTTAATCAACGTGTTATATTTAGCATCACTAGAAATCTCAACCAGCATCCTCCCGTGCTAGTCCAACCTTACTTCACAACTAAATGGAATTTGACCATTACACAGTTTCAAGCTCACATGTCAACTCATAAGACAATGCTGCTTAAAGCAATATATGTGCATGCATTTACCTCCCCAAGTTTTTCTTCAGCTTTTAACGGACTTTCATGCTATCATATTATTTGCAGTCCGACATTTCAAGTCTAGAGGCTGCTTCCATTACAGCACTTGCTCATCTTCTAAGTCTCCATTGACATTTAAGTAATATTACGGTTTTTACCTCACCAAAATACATCCTTCAGCACAAAGCAGTCGTGAAGAGCTCATGAATACAACTTAGGCCCTTCTCCACATTTTTGTTTTGTTGATCTGATCTTAATGAATTTTTTTGAAGAGTTATTATTTCTATTTTACTGTTATTAATTTCATAATTAATAGTTTTCCCATTAGTATAACTATTATTGTTATCATTACCATCACTATTATAATTATTATCATTAATTCTATATTTCTTTTATTATTGTTAAAATTTTGCTAATATAAGCTTCTTTAATAAGCTCAAAAATAAGCCGAGGAGAGCAGGCTCTAAGTCTTTACCTAAATCAATATTTACATGACCTGATGCTTAACTGAGATAAATCTACAAGACAATATATATATATAGTAGTGAGCATGTCATACAAGTGCCACACTCTACACCATGTAACACGCTCAGTTGTTCTCCTTTCTATGTATATTACCTCAAAATCAGCCATTGTGATGTTAAGCTTTTCCATTTCTTCAGGCAACCAAGGCCGCCTCCACCACTCTACACCATGTTCATCATACACTGTCTCCTTCAAGAGCTCAGACTCCCTTTGGTCTATTATCCTCTTCATGGCAAGATTACCAGCCTTATTAGCCAGTGCAGCCAAGTCAGCTCCAACAAAACCTGGAGTTAACCTTGCTATTTTCAACAGATCAAAAGTACCTTCAACTCTGAGGTTGCGAATCAATACAGATAGTATCTGAACCCTTCCATTTTCATCCGGAACACTTAAAACAATCTCTCGATCAAATCTGCCTGGCCTCCTCAATGCTGGATCAACAGCATCAGGTCTGTTGGTAGCTCCAATAACTAGAACATACCCTGGACTACCCTCCGTGTCTTCCGAGTCTGAGTTTTTATTAGCTGATTTTACAAGCCTGTGAGATTCATCCATGCAAGTCATCAATTGTGTCACAATTCGCCGTTCCATCTCTCGCTGCAAATTTTCTCTCTTGGAAGCGATTGCATCAATCTCATCAATAAAGACGATTGATGGTGCAGTTCTGTAAGCTTTTGAGAAAAGATCACGGATATTCTCCTCAGATGCACCTACAGTTTTGAAAAGCAAAGATAGATACAATTTAATCCTCAGCAGTATCATATCACTAATCATTAACTTCAGCAAAACGCCACCAAAAAATATAATAATAATAATAATAATAATAATAATAATAATAATAATAATAATAATAATACAAACCATTACATAGGAACATACTGCTGATTATGTCTGTTGGGTCAATGAAATAGATTGTCATGATTAGCTCTGGAACAAAAGGTTAATATATACGACGGTGGCATTTGTGTAATAAGACGTTATAAACAACATGCCACTGCTGCTATTTTTCCATGTCTTGTTTGGCCTTTAGTTAATTTTAATTTGACTTCAAATGCAAATGAGTGCACGCTGGTCTGGTGGCTCCTTGTTTTCATTTTTCGATTCCAAACATATTTTTGATATTTTTATTTTTATGATATTGATATTTGTATTTCCTATTATTTATTTATTTCATTTTCTATTATTAGAATTTTGATTTTTAGATTTATTTATTTAAACTTAGAATCTGTAGATAAAATTATGTTTACATTCTGTCCTTTTGTTCACTTTTTTTTTTTTTTTTTTGGCAGATTTATGTTTAAACTCATCTAGGTCTTAGATTTAGGATTTAGGTTTTGTTGGTTTTTTCTATTGTTAAGTTCAAAATTGGAAAAAATCTAAGCCCTGTAAAAAACTAAAATATCTAAAATAAATGGAATAAACCCTAAAACATTAATCATATTAAAAAATCTGAAAACCTCAAAATCAATTAAATATATCCTAAACCTTAAACCATAATGATAAATATACAATAGAATAAAACCTAAACCCTAAACCTTGAACAAATCAAAAACATAAAGTAAATGGAATAAATCCTAAACCTTAAGCCCTAGGTCCTAGGTCCTAAACCTTAAACAATTCTAAAGTTCTAAAATAAATGAAATAAACCTGAACACTTAAAATAAAAGGAATAAACCCTAAACCAGATAATAAAATCACAGTCGCAGTCACATTTGTAGTCGCAGTTGTATTTGTAGTCACGGTAACGCAGTATCGGAACGTCGCGAATAATAAATTTGTACTACGGTCGTCAAGGTGTAAATTTTTATTTTTTAATCACCATATACTCTAATTATAATATATTGATTATCTGTATAAATATTCAATAAACTAGTATATTATATTATATTAAAAGTATTTAAGTGAGTCATTGTATGCTAAATTGTCCTAATAACCCTAAATTTGAATTAGAATAAAAAAAGAAATGTTATCTAGTAGGACATATAAAGCTAACAAATAACAATACTTTATTATTGTTCAATAGTAACTTAGTTCAAGATAAATATAGTAAATGAATAATAAAAAATTATCATTCATGATTTTTTCAATAGATTAAAGCATTCTCAATACATTGCCGAGTTATCCCGATTTATTGGCAAGTTATGTGAAATTTTAAAACAGTAGCATATCGGTAATTTTGCATTGCGGCTAACCCAAAAACCGCTAAATAGCGGCCGATATGCTCAAGTAATAAAATCGCAGTTGCGGTAGCGATGTCGCAGTATCGAAATGTCGCGAACGTTATTTTATATGTCACAGTTGTTGCGTCGTGATTTTTTTTTCACAATAAATATTAGAAAATACCAGTAAATATCGGCAAATATCGGTAAAATATCAACAAATATCATTCGATAACCGATATATCGCCGATAAATGTGTGAAATTCTAAATCCGTTGCGTATCGTCAATTTCGCGTATCGGCTAACCCAAAATCCGATAAATATCGACCGATATTGCGTATCGGGACCGATATTTAATTGTATGGGTATGCTATAACAGAACTGTTATTTAATCGTATGCCCCAAACCCTAAATAAATATTAAAAACCTAAAATAAATGGAGTAAGCCCTAAACCCTAAACGGCTAAACCATGGATCCTAATAAAAACTAAACACTAAACCCTAAAGAAATCTAAAAAACCTAAAATAAATGGAATAACCCCTAAACCCTAAAACAAAAACCACAAACAAATTTTAAAAAACCTAAACTGAATAGCATAAACCTAAACTTTAAAACCTAAGCAAATCTAAAACATCAAATAAATGGAATAAACCCTAAACTCACACTAAATAAATCGAAAACCCTTAAAAAAACCTAAAATAAATAGAATGAACCTTCCACCATAAACTCTAAACAAATCCTAAACCATAAACAAACCTAAAAAACCAAATATACATGAAATAAACCCTAAAACCTAAAAAAATTTGAAGAATATAAAATTCATGGAACAAACCCTAAGTCCTAAAATAAATAAATTAAACCCTAAAACCTAAAATGAAAATTTTTTAAATCCCTAAACCTTAGTATACAGCCCAAAAAAAGAGGATAAACTTAAATATAAACCTAGAAAAAAACTAAATTTAATCACAAATTAATGCTATGCTATAGTGGAACATATTGGACCATAAATTCCACCTAATAAATGTCTCCGTGCACTATTACACCATAAAACAAAAATAAGATCAAAGGAACTTAGAGTCCTTCCTGTCTCTTCTTGTGCTAATTTTAATGACCTTTCACAACAACAACTACAAGTGCTTATTTTAAGGAATTCATAAAAAATGCATGAATAAGGAATTCATAAATCAGACGGACTATGACTGCAACAATGATACTTATAAAATAGAAAGTGATTTAAATAAAAAGGATTGACCAAGATCATTTTGACGTTGGTGGAATTCAATCTCACGTTAAACACCGCAAAGACGAGCTAAGAGCCAGTAGACCAACTTGCCATCTATTATAATATTTGTTTCATTAAATAATTAAACAACATGTGGCATAGAAAACTAGCTCCAACGCTTAACAATACCTATATGGTGCAACCAATTGTACAGTGCTCATTGAACAGCCAAGGCACTTTTGTAATTAACTCCAACTTCTTACTACCAACTCCGTCATCTATCAAACCATCTCCTCTTTCAATTCTCTTTTATTTTCTCTCTTGCAATTAATCCAGGACACTAGCTCTCTTTCTTCTTGTTTTTGTATCAACAATTTTTAAAATTAAAATAAGTAACCGAAGTTGCTGACTTGGCTTTAATGTAAGGATTCAATTAATTCTTGATCATAGTTGTGAACAATCAGCTTTCCTTGCAGATCTATAGCCAGCAGCACTGTCTTGTTCCATGTTCGCTAGCCCTACAGAATTTATTGGGATTGCTAAAGCCTTGTCAATGAAGCGATATCCCAAAAAACGGTGGAAGAAGTTAGAAACTTGATGTTGCTGCAATTTCCATAAAGGTAGCTTTGGCCTGCAAATCTCACATCGGGCTCTTGCAGACAAAGGTCATTTGAAAGTGAAGATAACTGCAGTAATGTTGTAGTAATGGAGTCTGATAATACTACCATTGCTAATGGTAACGATCATAACTCCAGAACACTCCATTTACTTTGCTATTTCCTAACTGTTCAAGAGAGCAGAGTCTAAGTCTATGCCAATTTGTAAAATGGGTTCACTGAATACTTGGAATCAGGAAAAGACTAGGCTTACCAAATAACCACTGAATTCAACAATTGCTCAACACAAATCTGTGAAATAGAATCGCAACTTCTGAAACCTGATTGCTTTTAGCTCGATTGCTACAATCCATCCACAGGTAGGAAAAGCAAATTTTGCAACTGACTACTGTTACTTAGGTTTTGAAGAAGGTTGGCTGACCTTCAAAGCATATTGTAACAAAGGGATATTGCAATAGTATATGCATAAGACAAGACCTTCAAAGCGTATTGTAACAAAGCGATATTGCAATAGTATATGCATAAGTCAATAATAAAATTGTAGCATGCACATCCCTTCTAATCAGTTCAAAGGTTATTCCAATAATATTTTTGACAAACACAGATGCGAACACGCACACATATGTACCACAGCACATACAATGCGAATTAACAACCTGGTTAGAGCTGATAAAGGCTTCATTTTGAGAGAAAAAATGTGGTGAATTAACATGATTTGATTCTTTCTTCGATGAAATGTATGTCAAAAAAAAATTATGAGTAGCAACTTTTTGTTCACATCAACTTACAAAATTCTCTGTGTGTCTATACAAAAATGGTGAAAATTTATTACAATATTTGTTGAAAAATTATCACATAGTTGTTGAAAATTTGGTATAACAATAACAAAAATTTATTACAAGGATTGTTAAAAAATTAATACAATAATAGTGAAAAGTTATCACATAGTTGTTGAAAAATCAGTACAACAACAATGATAATTTTCATTATAATGGTTGTTGAAAAATCATGACATATCTTTTGAAAAATTAGTACAATGATTGTGAAAATTTATTGCAAGGATTGTTGAAAAAGTTAAAAATTATCCCATAGTTGTTGTAAAAATTAATATAACAGCTGTTGAAAAACCTAGTATAACTACTGTGAAATTTTTTATTATAGTAGTTGCTGAAAATTAAGTTTTCAATTATGTTCTAATAGATTTTCAACACTTTTTATATAAGTTTTTTACACCATTCTAAATCAATTTTCAAACATAAATTTCCAACATTATTATCACGAATATTCAACATCCTTTATATGAAATTTCAACAGTGTTATAATGAATATTAAACACTCTTTATAAAAGTTTGCAACACTATACTATAAAAATTATAATACTTTCTATATAAGTTTTCAACACCGTTCTGATAATTTTTCTCTACAAATAAAGACCCATATTGATATATAATTCCCATGTAAAAAAAATGATGTAAAATTTTCAATAGAATTTAGCTATAATTTCAACATAATATTTTCTACAAAATAAAGTAAACTTTCAATAGAATTATACTAAAACGTTAATACGAAATAAAATTATTGTAAGATTTTAATATTGACGAACAATAGTTGTCATTTGGTTGTTGAAAAATTTTCATTGTTAAAAAATTATCACACAAGTGTTTAAAAATCATACATAACTGTTGAAAAATAGGACCAAACTACAGTGAATTTTTATTATAATTCTTTAAAAATCATTATATTTGTTGAAAAATCAATCACATAGTTATTACAAAAATAACATATCTATTGAAAATGTGAAAATTTATTGCAAAAATTGTTAAAAAAATATAGCAATATCTTTTTTTTTTTAAATTATCCAATAATTGTTGAAAAAGCAATACAACAGCAAAAAATCATGACAAGTAGTTGTTGAAAAATCCCTACAACAATGATAGTTTTCATTATAACAATTCTTGAAAAATCATCACTTTTGAATTATCTCATAGTTGTTGAAAAAATTATAAAATAAATGCAGAAATTCTCACTACAATAGTTCTTGAAAAAATTTGTACAGCATGGCTGATTTTAGGGGTGTAATTCGATCATTGCTAGCTATTTAATTGGCCTTCTATTTCAGGGTTTTAATCAGTACAATATTAAGCTACTTCCCATTGTTGTCTTTTGCTCCTCCAATCCACATCTTACTGAGTACCATAAAAAATCCACCGGCTCAGCCGCTTCTACAACCTTCGACCAAAAGAGAACTATACATTTATCTCCTCCAAAACTTGATCCTCCGTCACTGCAATATCTAGCAGCATCATCATTTCCATACGAAGTGCTTGGACTCTCAATCGGTACCAATAACCACGATATTAAATTGGCATACCGTAAACTTGCTAGGATATGTCATCCAGATGTCGTTGGAGATGGAAGGAATAATGAATTATCAACAAGTAATGAGTTTATGATAATCAACAATGCGTATTCAACACTTTAGGATTCAATTAAATGTGTTGATTATGATTGAAAGCTTGAGTGGGACTAGAAGGCCTAGACTGTTGAGAAATGGCTATCGGACGGGTTTAATCCACTAGATGTGTAAATGGATATGCATCCTCAAATTCGTATCCACCTTCATATACACATCTACATCCATTTACCTGATATGAAATTAATTTTTTTACCAATTCATTTATATAACCTTCAATATATTTTCTAAGGCTGAAAGTATAAATATAATTAAGCCCTAACAATCTAAGCATTTAATTCTAATATTGGATGGTTTTTATTTTAAACCCGAGGGATTTTACCCTAAATCCGATGGACTTTACCCAATAGATATGAATATAAATACATATATAAGGAGGAAAAAAATACCGCTGTGTTTGGATATAGTTATGGGTTTAGGTTTCACCATCGGGTTTGGGTAACAGATAGAAAGTATCTGATCTGTACCCATTTTCTTCGTCATCATAACATGGCAACTGGTTTGCGCCATGTGCATGGTGCTAAATTGCTATTGTGCCATAGCTTGGTGCAGCAATATCGTCTATAACATAGCTTGTTTATTACCATAATGTCACCACCTCATACATTTATCTTATGTTTCAGATCTAATCAAGACTATGTATTTACAGTGGCAGAGCCAAACATTAGAATCCATGGTGTCCCTATATAATAATAACAATAATAATAATAATTTATTTTTTAATTTTTTATTATTTAAAATATATTATCATTAAAAATAATATACTATCCCTCTTGTTCAACCAAGCTTTTATTTTGAGTTATATATTTCAAAATTATTGATCTTGAATTATTTTTATTTTAAAAATACACCAAAAAACCATTCATTTATAAATTAATTATACAATTTTAAATAATATTATTAATAAAATAAAAAATAAAAAAGATTAGCTAGTTAGATTCTTGTACTTGCAACTAACATAACTAGAGTCAAATAAATATGTATATTAAATATGATTAAAATAAAAGAATTACAACATAGATTAAAGGTGTTGAAAATTGATATATAATATACGTATGGTTGAACGAGCTAGAATTAATTTTCGGCTGAGTGGTTGGGGCATGAAGTTACATTTCACCGCCTATTCAAATTGAAATGAAGCCACATGGATAATGTTTTAATTTTATGCCCACAAGTCATGTTTGTGGCAATGCAAAAATGGTCGAAGCCGACACTCGAACCCATGACCCCTAGAGTGCAATTACCGCTCAAATCCATGATGCCTTTCACTAAACCAACTAAATATTTTGGATAAAATGCAACACTAAAATGTATTTAAGCCGGGATTGCTGGGAACACCATGGCAATGTGTGTGTGTGTGTGAGTCTCATGAATTGAAGTTTTCAAGAACAAGGTTAAATGCTTTGAAATCAGTACAACAAGGTGGTAGCAAACAGCCTATTTTAATCAAAGACAAGTACATACCAGAAACACCAGAGACAACTTCAGTTGCTGAAATCTGATAAAAAGGAAGCCCAGTCTCAGTGGCAATGGCATGAGCTAATTTGGTCTTGCCACAGCCCGGGGGACCGTGCAACAAAATCCCAGCCATCGGCCTAACTCCAAGCCAAGTCGGGAGCTGAGGATGGTAGAGGGGCACAATCACCTCCATCATCAATTCCTTCAATACTGCATTCATCCCTCCTAAATCACTAAACCTTGGCCCTTTCCTCGCTTTCATTTCCACACCTTCCGACCCCTTCTGTTCCCTTCCATCGGCAACTGTGCTCTTTGAGCTCTTCTGTCCGCTACTCTGTCCTCCCAACAAAGCAAGCTTCTTTTCTCGACTCGTATCCTCAACCTCCATATTATTCTCTTCCATCTTCACTCCGGAAAGCTTCGACCCATTATAACTCTTCCTAAGCATAGATTTCATTACATCAAACTCCGGTTCTACCTTCTCACCATAAATCGCATCCTCAGAGGTCGAAACACCAGCAGCGGAATCGGAAGCCGACTCCGACTCTGACTCCGATGATTCGGACGTGGACTCCCCGTGCTGCTTACCTCGTCTCTTTCGAACGTGATCATTCTCCCTTTCGATCAATCGTTCTTCTCTTTCATCAATTCGTTTCGGCTTCTTGCTTGATGGCACATGGAATCCCGAACTTTCGGTGTTGCAATCATCCTCCTCGGAAAAATCGAATCGCAGGCGAGCAGGGGAAGGTTTTTCAGGGGTTTTACCATTGTTTTTGTGTAGAGATTGATGTTGAAGTGCTTTTGACACATTTGAAGTCAGAATTGCTGTGCTTAATCTTCGATAATCAGGGTATACTGATCGGATATACTGGACGGCTTCGTCCAGGGTTTTATAATGATGCTTACTAGCTTCGAGACGGCGGAGGAGAATTACATGGTTCCGGCCACCGCCAACTCCACCTCCGTTTCTTCCCATTGCACGAGCCCCCAAATTTCCTAACCGTGAGGTCGGTGACGGCGTATGAGGGGGAGAAAAAAAAAATTTGATTGTATAGGCGCTGGCCTTTTCCGCTATCTTAAGATAAAGGGCATGACGCTTATCTCGGTTTACAGTTCTACTACTGGGCTTATTTGCGAAGTGCGAGCCAAGGCCGTGTAATCCCTTTGGCGATTGGATATTCAGAAATTGTCTTTCAAGCTCCTAATTTATTTATACATCGTTTTTGTTCTGTTTCTAAAAATATTTAGGTTAGACACAAAATTTTATTTTTAAAAGAAATTTTTTAAAGCAGTTGATATTTATTTTTAAAAATATTTGTTTATATGTATTATTTATTTTAATATAATTATAACATTTAAAATACACTTACTACATCGAAAATAATATGTAATTTGATAAAAAAAAAAATTGCGAGTTGGTCCGAAAGATTGGGTCAAACTAGGGCGGTGAAAATAAGTGCCGCTACTGTGAAGCCTTTGAGGGCCTCGGATAAAGGAGCCGTTGTACAGGGCCCAAAATGGTTTACAAATAAGAAAATGGAAGAGAGAAAACGACTTTTCCGCATTACCCAAACCACTCGCCCGATATTCTGATAAATCGTAAAACCCTACTCCCTGCCACTCAATTCCAGAGCTTTTTCCTTCATAACCATTCATCAATACCGTTTCGAACCAAAAGATCGCAGAAAACAAAATAAGGCAGTTAAGAAATGGCGGATGTTGATCTAACAATCACCGACGTCAACGGCGTCTCGCCGGAGTCCGACAATCTGTCAGCAAGGAAAGACGGTCCAGCCACGAACCGCGACGACGATGACGGAGGCATCATCCACCAGCTGAATCTCAAGATCGAAGAATTGGAACGCGAAAAGATGAACCTGGTCCGAGAAAACGATGAATCTTCAAAGATGATAAAGGAAATGAAAGCTGAGGTTCAAGGATTGATGGACGAGAAGGCGGCTATGAAAGGGCAACTCGATGAGATGAAGGATTCAGAGAGAGAGAGATCGGAATCGGAAAAAAGGGCAATGGAGTCGATCATGAAGAGAGCAGTCGAGCTAGAAACAGAGGTTTCAAGGCTCCAGCATGATCTTATCACTTCGATGAACGAAGCCGAGGAAGCGAATCACGAGGTAAGGGAGTTGAGGAAAGAGATTGAAATCCTAAAGAGTGAGAAATCTTCATTATCGGCTCGATTGAATGAGCAAATCAAGGCACTGGAAAGTTCAGACACGGAAAGGGAGCAAAAGGTTTCTGAATTAGAGAAGAAGGTCGAGGAATTGCTGGCAAAGGAGGGTGAAGTGATGCATGAGAAATCGAAAACTGAGGAATCGGTACAAGCGAGAGAATTGGAGATTCAAAGCTTAAGGAAAGGGAAGAAGGAGATAGAGATAACTGTGAGTGCATTAGAGTCTGAGTTGAAGCAATCAGAGCAGAAAGTGAAGGAAATGGAGCTGAAGGTAATAGAGCTGGCTAAGAAATCAGAAGAGTCTAATAATCTGATTAATGGATTGATGGAGAAGGCCGATCGTGATATTAGTATAAGTGGGGATGAAGATGCTAGAGGATCCATTTTTCCCTTAAAGCTGCAGCCGCAGACGACGGCAGCAGTGGTGTCCACTGGTGCAGTTGTGGCGGCGCTAGCTGTGTGGTATGGTCGGTACGGCAGCAGGACGAAGTAGAAAATTTCAAAGGTGGATCCCTTAACACAGTTTTTAGTAAGCAGCAATTAATTACAGCCTGCTAATTCAGTATCAGTTTTCTTTCAGATGCCATGGTTTTTCATTTCATTTGGCAGTTGTTTGTGAATTCTGTTTGAATTTCGGAGTTATGATTTGCCTTAGTGTTGTCCCAAAATTTCAGTAGTATACGTTTGATCTGAAATATTATATCCTACTGTTTCCAATGATCTTATGAATAATTGGAAGCCTTGTTTGCTTCTATTATGGTTATTGTGACTGCATATGAATACCCAATTGAGTTCTGAGGGAGAAGGTGGGGAAACTGGTAATCGTAAAAAATTGCTGGTTAGAGTGGACTGGGCGATGTGTTTTTGCTCAGTTAATTTTTCGGTTATTTATAAAAATGTTGGTTATTTTCTCTTGAATGTGCATATGAAGAATATACGCTCTATTTCTGTGGCATGTTGATTGATCAACGTGTAATGTGGATTGTGATGAGTAGACATGCGTTCGAACTGTGATAAGTTATGTTCTAAAAGTGGCATTGCTTCTTCAGTCCGGACAAAAGAATTCTGGAATTGGTGCAAATTTGATCTTCTTGGGTTGCTGGTCATAAATTCCTGTGTCGAAAATATCAACTCAAGTCGGATTTTGAAGGAGAAAGAATTATCTGCTTACAATTTGTTTTGGTTCTCAAATGATAGAAGCATAGAATTGATTCTGCTATGCTTGGTAGCTTCATTCGTTGATGGAAACTGGAGATTGGTTGCCGTATGAATGTGATTACACTTGACTGTGCATTCAGTGATGTACAAATTTCAATATCATATCGTTTTGTGTGCTTTATCGCTCATTGTGCATTTGTGCTGTCTATTCATTTTATCCGGACCATATTGTCTCTGGAAGCATTTTATCGACCACACGCAAGTTGTTGAACCAAGTTCGTCTGTATTCCATTATCTTTCCTTTTATTATACATCGAACAAGAAACAACCACCTTCGTCGTCACGTGCTGGACTGAGGTGAAGCTACACTCTTGTGTCGAAAGGCGATAACCCTCGCCCTCAAGGGTCCAACCGCCGGCCCGACAGCTGTTGAACGGTAAACTACGGTGACTCAGCAACCAAGGACAAGGTGAAGCTACACTCAGAAATAAGAACGGTGGCCAAGTGGCTTTCATCATGCCACGCACATGGGAACGTGTTGTTGAAACTTTTAAGCTTTACAGATATCGATTCTAAGTGGATGGATACCATATCGGTAAAGGCATCTCTTTCTTCCGGTACGATGTCGGTTGCGTTGATGCTACATCCAGTCGAATGTAAATATTATTTTGTCCTTGCACGCTAATTAAAAATAAAAGTCAAATAATTAATATATTTCTACGGATATCTAATGATAAGATTTATGGGAAGGTAAATCAGGGAAAATTAAGCATTCAATTATAAGATTATTGCCAAGAGAAGATAGTTAAAATTTGAAACTTAATCAATATTATTTATATTCAAATCCTAAAGTAATATTTATTTTAAATAAAAATAAAGTTAAAAAAATGACACCTATTTCGCCAAGACAGTCACAACTGCTCTTTGCTATGTCGAGGCAAGCTAGTATAAATAAAGGCAATTAGCTCTTAACAACTACTTTGTACAAGCGAATTCTGGGACGACAAATGTCTGTATTACTAATTACCATAGGACGACAAATGTTTGTATTACTAATTACGATAGGACGATATTCAAAATATTGTGCGTTATAAGACACTCATGCCCGACAATCGATTTATGATAGATTAAGCCCCTGTTTGGTTTTACTTATTATTAATAACTACTTTTAGATAAAAACTACTTTTATAAATCTACTTTTAAAAAAGTACTTTTATAAGTAAAATGTATGTTTGTTTTAACTTTTATTACATAAGTGATTAATGCTAAAAAATTACTTATTGTATTTTATTAATGTTTGGTTTTCATTTTCCTACAAAATTACTTTTTCTTTTCCATCTTTAGTTTTTATCTTCCTATATATATCTTTTAGTAATAACTACTATATAAATTATGTAATATTAAATATTAAAAAGCATATTAAACATTAACAAGTATAAAAAAATATAAAGATATTACAAAGTACTAAAAATTATAAACTTATTAAAAAAAATTATGAACAACCATTAAACAAACTTTATAAAATTTACAAACATCTAAAACTCAAATATTAATTGTAAATCAAAGTTTATATTATGCAATAAACATTATTAAATTTATAATAAGCATCATAATTTTATTGAAACTCAAAGTAGGCCTATTGCCTTTCTTAACCTCCTGAACACATAATTGAACAAATGTTTGATGCCTTGATTCGGTCCAATGTGCAGTATTTGATGAAGATGCCATATATCCTACAAATACACTTATATACTATCAATAGAGATATCAATTTAAATATATTATTAACATAATTACAGTCTACTTATAATTAATTGTATTATACTTGCAATTATAACCATACATTGTAGTTATAAATTTACGACAAAAGTAATATATATTACCTTTTAGATTATTTCAATTATAGTTAATAATTATAAACATACATTGTGCATCTCTGTTTCATTCACAAGTTAACATACGCAAGTTTCATCATCTATAGTTTTATATTGCCATCTTTAAATTAAATATGGTTTAACTCAGCTCATGGGAACTGATATAAAGTAGTAACACCAATCCTATAAGTTTAATATGTTCGTCAAGGTTCATGTCATATATACGAGCTTCAATAATCAGCTGGCTATTTGACTCAAATACTCTAAACATGCAGTATATCTATGTAAAGTGAGTTCCTTCTCATATGTTCAGCACAATGGGCATCCTTTACAAGACAAGTTCAAAGTCTTGAACATAAACTTATTGATGAGAGCACTCTTGGTGAGATTGAGATTTATAAATTAAAGTGACCAATCACCTCCTAATTAAGGCTTGGAGGGAAAACCACCTCCTGCTCCTTCGACTGATCTTGTTCTGAGCAATATACATGGTTACCGAAAAATAGACGAATAACGGCCAGTAACCGATGGCTCTGAGTAGTGCAAGGATGTCGTTGAAAAACGGCAGTGCCATTGCAAGTATCACATAAATAGTCCTCCATAACAGCCTCAGCAAGTTGAAATATTATTAAATTATTAAAAAAATTATGAACAATCACTAACCAAATTTTTTAAAAAGTCACTAACATCTAAAATTGAAATATTAATAATGATAACAAATTTATATCAAGCAATGAATATTTTGATATTCATAATAAATATCAATAATGTGGTGAATAGATAATTACTTGGATTTCAAGCATAACTTGGGAAAATAGGCTTGCACTTACAGAGGTTGTCACAGGTAATACAATTATATATATATATATACTTCTTCTTCTTCTTCTTTTCCCCTTCCTGCAGTAAAGTATTAGTAATTTTTATTGATAATTGTATAATAATAATAACAATAATATATAATTCATATACATAATACATGATCAAATTGTTGAAATAATTATGTGCGTTTGACGAATGACGATAATGTGCAGGACAAGGAGGAAGCACTACTCTAGCAGGAGTGGAGGTTGGGATTGATGTATCATCCGCTCAAAATATCTACAAAGTGTTTCAAGCACTTGGCGACGTAGCTTTTGCTTATGTATTTTCCCAAGTTATGCTTGAAATTCAGGTAATTATTTATTGTTCATCAGCAAATTATTGTTCACCAACAACTTTTCTGACGCTGCCAGAAACCACACTAATATCCCCACCAACAAAAAATAAAATAAAATAGATTCATCAAGACAGAAAACTTAACAATGGATGACTATCTTTTTGACACTCCATCGACCTTATCACCGTTGTTTAAGATCTTAATCAAAGGTGAATCAATTCGACTTTGGTGAGTGGTGTTGAGATTTTTCATGGTCTGGGGAATCATTTCGCAAAGATCAACGATGAAAAAGAGAGAAAGCAGAGAGAGAGATGGGCACAGGGAAGGGGAAGATGCCGACAATATTAACAGTAGAGAGGAAGAGGAGAAGATGAATTACTTGGAGAAATAAACGAAGATTGGAATATGAGAGCAGAAAGATCCGAATCTAAAAGTGAGTTCCTCGGTAGAAATGGAGAAGGTGAACAGTAAGGTTGGGGGCGAGCTCTGAAATTTCTGAATGGCAGAAGCGAGGGGGAGACACGGGGTGGCCGGGTGTGGTGCGACATAAACGAGTTTTTTTTTAAATGTATACCGTGCCGCATATTTTGTAGAAGTAATTTTAAAAAGTAAGTAAAAATTACTTATAGTTTATTACTTTTAGTAAGTAATTTTTAGTAATCACTTTTCTATAATAATTTTTTAGAAGTAAATCCAAACACTTATTCTTATCTAAAATTACTTTTTATAATTAATTTTATAAAAAACTACTTATCAGAAGTTAAACCAAACAGACTCTAAAGTGGATCATCTCACAATAGATTTATGGAATTTGCTTGTATTTATTACATGCGGACAAAAGATGTGACAACATACTTATGACCCTTCACGTGAGCTCGAACTAATTGAGGTTAGTGAAGGTATATGTGTTTTTGTTTTTGTTTTTATCTTTCATATTCATATACATTCGTCTTAATACTTTCAAAATAACTTTTCACTAATATTGGTTTTCAAGGATTAAGCATTCATTAGTCGTCGTTTGGAAATATATCGTTTGGGAACAAAATGAAATAGTTTAATGTGTTTTGACTCTTTATATTGTATATAACAATAATCCTTAGGGTCATCGACAGTTGTTAGATATCTTGATCAAAATAGTATAAAGTTGAGAATGTATGGCAATTACATATGTGGCTTTATGTATTTGAATGCTAAATAATCTCTATTTTTAGTATTTTAATCATAATTGTTATGGTTATGTGTTTCCCTTAATATTTATATATTTTTAATAATATTTTGTCATGAATTGTAATAAAATAATAATGATTTTGAAATGTTATCGGTCAATATTGTTGATCCAACAAAAATTTTTGGTGAACTTAAATTACTCATCAAAGTTGATTTAAAGGAAATAGAGTATAACATTAGCCACAAATTATTAGTAAATAATCTAGTTACTAGAAAATATATTATCTACCATAAGTTTAACAACAATCTAGAATTTTGATCTAACACAATATCCTTAGGAGTCTTGTGAAGCCGCATCACATGTTTCATCTAAGCACTAGTCATCTACTTCATACTCCAGATAGACTTTATTGGTATGAATACTTTCGACTTTGTCACCAATCAATTGTAACCCAGATCAAATCAGAATCATTGCAAGTCCTCAGCAACCATACCACAAAATCCATGGAGATGTTATCCCACTTCCACTTAAGAATCTCTAGTGGTTAAACCACTAATGTGGGAGGCTTGTGTTTGGTCCTAAACTTCCACCAAGCCAAACATCTAACCACAACATCCTCTCCTTTCTTATTCATACAAGGCTACCAATAGATCCACTTCAAGTCATTATATAACTTGACCCCTTAGGATAGATAGAATAAGGTCCATGGTATCCTCCTCAAGAATCTTCCTCTTAAGATCAACACGGCTATAAGAAATACACTATATGCCTTGGAATTTAATGTTGTCATCCTCTTGAATATGAAAACCCATCATTGTGCACTCCATTATAAAATATTATATCCTCTTGAGCTTGATGTTGCTAGACTAACTAGCTTAGATCTTATCAAATATATTCAATGTGATCATGGGAGTGTTCATCCTTGCCTAAAGATCCTCGAGTCCAATAATCTCAACTTTCATCTCCTAAAGCTCCTACCATATTCAATCTAAATTCACCGATGAACTAGAGAGTGCGAAATCTTTTTACTAAGAGCATCAACAACAATGTTAGCCCAATCCTTGTATGGGTTGCAGTCCTTGAACAACTCAAGTCATATCCTCTTTCTAATGTTTAGCTCCCATTAAATGAAGATGTACTTAAGGTTGTTGTGGTTAATGGCGAATTTATATTACACTCCATACAGATAATGTCTCTAAATCTTCAAAGCAAAGACCACTACACTTTCTAATGTTCAACTATCGCTGAATGAAAATGTATTTGAGGCTCTTGTGGGCAGTGGTGAACTTGTATTACACTTTATACAGATAATGTCTCTAGATCTTCAAGACAAAGACCACTAAGGTAAGCTCAAGGTCAAGATTCAGATAATTATGTTAATGCTCATTTAAATATTGAGAAGCATATACCATTATCCTTCCATGCTGCTTAAAAACACATCCTTGATCATTCTTGGACACATTGATGTATACCATCAATCCATTATACCTGGCAATAAGGTAAGCATCGAAGCTAAAATCAACCTCCTATTCAACTCTTCAAAAGCACCATTACACCAATTTTCCAAGGGGATGTATGTGATCTTCTTCAAAAAAGACTTCAAATCACAAGTAATCTTAGAAAAAACTTTTAAAAAAATAATGATAATAGCCTACTAACCTGAGATAATTACCTACATTCCTAACATTAGTTTATGCTACCCACTCTAACACTACATGAATCTTCAAATGACCAATTAACACTCTGTACCTTGAAATGACATACCCAAGAAAGGTTATTTCATTAAGCAAAAACTCACACTTCAAGAGTTTGATGTACAATTAATGGGTCCTTAACAATGACAAAGTCGTTCTCAAATGTTGTTTGTGCTCATCAAGACTCCTAGAGTATATTATAATATCATTGATGAAAACTAGGATGAGTTGGTTGAGGTATTTTTGGAAGAGGTAGTTCATGAAATCCATGGACACCATTGACACATTAGTGAGTTTGAAGGATACCATGATGAACTCATAATGGTTGCACCTCATCTTGAAATATGTCTTTGGTATGTCCCTCATGGGTATCCTCAATTGATGATACCTCAATATGAGGTTGATTTTTATAAAAATGTATCCTCACACACTTGATCAAAAAGGTCATTGATTCGAGGTAGAAGATAATAGTTCTTCACTATAACCTAATTCAAACTTCATTAATCAATGTAGACTCTCAGCCCTCAATAATGCTTCCTAAGGCAATACACTAAGTCAAATGTACCCTTTCTCCATCTACTTCTCAAACTAAGTGCACAAATCCATCATCTCAATAGGCCTTATGCGATATGGTGCCTTTAGCATAAGTTCTGTCATTAGTAGAAGGTTGGTTGTGAAATATATTTCTTACATTAGCAATATACCAAGAATTTTGTTGGAAAAAAATGTTTGGAAGCTCATGCACAACTAGAATGTTCTCAATCAATGACTCACTAGCATCTGAATATCGTACATTGCACAAGTAGAACAAATAACCCTTCAAAACTATAATATCAAGTACCAACGTGAATAATTCCTCACTAAAGGCCTAGGGTTGCATTTTTTCGTATGAGTCCCTAGTTTTAATACCTCAAATTTTAGCTAAACCTAATCCTAATCTTAAAAAATTAATATTTCCACCTTACCCTAACTCTCTAGCCCTAAAATTTTGACATACTCCTGATTTATCAATGATTAAACTATCCCGATATCCTAACCTAAATTATATTAACCTTTTTCTAATCCAAAAACCAAACACCTTATCTTTTTTTTCTTTTTTCCCTTTTTTCTACTTAAAACATTGTCCTTAGACAATGACTGCCATACCCCCATTATCCCCATCACTTGCCGAGCCACTCCTACGGTCACAGGTTGGGGTTGAAAATCTCACTCAAGTGTACCCTCTCGTTCTCCCCATCGGTGTGTGCATGTATATACATTTATATACCCAATAATAAATGATCCCTAACCATCTATTCTCTCCCTTATTTTTCTACAGAAACTCTAGCATCAAGTGCAACCTTACTCCTTACCTTTCCCTCCTCCTTGCCATCGCCAAAACAATCGCAAATCCTACCATCAGCAGCCCTTACTGAAACACCACCCTCACCACCAGTGGATTCCACCAAACATTTCCCCTAACTAAGGGCTTAAATGGCTATTGTACCACCCCACCTTTCGGCCAAACTCACTATAGCTCCCTCCTTAATTTTCTTTCCTTAGCAGCAACAACAACAACCGAACACCAACCCCACCATTCAGCCACACCAACTACACTACACCATCACCTTTCGGCCAAACCAATCGCTGCACACCCTTTGTTTTGCCCAAACCAACTATTACACACCACCTTTCTTCATACATTCCCATCGATGCATACCACCCTTCTTCAGCCACTTCCACTGGTTCACACTCCCTAGCCATGGCCCCAACAATCGTTGCTCCATCCTCCCCCTCGGCACAACCCACCATTCCTCCCCATTTGGTTACGTAAAGTTTCCCAAACACTCATATTAGTTGGCTTAATTTTCCTTCATTATTTCATCTTTCCATTTCCTTAACATTTCCCTAAATATGTAGTTTAATCCTATTGGTATTTTATTATAATTTCTTAGTTGATTTTCCCAAGGTTTAGGAAGAGGTGGGATAAGATTTGTGTGCTTAAAGACTGAAGTCATTTTCGTAAGGATATTGGTTATAGTCTAGGATTTTTTGTTGCTAAGTGTTATGCATATTTTTGTGTTACACCATATTATTGTTATCATGAGTTTATATTTATGATCGTTAATGATATGATATGCAGTTTATATTATATGATAGAAAATAAGTAAGAGGAGAATATGCAATATCGTTATTCTATGTGGAAAACCCTTGATGTGCTTAAAGACCGGGTTCATTTTCATAAGGATATTGGTTGTAGTCTAGGATTTTTTGTTGCTACGTGTTATGCATATTTTTGTGTTACACCATATTATTGTTATCATGTGATTAAATTTATGATTGTTAATGCTATGATATGCATTTGATATTATATGATAGAAAATAAGTAAGAGGGGATTATGTGATATTATTATTCTATGTGGAAAACCCTTGGTGTGATATAAGGTTGTATAATAGGTTTATGAAGGGATGGTGAGTGTGAAATGAGTATAATGAGGCATATAGAGATAAATGGGAGGTTTAAAATTAATGTTACCAATATATGTAAGATCTACATGAAATAAGGGTTTATGTTATCAGTAAGGGTATTTTGGTTAATATGGGTTTAATACGAGAGTCATGGTATTCTAATGTGTTATATCATTTAAAATATGGGAAGTAGTATATAGGAAGTTTTTAGAGTAGTTATGAATGGCCTAAGTTTAATAAAGTGTAAAAGGGGCTTGATTTGGTAGTAATAACCCCAAAATGAGAAGGTTATCATCACATGTGCGAAACGGTAGAGTTAGACCACGAAATTCAAATATGTTGTTAAAATTAGTGTTTTGGGAATGTGTCATGAAAATGGTATATATTTTTTTTAGAACTATAGAAAAATTTATGATGGATTTATGAAAATTAGGTTTATAAGTCCCGGGGAATAATAACCCTTGAGATAGGGTTATTACCGTATTTACAAGACCTTAGAGTTAGGCCTTAAAATTTGAGTATATTGATGATAATGATGATGATGATGATGATGAAGAACAACAGCAGCAGCAACAACAACAACAATAATAATTGAGAAAGAAGTACTAGCTTGGTGGGTAAAAGTGTAACAGAAGAAGAGTTATGATAGAAGTGTGAAATTAGGGTTTTTAGGGAATATTAGGGTCTTAACCCTAGAGAACGATCTTAGTACCTTTGTGATGTGCTTTAAATATTTTAAATATGTTCTTTACCTTTCAAATCAATCATGAATAATACATTAATCATTTAAAGTGAATGATCACTTCAGTTAGGTTGAGGTGTTTTATGGGTCCATTCCACCGTACAATAATAGTAGCTCAAGTGTGTTATTCCTAAGAGGTGTTTCAGACTGCTCCATCGGTTTAAAAATAGTGAGTTCCTTGAACTCAATGTAAATAAAATAATGAAAATTGTTATATCTAATAAAAAGGCCTAAGTTAATACTTACCTTGTGATATTTTATGTGTTTTGCATGTATACCTATTCTCTGCTATGAATGCATGTTTTTAATTGAATCATTAACTCAACATTATGTTCACATTACTCAATACGTAGTGTATTGATCATCCTTTTATGGTTTCCACTTATCTCAAGAGTAGACAACCCTAATGCTTTTATGTAGGTCATTAGGGACCAACTAGATGATTTTGCTACCTATGATGTGTTGTATGAGGTGGAGGAAGTATTCTATACTAAAGGTTTGGGTGAAATTCATGTTATCTGACTAATGGTTTATCCAGCTACCTTTTTGGACTTTTAAATCCATGGTATCCCTTTTGTTTATATTTATCATTATGCTTGGAGTAAACCTTCAAACTCATATTTGTATTCATAAAAGTTCTCTTGCTTTATTTTATCTTGGTTCACATTTTCATGGTTTTAACCTTATGATTTATGTGAGGATGGTATGGTAAGACATACTTACATGGATTATGGTGGTAACACCTAGTATTTTGATTATAAGCTTCCACTGTAAAATGAACAAATTTTAATAGTAAAATTTAGGGTGTTACACTAGCACCCTTCAATTCCTTTAGAGCCACATGCTCTTTTGCGCAATCTATCATAGCTCAGCACTTTAAAATCTTATTTGTCCTCAAAATCATGTTGAAGTCATGAAGTCAAGCTCTATAAGGTCTATGGATAATTCAACATTGTTAATAACTAAAGTCATATCCCTATATAATATAGTACATGGAAGTGTATCCCTATACGAGCACCAGAAAAGTTGTTATACTATTTGATAAAGTCATAGTAACCTTAGCTATAAAAGTAATAAACACAATAGAATGTGAAGCACTCGAGTCAATGTAGGAAAATATTAGGTAATAAACATAGATGTGATAACATATTTCTGTCTATCAGCCTTAAACTTACTACATCCCTACAAGAAAGTATAGGGTTTTTGAGGCCTACACTACGGAGTTCAATGAGCCACACTATTTATCTATAGGTGTTTGGGTCACTATTGAGTTTATCCCTACTAAATTACCCTCAATAGAACAACACTCAAACTAACAATGCACCATCCTGCCATAACCATGACACCGAATCAAATACCTTGAACATTCAACACTTAGATAGTATCTACTACACCATATGTACATGTAGTGTCACATAGGTGGAAAATTACTAAACTATCCTCCATAGTGAGGTGCAGATCCCAACTAATCACCAAATGTAGATTAAAATCACTTATATTCACCTTATCATTAACCTCCTTTAGACCTCTACTTTGGCCTTGATTGGGTGTTGTGAGCTTAAACAATCAAGGGTACCTCTAAGGCATAGTAATAGATCATCTGAATGCCCAACATGTGTTTTCTCACCACAAATCTTAAATCCGCACACTAATCCACAACTAAAACTAGTAGACCTTCATCATCTCATAAGTACCAACATTTAGAGAAAATCAAACTAGATCAAGATATCAATTGTAGTACTCCCCCACTATAAACATACCCTAATGTAGTCCCATGAACTTGTCATACTTTACCATCCTAAGGTGAGGAGAGTAGAAACAAACCCTTAAAACTCCAAAAATGACTCCCACTAATCAAAAGTAGTTTCCCTCAATGACTAACTATTCCATCAATTGTTAACACAACCCCTCAAGTGGAAAACAATAAACTCAACACTTATATTATTAGGAAAAAATTCTATCTACGAAGATCATTCTCAAAGTTCCTCGTCCAACTCTCCAGTTTCCAGGGTGATGGCCATCCCTATGGAGCCAATCCTCTAGTGTTGGAATCAAAAATATAGGTGGCAATGATGGCTACGGTGCCTCCTCATGCTAAATCTATCACTCTATACAAGCCCTAAATATATCCATGAACCGCTCCATATTACAATTAGCTATCATCAAACTCCTAGAATGCTAAGCTCACATTAGAACAAGCTTATTCTAATAGGCACAGGGTCGGTAAACATGAAGGTAGAACATTGTACACAAGGCTAATAGTTAATTCATAGGTGAAAATTAAAGACAAAATCCTGACCCAAACCAACACCCACTCACAAACTAAGTTGAATTATGTTATAAAATTTATATTCAAAAAGCTACATCAAGATTTAAATCATATGCTCTGATACTAACTTATAACACCCCTAATTTTATCAACTTAAAATTTTATTTTTTAGATAATGCAAAAGTGTTTGAAAATAAAATCAAGGGATATCACTATCATATCAAATATAGGAGAGGTGTGATCATTACCTAAAACATATTTGATTCAAGGAAAAACCATAAACAAGCACATGATATGAATGCACTAACAAGATAAAAATAATATGGATAAAGATGACAGTATGATAAGTACAAAAATAAAAGATAAGAGTTTAAATAACTAGAAATGATTAAAAATATCTCAACTTAGTAGGTAAAACCTTTCTAAATCGATTACTCTAACTCTTAACTATATTAAAGGTATAGAGATACTCCTCAGGCAATAGTCATATAAATGCCCAAATCATGATCCTTAGTATACTTTAGCTAAGAGTCATTTCCTAACAAATCATCATTTAATCTCCATATATATTGGCTAAATCAACACAATGACCATGAAGGGTAGTATCAATATGATAAATTATTGATAAAAAAACTACCCAAAATATAGTAAGGCTTATGACACACATTGAGGTTAAACAATAACATAATATAAAACATGTTTACATATGAGTTATGGCATGGAGACAATAACAAAGAATAACACATGCAACTCATATAAGGTAAGCAACGTTATTATCATTCCATTATGAAACCACAATTCTAGTTATTAAATTATTCAAGCTATCACACTCATTTATCTAGCATGAACAAAAGTTATAGCAGCATAACACACATAGTTAGGATACTGCATATAATACCCCACTTTTTAAAAATATATTTAATATTATAAATAAGGGAGAATTATGTTATTTAAAGATTATTACATCTTTTGAAGAAAACTAAAACCCTAGTTGCATTTTAGAAACAATATGTTCCATTATTCCTTGGATTTTTCCGAGTCTCCTATCCATTTTTAAAAATGGTAAATAGAGGTTTTGATAAAAACCACTAATTTAATCTTATTTAGGTTTTATCATATTTTACACCTCAAAACTATATTTTGAATATCTATAATTTCAAACACTTTGATGGTAGTGATGTTTAGAAATGTTTGAGTTAAAAAAAATTAAAAATATTTTATTTTTATTTTTATTATTTTTGGATAAATATATCATTTTTAGGCAAAATAATCTATCGAAGCTTAGCCTTATATACATAAATCTTATCCTTATCTTTTGAGATTTAATCCTAAACTTCTAAAGTGATAAAATATGAAATCCTAACCTTCCAATTTATGCTAAAATGTGGTGTCACTCGCCTTCACTCACCCATTTTATTGCTAAAACATAATTGTCTTTCATCACAAGTTTTTTTAAAGACCATCATATGGCATCCCCCGAACTTCCCCATTATTATCCTAATATGTGCATTCACTCTTACTTCCTTCCTGTTACATGCCACTTGCTTCTTTTTTCTCATTGGTTTTGAAAGCTACCTTATCCTCTTGTCAAACCCACCTCATTAAGAAACTAAATGTCATAATCTCATATGGGTAGGTGCAATTCATTCCCTCACTAGCTAATTACCCTACAAAAGTTTCATACTCTCTCATCTCCAAGCTAATCCACAACACTTAGATCCTATTTCCTCTCATTCTCACACCACCATCATCATATTCTCACTTATCCATTTCGTGGCTTCAATGGCCACTATCCTCCCTTGATGAAGCATGATCAACTTTCCACAACTCTAGATAAGAAATGCTATCTTCTCCTCTTCAGTTCTTTCACCTTTATTATGCTTGTAATAATACTTTATTAATATTTTCTATTGATTTTATAAGATTAAATAAGTTCATTAATGAATTTGTGGTTGGTTTCTAATATTTTCTTTTGTTGCAAACCTCTTAAACTCATTGTATATAGATTATCATCCTAGTTTGAAGTTTTCAAGTTTCATTTTTATTTCATGGAAGATATGGTTATGTGTGGTTTTAGTTTGTGTAATTTTAATATATAAAATTAAATCTTAAGACAACTATTTTACTACATATTTTACAGTTTGTGATTTTGATAAATATGTAAAATGTTGTGACTAAAATGCCTTAAGTGTGCAAATATGTTAAAACTATCTTATTCGACTTAGCCTCAAGATTAGACTCAGTTTTTATGTTAGAGTTGGTTTTTGGCTAATCTAACGATTCTATGATGTTTATTGGCATGTTTAGGTAAAATTTGATGCCTAACATATTTTTATTTAGATTAGTATAACCTACAATATGAGTAATAGAAGTTGTTGAAGTTTGGTTGAAGTTTTGCATGTGTTCGTAAACATATTCAACATATCATTCACTATTCATTAAAGATGCTCTTGATTGTTCATGTGTGTTATTGAGACCTTCAACTTGTTCATTACTATTCACTTATTAGTTACCTCTTAATGATACCAATAGGGTTAGTTAAAACTAATCATAATTTAAGACCTAAATGGAATATATTAACATTTAATGGTCTTCACCTAATGATCTTATGAGTTGATTTTTTACTATTGACCATGGAATTTTACTTTGGTGTTGACCCATAATTTGAATTGTCATCTTTTTCTCAATAAATAATTATTTTTTTCTAAAAAATGGTATATGGTCTTATTATGCAATTTCTAACTCAAATATGTCTAATATTTTGTCTCATTTGACCAATATATAGTCTTCTGGGATTATGAATAATTATGGATGAAAATGTTGAATGAAATTTAACTTTGAATATTTCTTTGTAAATAGTGTTTTGCTTTTCTAGAAAATTTCTTTTTTATTTGTTTTAGTGTTCTAAGTTATTTATAGCCTCACAACCGACCATTTAGTCTTTTAAGGAATTTAGAGATGGTTTAAAGTTATATCTTTTTTATTGAAAGAAAAATATTATATATAAAAATAATTTATGTACATGTAAGAATAAGAACTCATCAATAAAATGGAAAAGACTCCTAAACTTCTCCCCTCAGAGTTAATGATGCTCCTGCAACTTCTTACTAAAGCAATATATCTTGCTAGGACACCTCTAGGTATAGTTTTTTTTTTGTAGAATAAAAAATTTCATTGCTTTCCATATTTCATACACAATTGTGACAAAAATTCCATGTAATAATTAAGCCTTTACTTTTACTCTCCCATAAGTTAAGCTTACTAGCTTCAATGGATGTTGCCAATCATTCAAACTAGAGCACCATCCTCACATGCATGAAAGTATCTTCAAAAACTTCTTCATGCATTTACACTCAAGCACAAGGTGTTTTAGTGTTTTTGTTTATTGGCATAATAGAGAAGTAACATCTAGTAAGTGTTGAGTTTTTGACAGATGAGCTTTTGTGGCCAATCTTTCATGCATTATAATCCACATAATGAAATGTCATTTAAGTGATGCAAGGTTATGTCAAATAGTCATACACCATGGTTCAATTGAATCCTTCTTTCATATAGCTTGCTAAACCTTATTGATAGTATAGCTCCCCTCATCAAGGCACAAATTTATGATAGTAAGTAGAGATGATCAAAGGTTGAAAATTCTATGATGGTCCACAAAGCTTGTTGTGAGAGTTCACAGGTACCTAGGTTTTGGTTCTTTCAACATTTACCATGAACCCATCGCACCCAAAGTATCTTCTTTCAGAGTTTTATTTTCCAAAAGTCACAACATTCCATGCTTTAATGTCCATAATCCCCATGCCACACTCCTTCTTTGGTAGACAACATGTAGCCCGAGAAACTTGTACCATTTGACTAGTTCTCCTTCCTTCGGTCCCCTAAAAATTCTAGATCTATGGAAATATACATTTAATGAGTGTTTTTGGGTAAACAAGTTTGAGGCCAGAACATTTAGATCCCAAAAAGCTAGTTGGTAATGAGTTGGATACATCATACATAGGATAATAACTTGGAAATCTAATGGTGTATTTTATGCATGATTTTATCAAAACGACCTTGTAGTTAATGAGTAGTAAGGCTTGCTGAAGAAAAAAGTATACCAAATAACAAAATGGGAAGCCACCTATTTTGAAAGAAATAAGGTGCACGATTTCATCTCTTACTAGATTAGCTAATCCTCCGCACACAAAAAAGGTAAATTTTTTTTGTGGGCTTATGTGGAGTGATGAACACATATTTTTAGCTATCTTATATATTATTAATTTAAGCTTCTTTTTATTTATTTAAATAATACATGATGTTATAATTATATATTATTTATAATTACATGTGTAAATGATAACAATCTCATACGTTAATTAATTTTGAGCTAAAAGTTTATTTTCATATGAAAATTAATAATCTATGGTATTTTGACCATTAATTATACGTATGAGCTGATATTTAGGTGATTAAATTTTTTATATAAATATAAAAATGAGATCTAATACTTTTATTTCTAGTATTATTTTTTCTAAATCTTATTATATAAATTCATATATTAATTTAAATTCATAGTTGAAATCATTAATATCAATATAAGAATATTATTATACCTTTGTTATTTACTATTTTCTTTGTTTTTTTTTTGGCAGGGATCTATGCATTCTATAGAAGCATGGATGCCCATTGTCATCAATAAATTGTAAAAGAAAAAGAAAGAAAGAAAGAAAATTAAAAGCATCAGATAAAGGTTTAATACTACAAGTAAGAGAGCAAACAATGAAAACATAAAAGCCATCAGTTCAAATGATAAAAGAATGAGACCACACCTAAATCTTGGGTAGCCATGTCTTTTCATTGAGTCATAACTATAGGTGGCAATTGGGTTGTGTAGATCAGATTTGGGTCAAATTATAACGGATTGAATTATTTATAGGTTATTTTTTACTAATTGATTATAAGTTAGATCTAATTATTTTAGGTTTGCATTATGTTGGATTACTTTATTGGTTGGATTGGGTTGGATTAGATCGTATTGGGTCAATATAGATTCAAATCATATTAAGTTATCTTACCAAGTCAAGCTTAGATTATTTTGTTTAGTTTATTAGGTCATGTTGGGTTTGAGTTGAACAAGCTCGTATTCGGGTAATGTAATGTTCGAGTTAATTTGACATATTAGGTTTGTGTTAATTTTACAAATTTTGATAAATCGAATTGGGTTCGGACTGAGCTAATATTGAATTGAATAACTTTAAATTTGGGTTAAATTAAACATTGATCACCAATACTAATCTAACTCATTAACCTCGTAAGTAAATATTAAGTTTGACTTCATGTAAGTATATAATTAATAATGTGTTATTAATTGTTATTTGTTTATTATTATAAATTTTTAACGTTGTATTTTTATGTAAAAAATCAATAAAATTATAATATTGTTGGTGAATAATTATGTTCACAATAAAAGTAAGAAAAAATGAGTAAAATTTATAAAACACTATATTTTTAAAAGATTTAAATAAATAATAAGATGTGTATTTTTTATCATAACTGGTTAATATCAAATTAAATTTTATCATGTTTAGGCGGGTTGATAATGAATAGGGTTGATGCAAGGTCGGGTTGATAGTGAATTAAAGATTGAGTTTAAATTGAATCGAATCATTTATATTTAGATTAATATCAAATCGACTCAATTTTAGATCAAATTCAGATCAGATCAAATTAATGAGTTTCTCAAATTATATTAAATCAACTTTTATCCAGATTAAAATCAACATATCAGGTCAACTTTTGCAACCACTCCATAATTATGAAGCACAGGAAGTTGGAATCGGTGGCAAGAAGTCGTTTTGCATCCCAAAAATATCATTCTACCATTTTCAGTCCCAAAAACCTTTTAGTATTGAAATTAGTACCAGAAGCGTCCTATTAATTTTTATTTTTTTAAAAAGAAATTTTTAATGGCTTATATAAACTAAGGTAGGTAGTTATTTTAATAATTTTCTCTCTCTCCCTTAATTTTAGCTGAATTGATCTATTTTTTTAAACACACACACACACACACACACACACACACACACACACACACACATATATATATATAGTGTGTGTATAATTCTTTTTCTTATCATTTTCTATGTCCCTAATTCTTAATTTTTTTTAAATAATTTTTTATATTTTTTTCATCCTCATTTATCCATCTCTAACGTAAAAGAAAAAGGAAATCAACTTAGGCTACTTTTATATATACAATACGTGTGACACCGTAAAAGAAGAAAGCCTAGTGTAATACAGTGTCAGAAAATAAATGAACGTCATTAGGGCTGTAAATTTTATAAAAATACTTTGCCTCAATATGTAATAATTTGAAACCCCTTATTTATTTTATGCATTTGACGAAAAAGAGTTTCCACAACTTATCTATTTTTACTATTTTTATTTATTTTCCATCCTTCAACCTTCAAACCAACTTCGATACCCAATATTTTTATATATTTGAATTTCTAAAATTATTTCACACATTTCCATAATTTGTTATGATTTTCGAAATTTAGTTGATATTTTTTCAATAAGTTTTCATTATTAGAATTTCTTATAATTTAATTAATCAAAATAAATCGTAATTGATCATCTAACTACTCTTTCAATCCTAACTAGTATCTCAACCAAAACAAATCATTTTTTTAACATTGTTACATTTCATTCAACCAAAAAGTATACCAAGTACTATAATATTGATTTTATTACATTTTTATTATACACACAACCATATTCTAATCTCTCTCTTACACCCCTAATCCTAGCACTCAAAGGAGAATAAAGTCAAACCAAAAACTCACTCCACAGTCCTTATTAAATCTCACTTTGTTTGTGCTAAATCATGCGTTATATTACAAAATGCACATAAAATCACAAAATTTTAGCTGAGTTCAAAGTTGATTTCTTTTTCTTTCCAATTTGGAATAGCTCATTCTCTATTTATGATTGTTTTATCCCTTTGGTTTTTGTTTCGTTTAAAATAATTCATTGTATACTGCAACTTCATACCATTTACATCCCTGAAATCAAGCCCCTTCAAGCTCCTTCTTAACCACACTTTTACTTCCCAACCAGCTACACAACTGCAGCAAAGTTTATCTTTTTGTGACTTCTAGCACCTAGCGCTCCTCCACCTTACTTATTTTGCCTAATATTATTTTTTTATTATTTTTCCTTACATGTTATAATTCATTTAGGGACCATTTTTTACCTAAGAAATCGTGCCCCTTCCCTCTTCTTTTTCCTCTCCTATCTGCCTAACCAGAAAATCTTGGAGTTTTTACTGCAATTGTTACGTGTGTTGTAGTAGAGGTTTTGTGCCTTTAATCCCTTTCTTTTCTCCTTATTTTCCTTCTCGTTAACCTCCAATAACTTGAATTCTTAGTCCTTTGTGGTTGTTAGTGGTTTTTGTTGGCAGTTTCCAACCCTTCATATTCAAGAGTAATCTTATCATTTTCTCTCTTTCCCTTATAGTTATTTATTGATATTGGGTTATCTAAATCTTTCATCTTATATTCTTGAAGGTGACTAAGTAGTTTAGAGAAGGAGCTGCTAGATTTCTTATTTTAGATGTGCTATGGAGCTTAAGAATTTTGGTAACTAACCTTTAAAAATAAAATTTTGCGCTAAGTGTATTATATGTCATTTTATGCATGATTAGATTTAGTTTAATTATAATAATGAATAAATATCTTTAAAAATCTTTTATGACATGTGTATGTTTCTATTTTATGTGTATAAGCATGAGAATTCGTTGGGAGAATGATTTATGTGAGTTTTATATGTTCTTATCCTACTAGAAATGTGATGCATATTTAGTCAAATTGTGTTTAAAGTACTGTAAAGTCGTGATGGATATTTATAGATTCGAATAGTTTAGATTCCATCCCTGTTATTTTATATGAGTTTTGGTTGTTTTAAATTTATCTAAGTATGTCATTGTATATATAATATACTATAAACTCTAGATTATGAATTTGGAACATTTAGAGTTGAAATAATTTTTTTTAAGGTTTGAGAAATATTTGTCCATGTTTATATTGAGCATTAAAAATTGTTGTTGAAATTTTTGAGTATACCATTGTCTTCCTTTGGCATTTTAATAAATTTTGGTATATGATATGTTAGAGTTAGATGTCATGTAGATTAAGTTATGAATTTTATAAGTTTAAGGTAATTTTAGGTGAATGAGGGTATTATGACCATCACATGTGAAATTCTAAAAAAAATTGAGATCTAAGTGAATATTATGCTAATGAAATAATTTAAAATGGATAAATTTGACATTTTGGTGATATTTGATGAGTGGACCTAGAAAAGTTAATTAAAGTAATTAATTAAGCAATAAAAAGAAAAGAGAAAGAAATAATTTGGGTACATTGAGTTACTTTTGTATTTAAATTTTTGTGTCTATATTTATATTTCATCATAAGAAAATTATTATTTAAGTATATTCCATTTAGCATGAAATACAACCCTTTTAATGTTAAGGTAAGTCATTTGGCTTTAAAGATACTTTAGTTATTTTATGTATCTATAGGCTAGTTGTTTGATTTGGTTTTATATGTGAACCCTTGGTTAGCTTAGATATTGACTATTGAACCTTGTCTCAAATAATTTGAGTTAATGTACATTGAGATCTAATTTTATTAGGTGTTTCATGGCATAGAACTTGGGCTTTAATGCCTTGATAATCTTGCTTGGGTTTTAATGCCTCAATGATATTCATTGGGCTTTAATTCCTCTATAATATTCATTGGGCTTTAATGCCTCATATATTCAATTAGATCATCATGACATGTTAATGGGACATTGTGCTTTAAATGGTTTGGGTCTTGATTTTGATATGGAACAAGTGTGTGTATAATATCAAAATTTAATAAAATAATTATTTTATGCTCATATAAGTGATTAAATGATATTCTATGTAGCTTTGTTCTTATTTGACTTAAATCTTTGATAAAACATTATCACTTAAAGTGAAAGATCTTGAGTTGGGACTTGTACTACTTGGGGTAGATATTCAAGTCAGGTTTTGTATTCACTTGGTACTATTCTAATATTTTTATTATGTTATCCCGGGTGCCTTACAAGTTCTGGGAGGCCATATTCTACTATATTAATGTCTTGATATATTTTGGTCCTAAAAGGGGTATGCATATTTAAGTGATTAAATGTCCTATTATTTGGTGGTCTGGTTACGTTTCTAGACAAACCAACTATGTTTAGTACTGTTTGTGTATTAGATTAGTTGTTACGTGTTTTTTGAGTCTCTGTCCTTAAGTTAATATAATATATTGGTTGTGATCATGACAATAAAATATAACAATCAATGAATTATGTCTATCTGTGCATTCATAATATATTGTTTTATACTTGATGGTTGAGTTTTCATCTTCTCAATTGACATGTATTTATAAGCATGCTACCATCATGTCATTCCATGTTCTATTACTTTCTTCACATGGGCCTCATGCATTATTCTATCTCTTTAGGATAGTTATGTTACTTATTACAATATGTGTATTGATACTACACATCTACAGATATTGTGTTGCAAGTATTTAATGATGATCCTACTGATTTTTTGGAGGTTCCTTAGGCAGAGTGATGAGGGTTTATACCTCGAAGTTAGAGCATAGAGTTATATCTATCTAAGGTCATATATGTTATGTGCCCTATATTTTAGGTATCTTTTTAGGACTCTTCATCCCTTTTTTCTAACTTCTCTTTTTTTATATGTTGTGTTATCTGGAACATGTACTCCATAATAAGTCCTTACGTTAAATTTATTAAATTCTTTTTTTTATTTCTATCTATTTCTATAAGTTTTAATTTATTCGTTATAATATTTTAGTCTTACACTTAATATGAGAAATGTATGGACTACAATCGTTCTAAATATGGTGATAATGCCCTCTATATTAAGTTAATGCTTCCACTTAAAAAAAATAATAGTCAATTTTAAGGTGTTACAATATGTGTTTCATGCTATTGCTCTTAATTGTATCTAATTAATAGACCGATTGTCTTTCATTAGCGTCTAAAAAGTTGAGTTGAGAGTGAGAGTTAATTCTTAACTTTAGGTTGAATAAAACAAATATAAATTAAAGCATCATGATTTCTACAACAATAAGAGATGAGAATTAATTAGTTTAACATAAAGCATCACTATTTATTTAAATTCTTTGACTAAAAATAACACGACTAGTAATTGACGATATGATTGTGTAATTTGAGAGAAAGGGTCAGTTATACATATATTATTCTACAAAAATATGAGAGGATAATAAATTAATTAAACTTAAATTATTGTCATTTATTTAAACTATTTGACTAAAGATAGTAGGACTGATCTATAGGATTACGTAGCTTGAGAAATACGCTAGTTATATATTATTGTTAACACATAGTGAGTAGAAGAAAAAATAAGTAATTGGCTAATTAAATTTTATAATTGGGTAAAGTTGGATTTAGATTCTTTAATAGCTTTTATTAAAAAATTTATATTCATTTGATTTTATTTATTTTTAGTTATAGATTTTTATTTAAAATTCTCAATTTAGATTAATTGTTATGTTCATATTTTGTTTTAGTAGCCTAGGCCTAATTTAGTTTATTGAAATCTTTAAGTTATTATTTAGTTTCTATAGGAATAATAATTCGACACTCGTAAGTGCCTTGTATTAATTATGATCGGTATACTTTCCGATTAATATATTTGGTTGATATCAAGGAGACTTGATACCTTACTAAAATCTTATATTTGATCAAGCAAAGATGGGACTGATTCAATAGTACCCTAGCAAAATAACAATATATCATCTACAAAAGAGAGGTTTATGACGCACGATTTGTTGTATTGTGGGGGGGCATGAAATTTCAGGTTACTCCATAAGGTATTCAACATACGGGTTAAGTATTGCATAGCAATCACAAACAAATAATGGTAGGAATGTAAATAGAATGGGTTTAGGGTAGGTATATCCATACCTATACCGTACCCGATAAGAAAATTCATACCTGAATTCGTATCCGTACCCGAATCCGTATCTACTAATATATCCATATCCGTATCTTTTGGATATCCATTACCCAATGGATTATCCATTTACCCATTAATGAATATTATTCAACAAATAAATCCATTACCCGACGGATAAACCCACACTAGACCTTACAAACATTAGATTATAATCCTCTGAAAAATATGATAAGAATCGACATAAAAAGACCCATACCCAACACGAGATAGGCCTACTACCGATCATCCTCAACAACCTGCACATGGCCCTCTTCTAGTGGGAATGACCAAGTGGTCGAGCAAATAGGCACATAATTGTGCTTCGTATAATAAGCGAACCAAGTTACCTCCCAATCACAAGCACACAAAGTTTCACCATAATATAGATATCATACTAACATATTTCATTCCTATTCTAGAATTTAGATGAGATCCCATGCTTTTGTTTTTTCTATTTTTAGGAAGTCCTTGAGGATTTGGTTAATTGAAATCAACCCTAGAAGTTGTTTGGTTCTCCTTGCCATTGAGTGTGTATATGCTTATGTGGAAATGCGATGAATATATACATGAAGTATTCTAAGCTGAACCCGATACTTGAAAATACCTGCACCAATCCAACCCAAAAACAACTCGACTAACCTTGACCCAAATTGTAATACCCTGTATTTTTAAAATCCAAGTTTATTAAGCTAAAAGATTTTATTAGCATAATTTGATATAAAAATTTAATTATTTTAATTTTGATTCGTTTTATGATTTATCGACGATTTCGAATTCATATTTGAATTTAATTAATTATTGTCGTTGCGAACCATTCTAGATAAATTCGTTAACGACAATGATTTTATTATATTCTTATGAGTTCGAGTCTCGGTTAAAAATATATATTCCCGTTCTTTCTCGTATTTTGATTTTTAATATTTTAAATTTATTTTCGATTATAACTTAGTCATGTGATTACGGCTTAGTTTTGAAGTTATATTTCGTTAACAAAATATATTATTTAAGTTGTAGAATTTCTGTTTAAATAGTTAAATTTATTTTAATGATTTTATCCGTAGAAAATATTTCCGACTCTAAATTTATTCGTGTTTGGGAATCGTTAATAATTTTTTGGGAAGTTTTAAATTAAAAAGATTTTCGGAGTTTATTTATGAATTTCTTCATGGAATTAATTTTCTTTTGTTTTATGCTTTTTGATTTACAGAAAACCGATTTTGGAAATTATTTACATTAGTCTCGGTTTGTTAGAATTTTACTTAAATTTTTTATTATATGTTTTAAATATTATTTCGGGGTCTTATAATGTATTTATATAAATAATATAATTTTTTACGTTCATTAATAAATTCTTCCGAAAATGTTTCTGAAATTCTTTATATAGCTTTTATTAATTTTAAGCGCTTGGATTGTTTCGAAATAATTTTTGTTTAATAAATTTTAGATAAAATATTCTAATAATAATTTTTAGACTTAAGTATTTGTTTTAGGTGCATTTGCAAAAAAAAAAAAAAAAAAAAAAAAACTAACCTGTCGGTACCCGACCCCCCCTCTCTTCTTTTTCTTTCTCTCTTCTCTTTCCCGTGGCTCCCTGCTCCCTCTTTCCCCGATCCTGCAACCCTAACCCTCGCCCCTCTCCACCTCCCCAACTCCTTGATTTGCCTCGTCAGCCACCGTCGACAGCCGCACACTGCCGGAGCAGCCACCAGCAGCAGCAGCAGCAGCATCGAACTGCGGCAGAGACAGCAACGAGCCACGCCAGCTCTGCCGTCGTCAAGCCACGGCAAGCGTCGCCGACCACCGGCGAGCCATCCCTATTCCCCGACAAAGTTTCTCCGGCATTTTTTTGTCCCGATTGTGTTGATTTCATTCGGTATATATTTTCGAAAAACCCTAACCCTTGTTTTGATTAATTGAGTATGATTTAGCTTGTGATAAGCTAAATTAGTTGTTTGATTATGTATATATATGCTGTAAGAATGATTTGGATGGGTTAATTGTATAGTTGTATTGGAATTTTGGAAAAATTGATATTTTGGCCGGGTTATGCCCGAATTTTTCGGATTCGTCTGATTTAGCTATTTTTGATAAATTGATTATACAAAATGTTTTAAAATGTATCCAATTTCATTTTGGAACCGTCAATTTGAGAAATTTATGCAGGTTTTATCGGAATTTGTTTCTTAGATCGGAATTCGAGTGTAATGAAATTGGGTTGCGTAATTGAGTCGTTTTACTCAATTGATTTTATAATATCGTTTAAAATATATTTAATTTTATATTGGAAGTGTTGATTTGGGAAAATTGTGCGTAATTTATCAGAATTGAATTTTTATGTCAAAACTCCCGCGGGTTTAAATTGGATTTTGTAATCGGGTTATTTTATTCAATTGACTATATAAATTACATTAGAATATGTTTAATTACATTTCCGAACCGTCAATTGGTATGTTTTGGCAATAATTGATCGGGTTTGCGTTCCGGGCTCAAAAACTCTAATTGTGCTAAATTGCGTATTTCTTTTATTGGTTTTGAGCAATTAATTATTTGATATGTTATAAAATGTGTTTACTTGCATTTCTAAACATTCAATTTGGTTAAATTTGTGGAATTTTACTGAATTGCATTTTCTATATTTTAAGTGAGGTTATGAGATTGGTTAGTTATATAGTTGTTTTGCTAAAATTAAATTTATAAAAGTAGTTGAAATGATCCTAATTGTATTCTAATACCTTTAATTAGAATTAATTGATTTCAATTACTTGAGTTTATGTCATGGGCTTTAAAACCCTAATTTTGAAAATTGATCATCTGGAATTGATTTATCGAAAGATCGTTTTGTTGAAATTGATTGTCTAGTTTTATCTAAAATTAGTTTAATTGTGTTTTAAAACTATCAATTTGAGGTAATCAAAGTGATTTGGCCGATTTGTGGTTTACGTATTAAAAACCTAATTTTCGGGGATGATTTTATAAAATTGATTTTGTTATGTGTATTTTATCTAATCAAATTCTAGCTTTGGGTTTTAAACCATTTAAATTATGTTTTAACCTAATCGGTTTGGATTTGATTCTATGTAAATTGGTTGGGTTACTTATTTAGTTGTAAAACCTAATAAATAAGTTATTTTCGATAAATTAACTTATGAACGATTATTCTTTCTCGGGTTTTCCAAATTAATTTGAAATGTCTTAAGTGTATTTGTATTAATCTATTTTGATTTATATTTAATCTTAAATCTTAATAGAGCTATGCTTTTAAGTCCTAAGTTTTGGACACGTTTTCCAAGAAAAATAGTTTGTGTCTCTTTGTATCGACTAAATTATAATAATGTGAATTATTGATTGATAGGATAGTTTCTAGTTTAGTTTTTCGATTTCTACCGGATCTAGGAAAGCTTTCTCGTGGATCCACGAGTTAGTGATCTCTCTCTCCATCTTATCTCGCGTAGCTAGCTTCGGATCCAGGTAAGTTCTCTACTTACCTCTACTTATGGGTATTTCGTAAGGATGTGGCTAAGGTTCCTATGTGTTGTGTGACTTGCATGCCTTAGATGTTTTGTATATATACCATGTCCGGTTGTGTATCATATGGTTGTCCTTAATGTGTTTTATGCGTAGCGCAGCTTCGAGTTAAGGTATGTGGTATGCGTTTTCTTACGACATGAATGTGATGTCCATATGTGGTAATTATGATGTGCTGGGATATGATGTAACCCTCTAGGACATGCATGCTAGGGCGATTATTATTATTATTATTATGACATGGAGATAAAAGGGAAAAAATAAATAATTGGGAAGTGAGTTGCTAAAAGGGAGTATAAGGGACCCGATTAGGGTTTTGGGAAGAATTAGTAATATGGAAAAGGCGGAAGTAAAAATAATTAACGGTGAGTGAGGTGTGGGTTGAGAGTGAGAGTTTATGTTATGAGGAATGATTATGGGTGTTTTGGGAGAGAAGAAGTATTGGGTGAAAATGAGAGGTTACTTGTGGGAAAAAAAAGGTACTAGGGTTGAAGTGGCCAACTAGGATTTTAGAGTCACAGGTGGAATCGATGGGTAGAGCGATATGATTTGGGATTGGAACTAAATGAGATGAGGTGTTGAGGATAAATGAATTAATGGTAGTGAAATAAGAGGAAGTTGGGCCACATAGGTCCTATTAGGTTTTCAAGGGAAACCCTCGAGGCTAATGGCGGGTGGAGTCTGATGTCACGAGGTGTTGGGCCTTCACCCATACCCTTAAGGGTTAGTTTTTATTATGTGTGAGTATAGAGGGAAATTGATATCGAGGTGTGATAAGGGGTGCACGAGTTCCAAGATATGGGACGGGCCCTCTTGGGAGGATAAGTGTGGATATAGTTAGCCATGCATGTCAAGGGTAAAACACTTTCAATAAGATACGTTAAGATACTAATCACTTAAAGAGGAAGATGTTGAGCCGGGCCCAGACCGGTTCACCGGCGAATAATAGAGGCCAGGAGCCGGGGTTCCCTGGAGACCGTGCCACCGGCGAACAATAGTGGTCAGGAGCGTTTTGTCCTGTATGATTTCCGGTCCACCGGCTATAATAGTGGGGGTTATCGTGCTCAGCAAACCAAATGTAAAATTTATAAGACATGGGAAAGATACTAAATACTTACAGTGGAACACCGTGTGAGTCGGGGTCAGACCGGTCCACCGGCAAATAATAGTGGCCAGGAGCGTTCTGCCTTGGAGACCGGTTCACCGGCAAATAATAGTGGTCAAGAGCGTTCTGCCCTGAGTGTATACTTTCCTGTCCACCGGCTATAATAGTGGGGTTCCCGCACTCACATGGACTATTAAAGAATATGTGTGGAATGAATATATTATTGATGAGAATAAAGAATGAGTCACAAGCACTGACAGTGAAACACCATGCGAGTCGGAGCCAGACCGGTCCACCGGCAAATAATAGTGGCCAGGAGCGTTTTGCCCTGGAGACCGGTCCACCGGCAAATAATAGTGGTCAGGAGCGTTCTGCCCTGAGTTTATATATTCCGGTCCACCGGCTATAATAGTGGGGTACCCGCACTCACGTGGATTAATAAAGACTGTGGTGTGAAATGACTACTTTTAATAAAGACTCAAAGCGAATAAGTCTAATTGGACTATGGTCAGCTTTTATTATTTGTATTACTACATGCTGATTTCGTGAGCATGTCACGCGTTGAGTTTCCAATAATATGGATTATTCCTACTTGAGGCGCATGATTCACTTTATATTTCGGTTATACTACGCTTATATGTTTAAATGGGATGTTATATATGTTTCATATGTTACTATAGGTGTATGGCAAGATTCCTGTTGTGGTTTGTGAGTATGTATGATATTGTATCAACGTATTGTATCATAATTTAATATGTATTTGATGTTATCGTTTACATCTCTCTCATAAGATAGGGTAGTGAGACTTACTCAGTATTAGACCCGTACTGATACTACACTGGTTGAATGGGTCCTGTGATGATCCACCGATGGTGGGGAGCAGACCTTTGATGCAGGTTTTGATCAGTTACTAAATTGGGGTGGAAGGCTTGACTTGAGTGAGTAGGCAGTCCGGATATTTATCCTTCGGGATTTGTTTTGTTTAATTGTATTCATCTTTGGAAGTTACAAGTGTTGTATTTAAATTTCCAAGGGTTTTGTAATTGACTTTTAAATTCTTGTAACGTTGTCATGCTTTTAAAGTTCGGATTTAATTGTTTAACAGGTTTTTAGCCTTGCATCTAACATGAGATAGATGGTTGACATTTATCTTGTGTTAGATGTGGCGGTAACATTTCCCAAATTCGCTCCTAGCTTCCGCTTTATTCTTTCAAAAAAAAATTTCAGGAGTAAAATTTGGGGGTGTTACAAGTTGGTATCAGAGCTTTTGGTTGTTGAGAATTGGGTTTCGGTTAGAGATTCAGTTCTCACGATCCTAAATGTTTCAATCAAAAATGTATTTTAACTTCCTCTAAGTGATTTCCTTGTATCCGGATTAGCTTGTGAGGATAGTGTGATTGGGTAGTGTAAGTGGCCTTGTGAGTTGTTGTTGTAATTATGTCCTTATATATGATCATTTGTTGTTTTACGTGCCCGATTTGTGTTAAGTCTGTATTTGAATTGTTGTGATTATTATGGTTTTGTAATTAGTTTGCTCTTAAGGGGGTAGTGACCCCACTAGGTTAACCCTAGTCTTGCAGGTTTAGCGGATTAAAAGCCTTGATGTATACCTTTACGGATATAGTGTGATGTGATATAAATTGTAACTTATTGTGGTGAAGTTGTTTCACTTTTTGGAGTTGTAAGAAATTTAGGTTTGTAACCCTGATAGTGATGTTTAAATAGATGTATCATTTTCAATTGGGATAAACCTAGCATGGTGATGATAATAATGATAATGTTGAGGTTTAGATTGAGGTGCTCGGGTTAATAAATAGAGTGTAGGGTGCCTAAATTACCCTAGTGATTTTAATGATGTAGTATAACTTTCATTATACAAGGGATGGGGTTGAATAGTTCATGTCTTGGGAATATCAATAAAACAAATGATAATTTTAACCTTAATTTATACTATATTTATTTTAAAATTAAGGGTAAAAAGCTAATTATATATCGAGTAAACGGATACGAATATGAATACGGGTATGGTTATAGGTACGGGTGTGGATATCCTATACCCGAATCCAACAGGTATTTTTTTCATCATCCATATCCGCTTAAATATCCATTGGATAAAATCTATCGGATTTTGGATAAAATCTACTCCGTTTATATCCCTAGATAATGGAAAATCTAGTCATTTTGGAGTAGCTGTCTTTTCCTAAAAAAGGAAAAAGGGGTTATCATTAAGTAAAATAGAGAAACTCACCCCATTAATACAACCATTCACAACTCGAACAAAGTGGGGTGGGAAGTTTAAAGCTAGGAAGATCTGGTCCAAGAACTTCCAATTCAAAGAGTCATAAGAATTTTCCAGGTCAACTTGAAACAAGCATCTCAACATTATGTGTTTCTGGTTATAGTGTCATAAGAGATCATCACCAAGCAACACATTTTTTCCTCAATGAAATTCCATTGATAAAATAAACTTATGAAAGGTTAAAAATAGTTGGGAGAACATGTTGTTCTTTTTGTTGATTTTATAAAGCACTGTGCAACATGGAATATAGCAAAAATTAGTGACTTTCTTAGCATTTGTAAGAACAGTTAAGGTTCTATGATTGATGAAATTTTAGATTTATCCTAGGAAATTGATAAATTGAATTTTTCCTACATTTTTATCCTGCTTTCCCTTCATTTTTGTAGTCTTGTTTGGCCTCTTGTTTGTGTTACTCCTTTCTTGTTAATGGTTTTCAGGAAATTTTGCACAAACGCAATGATCCAAGGAAACGATACATGGGGCCAAGAAAATAATCAATTATAGAAGGCCTTGAGTGAAGAAAATCAACTACATATGTCTTTGGAGAAGTAAAAAGGGTCAAAGAGTTGAAAAGAGAAGCAAAGGAAGCAAGAGGAAGAATAAATGGGTATTTTATGGCTAGCTAGTGCAACCTTGCACAACCGTGCAACTCTAATTCATAAATGTTGAGAGAACAAAAGTTGCACAGCCAGTTGTTGTAGCCTTGCACAACCATACAACTATCGAACAATGCTCCACATGACATTTCCTTGCACGACCACAACACAGCCTTGAACACCCATGCATGTCCATTCTGCCAAGACTTGAGAAGTTGTACGACCAGCCGGTGCAGCCTTGCATAGTCATGCAACCGATAGTTACTAGCACAACACTATTTTTCTCCCACGATCTCCCAGTCTTTTCTACATTTATACAGAGGAAGTATAAAATATAGGTTAATGATGGATTAAAGAAGGGGGGAAAGGTTGGATTCTTTGTATTATTCTCAAGAAAAAATAATTAACTATTATTTACCTTTGATTTTTATGTAATTTTTGTTCTTCAATCAAGATTTTGAAGGGTGTATCTCAACTCTATAGATAGTTAATTTTATCTTCAATCTATGGTTTGATCTTTTCATCATATTTCCCGTTCTTTATTATTTTCGCAATATGTATGTCAATTACAATTATTATTTGTATTTCACTCAAGTCATGAGTGAGTAATTCTTTTTTCTAGGATTGAATTAGGCTCTATTTGGTATGAATATAATAAGTTAAATTATATTTTGTATGGATGTTTTATATTAGTTGTGTTAGAAATTATTGATATAGGTCGGATTTGATAAAACCTAATTATATATATATAGACATTGATTATAACTAAAACGTTGAATTCAATGTCAGAAAATTAATATACGAATAGGAATTCAATTGATCATGAGAGTATACAATTGATTCTTAGGAACTATTTAATCGGTGGTGTTTAATAGATTTAATCTAGTTTATTCGTTATAAAAGTAGTTAATGGATTAGATTAGGTACGTTCCTAGACCTTGAAAGAGTCTAGTGAATTACAGTTGATTGATTGTTTATGGTCATCTTGAACTATACTATAACATATTAATAATTCATTTCTTAATACCGAAAACGAAACCAAAATTTAATCCTAAGTTTATATCTATAGTTTCAAAATCTACAATTTAATAGTCAAATTATTATTTACCTCTATTTTTCCTTTTATAATAATATCACTAGCTAAAATAATAAAAATCGGTAATTAATTGCGAAATCCCTATGAATATGACCTTGACATGCTATAATGTAGTCGTGTGCTTGCAGATTAGTAACCATCAAGAATATGCAACAATAACTATATGCCAATTTTCATCACCCATATTGAGCCAAACATCCTTAAAAAGTGCAGAGGTATAGCCATCCAGGCCAGAGGATTTAGTATCACTTATAGGTTTTAAAGCTAAATGCAGTTATGGGTTGCAATAAATCATGTTGATGATGTGGTGCATGTTTAGGACCCAAATTTATAACCCCAAGATCCAAATGTAGGAGCATCTAACAACCCGAGTAAATCTCAACAAGTTTAATAATTAGGATTCTTGGTGATGGAATCCATTGCTCTTGAAGTTCTTAAAACCCTTCTCCAAAACCTTAATACTAATAACAATTGCTTGAGGAATTCTTACAGGTATATATCATGTTTGCAATGATAGGAATTTATCTAAAGATTTTATTGCATAAGATAATAACAAGGTAAGGAACTGCATAAGTGGACACATAAGCCAAAGCTACAAGATAAGAAGTTATCATTTTATGTGAATAGGGTTTTTTGTTAGCTTTATTATTTTATGTAAAATTTATAAATAATTATCTTGTAATTACTTGGGTTGATTATATGGTGTTCTAAATGTATGTTAGCGGATTATATAGGTTTGTTTAATGATTTACAACTACTTCTAATTAGTTACATAACTAATATGGAAAACGTTGGAAATTAGTTGCACCTAATGTCCCATTGTATAAATTAGTTTTATGTTCGACTATAGTAAGTTTTGAAAACCTAACAATCAAGTGTATAGAAACCCTACCCATCCCATTGTACACGCATATAAGGAACAAAAATAAGAATTTTGATTCTCTCTAATTCTCCCAAGTGAGTAAATGATTTCTATGTGAGTTGGAGTTTATTTTAAGAAGAAACAACTATGTGTATTTCTTCATAAAATCCTTGGTGGTGAAATTTGTGTGAATCCATCCAAGACCATCCAATTCTTTATCTAGACATATACATTTGATCATCAACATCATCCATTAGGAAGGAGAAAAAAATCTCACATTGTGAAAGAGTGATTTATCCATCATCTTGTACACCAGATCCACTACAATATGTGAGTTATATTTGGTTCCTAATAATGAAGAATAGAAGTGCTAGAACTAACTTTGAATCCCCTCTTGATCATTCACCCATGAACCATAATCTTCCATAATTCGATGCACCTCACTTTCACTTTTTCTATCTTTCATGGAGGTAAAGAAAAAATGATTGTTAGAATATCCCACATTGAGCTAATGCACAACTAACTTTTGTTTTAGTAATAGTTCTTCACATTCAGATAAGAAATTATTCATGATCCCGCCTTTACAAATTAACTCTGTAGGGGCATATAACACGGATGTATACAAATACTTGAGAGTCACCCTAGGTGGAACAACACAATTTAAAATGGAACTAAATGTCCTCTATTCAGTTAATTTAATCATGGTTGCAACATGCTACAACAATTTTTAACCCTCAAGCTAGCCTGATAGCCTTCACCTAATGTCTAGGTCTAATCAAACAATAGTATGAAAGAAAGATGTCGGCACCATATATTGAAAAAAATTAAAATAAACCTTCTAAATTTCCCTTTTTTGATGTATGTGGAGGATCCCACCATAATGGTTAGAAAAAGAAATAGGCAAGAAATGAACATATAAAGAATTAAAATCATTGAACCAAAGTAGACTACCCATTATTCAATTGAATTTTTCCATAATTATTGCATCACCAATTTATTTAATACATCAATTATAGGTAGATTCACTATAGGCAAGTTCAACCATAGAAAGAAACCCTAAACACCTTTTAACATGTCGTATGTTACCAAGGTTAGGAGAAAGACCTTAGAGATGTTTAGATTGAATAAGGATAATATTTAAATCGGCCATAAGAATACAGGGGGAAGTCATATTATGATAGGCACATAACCCCTGCCAAAGAGCTTGTTGTACAGATCTAGTGTTTTTATTTTATTTTTTTACACATAAACTAAATCAGCATGAAAGGAAATAGAATTGGAAAGGTTTATCACATGAACAAGGAAAGCTTTATTTGTGGAATAAACTGAGGTAAATTTCCATAGACCAAGGTTCCAAACACACTGAACCCTATTGTTATAGTAGGAGTCATAGTTATTAAGAAAACCTTAATTAGGACAAAGCTTATTGTGTATACTACCTACCATATTTTGTTTTATTATGGTTTCACATAAACCTGCTAGAGAAATTATTATTTTTTATTAGTTGTGGTTGATCTTATTTCAGTCTTATTCTCTTGGCTTTGGTTTATATGGCTAGTATATCATCGGGTTGTTGGGTGATCTTAGATGGTTAATTTGGCTAAGTATTAAGTATATGAGAATAGATTAATCTTAGTTAACTTGTAGTTGAATTTAGTTTTACCCATCAACCACAATGGTAGTAGTTGACTATTGAATATCAAAGTTGAAAAGAAATTAGTTATGTGTTGCAAAACTATGGCATGTTGCCTAACCTTAACCTGTCATGGCTAGTTGATGGTTGTGACATCAAGTGGTCAACGTCTTGTTTACTTGATTTCTATGTTATGTTAGATCTTGGGATCCTGTTTAAATTAAAATACTAATTGCTTAAAGTGAAAGAAGATTTAAGTTGGGCAGACATCTCATGCCTTATGTTAGGCCCCAAAGTAATAGAGACCTTAAGTCAAAAGGCACATTTCTAATTCATAGTTTAAATCACAAACCATATAGGGGTACTCATACTTAAGGATTTGGAGCTCTAGTTTTTGTATTACGATAAGTAATCGTGTGCTTCCTTAACTAACTATCTTGGAAGCAAGTGAGTTACTTTGGTTGATGACCATAGTGATTTCCATGGTTGAGATAATAATCCCTCTTAAAGTAAAATGGCATGATTTTATTTGATCACCTAGATGTGGCTTAATAAGCATAGAAGAGTTATGTGTTAGATGCTATCACTGAAAACAACAGTAGCATGGGTATCTTAGTATATTAATTTATGTGTTAGATGTTATCACCAACAACATCAATGACTTATATTTCTTAGTATTTTAAGTTGTGTATTACATTTTATCACTTAAAACATAAGTGTTTTGGGTATCTCAATATCCCAAGTTGTGTGTTAGATGTTATCACTTAAAACATCAGTGACTTAGGTAATTCCCAATTTGTATGAGTTACTATGAGTTTGTGTTATATGTTATTATTACTCTAAACATCAATGTTGCACTAGTTTGTGCTATGATTGATTGAGATTATGTGTTTTTTTAATCAATTATGCATGATGATGTTATCACTTGTGAATGTATGTCCATGATCTATCACTTTTGTATATTATATGTTATGTGAATATGCTACCTCTTTATAAAAGTTGTAGTTTACTCAATATGAGAAAGCCATACCAATACTACACTATTTTAGGGGTGATCCAAGTTGTGTTGGCAATGCTGAAGGCTTTGAGTTTGATCATAGGTTAGGGATTCCGGTATTTTTGTCCCATGTTGAAGTTTTTAGTTTGGTCTTGACAATTTGTTTTAGATTATGAAATTTTATAAAATATAAAGAATTTTACTTTGCACCATCTTATTTTGTGGTTTCTTTATTTTCATGTCCATCATAGCATATGTCATAGGTTGAGTAAACACTCACACCTCTCTCATGATAGATGTGGTAGTATGATCTCCCATTTTATTTTTTAGCTTCAACGTTATCCTTTAAAAATAAAAATAAATTGTTAATACAAAATGAGAGTGTTACACCATACCCACTACATGGGTTTATCATCTATCAAAGGGGCTTTCTAAGTAGATACGACACCCACCACACCTTGAGTATATAAATGTCACAAAGGCTAAACACATTGAGATACCTCACTCACCTAACATGGTTGTACAAGTCATCAAGTGAATTTATTAATCATATCACACTCACATAACATGGACACCCAATGTCTTACCAGCCTACTACAGCATTAATCTTAATCCTTATAACATGTGCATACCCCTATAGATCGCAACCTATTAGAGAATGAAATATATATTGAGTAAAATTATAAACACAAGGGAAACTCTCCCACTAACTCTAAGCTAGATACCACAAGAGTAAGAGAACATGGCTCGAATGAAATCTTAATTCTATTATTAGTGCTTAATTTGTGATGAAACTAAACACAATTAATTACCATCGTTAATCCAAAATAGGATTTAACAATAACTCAATCCAAACAATACATCCATGGCCAAAGGCCACCATCAATCAATTATTTTAATCCATCTAACTGAGGCTGGAATGACAAGTAAGACCAATAAGGTAAAGAAAGGAAATAAATCTCAAAATTTCAAGGCATTACCACACAAGAATAACAAAATGTGGAGAAACAGGTGGAACTAGGTATACCAAACTCAATAAAAATTAATAACATGAAAGAACCAATCAACTGGTTGATCTAATTAATCGACTATTTATATGAATCCATTGCTAGATTTGGCCAAACCAATTGATGAGCAGGGGTTGACCGTTTGATTGTTCTTGTGAAGCAGTTAATGTGTTTATCTAATTGATCAATCGTTCTAGACATAATAGCCCTAATCACACACTTTTCACACATAAACAAAAATCATATGCTCTCACCAAACTTACAACCAATTCGTTATTTATAACAAGTTATCCAAAATAGAACTTAACAAGCTATTATCATGATTCATGCTTACACATCAAGGACATAAATCAAGCTTTAAAATCATTATCATGGAGAATAATGAGAAAATATGCTTTCCCTAACTCATGTTCATAATAACAAGGAAATCATGCTTATTACACTATGCCATATACTTCACAAAGATCATTCTATCACAGCAACCATCATAGTTCATACTTCATATAGAACACCACAACACATCTCATGCACCATCCCCATTGACGATAAGGATGGTTTATGTTAAGTAAAAATCTTCTAGCACAAATAAACATATTCATCTTGATGGAACCACGACCAAACCTCTATGAAAACCTTAAAGATAAAGGAAAACTTAGTAAAAACATTAAACCAACTCAAAATCAAAAAATAAGTAGAGGAGTAAGAATAAGACAAACTAAAACTCAACCTCCTCCCAAAGTGGATTGAATGTAGAGGAGAATGTCAAGAGGAACTTCAAAATTTTCCAACCTTAACCTTCCTTTGTTTAGTGAAAAACAAAGTAGAGTTAAAGAAGAATTTGGATAGAGAATATAAGACCTAGATAGCAAGGAGAGAAAAAGAAAAGAGGGAAGAAGGTTAACCTACACTTAGAGACAAAACAAGAAAAGAGAGAATAAGAGTGAAGAAAGGAAATGAAGTTAGGAAATAAGGCACTCCCAAGCCCTTCTTGATCAACATAAATGAGGGCAGAAGAGAGATTTAACTTTTTATGGTTGAGTGTGGACAGTAAGGGTGTAAGAGTTGGCATAAAGGGGTATGGGTAAGAAAGATTTGAGGGAGTAGATTCTAAGTAAGGACACCAATCAATTTTCGTGTTATTACTATTGTTGATGATTTTGTGAAGGGAGGAGAAGGAAAGAAATAGGAGAGAAAAAGAGAGAGTTGGTGAGAGCTAAAAGGTGAAAAGTGTACACTTTAGGAACTTTAAGCTAAATTAGATGGAATATGACCCCAAAATTTGTGAAAACAATATTAAAACCTAGAAACATGCATAATAGCATGGAAATATAATCTGCAACATGTTCCATGATTTATTGATGAAGTTTTGAAATCATATGTGTCAAGAAAATTGAAATTGCAACCATATTAGTTCATAAGTATTGAAAACTCGTCGACTAGTTTCACTAAAAACCAAAAGTTTAAAGAACATGCAATTAGTTGACTTGTGAAACTAGGAAACCCAATTTAATATCACTTTGCACACATTTTTAATTTTTTTTACAAATAAATTCATTTATCCCACCTTTATGGACAAGTTAAACACATTTAAGAAGAATTTAGGACGAGATATTAGAGTAACAATAGACCTTAAGGTTATCAATAATTATTAAATATCTTGATCAAAGTAGTATAAACTTGAGAATATATAACAAATACATACATTGTTTTATGTACTTGAATGGTAAATATTTTCTATTTTTAGTATTTTAACTACAATAATTATGGTTATTATTTGTATTTTCCACAAGCTTGTTATATTTTATAATGAATCAAAAGAAAGTAATAATAACATCAAAATTTCATGGCTCAATATTTCTTATCCAATAGAAATCTTCAGTGAACTTAAATTACTCATCTAAATCAATATAATGGAAATAGAGTATAACATTATGTAATGCCCCCATTTTTCTTAACTTTAAATTTTTATTTTGAATACACAATGTAGAAATAGAAATAAATAACACAGAATGTTATAACCACATCTATCATGAGGAGAAGTGCGAGCATTCATCTAACCCATGACAAATGTAAAGTAAGGTATGGGAAAAAATCAAACCACAAGAACAATAGTGTAAGGTAAAATTATTTACATTACAAAATTTTAATATACAGTTACAAAGTTGAACCACATTAACTAGAACAAAAAATATCTTACTCAAAACTAAAATACTAAAAACTTTACTCTCTTATTCCAAATCAAGCTCCAAAAATATCCATAACACCTATATCACAACCGCTAAAAAATAATCTATTTAGTACAAAAGTATTAACTAGACAAACCAAACCCTTAGCAAATAACATGCTCACCAAAATATAAAGGGTGTAAAATCATGCATAACTAACAATTCACTTACAATAACATCAAGTCATGCATAAGCTCAATAATGTCCATGTACCAACGTGTAATATCCACAGTCATCTTAATACACAAAGTCAAGGCACATAATGCCTCACAACAAAACAATATCATATAGTGGCAACACACATAATGCCTTATACCAAACTAATAACGCATAATCAAAAGTAACTCAAACTTGCTTCTGAGGTAGGCTAGCTAGGGAAACCACATAACCACCTAATCATGTGCATCTTGTACAAGAGATAAAATTAAACTTAAGAGGGATTACAATCTCATGTGTGGTACAAATGACAACGCTACATAACTCATAATTCTATAACACCTAGAAAACAATTCCGACAAACTATTCATTCATCAAATCTAAGTATCTAATTCCTTAGGTACATGTACCCCTAATAAGGTTGGTGATTTTACTCATGAAGGTAGAAATGACCCTTTGACCCGAAGACTTTTAGTACTAAGAGATAATCGAGGATCGAGATGCTTGCCCAACTTTAAGTATCTTTCATATTAACAATTAAAGTTTTATTTAATAATACTATATTATTTTCCAAGGAACACAAAGGTCTACACATAACAACCAAAAAATTTCTCAAACAAATTTGACCACTCATGGTCACAAATAACTAGCTCAGTAAAGCTAAGGTTAGACATCAAGGCATAACCTCCACAATAATATGTAGCCATACAAGGCTATGGTTATGCATCCAGCCATAATCTTTACAACACAATATCTAGCCATACAAGGCTAAGGTTAGCCATCCAACTATAACCTCCACAACACATTTGCATAAGATGAATCACAACTCATTAACTACCAAATCCACTTAAAAGCATCACAAAGATCCAAATTCAAACATGGCATGAAGCCCAAAAAAAATAAGAGTTGAACCAATAAAACATTATCAAGGGTATAACCTAAACCAAAACCAAAAGCAAACCAAGCTATGACTTAAGCCCAAATCAAAAGAAACAATCAAAACCAAGGGCATAACCCAAAATATCAAAAATCATAGATACATAAACCAACCAAGTTAACATAATACTCATATAAGTAAACCCTCTTAAATCAAAAATCCCAAAAATTCGTTAAAGCCCAAAGAATCATATTTTAGAACATAAAAGACCAAATAAATGGTGGGAACCAACTTAGAAAGTAAAAGCATGTCAGATGAAATTTTTTTCTAGAAATACTATTCATGCAATGCATTATTCACATACAATAGGAAATGTTATTTTATACCAAGAAGCTTAAAAATAAAAATATAAAAATATTTTATTATCAAAAATTATTGTTAATAAAAATACATCAAATTACTATTTACACTCAGTTTCTTATCCGAGGGCCAAAATCAATAGTCAATGATCAATCCTTGACCCTAAAATATGTGAAATGCCTTTTAGGGGTAAATATATAATCTTATGATTGATCTTAAATTAAAGCTTACTTAGTGTTTTAAGGGATTCATTAACGAGAACACATTGAATGTTATCAAGAACATGAATAACATACTCAAGAACACCTAAAACATCTAGAACTTCAATCATAGTTAAAACATCTTCAACATGAGTATTTGCTAACATGTGATATATCAAAATCTATCTATAAATTACAAGGAATATCATGGTATCCTCCAATTAATCATAGCTCATAAATTCATTAAGATTCTTTGAATATGCTCAAGAATACCTAGAACACTCAAGAACACTTTGAACGGTACTTTAAGCTTAAATTAAACTATCAAAACAATATCAAATCAAGCCATGTTAAATATGAAAGATTATCTACAAATCGCAACCTATAACATCGTATAATCAATGTCATAAAACAACTTAGGATCAAAAAATCATAAATCATTCAAATCTTAAATCAATAATAACTCATGCTTAGGATAATCAAATCATATCATGGTATATATCAATGTTGATATCTAATTTACCAAGATTAAAAGTGGGCTCATCAATTTAACAAAAAATAAGATAATTAAAAAGCCCTAAATCACAAATTATGGCCAAAAGGTGGAACCACCACAACCCACCAAAAATCATGCTAATATTGAAACCAAAGCATATAATACATATCAATTCTATTTATTTGGGTCTTTGGAGATTTTCCTTTAAATCCCAAGTTTTAACACTCAGAAGATTAACAAAGCATATCTTAGAAATACCATAAAAAAATATTAGGGAAAGATAGTCCTTAAAACCAAATCAAAGGAGAAGAATTAAAGAGGAAAAGAAACATTACTTAACTTTTGGAAGAAAATTGAAGGAGAAATTTTTAGGGAGAAGATAGCCAACAAAGGAGGAGGAGAAAATAGAGAAAATGACCAAGGTTTATTAAAGTGAAATACATAAGAGTTAAATTAAGGAAATACGGATGTAAAGGTCATTTTACTTGTAAAAACGTATATAAAAATCCACCATATATAATTGGAAGGAGTGGCAAGAAACGAAATTGGGTTGTCAAGATGAGTGGTTTTCCTTGATCAATGAATAAAAGAATGGGTGGAGGAGATATAAGAAGAAAAATATTCTAACCTTAAGATATTTATAAAAAAAAATATCTATGAGAAAGACAAACCTAATTTTGCTATCTCTACCAAGAGGCCACGAAATTGATGGGACACAAAAAAAATTTATTATAATTTATTAACAATAATGAAAGGATCATATGCATTATTATAAAGTTTGAAAGATAATTGAGGAAGAAAAAAGTGATTTTGTCACTTCTACTGTATAAAACTATTTGAATTAATCTAAAAATAATATGACTGATAATGAATTATTTTTATATCATATTTAGCTCAATAATACTAAGATAAGATATTCCCTAAAATTTCGTAAAGCTTAAATAACCAAAAAGGATTTAACGAGGCTAAAACATTGAAATAAGTTAAGTGGGGTATGGATATTATCTATTTGCTAACAAGTTAATTTGACATTTTAAAAAAGTTGAGGAGATCTTAAATATCCACACAAAAGAATGATTTATAAATAATTCATAGGCTAAAAGTGGCATAAAAATCTTATAGAACATAAATCCATAAGAAAGGATAAAGAGTCCTAAATTTTAAAAACACAAATACGATCTAAAAATTTTACAATGTGATAAATAACTAAACTAGGAAAATTCAATCTTCGCTAATATCAACCTTAAATAACTCGGGTTACCCAAAAGAATGAGCTATTACACATTAGCTAAAGACAATTAGTGAATAATCTAGTTAATAAACAATATAATACCTTCCTTCGCTGCCTCTTAAATGAAGATTGAGAGTAGGTTTGGATAATTTGTAACTAATAGCTATTGATTATTGTGACTGTGAATTTAGCATATTTGAAAATCAAACTCTAAATTTTAGATATTGGAAGTCAAAATCATTCTTCTAAATATACCCTAAATGCAAAAATCAACTTTTGGCTAAACTTACATAAACCTTCATATGAAAACTAAGTATGCTTGCGTCGAATTGATCATTTAATAGACTTATATAAATGAATCTATTGAAAATAAACTTTTAAAGAATTCATTTTTATTCTTACATGAAGAAAAAATATTAAAAATAAATTAATTTTTTACTTCAACACGCTTTCGGTGGGCCACAAGTATTTTTATATTTTCTCCCCTTCTTCAGGTACCATATGCAATTTCTTTTCCTCTCCTTCCATTATCAAAATTCCCAAACAGGTAAAACGCATTTCTATCCATATTCTTCTCCTCACCATCTTCAAAATTGATTAATCCTATGAAGTGCAAAGTTACACAGTTCAATCCAAGCAGAGGCTATTAGCACAACTGACTCACCCCTCAATGCCCATTATTGGTTTGAGTTTACAAAGTAAAAATAAGAAAATATTGATTCAGAAGCGCCACAGCTATTAGGAAGAGCGGGACTTCTCCGAATATGTCGGCAAAAGAATCAAAGGTTTTACTAGCAATCATCAATTGTAGTCAGGTACGATATAAGAGAAACGCAGGGATAAAATAAGCCATACTCTACGATAAAGACACTACTAAATAATATATCAGGCGACAAAATTGCGACACCAAAATACCGGCGTTATGTGAAGCGCACCCACATATTACCAACCCTAAGCAACTCCGGTGCCAGCAATGAAAATAATAAGCAGGCACTTTCCTATTCTGACCGACATTGGAATATGAACATCAGCATCTGTCAAAAATGGTCGACCGCAACTCCTGAGAGAAATTTTCAGTCACTTGATATCTTCCAACCAGAATTGATCTCAGTGCGAGCTCTCATAAATGGATTTCTTTCTTAAAGTTGCATGTGAATGCGTAGGTCAGTCTGACCAGAATCAACACACACGTAACTGCCACTAACGCAAACCCTTTCAACCTGAATTTTTCTTGTTCCTGAAACTCTCCTTCAAAGAGGTACATTTCTTTTTGCACTGGTTCACAGTCTTACCAGGCACAGCTGTCGCAACCCGCTCCCATCGTTGTAGGGTTTCCTTTGGGAAGGTTTTCAAGGCCTGAACGAGAGCTCTTTCCTGAACAGCAGACCACACATCTTGATCTGATCCAGCAGCGGCAGGACTAGAGGGAGTTGCATCACGCTGGGCAGTTGAAACACTGGATGATGGCGCCTTCAATTCATCTATTTTAGCAGCACTGCTATTGGCACCACTTGTGTTAGGCACTCCTTGAACTTCCTCTCTCGTTGTCAGTGGGGAGGCAATCGATGCTGCAGGTTTTCTTTTCTCAAGGAAAGAGTCAAATGCTTTTGCAGAATCCGGCTTCTGGAGAAGAACTGTTTTGGTTGCCTTCAGAACCTCTTCAACTGACCTTCCTGTACCGATATACTCAGATACAACCTCCCATCTCTGTGGTGTCCCTTTTGGATACTTCAGCATCCCTTTTTTGAGAAGTTCAATTTCTTCTTTACCCCAAGGTTTTTTCTTTTTCTCATCACTGCCTAATGTAGCATGCCCATTATGAACCACTGAACCATTTTGCTGGGGTGCTTCCTCAGCTTTATTACCTGCCTTTGAGCTCACATTTTTCTGCGAGGTTTCCACAGTTTTCTTCCCTGCCTCAGAGTTACCATGGCATCCAAGTGCATTTTTTAGAAGTTTTGCTTTCTCCTCCATTTCTTTTCCGTCAATCATATCACACAGGTTCTTGAGCCTGTCCATATCCAGTGACTGACAGAGGCTTTCCACATCATCCTCTGACAGATCAAACAAACGCGCAGACAGAATTGGTGATGCCAGTGATCGAAGACGACTCTTTTCCTTCCTCAACAGCTTCTTTTCTTTCTCTTTCACCTTCTTCTGCTGCTGAGCCAGTTCCGCAGCCTTTCTGTCTTCCTCTTCTTTCTGAAGCCTCTCCTCCTCTGCAGCTCTGGCAGCCTCTTCCTCTTCCAATTTCTTCGCCAAAAACTTTGCCTGCTTCTTCCTCTGCTTTGCAGCCTTTTCCTCTTCTTTTCTCTTCAGAATTCTGGGATCTTTCTTGTGTGCATTGTCCACAAGTGTCCGTATACGCACATATTCTTCTTTCCTAGCTTTCTCTGTGAACTTTGCATTTTGCCTTTCCATCCATCTTTTGTGGTCACGAGATTCAGCCTGTTCCAAATCAAATTCTTCTTCATGAGGAAACTCCCTCCAGCTCTTGAAGGTATACCAAAAATTATAAAACTTATCAACCTCCTCCAGTGGAGTATTTTCATCCCCAAGCAGTATAACAGGTTGATTAACAGACCAGCGGCCATTCCTAAGAAAAGCAGGCCCAAAGACTTTGAAGAAGTCCTGGGGAGCACAGTCAGAAGGAATTTCATCATCAAACTCATCTGTTGAGTCATAAATTCTTCTTTTCACAGGATCAATTAACACCTCATAAGCTTCTTGGATGGTCTTAAAATGACTTTCAATTTCCTCCTTCTTTGCTAGTTTAGCAGCTTCAGTTTCTTCAGCAAGTAGAAGTGCAGCTTGCTTGTCAGGATGATACTTCAATGCGGTCTCGCGATAACTCTTCCGTATTTGTTCCTCAGAGGCAAGATACCTTAGATGTCCCAAACCCAATAATGCATAATGATCTTGCTGTTTATCTCCAGCACCACCTTTCTTCTTACTTTTGCTGCTATATGAATCAAATGATGGCACATAACTCTTCTCTTTATCATTAGAGGCACATTGGTCATCACTATCTGAATCATCATTCTTGACATAACCAGCAAGTCTGAGAGCAGCACTATGAAAAGCATGCCCAGCAGGCTCTAAATGTGAAGCTTGAGTAGGAAGACAATTGGATGAAACATAAACTGGAATTCCATCTTCAAGTTCTGGTGTATAGGATATGAGCCGAATCTTCATCTTAGAAGTCATTTATTCAGCAGTGTCAGCCACAGCACCTACAGGACTAAAAATTAACTATAGCGCTTCAGTAGAGAAAAAAATATAATAGTGAAAAATACATAAGGCTTCAGAAACGACATGGAAACTGCAAACAAGGGAACATCATCCAGCAGGCCAACAAGGAGATGACCAACAACCATGGAAGAAAATTTGAGATTCATTCCCAACAGGGCAACATCCATTAGCTCCTCATTACAACTCACAACAGAAATCAAATTAGGGAAATATCAACAAATTATGCATGCATTTAGCAAGCAACATAATAGAAGACATCTTCATATCTTCCAGAGCTAATGTCCATTTCATTACATTAATACAGCTATTCAAGAAAAACAAAAACGATTTTGCAATGCCCATAATGCATAAGTTATGGTATATCCCAACAAACTAAGAGCCTCAATGACTAGAACAGTTTCTCTTTTTTCCCTTCACTTCTTGATAGAAGGACGTCACTGACAACTTTTACCAACAGACAGGCTGATCTGACCTAACTTTTTACAATATCTTGCTCATTTACAATATCACACACATAATTAAGATCTGTTCCTTTGAACAAGCTCAAGTTCATACTCCTAAGAAACTAAACTAAAAAATCACACAAAGTAGACCAGGTATTCTTTGACTGGAAAAGATACATTTGTTACATCTGTCAGTTAACAAGAAGACACTTAAGTCCCCACTCAAACACTCAAACTGGCCTATTCACCACTACACCTATACAGTATGTGATAATAAGACCTTAAATGAGAAGACACTCAACCGTCTCTTATTACCAAAAACAAATAATAATAAAAAGAACGTAGCCAAATTGTCATAAATATATCAATATATGTAAGAACAACCTAGCCAAATTGAAGCAGATTAGAATGTGTTCAGTTTTACTACATCGCCGCAATGCAGAATGTAATTCATAGATGTTTCTGCAATGCTGCATTACAATCATGATTAAGCTTCTGGGTGACTTTTCATCACTATTTAAGGTAATGATTGAGGAATACAATGGTAAGTCCACCCTCAAAGATGACAGAGCTGCTGCATTGGCAGCTGGGAAGAACCATTCACAGAGAAGCAAAGAGATCAAAACTGTTTTCTTCCCACATAAACGATGAGGGATACCCTTTTAGATCTCATCGCGATTAGGTTGCCTTCTATTCCCCTTTCTTCTTGCTAGTTGCTACGCATTAACAAATGAAATATTTTTGTGCAAAATAGACTATATCAATCATGGTCAAAAAAGACCAAGAAATAATTGCATAGCAAACAGGGACATATAAACAAGAAGTTATACTCCCAGACAACTCCATATATTGATTTTTTCAATAGAAATACAACTATTATCACTGAAGTCTTCCATTCATGTATTACTCTTCCCACCCACAAAGCAACAATCGCACAGAGGACTGAGAACAGAGTCGGCTAATGTTTTAAAGATAAGGAACAACAAATTAGCGAGAGAAAAAAAGCCGTATCTCAAGCATACTCTTTTCTTTTTTTCTTTTTTTTTTCTTTTTTGTTGGCAATAAGACAGTGGCAGAAAGCACATTAATATTTTTCTTTGTCCTGATAAAGTTTTCAAAAACCAGTTTGAGACTTTCCAATGTCTTTAGATGAACCAAATTGCATTAGCTGTTGTGTTATTTGACACAAATTTCATTTAACCACCCTACAAGTCTTATATTTCCATCTTGCTCCAATGAGAAAACACTTAAAATAATAAACCTTGACAAATAGGAAAGATAAATAATTACCATAATCCCAAGCAATTCTTATTTCTTATGTTTACATGAAAGTCCTATGAATTCAAGGTCTGATCTTAAAACATTTATTGTTGGTGTTTAATTTTACGATTCAAGCACTGAAGCATAACGATTCATGTTGAAAGATCTAACTTATTTTGATCTTGTAAGTGAAATGTGATGAGAGATAAAAATACAGACAAAGCATATTAAAAAAGATATTATCACTAATAAAAATAAAGTAAGATACTTTGCCTACTTTAAAACTTCAGCCAACATGATCAATCAGATTCTTCCATGAGTCGACATATACCTTAGATTATATTCATGTTTTAGATTTTGGATGTTAGAATCCATATTGATAACCATATGAGAAGTTGTAAGACTTGATTAGGAAAGAAAGGAGAAAATATGAAGCATGTGAACAATAACGATAAATGGCTTCCCCAAGTGCACAGCCATCCACCGTGTACAGCAATGCAGTATTTATAGCTGTGAGAATACATCAGAATGAAGAAGGTAAGAACGCAATAGAGAACCCAATGACAAAGTAACATGGGTGAAATATGGGAGCAAATTAAGCTCTTGTTTAGAACTACTTGAAAAATAATTATACAAAATAATTACATTTTTGTAAACTTTTACCCTAAAAGGTTTGATTAATTACTTTTTTAAGTCGTAAAAAAATGGGCAAATACTTCCATTACTAATTCTTGACAAGCAGCTCAAAACCAGAAAAACAACCTACTGAAGCCAGGCAAGCTCAAGATGGTCCTCCTGATTACTAACAGACGGGTTTCCATCCCTGGTTTAAAGTTTCAAATGCTGCAGTAATATGAATGACATTTGCAGTACACCATATAAAAGAATAGGTTTTCAGAGCTATGGAAGCATTTAACTTAACTAATGCACTAAACAAACACAAAGAAGCCAGTCGGCAGGAAGCAGATCATGTCATAGGCATTTATCAGCCGAGATAACGCATTATTAACTAAACATAGCCTTCCCCCAAGGCGCAAACTAATGTATTATGATTTATAAGTATAAGATCTGACTCCCCACCAAACAACAATATCACTACCGACAGAACCTAACCATATCTCAATCAAACCCTGATAAATCAAACAATTGATACAAAAGCCGCCCCTAAACGTGTATTTTAGTCGTCGTCACAATACTCTATTTCATCACAACCAACTCACGTACGATTCTTGAGAGGAATAAAGGAAAAACGAACAAGTTACCTAAAAGCAAGACTAACGATTACGGTAGTCAGATAGCACCCAAAAAAAAAATTCCGGCCGTCGTCCATCGCACGATGAATGAAAGAAAGTGAAAAGAAAGCAGCAAGCGAAGGCAGTGGTCAATAAACAGTTGATCGCAACAAAAGGAAAATATAAAAAGGAAATGAAATTATGATAGTGAAGTGTTTTCAACCGATTTAGCTTCCAAGCATGCAATCATGCCTCAAATTTCCCCAACTAAAACGGTCCGTCGATTGCTTTGTTTTTCAGCAAAGCAGTCAAGAGAAATTAAGAAACATCAGGAGTACCTGCACGAGACTACAGATATAGTTTCTGGCGCAGAAGCAAGAAAGAAGATAATCGTGAATCGTTTGTGCAGCTTGCGTAGCCTGGAACTTAGCGGAGAAGAAGATATAGCGGATAGACGAGGAAAGCTGCGACTAGCGAGAGTCTGCGAAGCTTTCTCGTCTGTGAGTTGATTAGGGTTCCACTATATACGGTCCGAATTGGAAAAGGGCAGTAAGGGTTTGGTATGGCAGCTAACTATGTATCAGAGATTTTTTTATTTTTTTTATTTTTTTTTCATTTTTCTATTCTCCTTTATTTCTCCTCTTCTTGAAGGATTTACGTGTCTATGGGATCATCGTTTGGCACAGAGGAATAACATTCTTTACCAAGTTGTACTTCCATAACTTAGCTTATGGAGTAACATAATTTTCCATAAAGTAGTATTGTTTTATACTTGATTTACTATCATATTATTCAAGAAATAGACAAGAAATAGGAAATACTTAACAATAATACTTCTTAATAATAAATATAATTATTTTTATATAAAATTAAAGAAAAAAGTAAATACCTATAAAAAAGGTATAATTTACTCGGAACTACTTAAATAAACCATATTTTAAAGAAGAGCGTATAAAATAAAGTTAAAAGGAAATATAACTTAATTTTTATTTTTAGTTATTGCTAATCAAACAAACTAATTTTTATTACTTTCTCATATTTACTATTTTCTTCATCAATTTATTTCCAACCAAATGATTCCTGTGTTATACTACTCTTATCGCATAAGTGATAATATAATCATTTGTGTCGTAACATAGTGTTTTAGGTTTATAAGTTTTTTTTCTAAAAAAATAAATTAATTTATCTTTAATTTGGATTATTAAAAAATATATATAAATAAAGAAAGCATGCCAAAAAAATCTCATATTATTTTTGTTTAAAAAAACATCCATTTTGACACATCTTACATGCAAAAATAAAAATACACATATTTTATAATATAAATATACATCTTATAAGCATTCATATCTTATCTAATAAAGTATATATTATATTCAATAAAATACATATCTTATAAGCATGCACACTTTCTGCAATGTTTTATTTTTTCATCCTATCTTTGGTATAAACCACTACTAGGTTTATATTTTAGTTTGTTTGAAAAAAATGGCTTATTTTTATGTGTTTTATTTCTTTTTCATAAAACCTTCAATCAATGTGCAGTGAAAACGTGCATTTTAAAAATAAATAAAATAATTCAATAATCTTCAAAAAGTAGATATGAAAAAGGCATTATATAATGTACTACTAGAAATATACTGGTAATTGTTATCTCCAATTTTATATAATTGTCGTTTTAGTTTCTAGCACAAGAACTAAAAAATTGATCTAAATGAATAAATTGTCTCTATTAAAATACCATTGAAAATTATAATTATTGTTAGAAAGATAAAGGAATTGATATATTAAAGATTATGAAGTAATTAATACTCTAGAGCAGAGCATGCAAAATAATTCAAAATTTATCTTATATATATAAAACGTTACTTATTTGTAGCCAAAATTAAAATTTTAAAACAACACTTATTTCAGTTCAAAGGGAGTATAATTTCTTAATGAGAAAAAAAATTTAAACAACATTATATTACTGATAGATAGACTATTTCCTTTATATGAAAACAAAACCAACACAAATCCATACTTTAGAATAATTCTTACTTTATAAAATACATAAAATACAATTTTCTCTTTCTAATAGCAATTCATTTTCTATGTCTGACATTTAAATTAGTCCTCTGCAATAGTTACAATTAGTACATACCCTATTTCTCAATTATAAAATTTATAACCACATCAATAACAATTACTAATATACGAGTTTGAAATCTCATACCAATTTTGAAAAGCAAAAGAGAATAGACTGCCAATGTCCCCTTCAATGCCAAAGTGAGCTTCCATGAATTCGTATAATTTTTATAAATCCATACTTAAGTAATTATGTTGGCTTTTATAATGCAATTATCCGTTTCACTAAACATATCATCATTCATATTAGAATATTTATTTATCAATTTTTCATTCCATTTTTAAAATAATTGCTTTTATGTTTATTTTTTTTTAGAAAAGATCATTTTTATTTACATTCAAACTTTTTAATAAAGGGTGTAATTGAATTATTAAGAGTAATTTATTATCTTTGAAATACATGCATAAATTGTTATGATTACGGTATAATAATAACACTAAATATTCTATTTTATAATGTTTCTATTATCATTATAACTACACTAATAATATTATTATACTAGTATTTGATTATTGTGATGTAATTACCAAAAACCATAGAAAATTGTTAGGTATACATAAGTGATATAATCCCTAATGCCCCGTTTTTCACGAGCATATTTAATATTATAATTATGAGATGATAATGTTAAACAAAGATTGATGGTATCTTTTAAGAGTTTGGAAACCCTTGTTGCATTGTTGAAATATTTTGTTATTGCACTATAATCAATTATTGCAATATAATCAATTATTGCAATTTGGTCTTTGTAAAACCTCTAAGGCATTTTTTGGTATGAAACTTCTTTGAATTATTCTAAATAATCCATATTTTAGTTCCTTAGAATTTTATAAGTCTTCTAATTATTTTCAAAATGATAAAAAAAAAGGTTTTGATAATCAAAACGTCATTCACATTTTAATTAGTTTTTATTCATGTTTGGCATCTCAAAACGATTTTTCTAGTTGTTTAATATTTACAAAACTTAGGAAAATATTATATTTTGATGTTTTTGAGTAAAAATGAATTAAAAAAAATCCCTTTTTAATTTATTATTTTCATATTCATTTTACTAATTTTAGACATAATTGGCTACTGAATTCCAACTTTCAATTGTTAAAGCTTTTCTAAATCACTTGAGATTTAATTCATGCCCTCTAAAAATTCATATAAATACTCTAGATGGGATAAATCCAAATTTTAAAAAATGTTTGAAATAAGTACGTAATTTGGCAAACAATCAATACACAATTTATAGTGGTTCAATATAATCCAATAAGGTTTCCCTATATCCACTACCAAAAGGCATTTTCTTTTATATTTAAATATCGGTTATGATCAGTCTTATCTATGTTTATGAGCCTAATATCTAAATGACCTCTCAATAGTTGATTTACACCTTAGCCTTAGTTATCATCTCTAGATTTATGAGCATATAAACTCAATAACCTCTCTCAAGAATGCTAGACGTACACACTCTATTGAATTTTGATTTGAAGACTATGATGCATGGTTACAATAAATTCCTCGCAACAAGATATTTGAAAGTGAGAGAAGAATTGTGATGAGTTATCTAGTTGGATAAATATAGATTACAAGTGCATACACTTCTAGCTAGATATGTATGATTAGATGATCAAATAGATTTTCTCCAAGAAATATTTTGAAAGTGGAATCACTCTTTAATATTTAGAAAATAAATGAATGATGGAGTAGAAGAATTGTGTAATGAAGTGCACTCAAAAAGACAGTTTAAAATTATATCCAAAGACCTTTATTTACATGCCCAATAGGGCCTTAGACATTCGGGGTGCATTTAGTGCACGGAAGGACATTACAATGGGTAGAATTTTGAAGATACTATACAGACAGTAGACTGGTTATGAAAAATCAATCAAATGATTTCTTATTTCACTTGACAAAAATTAATACAATTATAAAAATTATAGTCATTTTAAAGGAACTAGTTGATTGGTATGAAGAGCTAGTTAGCTAGTTTACAAAATAGTTAAAATGGTTAAGCAAAACTAGAGCACGAGAAAATTTAAGACCAAATAACCAGCCGACTAGTAACCCAAAACCATTTTATTAGTTGGACCGATTGAAAGGTTAGACAAGTAAACTAGTCTGACATTTAAAGTTGAAGAAAAATAATTTTTGTAACGCATGTAACTAGCTAATTGGTGTCTCAAAACCAATCAAATGGTTTGGGGTTATACTAGTCAAATGGTTAGGCAACACAACATTACACATTTATATGAAAAAAAAAGGAACATAACTTGAGCTAAAAAAGCTCATAATTGAGTGTTGGTTTTTTGTTTCTGTACAATAGACATATTTAGGTTTCTAAAGATATATCATTTACCCAAAAATAAGGAATTTAAACTTTTTAGTGAATTTTCAAAATTAGATCATATGTAAAAGGGCTTCAGACAAATTCAACTTTAAACACTCTTTTGTTAAAATATTAGAACAAATTTTTATGTTTAAAACTATTTTAAGACTTCCAAAAAGATTTTTAAAGAGTATTAAAAACATCAAACCATTCATAGACCTAATTTCTCATCAAATTGACACATTGTAAGGAAAAAACTAAGACTTAGAAATATCACCATAGGCTTGAAGTCTTGTAGTCTTGAAACTTCGATTGGTCTTAATATAAAAGTGTGTAGGTCATCTTGAACTATTTCTCCATTTATGTGTTAAGTCTAGATATGAAAGTATTTAGAACATCTTGAACTCTTCCTCCATTGATTGATTTAACTATGATTGATCTCTTGTGTTCTTAGCACATGATTGTTTGTGTGAGTGTGATCATCGACATTTGAACTACAAATAGTCATGCACAATTAAACAAGCAAATTAATTATTTAAATAAGTTTGTTATAATCAAAATAAGGTTTATTGACCGATGGGGTCAACACCTTCCATTCTTGCACTCCTTGCACGATATATCCGTATACACCTAGTAAGGTGCATATGATCTTATTTTGCCTTATATGAAATCATACAAAACTATATTATATGCAACCATACATAATATGTATATTATATAAATTTATGTATAATCAATTTTTCTAAAAATGTGTATTATTATTGTAACAGAATCTACATATTTAAAAATGATACTTTTATTATAAAATATGTGAAGTATGTATATTCTTTTAGGATTTGTATGTTTACTAAGATGTGTAATTATATTCTTTAAGATGCGTATTTGTAATCTTTAGATTTGTATTTATATTTATATTATTTTTTTAAGATAGGTATTTATATAAGTTATGTAAGATGTGTATTTGTGTGTGTGTGCGCGCACGCATTACGATGTGTATTTATATTTCGTAAGATATGTGTATGTATGTATGTGTGTGTTGTAAGTTTTGTATTTATAATTCAAAAGAAATGTATTTTTTAATAAAATGTGAGAATCTTTATAAGGTGTGTATTTTAGTAGAGTATAGAGCAGCAATTAACACATAAGATAAAATAACATATAAAATAAAATAACACCATGTGCACTTTGCTAAGTGCATATAGTATAGGGTGTAATTTTTCCCATTCATGATAATTAGGAAATACTGGCTCTTGATTTATCCCAAATCTACTGTGTATCACCACCCTTGTAACGAATCTTAGAGAATATTATTCATTAATTAAGTGACGATTTTTTCTACAATTGTTTTTTTTATTCTCCCTACTCCACCGAATTACATCATTCCTTTATTCTCTATTTCGGTAAGCTATTTCCCAAATACACCAAAATCCTACCCTTATCTTATTTGCACTTTCATTCTCCCTTCCCACAAAATCATACGAAGGAACTTGATAATATTATCCCAAATCTTTCAAGATTACAAACACTTCACCTCCCTACTTCATTCAATTATGCATCTTAGTGGTCCACCCCATACTCAGTGAGACCTTAATCATCTTCATACTCCTCTATATTTTTTGGTATCCATAGCAAACCACTAGATTTGGAGGTTTAAAGCTCAACCATACTTGAAGATCCAAATTGATTTCTCTTATACTCTTCAATTTCTACATTCTTCCCTTGGTTTTAAGTATGGATTTATACCATTTTATCACGATTCCTAAGGTTCTCAAGAGGCGATTAAAAGAATTCATAAACTTTTTATTCACAATGGTTTCCCTAATAGCTTAAGCTCACGTGTAAGACCTTCTTACTTGCTTAAACCTTGATTCTGAGGTTTGTTATGTGTTGAGTATCATATGGCTATCCATGGGTTTTCATAATTAAACACTTATATGGAACATGCTATTGTGATTTTATAAGCATGAAAATAATTACATATTGATCTCTTATATATTTGGTGTAATACCTGGTAATTTTGATTTAATGATCAATAATAATAATAATAATAATAAAATAAGTAGGGCTTAAATTTTTTAGTACCATTACTATATATATAGTATATACATAATTAGTTGGTCAAAAAAATTAATAATAGTTAAAAAGTAATTAACTCGATCAATTATGTTAGTAAAATAATATTAGACCATTAAACTTTAGTTGTAATACCCCAAAATTTTAAAACCTATAATTTAATGAATAACCCTCATTTAGGATAATTTAAAATTTAAAATTATTTAATTTAATTATTTTGTGGATTCTTGGGTATACAAAATTGGATATGAATATTTAATAGATTAAAATAAATATTTTGTTATTTTATCATACTTATTTTATTTAAATAATTTTCCAAATCCATATTTTACTAAAATTACCCTCTTAAATTAATATCTTAAAATTTAAATAAATTAATTTATTAAATTAATTCATCCATATAAATAATTAAATACCCTTATTCTAAAATTTTTTTTTATTTTCCTTTTTTTATTTTTCCTTTTTCTTTTCCTCCTTTTTCCTTTGTTCTTTTCTTCCTCTGCGGGATGCCCGACGTGCTTCTTTTCTTTTCCCTCTGTGCTGGGCCGTTGACCCTTTCTCCTCTTTATTTCTCCTCACCCTAGCCTTGGTGCCCTAGCCCGCCTACCTTTTTTTTCTCTCATTTCCTTCCCCGATTGGGCCAGTCTAGCCTCTTTTTTTTCTTCCTCTCCCTCGCACACAAGGTCGACCCGCCTCCTTCCTTTCTCCTCCGCACGACTAGCCTATCCCTTTTCTTTTCTTCTTCTTCCCCCCTCCTCCTTCCTTCTTATTTAACTGTTAAAGCTTGCACAGTCTGCAACCCCCACCTCTACACTGCCATGGTAGCTAGGCTGCACTCTATCTCTCCCTCTCTCCCTTACCCCTTTTCCTTCCATTTGTGGCCACACACAACCCTATGGCCCTCCCTACATACCTTCCCTTTCATTTACCCTTTTCTCCCTACCTTCTCCCTACCACCCTACACCCCGAAAACTGCAACCTACCCCTACTCCCTCCACCTAACCCGGGCACACCTGCCTCCTCTCCCTCTCCTTCTCTTCTTCTCTTCTACTCATTTTCGACCTGCCTCAAGCTCCCCTTTTCCCTAAAGACCTCTCCTCTTTTCTCCCTTCTTCCCTTCTCTTCTCCTCCCCTATTTTTGCTTTGCCACCCTCAACCACTGTTTTTGCCGCCCAACTAACCACCACAGCCACCCCTAACACCCCTTGCTACCTCCCTACATCACCTAATCACCCTTACTCACCCCTACAACCACATTTCCCCTTCTTTCTTTTTCTTTCCCCCTTCTTGGCCTCCACCCTGCAACACCACCATGCGTTGCCTTCCTCCCTATTCCATGGCCTCCATAACCACCACTTTACCCCTTGGCCAAAATTCCCCTTACAACCTCTCCTTTCTTCTCTTCTTTTCCCTTCCTTCTTCTCCTTCGCCCATTATTGCACACACTTTACCAACCCCGCAGTCACCGTCTCCACCGCCTTGAGCCACCAACCTTCGACCCCCGACCACCACCTACACCCCTATCCCTCCTTGCACCTGGCCATCATCCTTACTACCCTCTACAAGCCCTCAACCAAGTCCCAAAACCCTCACCCAAACCAGCTCCCTCCTTTCTCTCATTCCTCTCTTTTACTCTTATGGCTTCATTTTATGCATGCAACACGAGTCTTGTTGCTTATGATTAGCATGTTTTGGTTAACTTTGAAGTATAAAAATAGTTAGTATAAGTATGTATTAGTTAAGCTTTTGATAAAATGTAACACCCGCAAAATTCACTACTGAAAAATTTCGTTTTATTAAAAGATTAGCGAAAGAAAAATAACAAACTGTGAATTTTGGGGATATTACTGCCACACTTAGTACCAGACCGGTTCACTCATACCGTTCCACTACCAAGTGCTAAGGCTAAAGAACTAAATATCAATTGCTAGAAATTCAAACCATTTTTAAATCAGAGTAGTGCAAGTAAACATTTTATAAGAAATGATTCCACCAATGGTGGTTACAAGAACAAATTTACATTTAAACCAGACATTAGGAGAGAAAGAATGAAATCCTAAAGGCTGGATAATCCTTACGCTCTTTCCCGTTACCCACTTGAATAGCACCTAAAAGGACTTGCAAGGGACACTGCCCATTGAATAGGCAGGGCCCCCACAAATGGAACCCTTCAGTACTATGGTACCAAGTAACTCTTTAAAAACACACTTAAAAGTAGGCTCGCAATATAACACATGATACAACACTATACTCATATATAACAAGATGTGCATACATAACATTCACATACTTAACATTCAATGAGATATTAATAGGTCGTAATGTACAATCGATACTTTTGGGCCTTAAGCCATTAGTCCATCGTTATTCAATCATCTCTCATATTTTATATCCATGTGAGTGCGAGAACCCCACTATTATAGCCAGTGGATCGGTCACTTATAGGGAAGGACGCACCTAACCACTATTATAGCCGGTGGATCGGTCTCTAGGGCAAAACTCTCCTAGCCACTATTATGCCGATGGATCAATCTGGCCCCGACTCTCATGGTATTTCACTGTAATTACTTTATATCTTCCCCATATCTTATCGTTATTACGTTCGGTTTATTAAGCTCGGGATCCCCCACTATTATAGCCGATGGATAGGTCACTTATAGGACAGAACGCATCTAACCACTATTATATGCCCATAGATCGTTCTCTAAGGCACCCCGGCACCTGGCCACTATTATGCCAGTGGATCGGTCTGGGTCCGGCTCAATAATCTCCCACTTTAAGTGATTAGTGTCTTATTCGTATCTTATTCAAAAGTATTTCACCATTTACATGCATGCCGTCGATTTCTACTTCTATCCTCCCTAGAGGGCCCGTCCCATATCTTAAGACATTTGCGCCTCTTATCACACCCCAATATCCATTCCCCCTTACATCTACTCATAACGAAAATCCAACTCCTAAAGGTGTGGGTCGAGGCCCGTCACCTTACGACATTCAAATTCTCTTACTACCGCTCTCTTGGGTTTTTCCTTGAAACCCTAATTAGACCTATGTGGCCCAACCTTTCTTTTATCGTCCAATACATCATCTCATTTAGTTTCAACCCAAATCCCATCACTCTACTCACCAATCATACATGTGACTGTAAAACCCTAGTTGGCCGCTCAAACCCTAATACCTTTCTTACGTAAGGATTATCCCATGCAAACCCTAGAAACCTCCCATGCAATAGTTGCATCACTCATTCATTTTGATCATAATCTCCTTCTATTCCCCCCTCCCCTCATAGATCATGAGATATTAAGGTTAATATCGTGTCCCCTTAGTCAACTCACCTCCCCTTTGTTCCTTTTTATCCTTTCACCCTATGTCACCTTATTAAACATCCTAGTATGTATGTCCTAGAGGGTCACATCGTATAACATCGTACGTACAACATATATAATCATCATCCACATGCCATAACGAAGTCACATAAGCATACACCGCTTGAAGTTGTGCTACAAATGATTAATCATTAAGCATAAAGTACACAATATGGCATAACACATGGCATACGAGGCATATAACACACACATTATTGTTCTTGGCCACATCCCTACTCAGTTTGGGTTACCAAGTTATCTTCCACACTTATTAGGTCACCAGTCACCCTTCATAATTGTTATACTTATCATAATTCCTATTTGGTTGGTTAGATTACCGAATTGCTCTTCTCCTTTCTTATAATTACTTAATTGCCCTTTAGTTGGATAATTTACCAAATTACCCTTCTACATTATCATAATTACCAATTTGCCATTTAATTGGTTAAATCACCAAATTACCCTTTTACAATCTCATAATTGCCAGATTGCCCTTATCCATTATAATAATTACTAAATTATCCTTATCCATTATCATAATTACCAAATTACCTTTTTGTTGGTTAATTTACTAGATTACCCTTCTCCACTATCACAATTACCATTTTACCCTTCTCAATTATTATAATTACCATTTTACCCTTCTCCATTATTATAAATACCAGTTTAACCTTCTCCATTATTATAAATACCATCCTCCATTATTATAAATACCAATTTACCTTTCTCCATAATTATAATTATTAATTTACCCTTCTCTATAATTATAATTACCAAATTACTATTTGCCATTACTATAATTACCACTGTATCCTTTTGTTCACAAAATTACTATTTTACCCCTTACTTTCAAAGTTACCATTTTGCCCTTTACTTGTAAAATTACCATCTTGCCCTTTACTTATAAAATTACCATACCGCCCTTCACTTCTAAAATTACCATTTTTCCATTTACTTATAAAAATTACCATAGTGCCCTTTACTTCTAAAATTACTATTTTTCCATTTACTTATAAAAGTTACTATATTGTCCTTTACCTCTAAATCACCATAATATCCATTTTTTTTACAATTTACAAATTTACCCTTTTACTTATAAAATTATTATTTTACCTTTTTCTTCTAAAATTACCATCTTACCCCCTTATTACACCACTTTTATTAAATTAACATCACTACATGGAATAGTAATATTAATACTCTATTCACAATATCCCACTCCACCAACTATTATATTTTAATATAATACTTATTAGCACCCACACATATTAAGCCACATTCTTGCACAAGATATATTACTAAAATGCCCCTAGGGCTCACAATAATATTATTTATACATAATGGTCACAATAACATAATATATCATGGATACATACTTAACACTTTCATTAATAACCAAACTCTTTCCTTAAGCAATATTTCCACACATAGCACATAAACCAGCATACTTTTATTTTTATTAATCAATACAAGCAAATATACATATTATATTAACATCATATAACAAGCATAATAACGTATTAAAATCCCTACTATGCTAATATACATTTATCCATGTGTTTAAGTAGGGTTTAAAAATTACCTTAATTCCCGCAAAATTTAACATTACCGGTATCCCGGTTGAAGATTTAAGCTTTATATAATAAATCAACACCTAAGAATAATATCAATAATTATTATATTAGAAGTAGGAAATTAAAAGGATAAAACTTTATAAAAACTTAATTAATAACACACTTTACTTAACCATTAATATACCTCAATAATTAAACAAAATCACTCCCAAAATAATGTGGAACTCACGCTGCATGAGCAGGGTGATCCATATGCAGGTTATAATGGGGAAAGAGGGTCGAAGGCAAGGGTAGAAGGGAGGGATGGCCATTTTCGGGTTGAGGTCTTTAGGCTAGGAAAGAAGGTAGATAGGGGAGGATTTTGGGCAAGAGAAGGGTGCAGGAGTGAAGAGGGGGTGTAGGTGGTGGTCGGGGGTAGGTTGTTGGTAGCCAAGAGGGGCGGAGGTGGCGAAGATGGCTGTCGAGGTGGATGGGCCTGAGAAGGAAGGAAAAAAAGGGAGGCAAATGAAGGGGTGTGGGGGCCGGTTTCGGGAAAAGAAGGTGTGGGGTGGTAGAGGAGGTTGCAGGGAGTGGATTGGTGGTTTGAGTGGCGGCAGAGGCGGTCGGATGGCAGTGAATGGGGGGAGGGGGGTTGCAGGTAGGTTGTCAATAAGGGGGGAAGGGAAAAAAGAAGAGGGGAGGAAGAAGGGATTGTAGGGGCTCGAGACGATATTGTGGTGGTGCAAGGCTGAGGGAGAGGGTGGCAAGGAGTGGTACAGGGGGTTGGTGCTGTAGTTGAAGCGGCGGAGGATGGCAACGTAGCCAAAACAGGGAGGAAAAAGGAAGAAGAAGAAAGGGAGAAGAGGGAGGTCGGGGAAGGTATAGGGATCGAAAAATGGGGTAGAAAGGGGTTGAAGAGGAGAAGAAAAAGAAGAGGGAGAAGAGGAGGGGATAGGTGGCTGGTCGATGGCAGTGTATAGGGTGGTAGGGTGGCAAGGAGAGGGAAGGAAAGAAGGGAAAGGGAGACCATGCGTGAGGAGGAGTGCATGGTTGGTTGGGTCCAAAAGGGTGAAAAAAAGGATGAGGGAGAGAGAGAGAGAGGGAGGGAGGGTTGTAGTGGTGGCAATAGGCGGTGGCCAGAGTGCTCGAGGTGGCAGGCATGGCGATGGGGACAAGTCAGCGGCCCGGGTTAGGGTGTAGGAGAAGAATAAAGAAAGGGAAGGGGGAGCACTAGGCCGATCGAGGAAAGAAAAAGGGGAGATGGGCTAGCCTGGGTAGAAGGAGGAAAGAAAGAAAAGAGGGGGTATGGGCTCGGTCATGATGCGCAGGAGAGGAGGGGAAAGGAAAGAGGGAGTGGCCTGCGTGGGAGAAGGAGAGAAGGGGAGGGAGTGGGCCGACGACCCAGGCGCGTAGAGGGAGGGGTTGGCCTGGCGCGCGCGACCTGAAGGAATGAAAAAAGAAAAGAAAAGAAAGAAGAAAAAGGAGAAAAGGAAAAAGGGAAATGGAAAAATAGAGAAAATAAAATAATTTAATTTATAAAATAATAAAATGTAATATTTTTCATAAATTATTTAATTTAATAACTTAATTCCAATATAATTTAATATATTGGTTTAAAAAGGAAAATTTTAGTAAAATATTAGTTTGAAAAATTATTTAAATAAATATAATATGATAAAATAACAAAATATTTATTTTTAATTTATTAAATATTCCTATCCAAATTTATATACTCAAAAATCCATAAAATAATTAAACTATATAATTTTAAAAGCTAATTTATCTCAAATAAAAGCTATTTATTAAATTATAAGTTTTCTAAAATTTTGGGGGATTACATAAAAATTATTTTTTGATTTTCTACTTCTAATATGCTAAAATTTGATATTATTTTTAGGTATTAGTTTTTACTAATCAAAGATCAAAACTTTAATTGAGGTATCGATAAGGTTTAATTATTGCTAGAAATAAGGTAACAATTATACCCTACTAAAATGTGTGGATATACGTATGCTAACATATTAGGGTTTTTTTTCATATGATTATGTGCAAGTTGCGTGAGGTTAAGTGTATTATGACTTGTAGCATGTGTTGGTTGTTGAAAAGAAAAGTATGTTAATTTATGTGTCATATGTAGAAATAATGTTTTAAGGAAGGAGCCTTATTGTTAATGACAATGTTAAATACATATGTATGACATAGTAAGCTAATATGGTCATAGTTGCATTGATAATGTTAATATAAGCCCTAGGGGCATTCTAATAATTTTGCTTGTGCAAAAGGTGTGGCCTAAATAAGTATGTGTGGTAGGTGATAATGAGTATTAATTATAGATAAGAATAGTTGGTTGTGTTGGATGATGTATATGGACCATAGATATTAGTATCTTATGCGGTAAGGGTATTTTAGTAAATTTGGCATAATAAGGGTGAAATGGTAATTTAAAAGAATAAAAAGGGATGACTTGATAATTTTATAAACATATGGGGATAAAATGATAAAGTAATAAGTAAGAAGGTCATTTTAGTAATTTTACATGGAAAAGGGGATAACTTAGTAATTTTTGTGAGTAAGAAGGCATTTTGGTAAATTAATTAAAGGAGAAGGGTAATTTGGTAATTTGGCATAAATGAAGTGTATTTTTGGTAATTTTGTGAGAAGAAGGGTATTTTGGTAATTTGGCATAAATGAATGGTATTTTGGTAATTTTGTGAGAAGAAGGGATAAAGTGGTAATTTAATAAAGAAGAAGGGTATTTTGGTAATTTAGCACAAAGGAAGGGTAACTTGGTAATTTGGTGAGTAAAAGGGATAAATTGATAATTTCGTAGGTACGAGGGGTATTTTGGTAATTTGGCAAGATAAGGGCAATTTGGTAATTTTAATAAGTGTGAAGGGTAATTTGGTAATTTAATAAGTATGGAGGGTAAGTTGGTAATTTAGCAAATACAAGGGGTATTTTGGTAATTATACAAGTATGAAGGGTAATATGGTAGTTTTGTAAGAATGAAGGGGGTAATCAGTAAATTACAAGTAACATGTCAACAAATTAAATAAGCCTCTATAATAAGACATAAATGACATTAAATAAAAGAATAATGGTTTATGGCCTTAGTAATACTTGTCAAAGTATATCCATGTATATTATAAGGATAAGGGTATTTTGGTAAATCACCAAATATCGTAAGGATAATACATGGTATAGGGTTGAATTGGCGATTACGAGTATGATATATTGTTTCTTTCATAATCATGCAAGATGTGCTTGGTTTGTAAGTATGCATGAAAATGTGTGTTGGATATCTTAGAAGTACATGTTAAGATTTTATGTGTGACGTATTCCTTAATATAGAATAATTGATTCTATCGCCAGTATATCTTTGTTTCTCTAGATTTGTGACCTTCCCCCTCGAATTAAATAAATGGATTTGTTGAATAAGACATAAATAAAATACTAATTACATAAAGTGAAAGATTATTGAGCCGGGCCCAGATTGATCTACCGGTGAATAATAGTGGCTAGGTGCAAGATTCCTTGGAGACTGATCCACAGGTGAATAATAGTGGTCAGATGCGCTCTGCCTTGAAGTATTTTCCGGTCCACCGACTATAATAGTGGGGGATCCCAAGCTTAATAAACCAAACATTGGATGGTAATAAATTATGGTAAGAAATTAATCACTTATAGTGGAACACCGTATGAGTTGGGGCTAAATCGATCCACTAGCAAGAATAGCGGCCAGGTGTAGGGTGCCCTGGAGATCGGTCCATCAACGAATAATAGTAGTTTGGTGCATTCTTCCATGAAGTGTATTATGGTCTACCAACTATAATAGTGGTGTTCTCGCACTCACATAGATATAATTTGAGAGATGATGTTAAATAATATTTAATTAATAGCTTAAGACCAAAAGTATTGATTTCACGATTATGATCTATTGATATGGTATAAGTTTGGATTTGGTATTTGTCCCTGTTTTGGTATGTGATGGAGTGCTAAGTGCATGGACGTTGTGTATTGCATTTCCTATTGTATATGGTGTTGCATTGTGTTATAGTTTTATGTCAATTGTGATTTTTCCTAAGCCTGCGTATGTTATCGTTTTTATGTAGTTTAAGTATGATGTGTTGCATGCGGGCCCTGCCTTTCAATTTGGTATAAAGGGTTACTCAGTACCATAGTATCGAAGGGTTCCATTTATGGGCCCCTACCTATTCAATAGGTAGTGTCCCTTACAGGTTTATTACAGGTGTTATTCAAGCTGGTATCAGGTATGAGCGTAAGGATTATCTGGAAAACTTTTTAGGGTTTTTCTTTTAACCTTATATTTCCTTGATTAATTGTTTTACTCTTGTAACCACTAATAGTGGGTTTTCCTCTTGTAAAGAATTTAATGCACTATTTTGATTTAAATAAAAGTCTAAATTTGTGTAAATAGTTTTGTGTTCATTTTATCCTTTGCATTTGGTGTTGGAATGGGAAGAGAAAACCGGTCTGGTACTAAGTGTGGCGGTAACATCTCCAAAATTTACGATTTTTGCTTCCGCTAATTTTTAAATAAAACAAAAATTTTCAGTAGTGAATTTTGAAGGTGTTACGTTAGTTTTCTTGAACATAGTTTAATATTCCTAATAGATTTTTTTATATAATTATCTCATACATAATCTTATCTTTCTGAAATCCTAGCACTCAAATTATTATAAAAACCCTGTCAATCCTTTATATAAGGATTTATGATGGCTTCTACCATGGTATAGTTTTTCAGATGAGGACAAAATTCTAGGTTCTAATTAAAGTGGAAGCTAATACCATTAATTATTTCAATTCTAGAGGATTGAACCTATCAGAGTCTCAAGTCTGGTTAGAGGTAACAACTAAATTGATACACTTTTTTCATTTGCTTGTGTCACGAATTATATTATTTTGCTCATTTTTTAGTGTGGGTCATGTTCTTCTATTCACCCATGTCTTCATATTAACAATATTGGTACAAGATAGCCTGCAAATTAGTTCCATCATCTATTCCTTTCCGTTAGTATATTTTGTTTGACTGAGTCGTGGTTAAATAGTATTTGTGGGTGTGAATATTATGATCAAAGTTTTATTATTTAACAATTAACAACCTCAACAGATAATCAAATTTTTTTCTTTTTTATTCATGTTGGTTTTGTTAGACCATTAGAAAGTACTAGCTAGGTACATAGCACTTTTGGAAGCTATGCAAAGTCATGATTCCTACCTACTTATTAGCTTCATCATCATGCACATGAATAGAGTTTGATCACAATTTGTATAATCTTACTAGATAGAGAGAGAGAGAGAGAGTGTGTGTGTGTGTAAGCAAATATGGGCTTATATGTACATATTAATGTATGTTTGGTAAATCATTCATTTTTTTAGTTTAGCTTGAGTGATTAATTAAAAGTAGGTGCCTAATGAATCTGACATATATATATATATATATATATATTAGGATGAGTAATTTAGTAAACCCAAATTACTAGCTTTGTAGCCAACTTATCTATTCAATGTCGTAGTCCTATAACTATTTAAGTATTTTTTTTAATCAATAACATAAAGAAGATGAGTTGACATAAGTAGATATTTTTGAGTATCCTACATCCATCTAGTTATTATTTAGGAATGGAATGATATTTAAACTATGTCATAGTTGTAAAGATCGAGAAATTAAGAAATTGATGGTCAGTTTAGGCCTAGATTATTTAATATTAGGATGTCCGTGTGTTATAGCTTATTAGTGCATTTGTTAGCATTGATTGTTATTTGTCATTAATTTATAAGGCCACTATATAATGAGTATTCATTAACTAGACTACTTTCATGTAACACTACTTTGAAACTCCCAATATATATAAATAAATATATAATTTTTTTGATCTAATTGAAATTATGAGTTTTATGAATATATGTATTTATACTATGGCTTTATAAATTTATTTGAAGTGTATAGCGAGTTTTTTTTTTTGAAAATTTCAAATATGGAAGGTACCTAATATTGGAAAGGTAAACATTTAAGGAATGTTTAAGAACACGTATATGTGGTTATGTGCCATAATTAAATTATATGATCACCTTAAATAATACACTAAAACTTAAAGTGAAAGACTTGAGTTGGGTTTAGGGTCCTTCAGGGTGGCATCCTAAAGTTTGGTTGTGTTGACTATCTATATTGGGTCAACTAGGGTTGTATATATTCCACTTTTAATTTAATTGTGTTGGCTATCTATATTGGGTCAACTGTAGTTGTATATATTCCGCATTGGTTTGCTTCATATCTACTCTATCTAAGGTTGCGATCCTAATAGGGGTGCACACACTTAAGAATTGGAACCATTTGTAATCCTCATTACTTTGGTCTAATAGGAAGACCCAGGTACAACTATTGGTTCCTCCTATGGTTTGGTTGTTTTGGTTTATATTGTATATTTGACTCCAGTCCTCAGTTGGGTTACAATCCTTTGAGCCCTTACGGTTTACCAGATGACCCTCTTGGTAAGTTGGTTTCCCATACTCAAAATATTAAAAATGACATTTTTGTGTGATGTGGTCTCTTAATTTAAATGATTAATAAATGGATACTGATACCTTGTTTATAATATATGGTTGGTTTGTATATTATCCTTATGTTAAGTATATACATGCATATGTATAAGAATATTATACTCATTTGTATATGCGTGTTATTTAGTCGTTCCCCTACCTAACTTGTTACGTGTTTTAAACAGGGTTATAATGATCCATGATGTTTATGGTGAGTAGGTGATCTAGTGCAGGTTGTGTATGAATCTATTCAAGGCGTTGATGACATACATGGCAGAGAAAAGTGAGAGTGGTGGTGACTTTTAGAGTTTCATTTATCGTACTAATTTTAGTAGACTCTTTTCATGTTTTCAGTTGTATTAACATTTTTGGATTGATTTGTTTAAGTTAATATTTATGTTTTGTGTGTGTGTGTGTGTGTGTGTTTTGAAAAAAAAAACTTAGCCTTGACATTTAGTGTGAGTGAGAATATAGTGCCTATTTACATTAGATGTGGTGCTAATGTCCTCATTATATTTAGCTTTCACACATATTTTTCAATAAGTTTTTTGTTTGAAGAAAAGATAAAAATTGTGGTTTTAGAGACCACCATATTTTATGCATGCTTTGTTGCAAATTTTGATTAATGGCTAAGATTTATGATATACATAAGGTACCAAATAACATCTTAGTACATGTATTTTAGCATAAATTTTATAGCTCATAAAAATATTAAGTATGGAAAAAGTTATAATAAAAATAGTGTAATGTGTCAGATTTGCCAAGTCCTAAAAAATGTGGTTAAGGCTTGGCTTCTTAGATGTTTTGTATACTCTTGTCATTTTTAATTCAATTTTGTTATAAATATAGATGCACATATAACACATGATTATCGAAAACCTGATTTTTATAGATATCAATGTTGATTTATAGTTTAAGCTTTAAAATTTATTTTAATTGGTTTATTTTATTTAAATGACAATTCTATTTTAAGAAGAATTTTGATTTATTTTTAAATAACATTTAATTAGATAAGTTTTGTTTTTTTTCCTCCAAAAATCTATTTATAGATTATTTAGGATTATTTTCATTAAATTTTATCATAATTGAAATATCTTTTAACTCTCTTATTTGTAGATGTTTATTTTATCTAGGTTATTTTAAATATTTTGTTTTTAAAAAATGACCAACAAATTCTTTCCCTCCACCTTTTCTCTTCCCTTCTCTCTCTTCCTTTTCCCATTTATTTTCTATGTGAAAACAAACCGCAACCCTAACCTCTTGCTCTCTACTCCCTTATCTTCTCTCTATTTTCAATCTCTAGTCACCACCACCACACCATCTCACCATTACAACTTTTTTACCACACAATCGATACGATGGGCGGTTGTTGGCGAGCAATTCCATAACATCAGCAAAAACCAATACAAGTAGGAGAGCTTTGGATCAACCTTGCTCTAGTGCCGCCTCTTTTCATATACCACTAAAGCACAACACCAGTATTAGCTCCACTACCTCCATGATGAGTTGCACCACAAGCAAAGTAACCAACCAATGCACAACCAACAACTACAAACGATGAGGATGACAAAAATTGAGTAGAAGCATGAGCATGCCAATAGCGCACCACCAGCCACAGCCATCATTGGCATCACCTAGCCACTAGTGAGTGGTCCTCGACCTTCGACGAAGCTCCACTGGTCCTTACCCACTTCGATTTGTAGAATTTTTTTTGGTATAATCTCAATAACCCAAACTTTTGTTTTAATTATTTTTAAATGAATTGGCTTATGATAAACTAAAGTGGTTGTTGAATATAGTATTTATGTCTTGTATGATTGATTTGGATGGGTTAGTTGTGTGGTATATGCTTGATTTCTAGAATTTGAAAATTTTGACTCGGTTATATCTGGATTATTTAGATTTATAGGATTAAATTTTTTGGGTAAGTAATAGTAATCTTTATTAATTACCAAAAATGAGCAATATGTACATCTAAAATTCAACCAAAACACAAATTGGTTAAACGAATCTATCAAGACTTGCTAACAAAGCTTCATCAGTCTCCTTCTTCTTGGATGTACCAAGGCCAATGAATATATGGATAATGATCTCCTGAGTTACTGTTCGCATAAGAGGAACCTTAGCCTGGAAAATAGCTTGATTTCTTGCTTGCCAAATCGTGTAGAAAATTGCAGCAGTCATCATCTGCATACTATCATGTTTTCCTTCCCCACACTGGTTCCTCTAAATAATCTAGATTAGAGCTTGGTCCCATGTGGAAAATGGTTTACAAATGCCTAACCAATTGCACATTCGATGCCAAAGGTCATGAGCAAAATAGCATTGTACAAATAGATGATCCTAGTCTCTTTCTCCTAGGAACAAATACCACAATTCGAATTAGTATTGACACCCCAGTGACCAAGCCTAACCCGAGTAAGTAAGGATCTTCTTCACAAAAGCCAACAAATAAATTTGTGTCTAGGCAATCTTGCATGCATCCACACCATCTTATGCCACGGTTTCATATCTTCTCAAGGCCGAATCATCTCACAAATTTTACTAATCTTAAAGACTCCCCCAGCTATATATCTATCTTGCTGGACCATTGTAAGTAATCACTGTCTGATTTGCAAAATTCATCTAAAAATCCATGAATGTTGATGTTTACTTTGAACCTGACTTACATTTGCACCTTTAATGTAATAGCCATGGACCCAGCGAATCCATAAAATCTCTTTATGATGCATCAATTGCCACAATCTCTTTCCAATAGCTGCCACATTTTAGTAATATAGGTTTTTCAAACCCAGACCCCCTTCTTTATGAGGTAAACAAACCTATTACCAAGACACTAAAGCTTTTAGTGAAGGTGAACTGATTCCTATCCATAAAAAATTTTGACACACTGCTTCAACATGATTAATTATAGCTTTAGGGAGAATGAAGATCTGAGACTAAAAATTTTGGATACCAAATAAAACTGAATTGATAAATTGGAACCTACCCGCATAGCTCAGGTGTTTATTAGTCAATAGCTGTATACGGGCTATGATCTTATCAATCAAAGGTTGGAAATGTGTTATTCCCAACCGTGTTGTTTCAAGTGGCACTCTAGATAACAAAAAGGAAATGTACCTTCATTACATTCAAGGATCTCCAAAATTTGTCTTTTAACAGTAGAAGAAATACCTCCTATATAGATCGAGCTCTTGGTAGGATTTGCTTTTAAACCTGAGCATCTTGTAAAATCATCTACTGTAATCGAAACCTTGATTTAGATAAACTATAATTCGTAAACCAAAATCAAAACCTGCTAAAATTTTCACTAATCTGAAATCACCTAATCTAATCCTAATCCCTTATCCCTTCACTCTTTTTCCTTTTATTTTCTTGCTTTCTTCCCTCTTGTTCCTTTTTCTTTTCCTTTCTTCTCTTACGCCAATTTTTCGCCTGAAGGAATTGAGTTCCTCTGTACCACCTCGTCACTTGTCTCCCACATGCACCATGACACCATCATCCTTCCCACCCTTGTGTCTATCGTCTCCTTCTTCTTCTCTTTCCTTGGACACCACCATCACTTCCTCGCCACTCTTCTTCTTTCTTATTTCTTCTTCGTCTTGCTGCTACTCTGTTTCACCTCCATCACTATCACACTCCCTACTTTCCTCTCCCGTGTAAGTCTCCTTCGTGTGTCATCATCACCCCTTGTGCCTCTACCTGATATTCATCAATTTCAACCATCACCATCACCCCTAGCATTTTTTTCTTCTTCTCGGCAGATTATCATTATCGTCATCATTACTTCTCTACCATTATCCTCCTTGGCTTGCACCATAATAGTATATATACCCCTCCATCCCTCCATTTTATTATCATCCATTAGCTCACTGACCTTCTTCTCTTCTTCCCTATCCTTTCTCCTTCTGCCTCCTCCTTCTTCCCTATTTTTGGCTTTCAAACCACCCAATCCACCACCTAAGCTACCACTCGGCGCCCTTTAGCCGGTGGACCGACCACCAAGGTCGCCCTAACCTTCCCCCTTGCCGTCACTAGCCATCGTTGCTGAGACCACCTATTTGACCTTCTCCTTCCCCTCATTTGTCGTAGCATTGTAAAGTGCACTACTAGTGCACCGCCTGCTGCACGACCGTGCACCGCTCAAATTTCCTACTGCACAGCTATGTAACTCATGCACTGTTTGGCCGTGCACCTTTTTTTCTCTCGACCTAGTGCTGCATAGCCGTGAAATTCTTGCACCGCCTGGCCGTACGTCTTTTCTTCTCTCAACCTATTGTGCACTATTGCTGTACAACCATGTAACTTTTGCACACCCTGGTAGTACAACTTCTTTTTTGGCCGTGTACCTCTATTTTCACCCCAAATCTTATCCAAACACCACCAAAATTTAACATATCCACTATATATTCTTCTACACTTCTATAAAATTCAAGCTTCCATTTGACTCTGGTAAATTTCATTTTTACCCTCCTCTACCTTAACTTCCCTCTCAATTTTTAATCTTCGATCCTAATAGTATTTTATCTTATTTTTGTAGGTGATATTTCAATGATCTCAGAGGAGGTATCGGATTTACGTGCATAGAGTATGGTGTCCTTATTGGCAATGATACATGTCGTAGCTAGGGATTTATGTGATACTTGTATCTTTATATATGCTTTTGTGTTGCGTATGTTATATTGAATAATTTAATTATGGAAATGCTATGAAATGATATTCTTGAGAGTAATGAAATTATGGAAGTTCATATTTGGGTATAATGTTAGATATAAAATATCTATGGAAAACTAAGGACATGTACTTCGAATAATAATTGGGAATATATATGTTTTGGGTTTTATAAGGCTTTGGGAGAATACAATTGTCTTGATTATCTTGGGGGTATTATGATCATTTGAGGATAATTATGTTGTCATACTTATGTTGTTTAATTATATGTCTTGCATTTATATAAGTTCAACACGATAATATACAATCAACTCCGAATAAGATACTAATCATTTAAAGTGAAAGATCATGTGAGTTGGGCCGAGGTGTTTATATGGCTCCGTTCTACAAGATAATAATAGAGGATCAGGTGTGTTGTCCCCGAGAGTTGCATCAGTCTGTTCCATCAGATTAAGAATAGTGGTGGCCCATACTCAACGTGAATGAAAATACGATTAAGAGATAAAGTATAAATGGAAAGATACTAATCATTTAAAGTGGAAGACTACGTGAGTCAGGACCAAGGTGTTGAGTCCGGTCCACCGGATAATAATAGTGGCTCAGGTGTGTTGTCCCCTAGAGATGCTTTAGATAGTTCCACCGATTTAATAATAGTGGCTTAGGAGTATTTTACTCTGAGAGGTGTTGGCTTCGTTCCACCGAATAATAATAGTGGCTCGGGTGTATTTTCTTCAAGAGGTGTTTCAGACCATTCCACCTGTTTAAGAATAGTGGGATCCTTGAACTTATCATAAATAAAAGATTAGAATATGGTATATCTAATGAAAAACCTAGAATTAGTGCTTATTTGGCATTCTTTGATTTACGCATGTATGATTTTCTTATGAGAATTCTTGTAACCCTACTTGATTGTACCATTACCTTAATCAGTTGTAGCATATTGATCATCCGTTTTATGGGTGCTTCTCAATCTAACGAGTAGACAACCCTAATGTTTATATGCAGGTCGATGAGAACCAGGTGGATGAATTTGCAGCATTTGATGCTATATATGTGGAGGAGTGATTTCTTTTGTATCAGGGTTTGGTCGTAGAATCATATTATCCGGATGATAGTTTTACCCAGATATCTTTTTGGACTCATAATTCCATGGGATCCCTTTTGTTATATTTTAATATTGTAATCGGAGTTTATCTCCAAACTCTTATTTGATGTTATTAAAAGTTTTCTAGTCTCTTTCGATTATGTTTTAAATTTTCTAATAGTTTTTCCTTGTGATTGACATAAGGATGGTGGGGTAAGCCAGACTTATGTTAATTACGGCGTTAACACCCAACTATTTGATTATACGCTTCCGCTTAAAACGAAAATTTTCAGTAGTAAGTTATTTTTGATAAATTAATTTTACAATATGCTTTGAAATGTATTTAATTTCATATTTGTAGCTTGAACCTTAATCACAAAAATACAGAAAATGAAATTAGGCGCCATTATGTTGTTTCCTATTCAAATTAACTATCCTTTTTTTCAGAATTGCTTTAATTACATATTCAAACCCTCAATTTGAGTTAATTGGTTTAAATTTAAAATTTTAGGGTAAACCCCTAATAGTGTTAGATTGGGCCATGTCTTTATTATCTTTAATCAAATTAAGTATATAATATGTTTTAGAATATGCTTAATTTCATATCTGAATCATCAATTTAAAAAATGTAGTGAGATTTGATTAGATTTATATTCTGGGCTCAAAAACCCTAAGTATGTTAAATTGGGTCTTTTATGTATTGTTTTTAATCAATTTATTAAGCAATATATTATAATATATATCTAATTGTATTTTTAAACATTCAATTTCATTAAATTAATGAAATTTGACCAAATTACATTTTTGGGCCTAAAAACCCAATTTAATCCCCCATGTGTATGGAGCATCACAACCATTAACATGTGTGACCAAGCCTTACTTTGTAAAGTTAAACACTTACTTGGGAATTTTTCCTTTCATGTTGGTTTCATTTATGCTTTAAATAGTGGTGTTGAGAGGAGGAGGCTTTGGAATTGGTTGAAGCAGCATAGAATTCTTAGTTCTCCTTAGATTCTTATGGAGGATTTCAATGTAGTTCTTTCCTTTAGTGAGAAGTTTTAAGGAGATCTGCCAAATGCCACTGATATGCAAGATTTCTAGGATTGCTATTTAGAGTTGGGGTTAACTAATTTATAGGGATAGGGTTCCTTCTATACTTGGTTTAGTAAGCGAGGAGGTGATGTTAAAGTCATGTGTAAATTGGACAGAGCTTTGGTTAATCTAGAGTAGTTGGTGTCTTTTCCTTCTTCAGTGGTTGAGTTTCTTTGCCCCTTGGTGTCGAATCACAACCCTGTGGTTGTTAATCTCAAGGTGTCTGTTGTCCATGGAAAGAAGCTATTTTGATTTTTCTACTTTTAGACAGAAGATGATGCTTTTTTAACTTTTGGTGCTCTCATCTTAGCAAGAGCCTCTGTATGACAATTTCCTACTTAGAATTTTGTCTAGGTTGCAAGCTCTCAAGAAGGACCTCAAGCAATTGAGTCATGACAAACATGACTCAATTTCTCAGTAGGTTGTTACTATGAGAGAGGATGTGGCTATTCTTCAGAATAAATCACTGTGTGACCCTTCAGACTTAAGGCACATAGATTAGTTGAAGGTTCTCGAGAACAGGTATGCTCATTTGTTGCATTGTGAGGAATGTTCCTTATGCAAAGGCTTGTATTTAATGCCTATATTGTGGGGAATCCAATCATAAGTTCTTCTTTGCAAGAGTAAAGGAGAGGTAAAAGAGGAAAACCATATCTTTTCTGCTTGATGAGGATGGTAGGGAGGTAAGGGGTGCCCAAGAAATCTAATATGATTTCATTGACTATTATAAGCAGCTTTTAGGCACTAAATCCCCTTTTGTTGGGTACCTTGACCCATCTATAGTGGACTACTCTTTAACAAGTGATCATCAGTTAGCTTTGAATGCTCTTGTTTCCAAAGATGAGGTCAAAGCATCTGTTTTTTCAGTTGGTGACACAAAGGCCTCAGGTGTGGATGGTTTTACAGTTAGTTTCTTCAAGAAAAGCTTCGATATAATTGGGGATGAGTCATTTATGGCTGTTAGAGAATTATTTACTACATGCTTCTTGCCTAGGAAGGTAAATGTCACTTCTCTAATCCTATTGCCTAAAAAGTCAAATCTGCAAAGGGTCACTGATTTCAGGCCTATTGCATGTTGTACCATGCTTTATAAGATTATTTCAAAGATTCTTACTCAGAAGCTACAAGGTATCATGCCCTCAATCGTTAACTTTGCTTAAAATGCATTTTTAAAGGGTAGAAGTATTGGGGGAGAATGTGTTGTTGGCTCATGAGTTGGTGAGGAAATATTCTTGCAAAGGGGTTTCTCCAAGATGCATGTTAAAGTTGGACCTTCAAAAAGCCTATGATATGGTCAACTAGAGTTTTGTCAAGAACCTTTTGCTTCTATATGGGTTTCATTACCAGTTTGTCAAGTTGATAATGGTCTTTTTGAACACAATGGCATTTTCTCTCTTTTATAATGGTGTGTTGACTCCTCCTTTTCAGGCTAAGAGAGGTTTGAGATAGGGTGATCCTCTCTCCCCTTATCTTTTTGTTCTTGTTATGGACTATTTAAGTAGATGTCTCAAACATTTATGGACAAATGCTTTATTTGAAGGCCACCATAGATGCAAATCTTTGAAGATTGTCAACCTGTGTTTTACGGATTACATTCTCTTGTTCTGCCATGGTGACTTACAAAGTGTGCAATGGCTTATGGATGTGGTAATTCATTTTTCTAGGCTTTTTGGTATGGTCTTCAACCCTCAAAAGTGCATTGTATTTTTTGGTGGTGTGTCACCTGATGTAAGAAGTTCAATTGTTGATCTACTAGGCTTCTAGGAGGGTGCTTTCCCTATCACTTACCGTGGTTTTCCTTTAACCTCATCTAGAGTTTCTTTTGGTCTACTCCAGCCTATGTTGGAAAAGGTTACTCCTCAGTTAAGGCATTGGAGCACTGTTTACCTATCTTATGCTGGTAGGTTGCAACTTATCAAGTCGGTGTTGTTCAGCATTCATTTGTATTTTAGCTAAGTTCTTCTTTTGCCAAGAAAGGTTCTCCATAGTTTTGTGGATCTCTGTAGAAATTTTCTATGGTCTGGAAAGGTGCATATTAGATGAAGAGCTCTGGTTTCTTGGGAGAAAATTTGTCTCCCAAAAGCGGAGGGTGGTCTTGGTTTGCTTAACCTGGGTGTTTGGAATTAGTGTGCCTTAGGGAAACTCTTATGAAATATTGCTACCAAGAAGGATTCATTATGGGTGAAATGGATTCATGTGGTCTACCTCAAGCACACAAGTGTATGGCAATACAATCCCACTGCATACACTTCATGGATATTTCAGAGAATCCTTCTTTTAAGACCTCTTTTACAAAGCTTCTACAGTATAGATAGCTGAATGGTTGCCTTGATTACAGTATCAAATCTGGTTATGAAGCTATGAGACCTAGGCAGGCTAAACAAAGGTAGTCCAAGCTAGTGTGACACTCGTTCAACTTGCTAAGATACAATTTTCTTTTATGGTTGGCTCTAAGAGATACGTTGAGGACTAAAGCTAGGCTTTTAGAGATTGACATTGGTGTGTCTGATCGGTGTGTGTTCTGTCAGTAATTGCCTGAAACTCGGGATCACTTGTTCATCCACTACCCGATCACCGTTGAAATCTGGAGGAAAATTAGAAGAATTGTTGGAAGAAGGGATAGCATCCAAGGTTGGCAACAGGAGATTCAGATCTTGTTGATAAGGTATAGGTAAAATAGTCAGAAAAGCAGGTCCTGGGAGCTATTTTTGTCCTATATTGCCAATGTTTGGTATGAAAGGAACTTGAGAATTTTTGAGAATCGTAGTAGGGATGTTGCTAGTCTTGTTCAGGCTATTTTCATGGCCATAGCTAGACGGTTAGTGCACCCACATTTTAAGGCTCAATTGGGTTGGGTTGTTAGATTGTATGGTTTGATGATGAGTATGGTTGTAACTCCTCATTTTCGAAAGTCATAAATTTATTACTTATCGAAAAAAAATTATGAAATTGGTTATCTGTATATTTTTTTCTTCTTCAATTGATTTTATAGAATTGTTTGAAATGGCCTTAATTTCAATCTAACACCTTTGAATTTGAGTTATTAGTTTTGATTTAAAATTAATTAAATTGTGCTTCTAGCTTATCATTTTGGATCAATTTTATGAAATTGATCGGTTTGATATTTTGGATTGTAGACCCTAATTATTTAAGTCCTTATGATAAAATTTACTTATTTTGTATTAATTTTATCCATTTGATTAGTTGCTAACCTAGTCTTATGTTTTCCATTGGTGATTTAGGATGGCGTTGGTGGATCTACAAAATTGATTAATTATCCTTTTTCCTTCTTTTCTTTAGCTTGGGATAATAGGTTAACAAGCTTAAACATCTAGTTGATAGAAAATTATGTGTCAACATTATTGTTTTCCTATGTTTCAATAATAAAAGGGTGTATGTAAGTTTTGAAACATAATCTTAATAATTTAGCAAGAGTATGTGTTGATCCTAAATTATATTTGGCGTAATGAGTTATAATGAGTTATAATGAGTATAATATATGTAGAATCACAGGGAGTGATTGGATACCCCTTATGGAATGTTTAAATGGTGGTTGTTTGTATCATCAAATATTGATGTTATGAGATTATGGAAGTGATATATAAAAATATTCTCCAATTTAATAATGATTTAGGTATGAGATTGACATTGGAATTTAAATGAGTAGCCTCGAAATGGCTTCTAAGAAGGGTTTATTGTGGATGCACTCTCTTTTATTATATGGTTGTGCTGCCAGCGTAGTATGTTAGTGAGACATCTTTCTACTCTATAGGCAACCCACGGGTCATATAGGGCTATGCATAATTAAAGATAGAGTGTTTCTCAATGGTTTTGGGGTTCTTTCTTAGTCATTGCACTTTTGATTATTGTCGAATCCGTAGAGCTTCAACTTTTGTGTGTTTCCCTATTAGATAAAAATGTGGATTTTGGTGGATTATGTGATAACATAAACAAGGAATAGAATAATCAATGGAACTTGTGTGGGCATTTTCTACTTTATTTTCATGGGGTTTGTACAATCAACTGCTTTTACATGTGATACTATGATAGTATCACCAATTGCATATTATTGCTTGTACTTGGCCATTTATAGATGATTCATGCACTAGTATGTATTATTTTCTTTGCTTATTACCATGATCTTATGCTACTATAAGTTTTCTATGCTAATCTAAGTGTTCCATATTCTATTGTGGTCTTTTATCTTCTTATATCATGTTCTTGTGTGAATTCTTTTGTTATCCATGATTCACTAGGTATTACATGCCATGAGATTATGTGTGAGCATGTAGTGCAAATTCAGCTATAATTCATGAATTTCATTATCTTCCATGACATTATTCTATGATAGCATATATATAGTGCAACAACATGTTCTTTTGTGAATTCATACTTTGTTGAGAGTCTATGTTTTATATGGGTTATGCATTGATATATGGTCATGTTCTCTTATTTAGTAAGATCTTATATTTTCCATCAACTTATTTGAGACTATGTTATTCATGTTTTATCAATTTTGCCATGTATATGAATCTATGTGGGCATGCTATCACTATATGTTGAGTGTGGTTTACTTAGTGCACTATGGTACTGATACTGCACTTATATAGGTGTTTGTGTGTAGGTTTTATGGTTTAATTTAGCTATAATTATTGGCTTGAGATGAGAGATGACCTAACCAAAGTTTTTGTTCCACAAGAATTTTTTGGCTATTCTTTACTTTGGTTTGTTAATATTTTCAAAGTTAAGCCATTATATTGAAATTTTGTTTGGTATTGTGATTGACTATTTATATTTTGATTCTTAGTTGAGATTTTGAAAATCTAGTTTTATATCACAAAATTTTCACTAATTTATCCACAATGATTTTAAAGGGGTTTTCACTGACTTTAATAGCAAGGTTTTGATTAAGTTTATATTTTAGGTTTTATTTTGACAAGTCTTTAGCCTTGTGCCTATCGTGACATATATGAGGGATATCAGTCTTATGTTAGGTATGACACTAGCATTTCCTATTTCTTATGTTTTCTTCCACATTATATATTTATTAACAAAATTTTTTAGGAGTGAAAAAGGTGGTGTTATAGTGTAATACCCCATTAAAAAAAACCCTAATAATTATAATAGATAATTATGTGTATTAGTTATAATAATTATTATAGAGTGTTTGTACTAAAAATATTATTAATATGTGTAATATTATTATGACATATTAGTTATAAATTTTAATTAGGTTAAAATATGCTAAAGGGTGCATATTAAAATTTAAACCTAGGTTTGGGTCGTAACCGGTTTTCATTTCGTCAAATAAACCTATTCTGGTAATTGGATAATTTTTACCCGAATACTTTACCCGATTTTGTACCTAAATAAATTACCCTTACCCTATTCTATTTTCTTACCTCACCCTACTCTCCCTCTACCCTGGGACACCATCCTCACGCCACCCTCATACCACATGCCTCTCCTGCCATGCACGATTCCCTCCCCTTGCTTTACTCTCCTTATTTTGATCCTCCTTTCCCTACATGCCATTCTCTTCTTAACCATTTCACCCCTTCATTGTGTCGTAAATTACCCCCCCCCCAAATATCCCACACACTCCCTCCTTCTCCCGAGCTCCCTCATGCAAGAAAGAAGCCCCCATTATCACCCCTTAGCTTCACCATTTTCCCCTACAACGCACTCCTCCACCGACCACATTTTCTCTGTAACTTTCACTTCCACCATAGCTGTAGCAAGAGCTACTGAATCCCCCTAGATGAAGTAGGAGATGCTGAAACTCCTCCCCTAGCTGCAATAAAATTCCCCGTAATCACCCTCAAACTACATACAAAATTACCAACCGACAACTTCCACTGAACCTCTCCACTTTGCTGCACCAACCCTCACCAAAGCCCCTACCTTTGCTGCAGCAAGATCTGTTGTTCCTACCCCTAGCTATAGCAAGAGCTACTGCAACCCCTCCCCAACCTGAAGCAACATCCACAGAAGCCCAACACACCCACCTTCAGCCATAACAACCGAAGCCCCCCTGTGTTGCACCATATTCCACCGTTGCTCATCCCCTCCCTTCAACCAACTCCACCGATCCCACCCCTCCTTTCAGCCTTCATTTCTACAGCAACCCCCTAGAAATTATAGATTGTGCCATTGCTATCCCTCCCTTGCTTGGCAACCCCAACCGATCCCCCCTTTGTTATATAATTTTTGGCCGACACATTCTTGAAACCCCAGTCTGGTTTTTCCCCATGATTTTCTCTTCCATTACCTTAACCCTTCATTAATTATATCAATAATTATAATTATGTTTCTTTAATTATTCTTGGGTGATATTCTAGAAGTTTTGGAAGAAGCATATTAGGATAAGCGTGCTTAGAGACCGGAGCCTTTATTTGCAAGGATATTGTCGATGTTTTGGGTTTTGCGTTAAATGCTTGTATGATTATGTGGGTTATCATTTTATTGTTATTATACTATTAAAATGCATGTTGTTGATGATATGATATACTAATATGAATTATATAATAGGAAGGAAGTGAGAATAACGAAAGATATGTTGATACGATGATATTAAGCTAAGTCAAATTTTTGTGAATAAGTATAAATTTTGGGAGAGTATTATGGGCCTAATGAATTATTATAAGTGGTAAATAGTTATATTTAAGATTTATGTTAATAAAAGGAGGATTTGGGAATAATAATATTAAGAATATGAGATTTTTGTAAAATTAGCGTTATCGACTATCTTTAAGGGCATCTTAATCAATATGGTTTAATACGGGAATTTTGGTATTTTAACATGTTAGATGGATTAAAATATGTCAATAATATCATGTGAAGTGTTTGGGAGTGATTATGAATGTCATAAGTTCTTCAAAATGAGAAAATAGTCTAATTTAGGAATAGTAACCTTAAAACGGTAATATTGTTATCACATGTGTAAAACATTAGAGTTAGGCCACGAATTTCAGATGTCGTTAATATTAATATTTCAGGGTTGTATATTGAATTTGGTAATTATATGAGTCTTCTCGTAAAAGTTATGACCTACTTGTGAAATTAGGGTTTTGGGAGCTTTGGGAATAATAACTTTTGAGATAGGGTTATTAATGCATGTGTAAGACGTGGGAGTTAGGCCTTGAATTTTGGGTATATTAATAATTATAATATTTGAGGAAGATATACTAAATTTGGTGGATAAATGATCAATATGGGAAAAGTTATGCTTAAATTATGAATTTAGGGTTTCCGGAGGATAATAAGCATCTTAACATTCGAGAACGGTCTTGTTATCTGTATGTTGATGTCTCCCTTGCATTAATTATGTTTCTTACTCATAAAAAAAATGAATAAGACACTAATAATTTAAAGTGAAAGATCATGTGAGCTGGACCGAGGTGTTTTATGAGTCCGTTCCACGACTTAATAATAGTGGACATGCGTGTTTTACCCTGGGAAGTGCATCAGACTGTTCCACCAATTTAAGAATAGTGGGGCCTAATCTCAACGTTAAAGATAATATGAGTATGAGATAAGTAACTAATGATTAAGTCACTGGTCACTTTTAGTGAAATATTACGTGAATAAGGACCGAGGTGTAGGAGTCCGTTCCACAGGCTTAATAATAGTGGTCAGGCGTGTTATGCCCTGAGAGGTGTTTCAGACCGTTCAACTGGTTTAAGAATAGTGGTTGGGAGTGTTTTACCCTGGGATGTGTAGTGTCCGTTCCAACGGCTTAATAATAGTGGCTAGGAGCGTTTTGCCCTAGGAGGTGTTTCAGATTGTTCCACCGGTTTAAGAATAGTGGGGTCCCTGAACTCAACGTAATTAAAAAAATGGGTTATATCATATTCAAATATTATGAATTTAGACCAGTAATTACCTTGTGTTGATTCTTATATCTTGCATGTATACTAATTTCCGTTGTGAATGTATGTAATTATATGTTTTTTCGGTTTCGAGTATATTGTTACCTTACTCAGTATGTAGTGTACAAGTCATCATTTTCATGGGTGTTGCTCATTCCCATGAGCACATCTACCCTATTTTGTAGGTGATTGATGATTATTAGCTTGATGTGCTAGACTTGGGTGAGCGCTAACAAATTGGTAAAGGGTATGGTTATCTAGATATCTCTATGTCTCTTTGGACTCTTGGTCATCTATTTTCACTACTTATTCCCTTCTCTCTATTTTGTACCATGTATCACAGTGGAGTCAAGTGCTTCTCACACCTGATTCCTATGTATAAAGGTTATTTTTGCCTTGAATTCGGCATAGACTAGGCATAAGGAGTGCCTCTTCTATGTTGGATGCGGCGTGACACCCCTACGTTTTGTGTTTTACCTTCCGCTATTAACTCTTTAAAATGAAAATTTTAAGTTCTGAAATTTGGGGGTGTTACATATAGTACCCGAACCATGTAGGTTTATGTAGAGGCCTATATATATATATGTGTGTGTGTGTGTGTGTATATCAACCATGAATAAAAGACACACAAGTTAAACTCTCTCTAATCTTCTCTTCCCCTCATTATTTTCTTCCACTAGTCTTCTAGCATTATAACACGTTATTAGCATGATAGTTGCTCGTGATCAAATTCAAGATCCTGAAGATATATATAAAATTAAATCTTAAAGATTGAATTTAAGGTCTTGAAGACCTTTATAAACAATTTAATCTTGAAATCTAAATTGAGGTCCCTAATAACTGATTATATAAATAAATCATGAAGATTGAATGGTCCTAAAAACCTACATAAAGTTGAAACCTATAGATTAAATTAAAAGTCCGAAGGACTTATGTACAATTTAATTATGAAGATTAAATTGGAGTTCCTTGTAACCTATATACAATTAAAGGGCTTATATATAATTCAATTCTGAAGATTGAATGGTCTTTCTCGACCTATATACAATTTAATCATAAAGAATGAACCAAAGGTCCTAAAGGACTTATATATACAATTCAATCCTAAAGATTGAATGATATTTAGGATCTATATACAATTCAATCCTAAAGATTGGATTCAAAACTCTTAGGATCTATATATGATTCAATTTTGACGATTATATTTGATATAGTGATGACATATACAATTCAATCCTAAATATTAAATTAAAGGTCATAAAGTCCTATATATTATTCAATCTAAAAAATTAGATCGTTTAATATTCAATCTTGGAGCTTGAGTTTGAGAGACTCAATGCCTGTATATAATTCAATCATGGAGATTAAATTAAAGGTCCTAAATACATGTATACATAACATAACCATGAAGATTGGATTTAAGATCTCAAAGAGCTATGTACAATTCAATCTCTAATATTGAATAAATCGAATGTTCCTAGGACATACATACAATTCAATCCAGGTGATTAAATTTGAGATCTTAAAGGCATGTATGCAATTCATTCTTTAAGATTGATTTTAGGTCCTGAAGATATATATGCATTTCTATGCTAAAGTTAAAATTTAAGGTCTTAAAAACCTTAGTACAACTTAATATAGAATATAGACTTCATTTGCACATTTAGTTTAATTTTTCAGTATGCCTTCAATTTTCTATAATTAAATTTTTTGTTATTTATGTATGTAATTTAACTTTAAATTTATCACTATTTTCTAAAATTTATTACTTGAAGTGATTGCAGGACCATCTAAAGTGGCCTAATACTCTCTATTGTACTTCTAGCATGGGAAGAGCAAGTATATAATATAGTTAAAATCTAGAGTTTGGACTTAATTATCTTGATCCAAAATGTATACAATGACGATGTTCTACAAGCATTTTACAACTCTTAATATGACAACAAACGAAAATCGTAGTCAAAGATATATATATATATATACTATGACGGTGTTCTACGATTTTTTAAAATACTTTTTATCCATATATATATATACAATGACGGTGTTCTACAAACATTTATTACTTGAAGTGATTCTTTCTCCACCTTACAAAAAGGGCACCCTGTCTCCCTAGGGTCCACAATTTGAAGTCTAGCCAATCTATCTTTAATATTAAGCCACTGTTGAACTGCAAACTAGGTAATAAGCTCAAACCTAGAGGGGGGCTAAGCCGCTCCAAAGCATGCTAAGGTTCATGCTTCAAGACATATCCCCCTTGTAATTCTGGTAAGTTGCTTGACAAAAAGACTTTACTGAAAAAGTTCCATTATCCTCATAAGCCCATGTGAACATTTCATCCTTATCTTTGGTGAAAGGAAACTATTTAATAATCCCTTACAACAGATCCACTTGCTTGACTTCCCAATCAAAAGGAAACCATCTCCACCATAGATTCTAGGTCCACTGTGATCCTTCCCATCTCCCCATACCAGCTATCTTCTCTTCCTATTGACCTGATACTCTAAAGAGTCTTGGAAATAAGGTTCTAAATGCTCCTAATCCTATCCAATCATCATGCCAGAAGCTAACAGTTCTCTCATCCCCTAGAACAAATGACAAAACCCCCTTCAGTATAGGATCCACACTTCCCAACTTGACAATATCCGCCCACGGAGTCCATCCTCTTTGAATACATAGGTTGTGAATACCCCCAGACTGATCCCCATAATGAATTGAAGATATAAAATTCTTCCACGAAGCACCATTGATAGTATAGTACCTTCACCACCATTTGAATAATAAAGAATTATTCTTCATAATTAAATCCCCCACTCCAGTCCTCCCAAATACTTTGGTCTCTTAATCACACTCCACTTGACTAAAGGCAGATTTTTCCTGTCCCCACTCTGACTCCAGAAAAAATTACGCTAAATATTAATAATTTCTTTGACCACCCCCTTCGAAATCCTAAAGAGACTTATACAATACATCAGTAAGCTATTGAGAACACTTTTAATCAGAACCAATCTTTCTGCTCTAGAAAGGACTTTCAATTTCCACCCTTCAAGCCGCACTGGTTTCCAAGTCTGACTTTTTCTCGCATTTTTCCTTAATAGAAGACCCAGATAAATGGTAGGTAAATTACCAATGACACAACCCAATATGTCAGCCGCCTCCCTCTGAAATTGGTCATCCACACCAAGACCTATGAGTTCTATTTTAGCAAAATTAACACCCAGACCCAAGAGGAAATAAAAATAATCAAGCAATCTCCTCCAATTCCTGATATTCTCTATAGACACCCCATAGAAAATCATTGTGTCATTAGCAAGCTAGAGGTGAGTGACTTCACACCTGTGCCTCCCCACTCTTAAGTCCTGAATCAACCCCTTGTCAATGCCTCTTTTGATGAGCTGATTAAACGCCTCCACTGCTAACACAAATAAGAAGGGAGAGATTGGATCCCCTTGTCTAAGCCCCTTACCCATACTAAATGAGGGAGAAGGAGACCCATTAATGAGAATCGAGATACTAGCAGTTAAAATACACTCCTTAATCCAGCCCTTGAAAACGTTGCCGAACCCTATGATCCTAAAAATATTATCCACAAACTCCCATTTGATACTATCATAGGCCTTATGAAAGTCCAATTTGACCATAAACCCTCTCACGCCCTTCCTCCTCCTAGACCATTGCATAATTTCATTTGCTACCAAGGCCCTATCTAGAATGCTTCATCCTTCAATGAAAACTGACTGAGAATCACCTACCAGATCATCAACCACCCACTTCAGCCTTAGAGCTAGAATCTTGGAAATCACCTTATAAATGCATCCAACCAGACTAATGGGCCTAAACTGATTCACCTCTTCTACGTCAGCCACTTTGGGGACCAAAGTTACCAATGTGGTATTGATTGAAGGCGATAATATGTTAAAGCGGAAAAAATTCAGGATAGCTTCCGAAAAATCCTTCCCAATTACACCCCACTTCTTCCAAATAAAGCCCATATGATACCCATCATATCTGGGAGCTTTCAATGAATCACATGACTAGACCGCCTTCTTAACTTCCTCCTTAAAAGGAATGCTATCAAGTGCCAAACTCTTCTCACGCGCAATCTTACTAAATCATTCCTCACTAATCTCAATATCAGGAAGATCCTTTTACTCATACAAACTCTTGTAAAAAGAGGTGATGATCTCTCTGATCTCTGATGGCTCTGTATACTTCTTGCCATCATGTACAAGCCTATTGATGAAAGCTTTCTTCCTCCTGACGGCTGCAATAGCGTGAAAATACTTGGTGTTTCTATCTCTATCCTTAAAACCTCTTACCCTAGACACCTGAAGCCAGTATGCCTCCTTCCTTTTATGCCATTTCCATAATTGACTTTGTAACACCACCCTTCTAGCAAGCTCCACCTCATCACTATCACCCCCATGACTTGAGCCCTCAACTTTACTCATCTCGACTTCAAATGACTTAATCTTTGAGTCAATATCCCCAAAAACCTCCTTATTCCATTTCCTAAGCAATCCCTTCAATTTTACCTAACATTGTTTCCCCTCCAAGCTAGTCCAGCATTTAGCCACAAAACCATGAAACTAAGGGTGCGAGAACCACATATCCCAATATCTAAAAGGAATCGACCCTTTTTTACATTTCAAAAAACTGATATGGATAGGGTTATGATCCAAAAGGGACTTACTCAATCCAACACAACTAAGATCTGGACAAGAAGCCAACCAACTAGGGTCCACTAAAAATCTGTCCAAGAGACTCGCAGACTTTACCTTATGCCAAGTAAATTTCAAATGTGAGGGCTTCAGGTCAATCAGTCCCATCCTATCAATCCAATCATTAAACTCCTTAACACTACTACTATCCGCCCACCCTCCCATCCTCTCATCACGAGCTCTCACCTCGTTAAAGTCCCCCATGACTATTAGGGGACCACTACAATTCTTCCCCACAAACCACAACTCCTCCCAAAGAGCCCTCCGATCCCTTAAATTAGAGCTTCCATAAACTAAAAGAATCCCACGGTTAACAGACAATGAATGAAAGCAACCTTCAATCAAGATCCATCTACTTCCACTTCTAAATAATCTCAGATCAAAAAACTAGGTGTTCCACCCAATAATCAACCCTCCACTTCTACCATGCACCACGGAGTCTCTCCATTCAATCACCCCCAAACCCCAAACCTTATTTTTCCATGAATCCATGACCACTTGATGTTTAGTTTCCACCAAACCACACACCCATGGCTTTTCCTTCGCAATCATCGATTGCAAACAAGAAATCTTTCCTACAGCTCCTATCCCCCTTATATTCCAACAAAGTACAACCATTAAAACCCCAACCATTACCCCCTATTCTCCTTAAGCCTTATCTCTGCCTCTTCTTAATATTTCTTGGCTCCTTCTTAATACTGCCAATTTTTCCACACACTTCTTCTCTTATTTGGATGAAAGACCAATTTCCTTCCCAAGATGCCAACACTTAATTATTTCTACCAATCATGCCTCTTCCAACTCCCCCCTTCAACTCCATTTTCTATCAAAATATTCTTCCTTCCTGCTCCGGCCGAAGTTTCAAAATTCATCAACCCTTCAAAGTCGGGTGGGGGAACTTCATTACTAGAAGGAGAACCTTCCATTGACATCACCTCTTCCCTACCTCTCCCCCCCTTCACCTCCTACTCTTAAATCTTTCACTACTCCCCTCGACCCTTCCATCATTTTCCACCATTCAACAAGCTTCCTCTCTTCTTCTATATCATGATCAACCCCTGCATATTTTGTGTTGCTTGAACCTACTGAAACTTCCTTAATAAAGCCACCATCCTCTCTAATTTGCAAAGAGCCCCATGCTGCATGCTATTAGCATTTAAGCCACACCCCTGCACCGAGTTTCCCACGATAGAACATAACCCAAAAGACTCTCCTACCCCTTCTATTCCAACTCTTGAAAAGTCAGCTCTCTCCCTTCCATCCAAACCCCCACTTTCTCTCATGTGCAACCGCCACATTTCCACTTCCCAAGGGCTTAATTTTTCTCCCTCCTTTCTCGATCCACTACATCATACAATATGCAATAACTCCTCTCCCCACTATTGTGGCTTCTCCCTTCCTCGTACTGACACTCCAACCACATCAACACCAATCACCATCTGTACATCATTTGACGCCAACTCATCCCTCGGACACAACACCTGCACAAAGTTACTGCATGACTCGTCACCTTTCTTATGCCCACCGCTGCGTGGAGGATCCTCCACCACCCTTTCATCTTTCTCATTGGACTATGTCAAGCATGGCCAGCAAAAATTCTTGCTTACCGTCGGCTTTTGCTAATAGATATACCCTTGTTCGATCTCCTGCACCTGCAACAACACCTTCTTACCTTCTACACTTATCTCCATTTTCTCCCTAAGATCATCCAGTCTTGGGGTGTCAACTAGGACCCTAGTTGCCACCATAGAATCACCAAAATCCTTATCTTCCTCCCAACAAACCCACCGACCCCAAGGGAGAGCCACCTGCCTCACAATTGCCTCCTTCCATGCCACAACTAGGAGACCCCTAATTTCCACCACAGTTCTCCTTAAATAGCAGGCATCCTCCATCTTCTAAATCCTTACCACGTTGAATGTTTCGTACAAGATGCTACCTTCCTCCATAGCAGCGTGAGAAACTTCCATAAATTCGAAGGTGAGAAGAAACTTAAAACATCCAAGATCTCTTACCTTGCAAAGGGTGCGCCAGGAGGCCATTAGCCTTTGAACCACAAAGTCCGGCAGCATGGGTCACGCAACTTCCACAATAATGCTCCTTTGCAACCACTCTAACTCCTCCTTGTCAACCTGCACCTAGACAATTCTCCCTTCGCCTTCTCTTTTAGTAACTGTCTCATAAGACCTACCATCCCTCCATGCATGCCTCCACATTGAAGAAACCAATCTGCTCCTTGACCCAACCCAACTAGTTGGGACATGTTGCACCACCTGGCCTTGCCTTCCAAACCTTGTCGTTTTCACATATAACTTTGCACCATGCAGCAGCATCCCATTGCATTTTCTCACCGCTTCTCTTGCCCCTCTTTCATCCCCAAACTATCGAAACAAAGCCTTCGACCCCCGCCTAACCTTCCTACTAATATAAACATACTCCACCTTCCCAGCAATTTCGAATAACTCCTCGACTTCCCCGACACTAACATCACCTACAATGTTGTCTACGAAAACGGAGAACAGCTACCTATCCAAACGCAGCAATGACCGGCCAGACTATTGACATTCAGACTCCTTAGGTGGGATAAAAACCCTCCTATTTTCTCTTTGTACTAGACGAGTATTGTAATATGGAGCAATGGTGTTGACCTTGGATGAGGGTTTGATGATAGGGTTGGCCAAAGAGGTAGCTTGGTTAAAAGTATGTTTGAGACTGGCTTGATGGGATCTAGGTTTGTATCTAGAATTCGCAAGGTGCACGAAGGTGCCTGCATGGTGATTAGGCATGGTGTATTTTTAGAAGAAATTTATTTTATTTGCTTTATTAGGTGAAACTTTGTTTTTGTTAGTGTGCATATTGTATGTAGTGATCTTGTCTTTTATCCTATATCTTTTTCCTAAGTTTAAATTAGTCACTCTCCTAGTTCCGAACCTCTCTTTGTCTGTATATCAGTAGCTAATTAAAATAAATGTCAGTACATAATACTTCTTCGTACCGCTAAGAAGCTACTAATCGAATTTAATTACAAGCGCTATTCCATCTAATATAATACCTCCACTACGTTGCCTCAATTTGAGTCATTTGCCACTATGCCCTAAAGATAGTAGCTCTGCAGTTCTCTTTAAATGAAGAGTCCATGTGCATGTTTCTAATGTACGAGATGTTACTACTGCCATTTTCAACGCCGAAGAACGATCGGCGGCAACAATCGATAATTATTTTTTAGCCTTTTTTATAAAATAATGCAAGGCTTTATTATCGCTTGTTCTCAGCTAATAAATGTTTTTGGAATTCCAAAGACAATGTATAATTTTTTTTAGATTCATAGGAGCCTGTAAAGATATGTATAAGGAAAAAAGATATTCAAACTTAGGATCTCTATATTTAAAAGCCGATCTTTACCGCTAAATCAAACATCGTCCGGCGAATGGGTTCAATTTTTATATAGCTAATCACTTGATCAATTAATGAACTATAAATAGGTAGGTAGAGTAGATATGAGTCATATGACAAAGGGTCAACAAAACAGGCCACGCGGCCTGTGCTTGCCGACAATTATTTGGGTCATTTCAAGATAGCTCCATATATATATATATATATATATATAACAGGTTATGCTTTATAAAAGTATATTACTTTTCTAAATTGTATTCAATTTGGTTTGTGATTGAAGACGTATTATAAAAAAACTCTTAGTTGATTGTTAATAGTTGCGTTTGATTCTACCTCTTAAGGCTAGCCAAGCAAACGCCTCAATTCAGAGGGGAATAATACTCCACCAGAACCGGGAGATACTTGCTATAGTTGGTTGGTAAAAGTTTTTTTTTCTATCTCTTGCATTGCTAATTTGACAGAGTATTCCCCTCTATTGCACCACAACTTATGGATTCAACCGCACTTCCTTAAGGGCCTTCATGAGATTTTGAACTAGCTCCTCCTCCCACGCGAGCAATGATCTTCTCCACGGAAATTTCCAAGCCCCGACTCCGTCCTCCCACCGACCCTCCTCGTAGACTTTACTAGACTTATATGTTGTCACCGAGTATAACCTGGGGAAGTCAAGCTTCATTGGTTCCTCTCCTAGCCATTTCCGATCCTCATTCTCACTCCAATTCTGAGGCTTCCCATAAGGGGATTATTATCCACAATCATTGAACAAATCCTTCTCCATTGGATCCTCCCAAGAACTTAAGCAGGTGTGAGTTTGTTGTTGATATTTTTCCCGTACTACTTGCCACCATAATCCTTCCTGCTGCCTTAATAACCGCCGGGCCCATTTGAAGATCAGTGCTGCATTTTTGAATCTTAAGCTCCTGACCCCCAGACCTCCCATTACTTTTGTTATGTCAATGAGTTCCCATTTAGTGAGGTAAATCTTTTTCCTGTCCTTATTACAGCCGTTCCCCAAAAACTTCCAGCACATGCCATCTAATCACGCTACTATTCCTACTGACAGCTTGCGCAAGGGAAGAGTAGTAAATGGCCAAATTTTTTAAGACTTGACTTAATCATAGTTAGTGGCCCTCCCAAGATAATACTTTTATTTTCCAGGGAGCTAGCTTCTTCTCATACTTCTCCACTATTGGCTCCCAAAAATTCAGTCTTGAGAATGACACCCCCAGCTGCACACCCAAATAAAGGAGTGGAAGTCCACCAACCATACACCTTAAATTTCTAGCCATTCTCTGTAAACGGTACCGTTGCACATTAAAGCCAAACAGGGAGCATTTATGGAAGTTTATCTTAAGCCCTGAGGCCACGTAGTAAGTTATCCAAGCCTCCTTCAAGTTGAGCAGAAAATTTTCTGAATCCGGACAAAAGAAAACAGTGGCATCCGCGTATTGTAGTATAGAGGTGATCTCTCCTTGCCTCTTCACCCGTATTCGCTGTCGCAGACCCCTGTCAATTGCCCTTTTTACAATCGAATGCAACACTTCCGTAACCATATTGAAGAGAAAAGGCGACAATGGATCGCCTTGTCGAAAACCCCTTTGGAGCTAGAATAATCTAGTAGGTGATCAGCCATTGACTATGGTCGATGCAGATGCAGTACGTACAAAGAACATTACCCATCTTACCCATTTGGCCAGGAAATTTATCTCCATCATGCACCACTCCAAAAAATTCCAGCTCACACTGCCATAAGCCTATGCAAAATCTATCTTGAGGCACACTGATTCCTCCTTACCTCATTTGCATGAGTCAATGGTTTCCGATGCAACAAGAATACTATCCATTATATTTCTACCACGTATAAAAGTTGATTGAGTCTCCCTGATAACCTCAATCACGTAGTACGGGTTTAAGCCTCGTTGTGAGGACTTTCAATATAATTTTGTAAAGGGAGTCCACCATGCTAATCGGACGGGATTCCCTTATGTTGCTCGGGTGAGATACTTAATGAAAATTGAATTCAGTTTTGCTGGAAACGAAGCAGTTCCCTAGGAATCCATTATCAATCTGTATACGTCGTTATATCAGTCAAACCATAGTTAACCAGTCTCAAAAAGCGGTTGGTCGTTTTAAATAGTAGCAATGTGTTGTCCTCTCCTATAAATATGGTATGAAAAAACACATTCTAATTTGATTGTGATTGGAGTTTGTCCGCTGCATACGGACATCTTTCATTGATTGAATAATAGGCATTCCTTTTTATAATCTAGTTTTTTTTTTAAATATGAAAAAAATTAATGATTAATATCTTTTAATAAATAATGATAAAAATTATATCGAAAAATAATATTATAAAAATATGTTTAAAAGTGAATAAAATTATTATATGTTTATGTTATAGTTTATTATATTTAAAAAAAATTAAGAGTCAAAGTTTGACCTCAAAATTCAAAAATCTATAGTTTTTAAAAAGGTTAAATAAGGGGCAGTAGAGGCGTTGGCTTAATGGAATAGTTAGTATAAATTTCATTCACTTAAGGACCTAGTTTGGTCCTCATAATTTACACCGATCGTCATCAACACTCATAGTGTACCCACATCAAAAGCCTCCTACAGAGTCGGCCCTGAAAGGACCCGGGTAATATATGACAATACCCACAAGGATCAACACCAAGACAATCAACCAAATAATAGAACCCAAATCTACCACAAATAATTCACCAAAGTAATCCACCAATTATGGGCAGCAAGATTAAGCAAATATATCAGAAAAATAAACCAATCAACACACGATTTATACGTGGAAAACCTCTTCGATGTGAAGAGTAAAAACCACGGGACGTTTGAGGAGTCCACCCTATTTCCTTCTCTTATTATGATAAATTGAGGGCAAAATGAACCATCCAAATCAGTTCACAACAATTCACAACCCACCAACAAGAGCATACATAAGAGCTTAAACAAGAAGAGATCAAAGGTGAAGAATATCACCACAAATCAGCGATTCAGTCCCTCTGCAATAACAGACAAACCAGATCTCACCACGATGATCCAACCGTTCAAAATGAGGCCCTATGTGTCCCCAACAAGCTGTCCAAATTTCAGCAAAATCCAACGGTGGAAACTCCGGCGATCGATAATTTTCTGAACGCTGTTCTTGAACAATCGCAAATCACGATTCTCCAACCCTTTGTCTTCCTCTCTTCTTTTGCTTCTAATTGTGCGTGTGACTTTTCTGAATTCACACATCTCCCCTCTTGCCCTAATTTGTAAAGCAAGTATTTATACCAAATTCTTAATTAAGAAGCCCAAATAATAAGCCCAAGCTAGACTTAATCCAAGATTAGTAAAAATGCTACCAAATGCCCATTCCTTAGGACAAAGCAAAATACACATTTTACTAATACATGTGGGCTGGACCCACAACAATCTCCCCCTCCAGCCCAAAGCGGGGAAGACACGATCACTTCCATGATCACTTGACCTTCATCCCAGCAAGCTTACCACAAACTTCAAGCTTGCTTCCAGGGACTAGCTTTGTCAACATATCTGCACCATTCTTATCGGTGTGAACTTTCTTCAGCTTCAAATGCTTCTCCTCGATTACATTCCGCAACCAATGATATCTAACATCAATATGCTTGGTGCGAGCGTGATACATTGCATTCTTGCTCAAGTCAATAGCACTCTGACTATCACAGAATACTACATACTCACCTTGCCTCAAACCCAAATCTCGAAGGAACCTCTTAAGCCATAACATCTCTTTACTTGCTTCCACGGCCGCTATATACTCTGCCTCAATTGTGGACAATGCTACACACTTTTGTAACTTGGATTGCCACGAAATGGCTCCCCCTGAAAATGTAAACACATAACCTGAGGTAGACTTTCTGTTATCAAGATCACCCGCCATGTCTGCATCAGTGTAGCCTTCAAGTATAGGTTTTCCACCTCCATAACACAAACTCAATTTGGAAGTGCCCCGCAAGTATCTGAAAATCGACTTCACAGCTTCCCAGTGAGCCTTACCCGGATTAAACAAGTATCTGCTCACCAAACCAACAGCATGTGCAATATCTGGCCTGGTACACACCATAGCATACATTAGAGAACCAACGGCAGAAGAGTAAGGAACAGATGACATACTTTCTTTCTCCTTCTCTGTTGTAGGACAATCTCTCTTGTTTAGCTTGAAATGAGTAGCTAGTGGTGTATTAACAGGCTTGGCATCTTTCATATTGAACCTTTCAAGCACCCGTTCAATATACTTTTCTTGTGATAGCCACAATTTCCCAGCTTTCCTGTCACGAGCAATCTCCATGCCTAATATTTGCTTTGTTGGACCCAAGTCTTTCATGTCAAATGACTTGGACAAGTCTTTCTTCAAATTTTTAATCATATTTTCATCTTGTCCAACTATCAGCATATCATCAACATATAGCAGAAGGATGATGAAGTTACCTCCAGGGAACTTTCTGAAATACACACAAGGATCGGCAGAAGTTCGTTTATAACCATTACTCATCATAAACGAATCAAATTTTCGGTACCATTGCCTTGGTGCCTGTTTAAGCCCATAAAGACTCTTCTTCAACTTGCAAACAAGTTTCTCTTTCCCTTTCTCTTCAAATCCTTCAGGCTGCTCCATATAGATTTCTTCATGCAAGTCACCATGTAAGAAAGCAGTTTTCACATCAAGTTGCTCCAACTCAAGATCAAGACTTGCAGCTAAACCTAGCACGGTTCTGATAGATGTCATTTTGACCACCGGAGAGAAGATTTCATCAAAGTTGATGCCCTTTTTCTGGTTGCATCCCTTAACCACCAATCTGGCTTTCCGCTTCACAATCTTCTCACCATCTTTCTTGTTCTTGAAAACCCACCTGTTCTTCAAGACTTTCCTGCCCTTGGGAGGCTTCACTAACTCATAAGTATCATTCTTTTTCAAGGAATCCATCTCTTCCTTCATAGCATCGAGCCAAATATTTTTCTCATCAGATGACAATACTTCCCGATAACTCTCTGGCTCCCCATCTTCTGTGACTAGAATGTACTCTGAGCTTGGATACTTTGTTGAAGGTTTACACTCTCTAACTGACCTTCGAACCTCTGTATCCTCCACTTGAAGGGTAGGTTGCTCTCCCTGCTCATGAATCTCTTCATCATAAATTTCTCCCTCATGAAGCTCTTCTTCATCAGATGAAGACTCACTATGATCTGAATGATCACCATCATCATGAACTGGTACATCACCACCATCAGGTTGTACCTCACCAACATCATCAGGTATCACATCAACATAATCATTTGCTGGCTGCTCAACAGAAGTAGTAGAAGAAGAAACATCAGTAGAATCAAATAACAATTCTGAGGAAGAAGAGTACCTTGTATTCAAAAGCTCTGCACCCGTCTCGTGCTCAAAGAGTACTACATCTCTACTTCTCACTACTTTCTTCTTATCTGGATCGTATAGTCTAAAACCATACTCTTCATCACCATAGCCAACAAACACACAAGGATGAGTTTTGGAATTAAGTTTTGACCTCTGTTCTTTCGGCACATGCATATATGCCTTACACCCAAAAACTCTCAGATGTGAATAAGTGGGATCGCATCCCTTCCATGCTCTCTCAGGAATGTCAAGGCCAAGAGGAATTGATGGAGCTCTGTTGATCAAGTACACTGCACACTGTATTGCTTCACCCCAGAATGTCTTAGGAAGATTTGACATTCTAAGCATACATCTCACTTTCTCCACAATGGTTCTGTTCATTCTCTCTGCAACTCCATTGTGTTGTGGTGTGCCAGGCTCTGTCTTCTCATGTCTAATGCCATGTTGTGAACAATAATGCTTGAATTCATTAGAAGTATATTCACCACCATTGTCTGAACGAAGACGCTTTAGCTTTCTTTCTGTCTCCCTTTCTACCATGGCATGAAATTTCTGAAAAATCTCGAAAACTTGACTCTTTGTCTTCATCATGTAGACCCAAGTTTTTCGAGTAGCATCATCAATAAAGGTAACAAAATATTTATTACCACCAAGAGACTCTAGCTCAATAGGACCACAAACATCAGAGTGTACTAGCTCCAACTTATCTTGCCTTCTAGTAGACTTCCTAGCAAAGGAAGCTCTATGTTGTTTTCCTGCCAAACAATGATCACAAGGGTCAAGAGAAATAGTTTTATCAACAGGAATAAGAGCTTTACCTGCTAACAATTTCAACCCCTTGTCACTCATATGTCCTAGCCTTCGATGCCACAAATTTGGAGAATTCTTTTCTTCCACTGCATTCAACTCACCAGAACACACACTCAAGTATGTCTTGTATAAAGAACAACACAACACGCCTCGAGCAACTATCATAGAACCTTTGGATAATTTCCACTTGCCATCACCAAAGGTATGTCGAAAACCCTCTTGATCAAGGACATTTGGAGATAATAAGTTAAGGCGTAGATCAGGAATATGGCGCACATTTTTCAATGTAAGCATGCACCCAACACTCGTCTTCACACGAACATCACCTAACCCAACAATGCTTGCTGAGCTCTGGTTTCCCATCTTAACACTACCAAAATCACCAGCTTGGTAGTTCATGAAGTACTCCCTTTTGGGAACACAATGGTATGAAGCTCCTGTATCTACTAGCCACTCTGAATCTGAACTCTCAACATGATTACAATCATTAGTTGCACAAATCAAAGCGATCTCATCATCCCTTTTAGAAGCGGTTGCTGCAGTATTTTTATCATCTCCCTCCTTTTGTGAATTTTGCATCTTGCCTTGCTCTCTCTTCCACTTTTAGCAAAACTTTTTCAAGTGGCCCGGTTTCTTACAATAATGACATGTCCTAGTCTCCTTGTCTCTGGACTTGGACCTTTCTTTTGAGTTGCCACGCCCTTTGGGACCTCGACTCTTGCCTCTTCCTCTGTTCTCAACAACAAGAGCTTGTGAATTATCAACTCCCATCTCCTTTCTTCTTATCTCTTCATTGAACATGCTTTCTTTGATCACATCCAATGATAGCACACCATCCGGAGCAGAGTTACTAATAGTCACAACCAACGTTTCCCAACTATCTGGCAAAGAACTCAACAAGAACAAAGCCCGCAATTCATCATCAAGAACAATTTTCATGGTAGTCAACTTGTTAATGATGTCCTGGAAGTCACTAAGATGTTCTGACACCGACTTTCCACTTTTCAGTTTCAAATTAACAAGTCTCTTGATTAATGAAGCTTTGTTATGAGCTGTCTTTCTTTCATAAAGACCCTCCAATTTCTTCCACAAATCATATGGGTCGGACTCTTGAGACACATGGTTAAAAATACTAATATCAGCCCATTGTCTAATAGTCCCTAAGGCTTTTCTTTTCATCTTTGCCCAATCTCTGTCTTCCATCTTTTCAGGTTTTGCAGGTTTACTAATGGTGCCATCTTCATTTGTGATTGAATCAATTGGGTCAAACAAGTCTTTACAGTATAACAAGTCCTCCATCATCGGTCTCCAGATGGAATAATTGGTTGATGTCAATTTAACCATTGAACTGCTACTACTAGACTCCATAATAACAGTCAAATTAAACCACTACTCTGATACCAGTTGAAAGGACCCGGGTAATATATGACAATACCCACAAGGATCAACACCAAGACAATCAACCAAATAATAGAACCCAAATCTACCACAAATAATTCACCAAAGTAATCCACCAATTATGGGCAGCAAGATTAAGCAAATATATCAGAAAAATAAACCAATCAACACACGATTTATACGTGGAAAACCTCTTCGATGTGAAGAGTAAAAACCACGGGACGTTTGAGGAGTCCACCCTATTTCCTTCTCTTATTATGATAAATTGAGGGCAAAATGAACCATCCAAATCAGTTCAAAACAATTCACAACCCACCAACAAGAGCATACATAAGAGCTTAAACAAGAAGAGATCAAAGGTGAAGAATATCACCACAAATCAGCGATTCAGTCCCTCTGAAATAACAGACAAACCAGATCTCACCACGATGATCCAACCGTTCAAAATGAGGCCCTATGTGTCCCCAACAAGCTGTCCAAATTTCAGCAAAATCCAACGGTGGAAACTCCGGAGATCGATAACTTTCTGAACGCTGTTCTTGAACAATCGCAAATCACGATTCTCCAACCCTTTGTCTTCCTCTCTTCTTTTGCTTCTAATTGTGCGTGTGACTTTTCTGAATTCACACATCTCCCCTCTTGCCCTAATTTGTAAAGCAAGTATTTATACCAAATTCTTAATTAAGAAGCCCAAATAATAAGCCCAAGCTAGACTTAATCCAAGATTAGTAAAAATGCTACCAAATGCCCATTCCTTAGGACAAAGCAAAATACACATTTTACTAATACATGTGGGCTGGACCCACAACAGGCCCGAGTCCTCATTTTGCTTGCATATTTCGTCGCGTGCTTATGAAAGCCCAAGAAGTGGACTAGTTCAAGTCTGAAATTGCTATGATTGCCATATGGTTCACAAGCCAGGTCGATGCCTTCTACCAAAGTCTGGGTCGCCAGAGACTATGTTTTCCTTGCGACCAGACTGGCCATGGTTGGAGGACCTTTCCCAAACAAGCAACTTGTATACTTAGGCACATGACGCTGTGCCTTTCATCGGAAGGGACGAGAATGATGCAGTCGATGTGCCACCTCAAGTTAGTTGTAGTCCTAGTTCTTTGTTGCACTGGAAGGGAGACCCAGATCCATGAGGATATGCCTCTTTAGATAGGGTCTGCCATAGCTTCTTTTATTTTATTTTATTTTATTTTTTTAGCATTATTTAGATTATCCATTTTTTATGGTACATCCTTTTCATATATATATATATATATATATATATATATATATATATATATATATGTCTATCGTATTAGAGTTCTTCCCTATGTATTGGGCTAGGTGTTTACCGAGTTATGATCATAGATTTGAGTTGATTTATAAAAATACTGAGGCTGTGAGCTCCCCACCTCAGGGTAAGAGTTTCGAACTATTCTTAATTTCAAAAACTAAACTAATGATAAAATTGACTTTGGAAATATTTTAATTAAAAATAATTTTCTAAGAAAAAAAATATAATATAGAATATTATTATCATTAATAATGAAAATGTGTTACAAATATTAATTTCAAATTTCAAAATTTAATATTATATTAGATACTAAAATAATTTTTTAATAATATTATTAATAATATCCTTTTCAACATTAATAATATTATTCATTAATTAAGCATTAATATTATATATATAAAATAATAATAATTCATTGGTCTGATATTCCTTCGCTGGTCTCGTTCCCTCGTTTCCCTTCGTCTTCCCCTCACGGCCCGTTTGGTAAATGGGAATGGGAGTTTGGGAATTAAAGAATGGGAATGAGAATGGGAATTAGGAAGTGAGAATTTGTTGATTTAATTCCATTCCCATGTTTGGTATTTGATGGGATTAACTTGGGAATTACTTGGGAATAAAAATTTCCTATGTTTGGTACGTGGGAATAGGATTGGAAATATAGTCATAACTTTACAAAAATATCCTTCTTATATTTATAATATTTATAGTTATATATATATATATATAACCAATTATTATTATGGTTTTCTAATATTCCATCCTATTTTCCTCACCTTAATTTCATATCAGATAATATAACATCATATTATATCTAATCTGATCCAATCAGATTAGATAATAGTAATTATTATTATTATTATTATTATTATTATTATTATTATTATTATACCAAATAATATTTACAACAATAATAATTAATAGTATTATGATTATATTTATTGTAATTATAATTATTACTATATTTTTAATTATAATTAATTGTTATAATAATTAGAAGTATAATAAAGATAATAATTATAATGATAATTACAATACAGTTATAATTATTATAAATATAATCATTATCATCATCATTATAATTATTATAATAATTAATATTATTAATACAATTCTCATGATTATTAATATCGTTATTATTATAATATTAATAATATTATTCATATTATTATAAATATTAATATAATTATTATAATAAGTATTAATAATATAATTCTTATACTTATTAATATAATAATAATTATTATTAATAGCAATAATATTACTGATATTATTATAATTATTATTAACATTAATATTAATATTAATATTAATAATATTATTGATATTATTACCATAGTTAATAATAATAATTTATATTATTATTAGTATGATTATTAATATAATTACTATAATAAATTATTATTATTATTGTTATTATTATAGTTCTTAATATAATTATTATAATTAAGGAGTGAAAATTATTATAATAAGAATAATAATTATGATTAATGACCTTTCAATTGACTGCAATTTTAATAAAAAAAAAGTGTAGCCTTAAATTTTTACCTCTATAACAACAATCCACTCTATTGAAAAAATAGTCCACTGTATAGGAAATACAACCAACTAAAATTTAAACGATCAATAGTTTTTTGAAAATTTTGAAAATAGTTGTCGCAATTTGAAAATAGTTGTCACAATTTCCACTACTTAACTTTTGAAATTTATTCTCTTTTTAATCAAAGGTAAACATATTATATATCATATTTTAGTATTTACAATATTAACCATACATCCCTAGGATATGGTAATATAGAAAGTTACATAAAAAAGCAGTAATCAAGCTACTGCTACATCTGAGTGGCACTTTAAGTACTTGCTTGCGAATAACATCTACTTCACAAATGTAACCTGCCCCTCCCTAGTCCAAAAAAATAAATACTAGGTGAAGATTACAAGAACAACCACATTCTTAATTATGAATTCAACCCCCGTCAAATTAGTTGTTCCCGTTGATTGTAACTAACAAAAAATATCAATGGACATCATAACCACCCATAGTGGTAGCAAGCACAAGTGAAGATTTCCCATTTCATCAGTCTCTGTCACTAAGAACCCCTTTCCAAAATAAACTAATTCAAATTATCGATCATTTGGCGAGCAATAAAGGCTTTAAAGTCATCGGGTGCATTGAGAAAGAGGTCTAGTTTTGCAACATCTTGACCAATGAGACAAATAGCTTTAACAACTTCCTCACGAGTAAGATCAGGTAGTGTGCTTAGAACTTGAAACAGTTGCTTTCTCTTAGACTCATTTTCTTTTTCGCATCTCTTGTGTTGGAATCTGAATCTCTCTTGTTCAAATTTAAATTTCTCCTGTTTGAATTTCAACCTTTTCTGTTCAACTTCTAACAAGCTTGCAATTGATTTGGATACTTGACCAAACTCTAGCTCCAGAGAATCCACTTCCGTATATTTTCTTTTTTTAGATTGCTTGGAAGAACTAGGAGTAGTGTCGATACCTTGATCTTGAAAAGCAGGTTCATCTGTAGGTTGGCTAGTAGCGCGAGTTTCGTTCATGGTAGATTGATCATCATTCATCTCTAATTGTTCACCAGGACCTTTAGCCTTTGCTCATTTCGCCAAATCATTTGCATATATCTCACAAAGCTTATCATAGTGCACCATAGGCTTCATATATAATGGAGCAGATCCATCACGACTCTATATAAAAATAAGAATACTCATTAATTATTGTAACAAAAATATAACACAAATAATCAAAACTTTATTAATGATTCTTATACCTTTGTCCATTCGTTGAATACTTCTTTATCTCCTGTCACCATCTTCTTCTCATCATCCCAACCAAAACCGCTACCAAATTGTTGGATCTCCAAAATATATGAAAGTTGATTTTTGAGAATCTTCACTTTCGATTTAATATGTGGATCAGCTTTCAACCCAACATTAGGCATTTGCTTTTCAATCTCCTTCTCAATATATGTTAAGTAACCAGACTTATGACCTGTATTTACTTTCCAACCAGAATGATTCATTTCGTATAAAATGTCAATGAGTAATGCTTCCTCCTCTACTGTCCATACTCTTCTTTCTCTTTTCTTTTGTATTCTTATATTCTCATTTATCTTATCCACATCCTTAATACATAATAACATAAAGAATGTAAATATTATTGAAACATAAATTCACACATAAGTATTAATGCATATTAATTTATAAGTAATGTCAAACAAATGTTGAATAATATAATTAAGTAGTGGAAATAAAAGTGCAATTTCAAACAACATTTTAATGCATAGTTTGACAAAAAAGAATACAAGAAATTGAAGCACTTAACAATTTCAAGGAGGGAGGGGGTAAAACACAGACATCACTCAGTACGTCTTTTAGATCTCCAATCATCCCACATATCTTGAGCTAGCTTGTCCCTCCATTGAGTCCATTGTTGTGATGGTTCTGTAGAATCAATTACATCTTCATTTGACTCTTGTTGTTCTATAAAATCATCTAGTTGATTTTCATATGGGTCAAAACTCATTTGTTGTCGGATGAGATTATGTAGATAGCAACATGCTAAAATAATCTCAATATGTGTATCAATAGGGTAATAAGAAGGATTCCTAAGTATGCCCCAACGTATCTTCAATAATCCAAAAGTCCTCTCAATCACATTTCTTGCTGATGAGCGCTTCATATTAAATAGTTCTTCTTTTTTAGTTGGTGGATTACGCCATTCTTGTAGATGGTAACGTTGACCTCTATATGGAGCGAGAAATCCCTCACAATTCTTATATCCAGCATCAACAAGGTAATAACAGCCTATTACAAATTCCATATTTATATATCATCATTGGTAAATATTCTTTGAAATATTTAAAACATCTAACCATATGGAATATCTTACCACGCGGAACCTTAATACCATTTGGTCTTGATAAAGCATCTCGAAGTATCCTTCCATCCGCTGCAGATCCTTCCCAACCAGGTAATACATAAATGAATTGCATGTCTGGTGTACAAATACCGAGAACGTTTGTTGCTATATCATTTTTCCTTGATCGATAACGTGGCTTATCAACGGAAGGCACGTTAACTTTTATATAGGTTCCATCCAAAGCACCTAAACAATTCTATAATACAAATTGTATGTTTATTAAAAAATTACAAGTTTATAATAAGTTAAAACTTCTATGTCACAAATTATACAATTTGAAAATTTACCTTAAACCACTTCCACCTTTCATCCGCACAGTCATCATTGATTGGTTGTGGGCTCTTAAGCAGCACTTGCCAAAGCTTTAAAATTGCTCTTAAAACATCATGAAAATGTCTACTTATTGTCTCTTGGGATCGTTGAAAATCAAACTTTGCTTCTCTATTTTTCTCATCATATGCAACTATGTGCAGAAATATTGCAACCATTTCCTCCACACTCATATTTCTAGTATCTCTTAAACCACCAATTTGTCGGACCAAATAGCACAAAATCCCAAAACAACATCTATCCATCCGAAGTTGCTCAATACAGAAGGTGTCACTTCTACCTATCATGTTATGTAAATGTTTCTCCCGAATATTTGGATCATACCAAGAAGGCTCCCTGACAATCCTACGCCTACGCCGCCTAATCAAAATCATCAACATAACCATATGGACATATAATATTAACAATATTTTCATCCTATGCCGTCTCAAGATTGAAAAGTTCGATGTTTGTTGGTAGACAAGCCATGGCTGTGAATAAAATTAAAATAAATTCTATATCATTTTCCATGTATGTGTATATGTATAAAGCAAATATAGAATATAGACGCATAATTCGCATATACAACAACAACAACAACAAAAACACAAATGATTAGCATCCACAATACACCAACACTAAAGCATATAACGAGGAAAAAAAATACAAAACATTAAAGAATATACATGCAGCATATATTCGTTAGTATGATTTTTTTTTAAAGTAAATTTTTTTACCTCATCCAAATTGATATCTTGAATGGTCGTATCACTTCTTGTATGACCACTGATACCATGTTCATTAATATGTTGAATATAAATATCCAGAAAGATGTCGGACTTGACATACTTCAACATTCGCAACATCGATTGATCATCATAGACTTGATCTATACCAACATCAAGACTATAGCCAGGGATGGTATAGTATAGTTTGTCACCATCATTAAAACCAACATTTCTGGCCATGTCTACTATTTCAAAGTATGACATTCTATCGGTGTCATTATTTCGTAAGAAAGAGACCTTCCCTCCAACATAAGTTAATATACCGTTTTCCGAAAAAGTGCCCCCATGATGCATTCTGATAGTGAACAACCCTCCATCCATCTTATATATATCTGTTATTAAAATGAACCAAATCAATATATACTTAAATTAATCCACACACGCATGCTTTGAATATGCATAATTATTTTAAGCATAGTAGTTAACAATAAGAAGATACTATGTCAAATAATAAAACTACCATACGAATAAATCACATGAGACGGAACCAAGAAAACTACTATAATTATTTTAATATCAACGATGTCATAAGAAAGCAAGGCTTAGTTCACTAGCTTTTATTAGTATCAGTAAGCCCTTGAGCCATATCTGAGACCCAAGTTGAAGAATTAACAAAGCTAATTCCCTGGCTCTTCAAGTTCAGTAAATAATTATAATAGTATTTATCATCTTCTAATTAAAATACGCTAGATCTTTCTCCCCATCATTGCTTGGTCGAACGAAGCTAGGTCCCGGAAGTCCATATGTTATACGATAAATTTCTGAAAATAGAAAAATTAAAGAATAAAATAATATTTTATTAATTTTGAAAATTGATTATAGATATATGTTTCGTATGAACTCGTGACAAGACTTAATATCATCTTATCTAATTTTTAAAGTAGTCAACGACATTGTCAAGAAACATCGTAATTTATATAGTTGAATTTAGAATTGAGATTGGGATTTATTTTGAGTTTGATGAGCTTCATTTGATACCTCTTAATAAAAGTTTGAATTTATATTATTTTAGATTAGACTAATGATTAAATAAAATTTAATCATATAAAATATTATTTTAGAAATATTACCGAGCTAACCTAAATTTATATCAAATATATATCCAGGTAACAATATATATGTATATATAGTTGATATATATATACATACATACATACATTATATATATATATATATATATATATATATATATATATATATATATATGCAAACACCATTCCGGTTTTTTCCATTCTTACCGACCCACACTAATATCTTGTTGCCAATATGTTCTGATTTTCAAAACGCAAAATGGACTATGCAAACACCATTCCGGTTTTCTCCATTCTTACCGACCCACACTAATATCTTGTTGCCAATACGTTTTGATTTTCAAAACGCAAAATGGACTATGCAAACACCATTCCGGTTTTCTCCATTCTTACTGACCCACACCAATATCTTGTTGCCAATATGTTCTGATTTACATGACGCGGGTACTTTTGTTATTCGTCATATTATTTATTTTTCATTTCAATATTTTTAGTTATATTTTACTTGTTTTATTTTTAATGATTAAAGTTAACATTTTAACCTCACTTTTTATGAGAATAATTAGGGAGCCAGAGTTGTACCAGATGCGTCAACAACACATGTGTAATTGTGTTAACCTTCGTCATTAAAATAAAAATTCTCAGTCTATAAAATTCGGGGTATTATTCATTGTCATAAAAAATTACATATATACAAGAGTTCGCTCGTCTACTTAGGGGCTTCAACTAAATATCAAAATGGATTACACATGCAATTCAAAAACTCAAAAAAAAATGCTAATATTGAATCCTATAAGTATATTTATGTAAAATACATTACTTGTTACCAGCGTACTACAACTATTATAATTATTAATACTATCATAAATCATAAACATCCGAACTGTGTATATTTATACACCCTTCTCCTTATAGGTTACAGAACTTAAAAGGGATACGTACGAGAACCAGAAAACTTTATATTTATAGTAGATGATTGATGTGAATGCCCGACAACCCAAGTATATATAAATTACCAAAATTTAATTCAGAAAACAGAGAAAAAATTGAATGGAAGAAGAAGATGAAGAAATTTACCTGATTTAGAAAAGTCCCGAAAGGAAGAGATGAGGAGCCAATCAACAAAAAAAAGCTTGTACAAGTATAGAAGTTGACCTGTGATGAAGAAGAAATGGACGGCCCGTTTGGTTAGAGGGATTAGGGGCTTGGGAATGGGAATTATAACAGAGATTAAAGTTATACGTTGTTTGTTTTGAGGGAATAAAAATTAAGTGGGGATTGGGAATGGGAATTAGCAGAGCCAATTCCCACAAATTTATTCCGGGAGGGGGGGCTGGTATTATGATGGTGGGAATTGAGCTTAAAAATTAAAATTACCAAAATAACCTTGCTTTATTTGTACAAAAACTTCCAGCCCTTCCTACAAAAGTCTCATTCGGAGAAGCTGAGACTGCACAAGACTTCCATCCCTTTTTCTTCAATGTTTGGGGTGCTCTAGGGAGCATCAATACTCCGAATATATTTGTGGAGAACCTCAAGCTCCTGCATTTTTTGTCGATTGTTGGGAGCTCAAGTAGCGGCAAAGTTTGGAGCACCTCTCCTGCAGGTGGTCTTACTCAAATCATTTCAAATACCCTTTCAACATCTTTCTTATCAATCTAGCTTCAGCCAATGCAACATCTTTATTATATAATGCTATTGATTTTCCTCCATGATCGGACATGTCGATAGCCATTATCTCCTAGATTTGATCCATCAGCTTAATATTTAACTACGGTTATTCATCTTCCTCATCGTTGGTATTAAAGCCGATCGTGTTAGAGCAATGCAACTCATCAAGCCACTCCACTTCTTATTAGTTTAGTGACAGCCAATGCTATAACTTTCTTTTATAATCCACCTGTTGCCACTATCCATAACGCAGAGCGATAACTTAAAAATCCATTTGGGCGATAACTAAAAGAAAATCTGAAAGTCTCAACCACCGCCTTTGCTCAATCCATTTCCATGGAGTGTCGTTCACGTGGTAACTTAAAAATATACGGACACGGAGTGGTAGAAGTTTGATATTGAAGTGAAAATTAACATCATGGTTATTGGGGGATTAAGAATCGAAGTGCGAATTGGTCGGATTGCCACGGACATGATAAATTTATGAACGCAAAACATGGTCAAAATTTTTGCATTTTGCAAAATGGCATTGTAGTATTTCTCTTTATTTGCTATGGACTACACACAATTCCAATCTTTAAACAGCTGTAATATCTAGTGGTTGTATACATTGAGCAGGGAAACCATTGCCTTGACTAGACACCTAGAGATGGATTCCACACAACATTTAATATCATTCGTATCCATTTCTAGTTCCTCTAATTGTTTCAACAGGGCTCGCATGTCAATGTAAGAGCTCGTGACCTAGAGGAGGGTGCTATATATCTTCTCCAATGCATTAGATTCCTCACATGAATATAAAGAAACATGTTTGGACTTCATCAAATTAGCTACAGCTAACCATTTGTGTCCTTTTGACGACTCCTTTGGTCCCATAACATTGCATAGGACCGACTTCAGGGTTCGAGAGACAGAGTGTTTCTGCTTCTGTCAGCATTCTAACAAGGGATGAGATGTCGTTGTTGCCATCCTTTTGCATCTTTTTCTCTTCTTTCTTCAAATCCCCAAAACATTTTGATGCCATTTTGATGGTCTTCTTTCATGATATCAGGTAACTTCCGATTCCATTCTTTCTCCTTAGCGATGATTTGAGCTCTAAATGAAGTCTATCACTTGTGATAGGACGTCCATGGTGGAGCCGCAAATGTTTAATAAGCCAACAGAGCCTTTTAGAACCACTTCAAATCCATCGAAGACGACTAGCTAGGTTTTAGGCGATCAAATCGATCTATTCAGGTCTTCATACAGGTCCCTGATGGCAGATAAGTTTTGGCAAATTGATGAACTAGATGAAGATGCTTCATTGCAGGATATTAGCCTCTGCATTTGGTCCTTGATGCTTGAATGAAGAGGATGAGGTCTTGATGGCAAACTGTTTGATCGAGCACGACAAGTCGTTTTTTGGGCTTCCATTTTTTTTTTCACTCGGGAAACTTTAGATTGATGGCAAATTATAGTCTGACAGCTTAAGTTCTCAAAGTAGAAGCAGTTGAATAACTATGTCATTCTATAGCTTGCTTATATAAGGGGACAAGCATTAGGTTCCTCATCGTGGGGCTCTCCACAGTGGTTGCACATGGTGCAGTCCCATAGCTTTCACCTTTGTCTCCTCATCTAAATGAATTGAATATGAAAAAACAGGAGGGGGGAACCATAAGGCCTAACAGGTTGCAGGAGGAGGAGACAAATAGCTAATATCAGCACATAAATCATAAATATCATTATTTGCCAATTTACGGTTGTCAGAGTATAATATGGTTATATTGCCTGCTGTTAGTAATTCCATGAGAATATAATATGGGTTACAAGGGTTCCTTGTCCTGTTGCTCTCAAACAAGAAAAAAATTGAGAGACGCATATGCTCGTCTTTCTGCCGACAAATGATTATGATTCAATATATATATATATATATATATATATTCTTCTGAAAGTTTAGATTAACACCATGATGCCATTTGTTTGCATGGCATGGCATTAAGAATCAAAGGAATTGAGCGGGGGGGGGAGACTAAGAGAGGGTAATATTTGACATTTAAATAAGTAAAATTTCAGGCACAAAATGAAGAATAGTTATTTAAATGAACAAACAAAGTATTTGCTAATTCTTTAGAATATTTATTTAAATGGAATTCTCGTGCAAGGTGGTCAGATATGTCATTTTTCCTGGAATAACATCAGTGTAAGAATGTAATACCCCGTATTTTTAAAATCCAGATTTATTAAGTTTAATGATTTTATTAGCGTAATTTGATGTAAATAATTAATTATTCTAATTTCGTTTCGTTTTACGGATTTATCGATGATTTTGAATTCATAATTGAATGTAATTAATCATTGTCGTTGCGAACCATTCTAGACAAATTCGTTCACGACAATGATTTTATTATATTCTTATGATTTCGATCTTCGGTTAAAAATATATATTTCCGTTCTTTCTCGTATTTTGGGTTTTAATATTTTTTATTCGTTTTCGATTATATCTTCGTCATGTGATTACGATTTTGTTTTGAAGTTATATTTCTTTGACTAAATATATTATTTAAATTATAGAATTTCTATTTAAATAGTTAAATTTATTTTAATAATTTTATCCGTAGAAAATATTTCCGACTTTAAATTTATTCGTTTTCGATAATCGTTATTATTTTTGGAAAGTTTTAAATTAAAAAGATTTCGGAGTTTATTTATGAATTTCTTTCCGGAATTAAATTTCTTCCGTTTTACGATTTTTGGTTTGCGGAAAACCGATTTCGGAAATTATTTAAATTAGTCTTGGTTTATTCGAATTTGACTTAAATATTTTATTATATACTCTTAAATAAATTTTTTGAGGTCTTATAATACATTTCCGTAAATAATATAAATTTTGTGTTCGTTGTTAAATCCTTCCGAAAATGTTTTCAAAATTCTTTATATAGCCTTTTTACTAAATTTAAGCCTTCGGATCCATTTCGAAATAAATTTTTGATTAAATAAGTTTTAGATAAAATCTTCTAATAATATTTTTGATGTTTTTGGTATTTTATCTAATGTGTATTTGTAAATTAAAAAAAAAAAAAAACCCGCAGCCCTACCCGACCGGTGCCCCGCCCCCTTCTTTTCCTTTCCCTCTTCTCTCCCCTACCCCGACCCTTTCTCGTGCTCCCTGTTCTGCAATTCGAAACCCCAGCCCCGACCTCCCTCACCTCTCTCCTCCTCCCTGCTCCCTCGCCAGCCGCCGCCGACCAACGAGCTGCGACGGGCGACGCGACCGACCACCGCAGCACAACAGTCAGCAGCAGCAGCAGCAGCAACAGCCGCAGGAGCAGTGGACGACGCAACAGCGCGGAACAACGAGCCGCACCGGCCGTGCCGCCGTCCGGCCACGGCGATCTCGGGTGACGACCGGCGAGCCATCCTCGACCTCCGGCACAGCTTTCCCGACCTTCCCTTGCCCCGATCCGTCGGTTTTTCGTTTGGTATAATTTCGAAAACCCTAACCCTTGTTTTGGTTGATTGGGTATGAATTAGCTTATAAAAAGCTAAATTAGTTGTTTGATTATGTATGTATATGCTATAAGAATGATTTGGAAGAGTTAATTGTGTGGTTGTGTTGAAATTTTGGGAAAATCGGATTTTTGGCCGGGTTATGCCCGAATTTTTCGGATCCGTCCGTTTTTGTGATTTCGGACAAATTGATTATACAATATGTTTTAAAATGTATCCAATTTCATTTTGGAACTATCAATTTGAGAAATTTATGCAGGTTTTATCGGAATTTGATTCCTAGGTCAGATTTTGGATATAATAAAATTGGGTCGTATAATTGAGTCGTTTTGCTCAATTGATTTTATAATATTGTTTCAAATGTATTAAATTTTATGTTAGAAGTGTTAATTTGGGAAAATCGTACGTAATCGACCGGAATTGGATTTTTAGGTCAAAAATCCCGCGGGTTTAAATTGGATTTTGTAATTGGGTTATTTTATTCAATTGACTATATAAATTATATTAGAATATGTTTAATTACATTTCTGAACCGTCAATTGGTATGTTTTGGCAATAATTGATCGGATTTGCGTTCCGGGTTCAAAAACCCTAATTGTGCTGAATTGGGTATTTCCTTTATTGATTTTGATCAATTGATTATTTGATATGTTATAAAATGTGTTTAATTGTATTTCTAAACATTCAATTTGATTAAATTTATAGAATTTTACCGAATTGCATTTTCGGGCCTAAAACCCTAGATTTTAAGTAAGATTACGAGATTGGGTATTTGTATAATTGTTTTTCTAAAGTTAGATTTATAGAAGTAGTTGAAATGATCCTAATTACTTTCTAATACCTTTAATTGTAATTAATTGATTTGAAGTACTTGAGTTGTGTCATGGGCTTTAAAACCCTAATTTTAAAAATGGATTGTTTGGAATTGGTTGATCGGAAGATTGTTTTGTTGAAATTTAATTATCTGGATTTATCTAAAATTAGTTTAATTGTATTTTAAAACTATTAATTTGAGGTAATCAAAGTAATTTGGTCGATTCGTAGTTAGGCATTTAAAGCCCTAATCTTCGGGGATGATTCTGTAGAATTTATTTTGCTATGTGTAGTTTACCTAATCGATTTCTATCTTGGGTTTTACATCATTTAAATTATGTTTTAACCTAATCAGTTGGGATTTGATTCCATGTAAATTGGTTGGATTACTTATTTAGTTGTAAAACCTAATAAATAAGTTATTTCCGATAAATTAACCTATGATCGATTATTCTTCTCGGGTTTCCGAACTAATTTGAAATGTCCTAAGTGTGTTTGTATTAATCTGTTTTGATTTATATTTAATCTTAAGTCTTAATAGAGCTATGCTTTTAAGTCCTAAGTTTTGGACACATTTTCCAAGAAAAATAGTTGTGTCTCTTCGTATCGATTAAATTATAATAATTGAAATTATTGATTGATAGGATAGTTTCTAATTTAGTTTTCGATTTCTATCGGGTCTAGGAAAGCTTTCTCGTGGACCCACGAACTAGGGATCTCTTTCCCTCTTAGGTGAACCGGGTCAAACCCCAGGAGGTGTAGGAGCGTGCTCCAAGCCCGGCGCCGTTTTAGGTAAGGACGTAACTAAGGCCTCTTGTGTGTTCTGCATGTTTTAAGTGTCTTATATGCTTTGTACAATTGGGTGTTATAATATGTATACTATATGCTTGTTTGTGAAGCGCTGCATGGATCCGAGGTACGTCCCCGTATCCTAGTCTTCGTGTACTAATCTGTTGTGGTACAAGTGTGATGTGTTGTGATGTGACGTGACCCCTACGTCATGTAGGTTGGGTTATGTGAGGGAGTGTGGTGAAGTGGGGGACTTGAAAAAGAAAAATACGAGGTTAGAATGACCGAAGGTGGTATTAGGGTTTATATGGTTGTATTTATAATTACTTGGTGGTATTAAATACTTATGGTGGTATTAGGGTTTGCAAGGTGGTATTAGGGTTTATATGGTTGTATTTATGATTACTTGGTGGTATTAAATACTTATGGTGGTATTAGGGTTTGCAAGGTGGTATTAGGGTTTATATGGTTGTATTTATGATCACTTGGTGGTATTAATGACTTATGGTGGTATTAGGGTTGCAAGGTGGTATTAGGGTTTATGTAGTGGTATTAATGATTACTTGGTGGTGTAAATGGCTCATGGTGGTATTAGGGTTTGCAAGGTGGTATTAGGGTTTATATGGTTGTATTTATGATCACTTGGTGGTATTAATGACTTATGGTGGTATTAGGGTTGCAAGGTGGTATTAGGGTTTATGTAGTGGTATTAATGATTACTTGGTGGTGTAAATGGCTCATGGTGGTATTAGGGTTTTCATGATGGTATTATGGTTGTTATAGACAAATGAGGTTAAGAAGGGTTAACCATGGCTTGGTGTGGACAATCATGGTCCGTATGGCTGTTTAGAGTTGTTTGGTGTTATTATGTGTACTATTGAGTAAAGTATAGTTATGAATGTGGAATTTTACCGTTTGTTATTATGTGTAAGAATGTAATGAATGATTTATGCATGTCAAGGACATTATGTGATTCAATAAGACACGAATAAGACATTAATCACGTAAAGCGAAAGATGTTGAGCCCGACCCAGTCCGTTCCACCGGTTAGAATAGTGGCCAGAGGCGTTTTGCCCTGGGTGTTGATTTCCGGTCCACCGGCTATAATAGTGGCCAGAGGCGTTCTGCCCTGGGTGTGTATTTCCGGTCCACCGGCTATAATAGTGGGGGATTCGGGCTCGACAGATCCAAACGAATAAGTTAATCCACGGGAAAGATACTAATCACTTACAGTGGAACACCATGTAGGTGCGGGGCCAGTCCGTTCCACCGGTTAGAATAGTGGCCAGAGGCGTTTGCCCTGGGTGTTGATTTCCGGTCCACCGGCTATAATAGTGGCCAGAGGCTTGTGCCCTGGGTGTTGATTTCCGGTCCACCGGCTATAATAGTGGGGTCCCCGTGCTTACAGGGTTAAATAAAGAATGTGTGAAAAGAGATTATTATCATAATAAGAAAGGACGGGCATTGTATGAGCATGATTCAGCTTTCCGTTTACTTATCCCGATGTATGGCTGACGTATTGATCATGTATCTTGTGTATATATGCATGTTGCTTTTATGATTGTGTGTGGTTGTATGCTTGGCCTTAGCGTCTACGCCTTACTCAGTACTGGACCCGTACTGATACTGCCTTGATTAACCGGGTCCTGTGATGATCCACCGATGGTGGGGAGCAGACCTTTGATGCAGGTCTTGATCGTTTACTAAGTTGGGGTGGAAGACTGGATATGAGTGAGTAAGTGGTCCGGATAATTACCCTTCGAAAATCGTGTGGTTTAATCGTATTTGTCTTTAGAGGATACAGATGTTGTATTTAACTTTTCAAGGGTTTTATCGTATATTGCTATTCCGTTATTTTAAGTATTCTGATACATGGACCTTTTAAATTGTATTTCGGAATGTAACTTTTACCTTTGCACTCTGATTTGTAGAACTCGTGGTTTATGAATGGTTGGTTCTGTTTTTATTCCTTTCTAGCCTTAGCACTTAGTATCGGGTCGGTAGTTATGGATCGATCTGGTACTAAGTGTGGCGGTAATGCCCCCGAATTTACGGTTTTAATTTTCTTGCTTCCGCTAAAACTTTGATTTAAACGAAATTTTTCAGTAGTAAATTTGGGGGTGTTACAAAGAACCTCTAGGTTTGCATCCCATTTATTTCCTCATGTCTTTGTTATCTGCAATTAGTTTTACTCATGTATGGTTGGAAGTTTATTGATATCATATCTGTTCAATTCCTTAACATTAGTCTTCATTGGCCTGACTGTTTTTGTAACTTGCTTCTTGTGCTATTTAAATTAACCACATTATGCAACGTAACTTACTTCTTGTTGCACTTCGTCCGATGACTATTAGCTTGTTTGGAGTTACTTATCAAAAGTAATTATCTATAATAATTAATTATTTTAGAAAATTTTTAGCCAAAAAAGTTGCTTAAATAAGTAGTTATCATGAATAACTAATTTTAATAAGTAGCTCCAAACATAGGCTAATAAAGAGGTTTGTGATTTTGTCAAGTGCAACACAAGAGATACCCCTCCTTTTGTCATCTGGTTTCCATTTTTTTTTTTACAAATTATAGCTATAAAAAAATTAGGATAGTAGAAAAATGGGTGTTTCATTTATTTTTTGCTTATTATCCTATCATCTTTTTTGAAAGATAAAAGCAATAGCCTGTTAGCTAATATAAAATTATAGCATGGGTATGAAATTAAATTACCAATAGACCTTTTTTTAAATTAAAATAGTAAGATTTTTTTCCTAGCTTACTAGTGATATATGTATATATACTATAAGAAAAATGTGTAAGGATCCAAAAAAATATATAGAATATTAATAAAAAAAAAGGAAATAGTGTAGTAAATTAGTAATTAATAAGTGGAACTATATAGTTGATGAAACTTTCACTTTTTCTTGCATTAGGTTCATTCTATGTATTAATTAGGCAAATGCAAATTTTATTTTAACCATTTTGCTATTTTTTCTTTATTATATATTTCCGGTAATAATTTCCAATAAATAGCTAATGTTGTAACCTACCGCATTTTCTCTCTTCTAAGAAAAAAAGAGAGAGAAGAAAAATCTACACTTTCTTAACTGCAATTCCACTGACCATACTATATGACCTATTCCTTTTCGTGTCACCCACATCTAGTTACTAGCTAACTATTGTTCTGCTATCAAAGGTAATTAGCATTTCCATCTCATACACATATTTTCATTATATATATATATATATTACGATCATGTGGAGTTAATTCATTATTATGTGCACTCTTATTGGGCTGATGTTGTCAATCAAGTCAGGTTAGATCTTTTGCAAATTAAGTTGTAAGTTAGATTGAATCATTTTAAGTTTAGATTATTTTGAATTATTTGATTAGTTGGATCATTGTCGGATCATTGTATATTCAAATTATAATCGATTAAAATAGACCATGTTGGTAAGCACAATGACCCGTATTTGTCAACACAATCAAGGTTGGTCAGTTATGATTTAGTTATTCATTTGTTATAAATTTTATCTTTTATCGGTTTTGTGATCTTAAGTTGGCCTATAAGAGGATGGTCTATTGTAACTACTAGACACAAAGTTGGTACATGTATGATGTATTAGGATAGAAAATACATGTAACCTCTAGTTTTGGCGGAGAGTTCTAAAGAGGAGTGTTTTTTTACTGAACAAGGACTTATTGATCAAGGGAAAAATTAAGGAGAGGATTCTTGATTTACTTAGAGTAAAAAAAAGGTGAGGGAAAGTTCATAAATTCTTGTATTACTTTATATGCTAATGATAAAGGTATTTAATTTTACAAATCTTGACTTTCTAAATTGTTATATTTTGCGTGGTGTGAATAGACATATCCAATTATACTAGACAAGTACAATAGGAGTCATATCTTCCATAAGAGGTATATTATCACCTTAATTAAACATGTTTCTTTATACATCAACTTTGTAGGCTAACAAAGACTTTGATATAGCTTGCACCAAACACATACCAGTTTTCAAGAACATCATTGTTAATCATATCTCATTTGATGAGGTTGCACATCTAATGCAGTATTCTCATATCTACTACCATTGTCTTAGCATATGTTTGGAACTACTTATCAAAAGTAGTTATCTATGATAACTATTTATTTTGAAAATTTTTTAAGCTAAAAAATTACTAAAATAAATAATTATCGTAGATAATTACTTTTTATAAGTAACTCCAAACAAGATATTATTAACTTGGTTTTAATTGCAAACATTCAAATCTATTAATCATATTCAGATTTTCCCTCAACATTCAATTCTATTTCCGTATCAATTCAGAGTATCACATAGAACACCAAAAGCAATGCACCCATATCTATCCACCCATTGTTAATATGGCGAACAATATACTTATGAGGCTCACCATCTCTACGTAGAATAAATCCCAATTACACCTAAAAGGTTAAAACAATCAATACTTTATTATAATATTCATCCCTATTTTAAATTTAGAAGCCTCGATATTATCAAACTCCCCTAAAAATCCCAACTTATTTTTCCCATCAATTGAGCACATAAAATATTATCTAAATGAAATTAGAAAAGGAATTTATTTTGACCATTTAGGTAATCAACTAAAATTAAAATAAATTGTGAAGGTAGTTAAGTATAATTTTTAAAAACATAGGATACTCAAAAATATTAATCAAAATGTTAAGGTAACTAAAGGAAATTTATCATAATAAACATATTGTTGGGGTCCCTCCTTAATTAGGGGATTCCTAAAGCAATAATAATAACAATAATAATAATAATAATAATGGGGATGATGCATGCATAATAGAGTTCCAAAGATAGTTAATATTGTTGACTTATTGGGAATTTGGAGAAAATAAGTGCATTTCACCATGTGCAAGTAACTAAGGTTCATTGGCTCAAATTAATGGGAGAGAATTCTAGAGTCATCCTATGGCTTACGGGTTACCCCCTTCTACTCCTATAAATAAGGGTCTTTGGGAAGACTTAGTTCATCACAAGCAAAGCAAGCAATCCTCTATATGGAGAGAGAAAGAGAGAGCCACTACAAAAGTGAGGTACTTGAGAAAAGTTTTCATATTTTATTAAGCAAAGTTGAGTGTTCCACCACTTAATTGGTGAGAGAGTCTATCCATTGTAATTCATCATCTTTTGGGAAAAGAAGTTGAGTGAGCCTCTATTTCATACTAGATAAGAGTTATTTGTAATCCTACTATCATCATAGTAGAAGGTTTGTGGTTTTTCCCTTCACCTTAAAGGGTTTTCCACGTAAATATTTGGTGTCTTTTATTATTATTTTTCTATTTTTGTTTTGCCCATTTTTAATCACACAAGAAAGGAAAATGCATTCCGCCATCAACCTGTCCTTTTTCCCCAACACATATACATAGGTAGTGGATCTCAATCGTGTGACACCATTTATGATAATAATTAAAAAAAATGTTTTCTTATACAAATTTTGTTACAATTCACTAATAAAGAAATGGTAAAATAGTTGCCTCAAGTCTACAACAAAGGATATGAAACATAGAAGGGTGGAAATCGAGACTATTGTGAATTAATGATGAAACGTTTGAAGTTTGTTCAAATAAAAGAATAAGAAATTTTGAATTTAAAATGAAGAAAGAATTGTTTTTGTTTTATTTTATTAGCATATACTACAATGCCACATCATCAGCAACAAAACTCAGCATCCAACAACGCACAGCAGAAACACGTGCGGCATACAAGCGGATTTTTGTTATTAGATCAATTCATTGCTAAGTTGTTAAATAGTGCAAAATTAGTCAAAACAAACTGTAATTAGATCTGATGTATAAAGATATAAATAAGGCTTGTATCTGATACACTGTAACAAGATAAACATTTACAAGAAATGAGAAACACAATATATAATTCTCTCTATTCTCTCGAGTCCTCATATCCCATCTATCTTCTTGTTCAATTCTTTAATTCTTCATTTAATGAATACTTCATTCTCTTCTTCTTCAATCCTAAAAATGTAAAATGGTATCAAAGCATTAATCATAGACAAATGATTAAATGGCATCTTCAAATCCAGAATAAGCAAATATAGAGTAACAAACAATCGATGAATTACATGAACTTTATATTCATCGATCGGACCCTCTAAACTATGTTCTTGCCACAAAGAAACTCGATGGAAGTGATTATGGACATTGGAAACGTTCGGTAGAGATCTCGCTCACTGCCAGAAACAAACTCTCATTCATTCAAGGAAAAGGCAAGGTACCAATTAAAGATTCTCCTATGTATATTCATTGGGAAAGATGTAACAACATGATCATTTCTTGATTAATGCATTCAATTGATTATGAGATTTCAGCATCTGTAATATTTTTCAAAATAACAGAGAAGATATGGAACTAGTTAGAAAATATATTTGGGTAGTTGTTAAAGACAAAATCCTTTGAAGTACAAAAAGAATTATCTCTCATCTCCCAATCTAACATGTTAATCACGTGTTATTTCACTAAGATCAATAAGCTATGGGACAAATTCAACAATTTAATAGATCTCCTAGATTCTGACTAAAAAATAGGTTCAAATTTTTTTTGTTCTAATGCAAAAGCAACAGCTTACTCAAATCCTTAAGGGGTTGAACGAATTATATACAATGATTTGTGGGAATATACTGATGATGAAACCTCCACCAAGTTTTGATCAAGCATACAGTATACTTCTCCAGGAAGAAAAGTAATGAGCAATTCAAAATCTAGCAACATTAAATCTCGAGTTTTCAACTATGTTTATTCAGTAGAACAAAGGGCAATAGAATTTTATATATGGAGGTCAACATAAATATTGAAGAAATGCAAAGAAAAACAACAACAAATGCAACCATTGTAAGATGGAAAGACACTCCAATGAAAGGTGATATAAAATGCATGGATTTCCTCCTAAGTATGGAAAGGAAAAAAGAATCGCAGCATGTTCACAACAAGAACAACATACTGATGTTAATTCTCAAACAAATTCAAATCTTGGTGCTCAGTTTTTTATAATAGATCAATACTCCAAGATTCTTTCAATGATCAATGAACAACATACAAGAGAAATATCCTCACTTAATGATGGTAAATCTGCTACTTTTATGATGGTTGGTAAGCACTTGTGTTTTACTTATCTTAGTTGTAAGCAAAAAATGTTGTGGATTATTGACAGTAGAGCTAGTGATCACATTACCCCACATTTGCATTTATTCAAATCTTATACTATCATGAACAAACCCACATCCATTACAATGCCAAATGGTCAACAAATACCAGTATTGCATATAGGGTCCATTCATTTTTCTGAAAACATTGTAATACATGATGTTTTATATGTATCGTCTTTTCATTTTAATCTTCTCTCTATCTATAAATTGACCTCTCAATTAAAATACAACCTAATTTTCAATGACAATAAATGTTTTATCTAATACCCTTTGAAGAAAACACTCATGCTTCTTGGTGAGCAAACACATGGCCTCTAGTTTGCTGATCAACCACATCACAAATAACCTTTCATTCCTTCAGCTTCAGCTTCTAATACGGATGTACAATATCATTCCATTAACAACGGCTTCTCTTGTACATTCTTTGACCACAAATTGTGGCACTGTAAACTAGGACATACACCTTTTGATAGGCTTTCATCATTAGGGCTTACAACTTCTTGTCATTCAAACTGTAATCATACTTGCAATATATGTCCTAGAGCCAGACAGCAAAGAAAACCATTTCCCCATAGTGCTTTGCATTGTATGTCACCTTTTGAGCTAATACATATTGATACATGGGGGCCATTTCATCCCTCTACATACAATGATTTCAAATATTTTCTTACAATAGTTGATGACATGTACCACATATACTCATCTATTATCTTATAAGAGCAATGCCTTCCCTGTTTTGGAATCCTTTATCATATATGTAGAAGTGTAGTATGATGCTAAGATAAAGGTAATTTGATCAGATAATGGATTTGAATTATGTAGTATCCATGCCAATGCCTTTTATATTAGAAAAGGAACCACTCATCAAACTTCCTGTGTTTACACCCCACGACAAAATGGCATTGTTGAGCGCATTCATAAACATATTTTAGAAGTGGCTCAAGCTTTAATTTTCTAATCAAACCTACCTATTAAATAATGGGGTGAATGTATACTTCATGCCACCCACATCATCAATATTCTTCCTTCAAGCAACCTTCCTAACAAAGAATCTCCTTTCCAAGCACTTTATAGAAAGACCACCTTCTTATACACATCTCCATTGTTTTGGTTACCTGTGTTTTGTATCCATCATCAAATAGAACATATCAAAATTTGATTCATAAGCCAATGCATGTGTTTTCATTGGATATGTGAATGGAAAGAAAGCTTTTAAAGTACTTGATATTACTACACAACAAATTATCATCAGTCGTGATGTGCAATTCCATGAACATGTATTTCTATTCAGATCATCTTCCCAACCTCACACATCTCCCATTCTTCCTGTTTTCATACCCAATATATCATTATCTGATATACCTAATATTATTCATACATCTCATCTTCTTCCTACATCTATATCTTCACCTTCTATAACCATGTCATCTCCTCCTGCTTCTCCATCATCTATCCTAAATTTTGTTCTGTTGAATACTGACCCTGTGATAATTCCTCAAACAGAGAATAAACATAGTACATCTGCTCCTCTAAGATAAAGTACTAGGACACGCAAACAACCCTCTTATCCCACCGATTATATTCATCGCCTACCTCATAAAGCCAACTCAGCCAGTTAACAACATTGGTGTAGTCTTATCCAATTTAATCACCTTCCACAAGCTCATCAAACCCAAATTATACAATCTCAAATACCCATAGAACCTACCTCTTATCATGAAGCTTCACAAAACAACCACTGGATAGAAGCTATGACTAAGGAAATAAATGTGTTGCATGCTAACCATACTTGGTAGGTAGTTGATTTACCACCTGGGAAAAGATCAATTGGATGCAAGTGGGTATACGAAGTTAAGCTCAAAGCAGATGGCTCAATAAAAAGATATAAATTTAGATTAGTAGCAAAGGGATACAATCAAAAGGAAGGAATTGATTTCCAAGAAACCTTCTCTCCTGTGGTTAAAATGGCAACTATCCGTTGTGTTATTGGTTTGGATGCATCTAAACATTGGGACTTGCATCAGCTTGGTGTGAACAACGCTTTTCTTCATGGTGACTTACATGAAGAAGTATATATGTAGATGCCTCCAAGTATTCCCAACACTAAGGATAAAATTTGCAAGTTGATTAAGTCTCTTTATGGACTAAAACAGGCTAGTAGGCAATGGTTTGCCGAGCTCACTAATATACGTCTTGGCCAAGGATATGACTAGACTAGACATGATTACTTGCTATTTTTGAAGTATTCATCCACTGGTTTCACAATTTTAGCAGTTTATGTAGACGATATCATCATCATTGGTTCTGACTTTAAGGAGGTACAACATATTAAAACATATTTAAATGTTGCATTCACCATTAATGACCTTTGAAAACTTAGTTACTTCCTTGGTTTTGAAGTAGGCTATGTTCCTAACGAAATCACCCTCACTCGGCATAAATTTACAGAATTCCTTCTATAGAATTCCCCTCTCACTGCCACACCTATCACAAAAACACCACTTCCTATCAATTGTAAACTTCATGCCATGGAAGAAGAACTCTTGCCAAACCCTTACATTTACAGGTCTTTGGTTGGCAACTTAATTTTTTGACCAACACAAGACCAGACTTGTCTATTGTTGCGCAAAATTTTAGTTAGTTTATACAGTCCCCTCAGGTTCCACATCTGCAAACCCTAAATCACGTCCTCAGATATAAACAAGGCATAGTAGGCCAATACATTCTTTTACAAAGTTGTGATCAACTTTGATTGCAAGCTTTTTTTTTATTCTGATTGGGCATCCTGTCCAACTACTAGAAGGTCCGTGACTGGGTATTTAGTCATGCTGGGATTCTCTCCCATTAGTTGAAAACCCAAGAAGCAAGGCATTGTATCTCAATCTTCTGCTGAGGTAGAATATAGAGCCATGGCACAAAGTTGCTACTAAGATCACTTGGCTTGTTGGTTTGCTCCATGATCTTGATGTTCATAACTTACAACCAGTTCAACTATATTACGACAATATATTTGCTCTTCATATAGCTAAAAATCTTGTTTTTCATGAAAGAACTAAACACATAGAAGTTGATTGTCATTTCACAATAGATAAGGTCCTTGAAGGTCTTTTGTAGCTCATTTATCTTCCTACAAACTCTCAATTGGTAGATGTTTTTACCAAGATTCTTCCTTCTCAGCATCATTGACGTTTATTATCCAAGCTTGGGATGCTCTCTTCTATCCCCTCCCAAGCTTACGGGGGGTTATTAGAACATACTACAATGCCACATCATTAGCAACACAACTCGGCATCCAACAATGCACAATAGAAACATGTGCGACATACACAATGATTTATGTTATTAGATCAATTAGTTGCTAAGTTGTTAAAAAATACAAAATTAGTTGAAACAAATAGTAATTAGAACTGATGCATATAACTATAAATAAGGCCTGTATCTAATACACTGTAATAAGATATACATTTACAAGAAATGAAAAAATACACTATGTAATTCTCTCTATTCTCTTGAGTCCTCATATCCCATCTATCTTCTTGTTCAATTCTTTAATTCTTCATTTAATGAATACTTCATTCTCTTCTTCTTCAATCTTGAAAATGTATAATATTTCAACCAAACAAGTTCTTCATTAAAATAATACTATTTTTATATAAATACAATATTTTATATATTATAAATACACACAAACACACACACACACACACATACATTAATACATTTATTAATACTTAATTAATATATCAATTAACTATAGATTAATTTAATATACAAATATTTTATAACTTATTTATTATTTTAATAAAAAATATATTTTTAAATTAAAAATTGAAACATAAATTTAAGAAATTAAATTTTAAAAAAATAATAAATCAATAAGATAATAAATCCAAAAATAAAATGAAAATAAAGAAATTTGAAAGTTTAAAAATTCCAAATTCTAAAATGTATTATTAAAAATTAAAAGTAAAACTAAAAACGAAGGCCATAATTAAGAATTAAACAAGAAAATTTCTTAAGCATGTTTTTAGTAGTTTTTAATTCTATTTTTATAAAAATAATACGGGAATTAAAATTTATAACTTTAAAACTTTTAAGTTTCAATATCAAAATATTCAATTTATAAATATAAAAAACATAATGTAAATGAAAAGCACCTACTACAAACATAATTTAGTTAATTTTAATTCTTAACTTCTTTTTTTAAATTTTACTTTGAGTTTAAATTTTTGATACATAAAAGATAATAATTGAGAAAATATAAAAATTATTTTTTGTTAAAATATTAAATAAATTATAAAATAATTGTATATTATATTAATTTATAGTTGATTAGGATGCTAGAAATAAATTTTATTATATATAAATATTTTTAAAATATTATATACCATTTTTGTATGAAAATACTACTTATTTGAAATATAAAAAAATCATTTAGGATAAAACCCAAACATATTTTCGTTTATTAACTCAAAAACGCTCGTTAACAGACACATTTCATTCTTAATTTACAATCTTCTCGCCCAAATCCCCAACCTCTCATGTTTCCGTGGGCGTCCTCCTCCAGTGTCTATGTCGTTAAGAGCTTCCTGGAATTGGTTTAGGCTTTCTCTTTTCGAACAGGTATACAAAAACTCTCCTACTCCATTTACTTAAGTTTTGGCTGTTCACAGCTAACGGCGATATTCATTTGTCTATATCCATAAACTTGTAATTTTGAAGTATAGGAACGACTACGTTGGCAGTGGCAGTATTAGGGTTATAATACCCTCTAGTTACCACCCGTTGAAGAGGGATTTCTCCTATGCTCACTGCCACAGGTTCAGAACAATCTGTTCTGTTAGCAGCGACAGCAATGTGAGTTTTCAGCTGCCTACCCCAACGCATTTGTCTTATTTCGTCATGTCTTAAAAGTCAAAAGGTTAGCTAAATTGCTTCAAATGTTAATTATTTACATGACCCTATGCCCTATTGTTTTTGCATGGTATTTTCTGTTGAATTTTGTCCGTTTTGGGAAAATGGATCAGACAATTGCGGTTTTCAATGTTAAGTTCGGGACAAATCTTCAGATAATTTTACATTTGTAGAATCGAAAGGATTAAAGGGGAAGAATTGAAGAGTTCAGTGATTGAGACGTTTAAAGGTTGGGAAAGAAAATAAAGGAAATGAAAAGAATATGGAGAATTACAGAGTGTAGATTCTCTTTTCTTGTATATTTTTTCATTCTTGATTTGGCAGATACAACTATTATTTATATATATATCTGCGCATGTATATGAGACTAGTTACAAGCTGTTTACAGCTAATCAAGAAAACAATTAAGAGAAATCATTTAGTTTGTGTATCTTGATTTGGCACGTGTTGTTTGATTTCTGCTGTGTTGTGTGCTGTTGCTGTGGCATTGTATTTGCTAATAGATAAAAAGTTATATTAAACTTAGTAAGGGTCCTAAGGAAACGCACAGAGATTAGGCCAATTTATGGAAGCTTTTGGAGATGATTTTCTCAAAACATAACTAGATTGACCGAATTTCCTATATTAGCCGAACTAAGTTTAGGGAATCTGGATTTCGAGCTTCTGCTCACAACTAAGACGAACCAGAAGATCATGTTTGTATGCTTCATTTTTCATCATATATGGAGCCATCCCTTTCATGAAAGAAAGTGAAATAAGATGCAAAAGGGCATCATACCTTCCATGATTCCCCTACCATGTATTGTTTCCATACCCTGTTGAAGAGAAACATAACACATTAAGCACGAAGTTGAAGGGTTTGTTCTCTTTACCATATTTTCAAATAAGATCAGTAAAAAAAAAGATAATTTTAAATAATAGTTATAGTAACCATAAAAAGGATCAAATTTTTTGTAGATCATATCAGCAGAATTCTTATGAAGAGAATGGGGCCTAAGTAATGTTGCTTTGTAGTTGGTATATTGACCTAAGTTCAACCTTCCTTCTGGGGGGTTCATAACTTTTAGCACTTCTAACATCTACGTATCTGTTTTTAAGTTATCCTGGAGGAAAAAATCCACTGCTTCAAAGATTATGCGTTAATGAAGTTTGATTCCATCACGAAATTTTTCCTGCCTTCAGTAGTTTTTTTCCCCCATCCAAAAGCTGTGCGTTTCTGCTGGGAAAAATAAAAAGGTTGAATAAGAATTATCTTGGGAGCGGAGTGACAAAATACCGGCTTTCTCTCATCTTTTCCATATTATAAAGATGCTTCCTTGATGTTCCTTGCCATATTTTGCTGTCTCTGTTCCTTTCTTTCTTGGTATATTGCTATCTTTGATGCCCACTTGCTTGTTGTTTAAACTTAGGCCAATGGCTTTGTGAATCGGCAGAATCCTGGAGCTGACCATGAAGGTGAGTATCTTGTCTATAGTATACATGACTATAACTTATGATGTAGTTTTCTCCCATCTTGGTGCTTGTATTTAAGATTGGAGCTTTCTGAGAATACCTCTAAGGAACTTTCAGGTTTGGCAGAAAGAGGTGGAACTCCACAGCAAGGATCATTTACAACTGACGAGTACTTTTTTCACTTGCCTTATTATGTTTTATGTTGACACTGAAGGTCGATAGTTTTATCAGTAATAGTGATGCTAGTATGTCAAAGAGTCTTACTTTGCCTAGGCTTACATATTTTATCTTTCTTTTATGTTTTTCATTGCATGCTTTGTTCTTTGTTTGTGGCAATGAAGTTCCTTAGTCAATATAGCTATATTCTGGCATGGTAGAAAGAGATGAAAAAGCTTAACAGACTCCTCTCTTTGTGTATAATAGCGATGGAAATCATATCAAATTACCCTGTCCATATCATCAGAAATATACCAGTATCGCTAGTTGTTGCCCACCAGGGCCACCACTGTATGAATGCTCATGTTATGCCAATGTGATATCGGAATTATTTAGCATGCATCAAGGAGGATGCCATTTCACCAAAAAAGTGTAGTGCATGAGATAAAAAAGACATATTTGGCTTACAGCCACATGCAAATATTTTTGTACATGATAAATGGAATAAGAAAATGCCCGACTTTGGTCCCATGTTTACTCATCAAAATGAGATGTTATGCTTGAATGAAATTTGAATACATCCTTTGATTTTTGTGTTAATTACTAGTTGACACAGGCTTTTGATATTTTGGCTCTTCAGAATGTTGAAGCAACTGAGGAGATACGGTGTAGCTGGAGTACTTTCCTATGGACTACTGAATACAGTTTATTACCTTACAACGTTTCTATTAGTATGGTCAGTAAAAATATGCATAGCATGATCTGGTGCAAGCACATTCAACTGCTTAAATGTTTCATGCTCTCTCTTCCTTTCACTCCCTCTTAAAGGATCTATTGGACTTTCTTCAGGTTTTACTTTGCTCCAGCACCTGGAAAAATGGGCTATTTTGCGGCAGTCAAAAGGTGACAAGTCTCTTTAATGAACCTGACATGTCAAATGACCAATTTGTTGCATATATAAATTTGTACAGGGTTTCTTTGCAGGTTTCTGAAAGTAATGGCCATGGTGTGGGCTGGAAGTCAGGTTACCAAGCTCATCAGAGCTGGAGGGTAAGTCCCTAATCTTGGTCTTGCTTGTCACCTAGGAATGCTTCACATCTTGAGGGTATAGGAAACGCATATACTCTGCGATTGGTATCTGTGTTTATTAGAAACTCTATCACTATCACTTACTGGACTGGTAGCAGGTCATAGCCTCATAGGTTTTTGTTAGTGTCAGATTGCTGAATCGCATTACCCTTCCAGGTAAATATAATTAGAAACGACGGGGCTCTGAACAGAAGTGTTCTGTTCAGCACTGGCTAAGATCGAATCATTTCAATATAGTCTGGCATTAAATTTACATCATAGCTGGCACTTAATTCTATTCCTCTTGGTGTTCGAATGATGACAAGTACTAAAATGCGGCTGGTTGAATGCATTTTTGCTGCAAAGTTTTCTTGACTAGTACTAAAAGAATCAATATTTGTGTTTGTGGTAGCGGCTTCTCTATTGCTAAGCAATTACCAGTCTTGAAATCTAAAACAAACCAATGGTTGTTCCAGGGCTCTTGCACTAGCACCATTTGTTGACAAAGGACTGTCGTGGTTCACTGAGAAATTTAACTTTACATCTCGAGGAAAGGTTAGTACGTGAGGTTTGGCTTGAGCGCTAGACCGATGAAAACTTTCCACTTTTGTGGGTGTTTGTGTTTTTTTTTTTTTTTCTTTTGTCTTCTCTCTCTATCTCTCTCTCTCTCGATGCAAACTTGCCTGTCTGATTATAGTTTCTGGAACGAATTGCAGGCCTTCTTCACAATCGTTGGGTTCTGCTTTGGGCTGGCTGTAGTTTTGTTTTTGGTTGTGACTCTGCTTTGGGCTTGAAGCCCTCCGAAATGCCTCTCTCATCTGGCTGAACAGATTGGAGGAATTTTTTACTTTTGCCTTACATCAGAACTTCTCTCTTAGATGATAATAATAATAATAATAAGAACGTTTCTCCTACATAATTTGTATGAGTTTTTCATTTATTTAAAAGTTTGTTAGAGTAACCTACCTTTTATCTCATCTGAGTCATCTGACCAAAAAGTTCACGTGATAAATTTTAGTAATATTTGGATGTCAATTTTGTTGTGGCTAAAAAAGCATGTGGTAATGTTTGGATGATTAGCTTTTCTGGGTAAAAAGTTATTTTTCCCAAGCTTGTCAGATTAGTTTTTAGTTTGAATAAATTTTTATGAGTTTTTTTAACTTCCAGTTTTCGGTCTTTTGCTGATTGTTAATCTTTGAACTAGCTTTGAGCTAATTGTATCAAATACACTCCTAAAACTAATTAAATGTGCTCTGTTTAGGTAAAAAAGCCAAAAAATAGATGAAACAGCCGTCTGCGTATACATGGCTAATTTTTATTTTTATTCTTTTACCAAAATGCTGTTGAACGGACCACGCAAGATAAATGTAAGCATCGTCACTGTTAGATTCTAATGACTTTTACAGTTTCGGTTTTTGCCTCTCTCTCTCTCTCTAATTGCTTTGCTGCAATGCACTTGGCTTCCTTTTCTGTGTAAATTATTAACCTTTATTAATTTCTTTAAATCGCTACCTTTTGGAAATGTTTTGAAATATTCTTATATTAATTTATCATGGAAAAGGTAAGAAGTATTAATATACATATAAAATTAAGAATGTTAAAGATAACCTCGAAGACCATGATAAAAGTACTAAAAATAATGATATCAAACAATGCATATACTTATCATATATAGTCAAATTAGTATTGAGAAAATTAGTTTCAAGAGTTATATTAGTAAAAATATGGTTTATCCGTATAAAAAGATAAAAAAAAAATTGTGAGTATTTTTTTTGTATAAAATATTGTTTTGAAAAAAGTTAAAACTAATGTCTATTTTTACTCTCTCTTTTTTCATTATCTATATACACAATATTGTATCTTATATAAAAAAAAATAATATATTAACGATTTGATTTATTTTTATAACGAACATAGCTAAAATATTAAAATTAATTCTATTATAATTAAATTTCTAAATGATACATCGCTGTTATTATTATTTACCAAAAAACTGGATTGTGAGCATACTGCATAAATATGATACCGTAAATTGTATCATCTTTAGACCATTTGCAGCCGAAAAATAAAAATAACAAAATGAGAGGCTCGCTTTTGTGTGCATTGCTGTATCCCAAGAAAATCAAGAGAAAAATTGAAGCAACGTGGCTCTTCAAATCAAGGAAGAAGAAAAGAAGAGGTAAAAAAGAGGACTTTGAGGATCACTTACAAGATTAATGTTGAATTTAATAAAAAAATTAGATATAAAAGTAATAGAAGTTAAAAAATGGTTATTTTAAATAAAATTAATGGGATATAAATTAACAACAAATATTTTTTTTTATTATATTATAAATTATTAATATGAAAGTAGAATAAATAAATATTAACATACTATGTTAATAGTAAAAATTGGTCTTAGGTGGTTTTGACTCAAAATATTTGACTATCACACCTTCAACTTGGTATTTGGTGTATTTTTATTATCATCCAAGCCACCTTTTTTACATATAATACATCGGTTTGTTGTAATCCAAATCTCTCAAAATTAACTACCTAATTTGCTTTAAAATAAATTTTTGTTAATTTGCGCTATTAAAAAATGCAAAAGTATACCAAAATATTAATTATTGTTTTCCTATAAATAGAAATTTATATTGCTATAATTATAACATTAGTTTTTTATTTTATGTAAATTACCCTTATATATTTTTTTCTAGCAACTCATGTACGAGATAGGCTTGAGAATAGTAAAAAATGAATTTGAGGGTATGACTAGATAGATTTATAACTAGTATTACATGGATTCTAGTGTTTCATTATAAATTATATTATTATTGTACAATTTTTATACCGTAGAGATAAACTCCAAGATAGTAAACGATAGATTTTGAAATATGACTAGATAAACTCTTAAATAGTATCACATAAATTTTCTTGTTTAATTATGAGTCATATTATTATCCAATAATTTTTATAACTCAAGTACGAGATGAATTTGAGGATATTGAAAGATAGACTTATAGTCATGTTTAGATAGACTTTAGGTAGTATTACATAGACTCTGATGTTCAACTATAAACCATATTATAATCCTTCACTCCAATTACCTTCCAAAAATGAGATTAATAAAAATAGGGTGAATTGGATTGAAACTTAATTTCCATTAACCTAGGTGAATATTTGTAGATAAGTTTCCAAACTGAATAAACGGAGTTGAATTATTTCATTCACCCAAAACCAAACAAACACTTAGATACAAGATAAGGTCTAGGATAGTAAAAGATAGACTTTAGAATATGACTAGATAGGCTACTAGTCATAAACTCCAATGTTTAATTATAAATTATATTTTTATCCTATAATTTTTATAGCTCATGTATACTATAGACTCCACAATAATAAAATATAGATTCCAGGATATGACTTTACATACTCCTAAGTAATATCACATGAACCGTAATGTTTAATCATAAACTATATTATTATAATAGAATTTCTATAACTCAAGTACAAGATAAATAAAGAATAATGAAATATAGATTTTAAGATATTACTAGATAGACTCTTAGATATTATCACATAGATTTTGGTGTATAAATATAAAATTTTTACATCACATGTACGAAATAAACTCTAAGATAATATAAGATAAATTCTAAAATATAATTATATAGATTTTCTAAAGGAGAAAATATTTTTATTTTTGACTCACCACCAAACCTTAGTTTGGTTATTACCTTGAAATGCCCGCACGGGCTTAGCTCAGTTGGTCGGGACCCCCTTTGTTGGTAACACGGTGAGTCAGGGTTCGATTCATGGCAGCCGCAGTGTGGGAGTTTCAACCCTCTGTTTGTGGGGGTGACTCCTTGTGGGCACCATAAATGATCGGGGGATCTTAAAGGCCGCTGAGTCACCGTGATTTATTTCCTCCGGTGCTGTCGGGCCGGCTGGCGGAGGCCCTGGGGACGAGGGTTATCGCCTTTTGGTAACACGGTTATTACCTTGAAATATACGAGTGCCTTATAAAATCAAGTATTATCAGTAGATATACAGCCTATTTTAGATAGTTTGAACTTTGAACATCATATTCATATCCGCCACCAATATTCCCATTTTAATATTATAAAACCAGTACGGCTGGTCTTAGGCCTTTAGCGGACTTCTATCGCACCCCCGATTTTCTTGATCTCCGCCGATCCTCGCCAACCTGGGGTCTCTGGTGTGCCGCCCTGTGTGTTTGCTCGTCTACTGTCTATTATTATTCAAGGTTAACCTTTAATACAATACTTGCTGATCTATAATTTAATATATTTTCGATTATCAATTTTATCGTTCTCGTTGATTCGCTATGGCCGGTTTTGCATCTAGGAAAGTAGTAGTTTGCATTTTGCAATGCCGACATCTGAAAACTCTAGCCGGAAGATCACCTCCACCAGCCGCAAGACCTAGGAGTACAAAAACAAAAATAAAGGAAACTACTGAAGCCAGTGCCAATGTTGCCGCTGCATCTCCACGTCAACGTTTATCATTCACAGCTAAGTTTCTCATGACTTCTTGTGCGTTTACTCCCGAAACTGCTTTGGCAGTGTCTCAAAAGTACAAATTGGACAGTAAAAGAGTACCGGCTGCCAAGCGTGTATTGTCCTGTTTAAAATCTTATGGGTTTTCTGAAACCCAGACTGCAAAACTTGTTCAGAGCAGTCCACATATCCTTTCTTCCCGTAGTATTGAGCCTAAATTAAAACTCCTAGTTGAGAATGGCTTCGTGGGTTCGCATCTCCATGAAATTTGTGTGTCACGCTCTTCATTTCTGTTGAGGAGCATAGGTTCCCACTTAAAGCCAATGCTTGAATTCCTTGTGAAATACGTTGGGAATCATGACAGGGTTGTAGCTGCTATCAAGGTCGCATCATGGATGTTGAGTACTAATGTTAAGAAAATTATGCAGCCAAATGTTGAATATTTGATAAAGCAAGGGATGACCGCTGACAGAATTTCAGATTTAATTGCATTGAGCCCAAGACCCATACTTCAAAAGACTGATAGAATTGTGTACGGGGTTGAAACTCTCCGGGGTTTAGGTATTCAGCCACATTCTCCTATTTTTATCCATGCTTTTAGAGTAGTTCTGTCAATGACCAAGCCCAACTGGGAGAAGAAAATCAAAGTGTTCAACAGCATTGGGTGGTCCGAAGAGGATATCATTTCGGCTTTTAGGCGCCAACCTTTTTGTTTGAGTTTGTCAGAGGAGAAACTTAGAAAAAATGTGCATCTATTCGTCGATGTGCTTGAGATGGATCCGCAAATCTTAATTCGGTACCCTAGATTGCTCATGTGTTCCACTAATTCACTGTACGCGAGATATGATGTCATAAAGATACTAGAGTCCAAGGAATTGCTGAAAGGGAAGCTTCTTTGGGTACTCACGATGGCTGAGAAATCATTCATTGAAAGACTCGTGAAGAAGAATTTGAATGAAGTCCCAGATCTTCTCGAGCTCTATCTTAGTAAGAAGGAAAAGAAGAAGAAGAAAGAGAATGCTTCTGCTGTAGTAAACTGAAGTAAGCAGTATCTTCCACATGCATGCTTTCATGCTTTCATGGTTGCCATTTGTTTTTAGTTGAGATATTTATGATGAATATCAGAATAGTCCAAAAAAAACACTGCTTTCTTTGAAGAAAATTTTATCTATTTGGCCTTTTTCCCGCTTACGTAAATGCATCTAGTCCCATTTGTTAGCTCCAATGTTCGGTCGATTCCTCAGCTTCTATAGAGCTAGATGAATCTCTACGATCACCTTAAGAACAAATTTGAAACATGGTTAGGCTTGGAACAAACTCAAAAAGTTGACTAGCACTTAACAAGTCTTGTTGCTCAAAGGTGTTGAGGTTAACCCTGTGAGCTCACCAGTCTGTTTTAATTGGTCGCTTATAGTCTTGATCATCTGCTAATTATTGGTTATATATATGCAGTGTTGGCCTTATATGGATGCAAAGGAGAGGAGATGGAAAGGGCGCATAGCAGTGAATATGCATGATTTATAGTTTTACCTTCTCTAACCATTGTTTAAAGGTAAGGATAGTTCAGAATGTTTGCTGACACAGTGGAGTTCATAATTTGCTGTCTCCTGATCAGATCGTTCATATACAATGACTCAGGTTATGGAATCTTTTTTTGCCTATTGTGTGGGATAGCAGGAAGGTTTTCACACAACAGTGTTCAAGTTAGTTCTTACTGGGTTGTGGGCAACTCCAAGTCTCCAATTATGAATCTTTGTTTTTCTTCTTCTGTGGGGAGGCAGGATAGTCTGATTGTTTTAATTTTTTGTATATTTTGCATGTGTCATTGTTTCCTCTGCCTGATTGTGGTGGAACAGGGGATTCACAGATAAACCTTGCAACTTTTTGAAGAAATGCCATAAAGTCATGGCATCGTTCCGTTGGGTAAAAATAATATGCCTGACTAAATGTTGTAAATTGTTATTTTGAGATATATGTTTGAATATTTTTTATTTGGAGGTGGAAAATACTGCACTGTAAATATGGATAAAAGATAAGGGTAGTTTTGAAATTTTCGAAGAGATAACGAGTCACAATATTAAATGAAGTAATAATTGGTAAATAATCTAGTTACAAAAAGGTGCCTATAGAAGGCTAACAGCTAAACATTGAATGCTGATTAAGCATGGCTGGAAGTTTATCCTAGACGAATTTACAGTTGCAACAAGAAACAACATGCATGCTGATTAATAAGTTTCTATTTGTGAGGAAACAAGACTTTGGATTACCTCTATTTATGAAAAGCTTCTGTCAGAAATAAAATAAAATAAAATAAAAATTCCTTTACGATTCTACCAAGGTTTATCAAGTAAATTGTCAAGAGCAAGAATTACAGATGGACTGAGCAGACAAAGTTATCCATTCATGTTGCGTCTTCTTAAGTTTTTATGTAAATAAATAACTTCTACTATTTATATTCCATGATAATGAAGTTATCTATGATTATTTTGTGAACAAAGGAAAATGCGCAGAGTTGCATGCTCTTTCAGTTTATTTGCGTAGTTCATTCATCTATGCAGTGACATTTCAGATTATAATTTATTTATGCTTCAGTTAGCCTAATGAAATTCAAGTTTGGTGGTGTCCACCTGAAGAATCCTTTGGCTATTTGTAATTTGGTTGTTTTTGTTTTTGCTAACCGAATGCAGCAGTTTGGAATTGATCGATATTGGAATATTCAATCCTAACTTAAATGGCAGGTTGGGGGTGTATCCTTCTCGTCTGACATGATTAGATCATGAGCGGGTTAAGTAATGTAAAGGTTCTTATGAAATACACAGATTACGGAACTGGGGATCTGATTGTCATCTCATGGTTGGTTCATGTTGTGTTATAGAGAAGCACGCAAGAAATTTGACGTGGATCGCTCCCCTCTCCGACCTGGACCTCCTCCCTCCTTAGCACCCTTCAAATAAATAAATTAAATTGATTAAATAAATGAATAAGAGCTATAGGTGAATATGTTTTGGAAATACGGGGGAAATAGTTTGATTGCAGGTTCTTTTCTTGTATGAAGATTCAGTATAATTCTTCCCGAGCTTTAGAGGACCTAAGCCAACACAACCCCTTACTGCTGCTTCTTTCGTTTGTGTTTATGCATGCTCTATTTGAATGATCAGGCTCTAGTTGTGTGGAAGGTTTTAATTTTGCCTTGAAGCTTTTCTACTTATCTGTTTCTTTGTCTTCCTGTGGTACCTAACATCCTGGAGTTTGGATGCTAGCTTCCTAGACTATGCCAGTGTGTGGTGGTATGGAGATCATGTTGGAGGCAGCGATGGTTGTTTTCTGTTTTGGAAACATTCGTCGCCATTTTTCCAAAGTGTGCATAATTTATATTATACATATATATTCAGAATTTGTGGTTTACTTGGTTTTTCACTTCCAAGTCACCGTATCCATACAACACTGGTCGGAGATGCTAGGTCTTGAGAGCTAGTCAGTGTTTCATAAGCACCCAGCGGAATTGCTGCTGCTGGTTGCCAGGATATTTGTGTAGGCAAGTAGGCTACAAGGTAAATTTCTTGAGAAATCCACTTTGATGCCCAATGGATGCTCATTCCAGTGTGGCATGCTGTAGTTACAACAGATAAACAACGGGATGATTGGTGTCCAATTGCACACTTACATTGGCCAGAGTTTATTTTAATCACAAGGAGAATTTAAATGTGGAATACCAAAAGCAGAATGCAGTGCTCGAGCTCTATCCAGATTAGATCTAAGCAAAGATATTGATTGATGTGCATTGGGCAGTTGCAGTCCGTGGAGAGAAATAGAAGGCCACCTTTTCAGGAGGTCGCTAATATTGCGGAAGCAGGGCCAGAAATATCATCCTTTTATTGTATGTTAAGTTTGTAGGCAAAGCTCCTACAACATATTTGTTACTTTACGAGTTAGGCTGGGGCCGGTGCCACTAAATAAATTAAATCACAAAAAAAAAAAAGAACTTTCATTTTCCCTAACTATTACTCCTCTATTTTATGGCAGACTTGATCAATTATCGGACTTATGTGAAGCTGTTGTAGCTTTTCGGAGGTTGATGAGTTCTCCTGCATCATTGGTTTCGTTGCCGCCCGTGTGGTTGGATGATTAATGCTAATATGTCTCGATGACATTGCTTCGAGTCTAAAAGCTGGCTTTTAGAGTGAAGATATGGACATGCTTTCCTTTTACCGCCCATTAGCCATCTAAACCCCGATATACTTGAGTGTACATTTCAGCAGTGTAGTTGCACGGACACGGATCCTGAATCATGCTGATAGCTGAAGCCTGAAGGTGATTCGGGCTGATTTCACCTTGCTTCGGGATCTAACCATCAGGAAAATATTTACTCCTTTTTTCTCCAAACTAGTTTCTTGCCAGTCTTGCATGGAATCTTTTATCTGATTTGATAATACATAGATGACACCATTCAAAGAAAGTAAATACCTATATATATATATGAGGTGCGGCGTATTTTACGCAACAGAAAATTAAGAGTTACCAATTTTGGAAAATATATTTATGCACAACGTTTGTTGTTGAAGTGGAATAAACACCTTCATTATCGCAATTAGTAGCTTCAAACCATGGGGGTTGGTAACTCTCGAGAGAGCTACAAATAACTGATCGTGGGTAAAGATTGGTCTCTTTAAGTAAATACTAACATGCGATAGAGATTTACCTTAGCTTTTATTAATAGTCATTGCATATGAAATAATAAGAGAAAATTGTCCGCGATTAAGTTTGAAGGATAATTTAGAATCAGATAGTGTCATTGATACCTTAGATATGAATACTTTTTTACTTGTGTTACCACTATCAAGAATATTTCCTTCTAAAGTATGAGCATATAGCCATGTGAAAACTAACTGAGTCCCATTACACTACCTAGTAGAGTGATCAATATTACGCATTAACATGATAGGAGTCCCAACCTTCAAAGTTAATGCTTGGTTTGGAATTCCTAAATAATTTATCCCATTTAAGGCCTTGGGCATGTGGATATCAATTAAGAAGTCACAATTATTCGCTAATCTACATAAGTTGTTCAAACTCCTATATGTTCTCGCCTTATTTGGATTTAAATAGAGCATGTAGTCATTCACATAATCCACTATATCAAGTGTTGGAGCCAATATATACCTACCATGTGCATAATTGATATCACCAATGGTAAAGGAATAGGATGGAAATGTGCTCTCCACAATTGTTGCTATTGGGTTTATGGAACATGGAAGCAATAAATCACTTGGGATTTCAATAGTTGCAAAACCATAATTTAGACCATCGACAATTCCATCCCTGACAGATGCAAGCTAATCACCAAAATCCTTCAATCTTTGTGACTCATCATCGAAACTCGTGTTTTGTAGCCTCATATTCCTTGTCAATTGCAACAAAACACAATCCCTTCACAAATAAGAATAATTTATAGTAGCTTGAACAATGTCTTGTCATGTATCTCCTAGAATCACAAGTAATATTTGTTAGAAATCTCCACTAAATACCATTGTTTTCCCACCAAAAGGCCTTTTCGAGGCCATCTTGTTGGTGAACTACAATATATCTCACATTGTCTTGTCTAAGCACTCGAAACAATACTTGTGCATCATGGTGGGCTCATCCCAGATAATAATTTTACTCCTTATTACCAATTCAGCAAGTTGATTGCCTTGTTTAATGTTGCAAGTGGAGTCCTCATTTGGGTTGAGCGGAATTGTAAAGCATGAATGAGTAGTTCTACCACTAGGTAACAAAAGAGATGTTGTACCACTCAATGCCACATTAAAAGCAATTACTCCTAAGCTTCATAAAGTAGTAGATAATTTCCACACATAAGTATTTCTAGTTCCTCCATAGCCATATACAAAGAAAATGCCACCTGTATTAAAATCAACTACATCCATTATGTTATTGTATACATCATGTTGCTAGTCATTCAATTTAGATAAGAGGACAACATGCTCCTTAGATAATGCATCACAATCCTAACACAATTCTTCTTGGATAATCTTGTGCTGAGTAGTCATTTGTAGGCCATCAACAGGGGTCGGCATATGAGAAAAGTCAGATAATGATTTGGCGAATGTATGCAACTACTTGTCACTATCAATGAGGGCATAGTTATAGCTTTGTTTTTCAACATTGTCCAAATGCAAGCCTAAATTTTGAGTGCAACCCAATGGAGATTTTTTTTAGGTCACCTCCCACAATAGTCTTGGAGCTTGGGAAATTAGGACTAACATGTAACATGTCAGTGACTTCATCTTCAATTGAATCTAGCATCGATGTCAATAGTGGCTCTAGAGGATTTTATCCAAAAAAAAAAGCAGATGGAAGCCTATAATGGATGTGTCTTGCCTAAATGGAAACATGCCACTAGATTGCAAATGTAAGGTAGGTGGCCAAGGGTAATGAAGAGGAGTCTTACTATCAGTTACTGCTTTTGGTACTGGTTTTAAGAATAGAGAAGGTTAATTATGCTTCTGGCGCTTGGGTTGACTTATCTTAGATATCGCATTGTCAGTTAGGACATTTGTACATGGGTTACTAGATGAAATAGCTTAGACCTTAGTTTCTGAAGATTTTTGCCACCAAGAGTTTGTACTTCAAGAGGAATATCTAAACTATCAAAATGAGCTTGCAACATTGCACACTAGTCATCATACCAAACATCATTAGAAGCTATGCCTCTATAATAATCATCAAGAGTGGCCATGTTAAAAGTGAAATCTACCTCTTGACCGGTCATAGTTTGCTGGAGTAAAAATTACTGATTGAACAATAAAATTAAAAAAAATCCCTAATTCTAAAGGGAAAATAGGAAAAGGATAACAATTTAACCTCTTTTTTTTGCTTCATCTACTTTGGCGATTTTGTAGAATGTGGTGTGTCAAGCTGAATGCCTTCTTGTCCATAAATGACAAACTTCCACTAGTCTCTAAAAGTAATCGTTTCCTACTCCCAAATTAAAGTAAAAATAAGGTTTTCACTCAAAATCAATATAATCAAAGACCCAAATATAGAAAATGAGAAATATAGAAGCAAAGAAGAGTTAGTTCAAATTATATGATGTGTATCTCATAGATGGTGATGATTCTATCTACGGCAAACTCTTTCGTAACCTTCAACAAACTAATAAAAGACGTAATAGAAAACCAATCGATAGGGATAGTTAGAGTAACAATTTCATAAGCAAGAGAAAAATACAAGGAGAGATAAAGATTACTCAATGTTGGTAATTCATCAACGTGATAACACCAATTAGTTCTTCACTTAGGGAGCCTAAAACAGAGAATAGACTTCAATAGCTAAGAGACACTATAGAGAGATTTATAGAATTGAGAAGATAACTTATTTAATTTATTATCTTATCCTAATCCTTCTAGGAAGATATAGCCATTAAAATGCATAATAGATTTAGTTAGAGGTGAAACTCAGCTATAATGAGACATACAGTAAGCTAAATGGAACTTAGTGAAAGAAAGAAGGAGAAAGAAGGGCTACAACTATGGATAGATTGGATAGATGGGTCGTGATATGAGGCTAGGCTATAACTTGGAATGTATCAATACTCCCCTCTCGAGAAGATCATTGTCCTTAAGGATTAAAGTCTGAAATTTTGGCCTTCAAATCATCGTAATACTCTCAAGTAGCATCCTCAAGAGTGACATTTTTCCACTAAATAAGAATGTGAGTTTCAGCTGGGTGTCCCCACTTGACAAAGCGCTTGTCTGGGATAACAGAAGGCACATATAACAATTCCCTGGTGGTCTAGTAAGAAGGCAATGATGAGTGTGCTATGTGATTTCCATGTTGCTTCTTTAATAGAGAGATATGGAATACTAGATGCACCGAAGACTATGGTGAAAGTGAGAGCTTATCTAAAACCTGGTACAATCCATAGTACCCCGATGAAAGTTTGTGCATGGCATGATGTGCTAAGTAATGTTGCCTACAAGGTTGGAGCTTAACATAAACCTAATCCTCAATCTCGAATTTGAGCTAAGACCTATGCCTATTAAATTGCTACCTCATTTTCTCTTATGCTCTATATAGGTGGTGCTTGAGTATTCAAAGGGTGGTTTCCCTAGCTATGAAAGATCTGTCAACCGTTGTAACTATTGAGTCCCCTAGGAAGTAAGGTAGATGAATCAAGGGTGGCTGGCCATAGAGAATTTCATAAGAGGTTGCCTGAGTTTTTGAGTTGAAGGTAGTGTTGTACCAAAATTTAGCCAAGGGAAGCCATTTTCTTCATTCTATGGGAAGTACCCTATCATGCACTTGAGGCCGTTCTCCAAACATCTATAGAGCACCTTAGATTGACCATTTGTTTATGGATGGTAAGATGAGGACAATTGGAGCTAAACCCCTTGTTGTTTAAAAATTTCTTGTCAGAAGATACTTTAAAAATTGGATCTCTATCATTGGTAATGCTCTGTGGCAATCCATGGAGTCGGTAAACCATATCTAGGAATCTTTCTACTACCGTCATTGTAATATAAGGGTGACTCAAGGTAATAAAGTGGGCATATTTACTTAGCCAACCAATGACCACCATGATCACATCCTTGCCATGAGATTTTGGAAGGCCTTCTATAAAGTCCATATTAATATTTGCCCATATTGTTGTAAGAATGGGCAGTGGCTTTATAAGCCCAAGTGTTATACTTATTTTTCTAGCAGGTATCACATTCTCGAATGTATTCCCTGATTCTTCTACTCATACCCTTCCAATACATTAGTGATGATATCCGTTTGTAGGTGGCCTCGACACCTGAATGTGCCCTTATGGAGTGGTATTGTACACCTATATTAATTTTTGTTGGAGATTCACATCATTACCTATCATAAGTTTACCCTTCCTTCGGATCAATCCTTGGGAGCAGGTGTATTTTGAAATGCTTTGAATGTCTTGCTATAGAGATTCCATAAATCCCTTAAGGTGTGTATCATTGTCCCAGCTGTCCTTAATCATGTCCGACAAACCTTGGTGCATTGATAATAGGGTCATAAAAAATATCACCAAACCTCGAGTTCTAGAGAGAGAATCAACTACTATGTTCTCCCTACCTTTCTTATGCACTATCTCATAATTGAAGGGCATCCATTTAGCCAACCACATCTGTTAGAAGGTGGCAGTGAGTTTATGGTCCAAGAGGTGCTTCAAGGGTTAGTGATCTATTTTGATGATGAAGTGTCTTCCTCATAGATAATGAGACCATTTCTCTACTACAAAAACAATTGCTAGCATATCTTTCTGATACATGAACAAGCTTTGATGCATAGGTGATAAGGTTTTACTAATATAAGCTAAAGGGTGGCTTTATTGTATGATCACTTCTCCCAATACCATAAAGGATGCATCAGTCTCTATAATAAATTGCTTAGTGAAGTCAGAAAGTTTCAATACTAGGGATGAAGTTATGGCTAGCTTAAGTTTATCAAAAGCCTCTAGAGCATCATTTGACCATCTAAATTTTTTCCTTATTTACATATCTATTAAGGCCCCTGTGGTCACACTATAACCCTAAAAAATCCTTTTGTAATATCCAACAAGGTTTAGGAACTCCCTTAGTTGTGTCGAATCTATGGAAAGAGGCCAATCATGGACAACCTTAACCTTCTCAGGGTCTGTAGACACCCCCTTTCTAGAGATGATATAACCTAGGTACTATAAATTTTCATCCCCAAATGTGCACTTAGCCTCTTTAGCATACACTTTATTCTACATGATCACCTCTAGAGTGAATTCCAAATGAGTCAGGTGAGAGGTCCAATCTTTTCTATGAACTAGTATATCATCAAAAAATACCAGAATAAACTTGCACAAGTAATGCTTGAAGACGTGGTTCATAAGGGCATAGAAAGTGGAGGGCGCATTGGTCAAGCTAAATATTCATGATGCCCTTCATGTGTTTTAAAATCATTCTTGGGAATATCCAAGGGATGCATTCCGAGTTGGTGGTAGCCTGACTGGAGGTCAATTTTTAAGAAGTATCGAGGCCCATGCAACTCCTCTGAGAGCTCTTCAATAACCAAAATTGAAATTTTATCCTTGGTAGTATGTTTATTAAGTTCTATATAATCTATATAGATTCTCCCAACTATTATCTTTTTTTCTTAACTAAGACAATAGGGGAATAATGACAATAGTTGGAATAATAAAGACTTGAACTAGGTTGTATTATATAAGCATTCAACATCTCTTGCACTAATCCTCCAATAACATCCTTTTGGAGGAAACACTATTATTAGTTATTAAATCTCATCCAAACGCGCCTGGAACGCGCCTTTAGGGTTCCACTCTGGTTTCCATGGCTCTAAATAAGAAAAGGTCGGTTACTACTGGGCGGTCGCCATCGTTGAAGAAGGAGGGGCACAGGGGTTCGGTCTCAGCAGGGCTGGAAGGTCCGGCCATCGACGGAGTTTCTTTGGAGCAAGGTATAGAGGTCACGGAGAAGGACTGCATCTTTAATGGAATGACTTCATCCCCTCATCTTTCGGCCAACGAGGGTTCGCTGTCGATCTTGAAACCTCGTGTGATGCTTGGTTCTGGTTCTGGGGATTAGGGTGATTTGCAGTCGGTCTTGAATCTTCGTGCGTTGCGTGGTTCTGGTCCTGGAGATCAGGGTGATTCGCAGTCGGTCATGAAACCTCGTGCGATGCTTGGTTCTGGTTCTGGGGATCAGGGTGATTCACATGCGGTCTTGAAACTGCATGTGATGCTTGGTTCAAGTTCTGGGGGTCAAGGTGTTAGTGCAGGGGCGGTGGAAGAGGAGGGTCTTCCTGCAATGGAGGGCGGGACTCCGTACCTTCCAATTCCTACCCCGGCGGCTCCGCAGGTGGTTATGAAAATTGTTGCGCTGCATGGTTGTGATCCTGTTCCTCCTATTTTCGATGCAAAGAAAGTGGATGAGGAGAGTATCTCTTAGAGGGACCGTGTGGCCATGAATAGAAATCTCGATCAATGCATGGCATTGTCGTACGTTCCACCATGCATTGAGGAGGGGCAGGTGGTTGTTTCTTTGGAAAAAGAGGATGTGGAAAGGGAATCGGCTGAATGGAAGTTTGCGTTAATTGGTTATGTCTATGGGTTTTCTCCTTCCTATTCACAGATGTTGGGTTTTATTAAATCATAGTGGTGTGGTATTCATACGCCTCGTTTGATATGTCATGAAGATTATGCTTTTGTTTTTAAGTTTGATTTTGCAAGAGATCGTGATTATGTCATGCAAAAACACTGGACTTTCTTCGGCCGACCTTTAATACTTAAGAGATGGCAGCGTCGTATGAAGATGTCAAGGGAAGAGCTGCAGTTTGTGCCGCTTTGGATCAAGTTGTCGGGCCTTCCTTTGGAGTATTGGTCCCCAAAGTCGCTGAGCATGATTGTTAGCTCTGTTGGCACCCCCATATGCTCGGACGCCATTACTCTCAAGAAAGACAGAACTGGTTTTCCGCGTGTGTTGGTGGAGGTAGACACAAAGAAGTTATTGTGTGAGAGGGTGGTTATTCGCGATCCTGATGGTTCTTCCTTATCTCAGCTGGTGGTGTTTGAGTGGAAACCTTCATTTTTTCCAGTTTGTGCGGTACCTTCCCATGATGCGAGTGCATGTCCGAAGCGTCTTCCTAAACAAGCAGCGGTTTTGCGGCAAAATCAAGAATGGAAGGTAGTGAAGGATAGAAGGCAAGTAGGAGGGTGGGTTACTTCGGGAGAATGGTTTCGAACCAGGTGCCCACTCCAAATGTCATTTGTAGGGAAGAGCAACATGTGCACACTCCGATTGTCAATTGTTGGGAAGAGGACCAGGGTACAAAACGTGTAGCACCAACTAGATCACCGTATGGCTTACGATCTGCTTCGTTGCAAAATACTGTGTCACCAGGGAATAGGTTCCACATTCTTCAAAGGGGGAATGAGGAGGAGATCATGGGGGATGTTGGAGGTGTGGGTAATGTCACTTTGCTGGGTCCAGGTCCCTCATGTTAGCTTGTTGGAATGTATGAGGAATAAATGATCCATTCAAGCAGAAAGAAGTGCGAGAATGGATAAAGAAGTGTGGGTGTTCGCTTGTTGGTCTTGTTGAGACCAGGGTTAAGGAGGGTAAATCTAAGATGGTGGCGTCTCATTTGGTGAGGAATTGGTCATGTGTTAATAATTATCAAACTCATAGTAATGGGAGAATTTGGGTCCTTTGGGATCCGAACGTGTGGTTTGTGTCTCTCTTGGGGGTAACCGACCAATGTATTTTGTGTAAGGTTGTTGGAGTTAGTGGGGGCGTGGCTTTTCTGGCTGGTTTTGTTTATGCCTTTAATACAGGAGCTGCGAGGAAATCCATTTGGCGTTGGCTTTATAACCAATCAAGACCACAAATTCCATGGGTCTTGTTGGGAGATTTTAATGTGGTCTTAAAATCGGAGGAAAAAGTTGGGGGTGGTCCTTCTTATGTGCAGGATTCATTAGATTTTTTGAAGTGTGTGCACGAGTTAGGGCTTGTGGATATTAAGGGATATGGTAATTTTCTTACTTGGTTTAATAAGAGGAGGGGGGAAGATGCAGTGGCATGCAAGCTTGATCGTGTGTTAGTCAATTCTCCATGGTTGTCGTCTTTTACACATTCTTATGCTGTGTTTACTGCTCCAGGTATTTTTGATCACTGCCCTATCTTTGTTCACTTACGGTCTTATAGTTCTGTTAGAAAGCCTTTCAGATTTAATAATTTTTGGGCGGAGGATGAGGAGTTTATTGATATTGCTGCTCTACATTGGAGTTGTTTACCTTCGAGGAATCATCTCATTGATGTTCACTGGAAGTTGCAAAACCTAAAGCCTGCGTTGAAAGACCTTAACAAGGCCAAATATGGTTCTATTAGTTTGAAGGTGGCAGACGCACGTAATGCTTTGCATGATGCTCATAATGATTTACTCAAAGATCCATGAAGTGATGTTGTAAGGCAGGCCTTACGGGGGTGTGAAGCTGAGTTTGTGAGGTTGGCTCATTTTGAAGAGATGTTTCTGAAGCAGAAAGCTAAGGTACAGTGGATCAAGGTGGGGGAATCTAACCATAAATCCTTTTTCACTCATGTTAAAGGAAATCAAAACAGGAATGCCATCTCGAGGATTGAGCTTGATGATGGATCAGTTATTGCGGAACCTTCGCAGATAAAAGATGAGTTCGGGAGGTTCTTTAAGAGTCTTCTTGGTGCTGCAGGACATGCTTCGAGTGCTATTGAGTAGGAGGTAGTGGATCATGGGAATACGCTTTTAGATGCTCATAGGAGGCAGCTTTTGGTTCCGGTTTCATATGCTGAAGTGAAAACTGCAGTTTTTTCTATAGGTGATAATAAGGCTCTTGGGGTGGATGGGTTATCCTTAGTGTTTTTCAAGAAATCTTGGGGCATGATTGGTGAGGATATTTTCGAAGTCGTAGATGACTCTTTTTCTTCTGGGGTGGTGCCCCATCTTATTAATGTTACTGCTCTAACACTTATTCCAAAAAAGTGAATGCGTCAAAAGTTAGTGAGTATCGGCCGATATTGTGTTGTGGGTGCTTTACAAAATAATATCCAAAATACTCATAGCACGACTCAGACCTCTTATGCCATTGCTTATTGATCAAGCTCAGTCGGGTTTTGTAAAAGGTAGGTGTATAGGTGATAACATTCTGCTTGCTTCTGAGCTGGTTCGGAAATATACCCACAAGCATATCTCCCCGAGGTGTATATTGAAGCTTGATATCCGGAAGGCCTATGATTCTATTAATTGGTTATTTCTACAAAAGGTCCTTCATGCCTATGGTTTTCCCCTTCAAGTGGTAAAGCTTATTCTTGCCTGTGTTACCTCTGCCTCTTACTCTTTATCGATAAATGGGGAGTTGACTCCGCCTTTTCAGGGTAAGAGAGGTCTTAGACAAGGTGATCTGCTCTCTCCTTTATTATTTGTGCTTGTGGTTGATTATTTGTCGAGAATGTTTAAGCAGTTATGGGGTGACCTAGAGTTTCGGGGCCACCCTAAATGTAAGAGGTCGCATATTATAAATCTTGCGTTCGCGGATGATTTACTTCTCTTTTGTCGAGGGGATTTAATTTTAGTTTCAAAGCTTATGGAGGTGATGGATGATTTTTCGGCAAGGTCAGGTCTCGTCATTAACCCGCAAAAATGTTGTATTTATTTTGGGGGTGTGGGTGCCAGGACTAAGGCCTAGATTCTTCAGGAGCTTCAATTTTCTGAAGGCGATTTTCCTTTTTCTTACCTGGGGGTCCCTCTCTCATCTACTCGTTTAACTAAAGCTCAAATGCAGGATTTGATTCATAAGGTTGCGAGAAGGCTTTCTGCTTGGCATTCTCATCTGCTTTCCTATGCTGGTAGGGCACAACTTCTTCAGTCTGTGATTTTTAATATGCAGATGTATTTGTGTCAGGTGTTTATTCTTCCTTCGAAGGTGATTCATCAGTTGGAGAGCATGTGTAGAAAATTCTTATGGATTGGCAAGGTGGATACCTCTAGGAAAGCCTTAATAGCATGGTGGGTGGTGTGCACCCCAAAAAAAGAATGAGGTTTGGGGCTTATTGACCTTACCATATGGAATCGAGCGGCCGTGGGGAAAGTGCTTTGGAATATATGTAACAAGAAATACTCCTTGTGGGTTAAATGGGTTCATGACATCTATATTCGGTCCAGAAGTGTGTGGAGATTTTCTATGGACCATTTATGTTCCTAGCCTCCTAAACAGGTTCTTAGTCCGCGCTCTACTTTTGCTCCTTATTTTCTGCATGGGCCTCAATCAATGATGCATAAGGAGGATTCTTATAGCATTAGCAAGGCTTATAATGTGTTGCGTTATCGGCGTGAAAGGGTTTGGTGGTACCCTTTAGTGTGGTGTTCTATTGCTCCTCCTAAGCATAAATTTATTATGTGGCTTGCTATTCATGAGAGATTGCTCACCAAGGTGAGGTTACAGAATTTGGGTTTTTTAGATGACTCAACTTGTGTTCTTTATCATAAAAATAAAAAAGAATCTATCCAACACCTGTTCATGGAATGTGCGTTTAGTTCAGGGATATGGAGTAAGGTAAGAAGGGTGTTTCATCGGCGGGATGCTATCCGCTCTTGGGAGAAGGAGATTAAAGTTTTGGCACGATCTACGAGACAACCAAAGGAGAGGAAGGCTATATTACGTACTACTTTTGTCATCTTTGTCGCTTTAATTTGGTATGAACATAATTCTAGAGTTTTTCGTAATGCAGGTCACACTCCTAGCAGTTTGCTACGAGAAATGAGTTTTATTATAGCTAGTAGATGTTTGCATTTGGAATGTAAGCGCAACTTTCAACAATGGCAGCATTGTATTGATAGGATGGTCATGTAATGAGTTGGTTGTAACTTTGGCCTTTTGGTTGTTCTATTTATAAATTTTTTCTTTACTTATAAAAAAAACATCCTTTTGGAGGGAAGAATATCGGGCATGAGATTGATGGGATTGGTACCTTGATATAAGGGAAAGTGGTGCTCATGAGAACTAATAGGGGGAAGGCCTATAGATACCTTGAAAACTTTAGAAAAATTTTCGAGCACTAATTGCAAGTCTCTAGGAAGTTCCTCTTGGGTTTAGGGTCAGGGAAGTGAGTTGATTTACCTTTTTTTCCCACTAACCTTAGAGAACATAGCTAGATCATTGCTTGTATAGAGCTCTTGCATATTGCCTTGTTCACTTCCTTACCCTTCATTAGTTGTGTCTTCCCATGTTGAGATCCTCTTAGGACAATCCTTTTCCTTTGTACTATAAATTCTATCCACAACTATTGGAATTCTCATGTAATAAAGCCTAAAGTGGATAACCATTGAACCCTCAACACCATCATGCACCCCTTAAGGGGAGGATCATCATGTACCCCTTAAATTCATGGTATGATAGCTTCCAACTTAAATCCTTGTCGAGAAAGGTGTTGTAGATCTCACTTCCATTAGCCATTACAATAACAAGAGGTTAGGTAGGAGCCATAGGGCACCTTATTTGCTTAGATACTTTTAAATCAAGGAAATTACGAGTGGACCCACTATCAATTAGCATAATCAAAACCTTCTTCTTGATTTTTTCTGTCACCCTCATAGTATGGTAGGTGGGAACCACTTAAGACATGCACTACAATTTGAGGAATGTTATTTAGAGATTAGTTCATCTCTGTCTCATACCCAAGAACCTTATCACTCTCTTCTTCACCCTCCATCAAGTCCACGAAGAATATATGTCACTTGGAGTATCTATGACCGGGATGAAACTTCTTGGTATGCCAATGGCATTCATTTATAGCCCTCTTGGCATCCATATCCTCCTAAGATAAACCCTAGAAGCTTTATCCTAGTAGGAATCTAGAATTGTGTCCAGAATTATGGTTGGATTTGGTTATGTAGTTAGTCGTGTTGCGATCACTCTTTAGATTAGGTAGTAGGGGAGGTTCAATTGGTGGTCGAGGCTCTCCAATTTGGGTTTGCAAGGTAGCTTGCTACAACTTAGCTAGATTGCATGCTTTCTTCAGAATTTTCGGTTTGAACATGCGAATAGGGGTTTGGATTGAAGGGAGAAACCCTCCGACATAACAACTAATGACATACTCCTTGGGTAAGTTAACCCGATTGAGCAATGAATCAAACTTGTTTTGGTATGCCACCAAATATTCAGTTTGCTTCAAGTTATTAATGTCTGTCATAGGGTCATCATAGGGAGTGGAATCAAAGTAGGAAATAATAGCTTTTTTATACTCACTCCAAGTAATATAAGATGGATGTGGTCGAATCTTCACGTAATTTTTCATCCAAAGTGTTCAAACATCCAAATAACACTTACATTGCCTTCCTCACACCCCAAATCAACTTTTTATACGTAAAATTTACTCCCATGCAGATGCTAACCTTCTCATGTAACCCTTCGAACTTTTTCATCCAAACCTTAAAAACTCCCATGTGAAACCCTAGATTCAACCATGAAAAACCCTAAGTTCATCCATACAAAACCCTAGATTCCTCCATGTCAAAACCCAAGATTCCTCCATGCAAATCCTAAATTCAATCAATACAAAACCCTAAATTGGATCCTCCCATGCAACACCGTAGAATCTGCCATGCAAAACCTTAAGTTCACCCATATAAAAAATAGATTAGATTTTCCCATGTTACACCATAGATTTGATTATCCCATACAATATATAGATTAGATTCTCCCATATTACACCATAGATTAGATTGTTTCTCCCATACAAAACCATAGATTAGATTCTTTCTCCCACACAAAACCATAGATTAGATTCTCTCACACGAAACCCTAAAATTCTCCATTTTATTCTTCCACTCATGGATCATTAAAATATTTAGGTCAACTCACATCCCTTGGTCAACTCATTTTCCCTTTAGTCAACTTACTTCCCTTTGGTCAACACATTTTCCATTTTCCATTTTCAACCTTTTTCCCACACAATACCACTTTTATACATCCTCATATGCATGTCTAAAGGGTCACAAACCAATCATCACCTACCACAATATTGCATTACATACACATAGTACACATACCATATAATAACACAGAAACATATTTCAACTCCACGTCATACCACACACGAAATAATTACAATGATAAACATAGGATGCATAACATACAAAGCATATAATGCACATCAACACACATAAGGCTTTAGTAACACCCTTACCTAAAATGACACCGGTCTTGGAGCACGCTCCTACGCCTCCGTAGAGCTTTGACTAGTCTCACCTATTTGAGGGAAAAGCTAAAATTAGATTCCCTCCTACCAAAAATACTATTATTCCTAATTTATTCTAAACTAGGTTTTTGATAAAATAATAACATATTAATACAAATGACATTAACTAATTACTATCTTGCTAAAGATATAAGAAATAATATTAATATTGTAGAAGTTGATAATATAAGGTCAAAGACTTTACCCTAATAATAATAATAATAATGATACTAAAATAATAATAATAAAGATACTAAAAAAAATAATAACAATGATAATATTAATAATAGTAAAATAATAGTAATATCAATAACAATAGTTATACTAAAAGTAGTAATAGTAATAATAATATGATTCAAAATAAATGGTGTGATAAGGGCTTCAACCTTTCACCAAAATAATGCTAATAATAAATTTAGAACATTATTAATAAAATTTAGTAATAATAATAATAATAATGATAAAAACCATAATAATATTGCAAAAATAATCATAATCATAATGGTAATAATAGTAACGATAATAATCGAAGATAAAATAAAGTAGGGTTTCTACCCTATATTGAATAATAATAACTTATTAAATAATAATAATAATAACACTAATAAGACTAATAAATTCTAATGATAAAATTATTAATAATATTAATAATAATAATACTTGATATTTATAATACTACTACTATAATTTAAAATAGGTACAATAGGGTTTCAACCTTATATAGAATAATAATACTAACATTGAAAATGATACTACTACTACTACTACTACTACTAATAATAATAATAATCACAACATATTAATATGAATAATAAAGATAATAGCAACAATAAGAATAATAATAATAAAATTGAAATAAAAATATAATAGGACTTCGGTCCTCGATATAAATAATAATAAAAACATTAATAATAATAATAATAATAATAGTAATAGTAGTAGTAATAATAATAGTAGTAGTAGTAGTAGTAGTAATATATTGTGAATAAATGAAATAAAATAAAATAAAGCTTGTATAAATAGTGAACAAAAGTTGAGGGGGTTTAGGGTTCAACCTTAGGCTGGTGGTGACAGGCGGCACCGGTGGTGGTGCACGGTGGTGGCGGCGGTGGCCGAAAAAAGAGAAGAAAAGGGGAAAAGTTGAATGCTGGAAAAAGGAGAGGTAGAATAAAGGTGAGAGTTGGGGTGTTGAGAGTTGCCCAGGTGGAAAGAAGTAGAATGAAGGTGGCATCACATCCAAATGTGGCGGCGCACGGCGGCAGTGGCGGTGGCCGAATGGGGAAGAAGAAGAAAAAGAGAGGAGGAGAGGGAGAAAGAGGAAAAGAAAGGTAGGGGGAGATAGATGAGTGTCTGCAGTACAATTTGGGAGGTGAAAAGAGCAGCGAAAGTGGTGGCTAAGGGTGGTTCGAAGGCGGCGGAGGTGGAAGAGAGGGCTAATTGGGAAGCAAACTTTGCACAGCCGGGGTGGCTTGTGTAGGGAAAATCGAGGGGCAAGAGAGGTGTAGTTAGTTAGAGGGTGGTGCAAGGATTGGTTGGGTGGGTAGAGATGGCGGCGTGGTTGGCCAAAGGCGGCGGGGCTGGCATCTAAAAGGGTGGCGACAACAAGGGATGATTTCTGGGTTTCAAGAAGAAAAGGCTCGAGTTCAGGCTCGTTTGGGGATATTTATAGGCTAAGGCAGGGGATAAGGTCGAAGAGAAGAAGGGAGGATAAGGTAGGGGTGAGGGTACCAGCAGGTAATGGTTGGTCTGCAAAAAATTAAAATGGGCCGGCAGAAGTAGTTATGTAGGAAAGAGAGAGGAGATTGTGCGAGAAGAGGGGAGAGTTGGTTGGGCGACGGGGTTGATGGATCAGCGGGAAAAAGAGTGAGAAAAGGTCGGTCAAACGGTGAGATCGGTAGTAAGATTTTCGGCTGATTGGGGGAGGAGTTGCAGTTGACGGAGGGAAGGAGGAAGAAGAAAGGAGGAAGAAAGGGGGGTTGCATGGACCGGGCGGCCGGGAAGAAAAGAAAAGAAGAGGAAAAACCGGACCGGTAGGGCGGTGAGGGAGTGTTTAAATCTAATGCTGCATTTTGAGGGAAAAAGAGGCAAGGCGCAACGCGGCGTTCTGGGCTGCCGAAGGAAGAAGGAAAAGAAGAGGATAAACCGAACCGATTGGGCGGTGAGGGAGTGTTTAAATCCAATGCTGCGTTTTGAGGGAAAAAGAGGCAAGGCGCAACACGGCGTTCTGGGCCGCCGAAGGAAGAAGGAAAAGAAGAGAGTCTGGGCCGCAGGAAGGAAACAACCCACGTCGAAGGAAGGAAAAGGGAGAGGGCTTGAGCCGCTAGGCTGGCCCAGGTCGAGGGAGAAAGTAAGAAAAAGAAAAGAAGAAGAAAGAAAAAGAAAGAAAAAGGAAAAAAGGAAAAAGTAAAAGAGAAAAATAATTAGGTTGGATATTTAAATTAATTTGAATATTTTGGATATTTAAAAATAATAATATTTAAATAAAATAATATTAAATTTTCTTTTTTGGCTAATTTAGGGTTTTTGAAAGATTTTCCATAAATTCTATGTTAATTAGCAAATTACTCAAATTTTCTCTAATTAAATTATTTATAAAATTCTTATTAATTTGGAACTATTTATTCCCTCTTATTTTAAATAAAATATTTTATTTAATTAATTTCCAAAATAAAATCTTGAATTAGCTAAAATACCCAAATTTCTCCTAATTAAAATACTTATAAATTTCTTCTTGAATAATCCTAATTAATTACCTTTTATTTTAATAAAAATAATTTATTTAATAAATTTTTCTAATAAAATCTTATTTAACTATAATTTTTAAAATTAGAATTTTTGGGGCATTTCAAATATGATCATGCATAATTTGGTCCGTTTTATATCTGATCATGATGAATTCACATATTTATAATAATCATTTTAAATCCTCATAAACATGATTATTTCTCAATTAACCCTAATTATGGTGATAAGTGGGTAATTAGAGGTGAAGAACACAATAAATATTCATAAAGAACTTAACTAAACTTTCATCAATCGTAACTTAGGCTTGTAAAACTCCCAATTTTTTTTTAAAAAAACATCATTTTAAAGACAATGTGGAAGTGTACTAAAAACAAAAATTGGGGATATTACTGCTGCATCATTCATAAGAAAGGTGTGATCATCACCTATTTCATTCGTGATGTAAGGCAAAATAGAATGATGAACAAAAGGATATGTGCTCTAATAATAAATCAATGATAAAAGGATGAGAATGATATAGATAAGAAGGAGATTTACAAATCCAAATATATGAACCAAAGCTAATAATTTAAATATGGGAAAAGAATAAAAATATCTCAACACAATGGGCAAAATAAATATAAGCTGGTTAGCCTAACTCTTAACTAAACATAAATATAAATCTTGATCCCCATGCAATGGCTAGCTATCGGCCTATATCATCATCATTAACATACTATAACTGAGAACATAACACTACAAATCATCCTCTACTCACCGGAATAGAAGTTGGATCATCACAGTGACCATACAAATGTAGTATCAATATGGTGAAGTACTAGTACAAAAATTTACTTAAAATATAGTAAGGAATCATACTGCACAATACAAACATATTTAGATAATACAACTTCAAACTCATGGCTATCATATTGTAAGCCATGATAGCATAAAAATCATGGAAAATATAAGAACATATTATTAATTCTCTAATTAGTGACCACATAATTTTCAATTATTAATATGTTTTCTTTGACCCCACCTATTTTTCCACCATGAACAAAATTCATGGCCCCACACACACACAAGGGGATACCACACCCATTATATGGGGTTAGAATACATCGAGGGAGATTTTATCTAAGATGCCACACCCATCACACCTTGAGTGCATTTGTTGTAAGGCGTAACACAAATTGAGATACTACACCCACATGTGGTCAGAATATATCAAGGGGGATCTATTGGAATAACTTATCCACCACACCTCGAGTTCACCTACCGCAAGGGCTACACAAAAGTTGGGATACTACACACACCTAAGCAATGGACATACAAAGTGTTAGGAAATTTGTATAGAGATACCTCACCCACCTTACCTGGACATCGATTCCATACCTGCCTGCCACAGTGTTATCCTATACCTCAAAAATATGACATACCCCATATGGACCATAATTTGGAAAAGAAGGAAATAGTTACTAAGTGAAAAGACAAAAAAATAGGGCGACCTACCTACTAACTCCAGGCTAGCTACCCCAAGAGTTGGAGAAAAATAATCAAATAAAATCTTAATTTTCATTATTAATAATTGTTAAGTAATATCACAAATCACAACTCAATTTAGCCAAATGTGTGTTTAGAGGCAACATCAAACAAGGCATCCAAGACACACCACAATATTCATCATTTTGGTCTCCTTTAATTCCAATTAAGCATGGTTATGATATGATTTAAATGTTGCAATGTAATGGAAAAGTTAAGCTAGAATCCCCAAGAGAAAGACCATCAATTAATAAATAAGTATGGTGAATTCATATGGAACTATTCTATTGGTCCTTAAGACCAATCAACTATTCCGATCACACTAGGCTTGAGGAAAAATAAATACACAACAAAGATAATTGATTTGTTAGTCAGATGATCAAGTGTTTACAGAACCTAGTCAATGGGTTTAGGGGGACTGGTCGATGTGTTTATGCCAAGACCAAAACCACTCTAGTTATAAAATAACCAATTAATGAGTTTGACAAACCAATTAACTATTCACAAGAACTAGTTGATTGGTTCACCAAACCAATCAACTGTTAATGCAAATAGCCAAATATGGCTACCAAACTGAATGATTGTTTACACAACCACTTGATCAATCTAACAAGCTGGTCAGTTGGTATAGGTAAAATAGTGCCCTGACCCAAGATTCCACACATAACTAAAATCACAAGTCCTTTCCAAATTAATCTTAACATACTTCTATGTTGTAAGATACATAAAAAGACATACTCCACATATGAATTTACATATATATATGGTATAAGTTTGATACTTAACACGATCATGATTAAATTCACCAACTCACATATGATATCAAAATACTCAAAACATGCTTCAAAACTCCAAATATGTCAACCTTATCATATTCTTGAATCCAAGAACTCAAAATACATACATATATCATAGAACATACCAAGAACATGAAACCATAATAAACAACACACTTTCTTAGTCATATTAGAGATAAGGATGCCTTACCTCCAAGAAAGTCTTTTAGCACAAACATAATCCTAACTTTGTGTTTTCTAGAGAGACCCTTGATTTCCTAAGAGAATAAAGAATGAAAATAGTTAAAAATCCCTTTTAAAACTCAACTAAAAATAAAAACCATAAGAAGAATAAAAGAATCATACCCCTACCTTTTCTCAAAATAAATTTCAAAGGGAAAGAAAGTTAAGACCTTTAACCTTTCTCTAAACCTTATTCCTTCCTTGCTTAAGAGAAACAAGGTAGAGATAAGGATAAGATTAGGAGAAGAGGGAAGCGGAAATCATCAATCAAATGAGAAATCCCACAATTTCAGGAATAAATTTTTCGGTTTTTGGTTTTGATTAAAGTTTCAGGATTAAGAAATTTAGTTAAGGTTAACGATAAAATTTCTTGATATTAGAGTCAAATTAGGGCATGCAATATTATGTTAAGCAAAATTTTCAAGTATTACATTTATAACATTCCCACAATTTTAACTTTCATTCAACATAACCCAAATGGCTTTAAACAACATTCATCTATGTTAGGCTAAGAATAATCATCCAACACCTACATTATCCTAATTTAGATTGTCCATGTTTATTATAATTAGGATTGTTCATGCGATCTAATATTCAATGAACCGATTTAATTCAAAATTTTAAATAACTAATTTGATATCTTTTTGACTAATTCCGTCAAACAAATAAGATATCCAACTGATATATACAAATAATATAAATTTCAATATATATATATATATATTATTGCTTATTTTCATAGTGTTTAAATTATTTTTTTATTATAAATCTAGAGAAGATAATTTAGCCACCAATAATACATATTAAATAGTAATAATTAATGGTGGAGAATTTGATCAAGATAGAATTCACAAATATAGCTTTATGTATTGATTACTTGGTCTTTTATTTTATTTTATTTATTTTACTATCGGAAAATTTTATACCCTCTAATCTTAATTTTTGTTAAAAATTTAATTATTACTAGAGATTTAGAAGCATTATTTTGATATCATAATGTAATTTAAGGCTTAGTTCAAATCATTATCATGTAGTATTATTATTTTAATTTATTATTTAGATCATATTGATGTAATATCCAACATTTGGATAATTTTGTATTTGATATTTATTATTTTTTGTTATGATTGAAAGTTTGAAATATTGGATGGATTATTTATGATGCGGTAAAAAATATCGGACATGCGAAGTGTCTAATATTTAATCATCTGAGTATTTGAAACTTTTAATAGAATATTTGAGGCCACGAATACTCAATTCATAATTATCTTTAGGCTTCATTTGGATGAAGAACTTTTAGGATAAATTTCATTTTAAAAAATGTTTTATAAACTTTTTAAACATAAATATTTTATTTGGATATCCTAGAATAAAATTTAGACACTTCTTAGAAGGTTTATAATCCATATTAAAATTCCATTGAATTAGAATAAATTGATAATGCATTTACATATTTTATGGGCAAAATAAAACAAATTATAAATATTCTATCAAAATTCCATGTATACAAAAAATTCTAAATAAGGTAATTTAAAAATTATCTGTCTAAATAATGTATTTTTAATGGTGGAATTTTAAAAGTGAATCACTTTTAAAACTCTATCATCTTCAATTTCATCATTTGTATATTTTTTTATCTAAACGAAGTCATAGAGTTTGTTTGGATTAAGATGAATCTATATTAAGTTAAATGAGATAAGTGAGCCTTGGTTAGGTGAACAGAGATTAATATTTTAAAACATTATTTAGGTATTTATTAAGTTAACCAAGGTAAATAAGCAATAATGATATTTGTTTTGAGACGAATAGTTAAGTTTTATTAACAAATTAACCTTAACTCTTTTTAGCTATCAATTTGGAGGCTAACATTTTAGGAGTGAATAGAGGTTAATTTTTTAACCTAATAGAGGTTAAGTCCCTAAAAAAGTTACCAAATACGACTTAGCTTAAAAAATTACCTCCATGAACCATTTAATATCCATTCAAACACATTGTTGATCATAATATAGATTTGCCTCACTTCAAACTTTTACCATGGAAAAGCTGTTGATGGTAATTGATTGCCGTTATAATTTATTATTTTATTATATTTAACATATGATTTTATTATAGATAATATATTTTCTAAGAAAATGGTTGTGTTTGTAAAGCTATTCCTAAACTCCACATACTAATGATGTTGATACACCATACATGGTTTTAATCATTTGGTTATCTTTGACCTTTAGACTGACAAAAAGTAAAATAGTTAAAATGATATTTTGTTTGGTCTAAACAAATTTTAGAAAAGCATTCACTAAAGAAACTAAAAAATAAGCCTAACATGTTTTCTAATACCAAAAAAAGTTTTTTTTTCGACTTTTGAACTTTAGCCGAACAACAATATATCAATATTCAACAATTTAATACTTCTTTTATATTCAAGAGACTATTTGTACATATTTTAAAAATAAAATTTAAAAATTAATATATTTTAATAAAAAATAACATTATAAACTTATTTTTTAGTACAAGTATAATAATTATATATTTTTATCATAATATATTATATTTTAAAATAATTAATCATTAGCTTTTACCATCGAAATATACATAGATAACCCCTTAAACAGAGATGGAGTAATAAATTATACCGTCTCATCAAATTTATACCCTATTGGCCTACGACAACCAACATCATTAATATTTAATTAATTATATAGCAAAACAATTTTTTTTCTTTTTTCCTCCTTTTCCTGTCTCTCTCTCCTACTTTCTTATTTGTTTGCGTCATTTTAACCCGGCAATATTTCCTAAGAAGCCCTCTTTAATTTTTAAAGGTCATTGAGATTTTGTCGTGGCTGTACGAGCTGCTCCCAGAATTGTGGCCGATCTAACCGAAGCTATTTATCGGCAGATATTTTATTTTAGATTTCATTTTGCTTAAAATAATTGCCACATCTATTTTCCATCTGGCGGAAATGATAAAGAGTAGGGAGATATTTGCAAATGCAATAAAAGAGACGATGGATGTAAACCTCCCGGTTCTTACCGAAAAATAAAAAAACCCAAAACCCTAGGGGGTCAGTAAAGCTCATCAGATACTCTTGCACGGTGGCACCCAAACACTCCAAACGTATCAACCTCAGTCTCTTCATCATCACCTGAAATAATGGCGATGAATGAAGTGTAATTACAGTTCCATAGTTGAAACAAAGGCCATGGCATTGGTATCTGAAGGTGAGGCAGCTTTTACACACTCTTCTCCTGCTACTTCTTCTCTTGCCAATGATGATGTCAACGGCCCTCTTGTTAATTTAAAGAAGAAGACGCCTCTTCAGCTTCAGACTCTCGAGAATTTATACACCGGTGATTATCATTTTCTTCGTACATGTTGAATTACAGTTTCTCCCTTTTGTTGGATAAAAGTTATCAGTGTTATGAATTGCCACAAATTGTTGCCAACGAATAATATTTTCTTTTGTTTATCTGATAGTAATTAAGTACGTGGTTGATGTTCTTTTTTTGGGGTTTTCTATTGGGCAGATGATAAGTTCCCTTCACAGAGTCGGCTTGAGGACTATGCATTTGCCTTAGGGCTCAATTATAAGCAGGTCAGTGGTTGGTTCATCCAGCGGCGTCGAAAAGATAAGATTAAGAAGACTGGGATTAAAAACAAAAATAAGAGGGGAAAAGAAAATCACTATTCCGATGGTTTGCAACAAGGAGAAGATGAGACTGTGAGGAGGCCAGGTCTGTTGCAGGATATGTTGTATTCCCCAGATTATATATTGAAGAAGGTTTTCAGGAAAGATGGGCCACCCCTCGGGGTTGATTTTGATCCTCTTCCATCGACTGCATCTCTACGCTGTCGAAATAGTCACGGTACACTGTAACTCATGTTTCTTTTTTCTTCTAGTAAATGTTATTGGAATTTAACGAGTCTTTTCCCAAGTTCTTAAAATCATCTCCCTGAATATTACGTCATCTGTCTAGTCTAGTGTGGCAGAACACTTGTTTTTATCCTGGGCTGGCTGTCAGCACACATCTCATGATATGTATTTTGCTTTATTTGTCCCATCATTCACATAAACTTTTATAGGAAAATTAGTGAAGTATTTTACCTTTAATTTAGGATATAAATGGCTGGTACATCAATTCGTTGTAAGTTCCTGAAAAAGAATTATCTCCCTGTCATGAGTACTGACTTTCCACTTTTTATTTTGACTATAATGCTGCTTGCTGTTGTTTTTTGAACTTGGTCTAGGAAATATGCAGCACGGTACAGGAGATATGTGTCCTTCTACTTCTGATGGCGATGAAAGGTTGACCAAAAGGAGAAAGGTACGTAAAAGATGCTGTTTTCTCTAAGAAATAGTCAGTGTATAGTCATGTGCATGGTTCATTGCTCTTTCTTTCTCATCCAATTTCTGTTGAAACCTTTAGGTACCAAGGTCTTCTGTTGTAGGCTGCCAGCAGAAGAGTAGAATCTGTACTTCGGTGAAGAAGCATGGAAAAGGGAAAGGTTTGATGACAGCATGGCAGGTGGCAAATGCAGACAATCGTTGTCCAGAAAGAAATGGACCATCCAGAAAGCAGAAGGTAGTGCCTGTGACCTGGATCTCCCCTTGACCTCTTGTTGTCACCTAGCTTCCCCTTGTCCTCTTATTGTCACCTAGCTTTCTTTCATATGCATTTGATTTTTTCTCACACCCATTTTTTAGGTGCTGCCTCGCAAGAACTCTGCTCCATTGCAAAGACATGGTATTGGGAAAGGCCTGATGACAGCTTGGCGGTTGATGAATCCTGATAGTGGAGTTTGTCGTATTTCTGATAGACAAGCTGTTCTTTCACAAATTACTACAAATCCGAAATCTAGAAGACCTGTCAATGGAGTCAAAAGACCACAAAGAAGAAAACCTGTGCCTGTATGTTAGCTTCATCATCTAGTCGTCTATAGATCAAATGTATGAAATAGATGTTTGTTTTAGGCATCATTGGCAATCATATCAATTACCAATTAATCATTCGTTTCAGTTGATGTGACCTTTTGGATAATATCAAAAGTACTCTTACCTTGTATCACACTTCGCAATCTAAGATCAGTACACATATCCCAAAATGTCAATATACAATATTTTTCAGTTTGATCAGCAGATTAATTTCTCAAACAGTGCCTTTAAATATTTACGCCTTTTATTTAATGTCCTGCTGATGTTAAAATCCTGTGTATTTCTTCTTTCTAAATCCAGCTGCAGGGACGGTTAGGGAAAAGAAAGCAGAATAAGAAGACAGTTCCTCTACGAAGGAGAAAGGTATCTTTGTCTAAAATTTACTTCTAAGTTCCAGTATTGGGAAGGTAGAATTTTCACCTCTACTTGGTTCATTCTATTAGGTTGGTTTTGACAATAACGAGGATCAGAGGGTGGCGTGGAGAACAAAATGTGGGCTTGCTCTTGAGGCAGATATATCTGAAGCATGCCACAGTTTATTTGCTACATTGATGGATGATGAAGAACTTGAATTGATGGAGCTACAGGCAGGGCCAAATCCATTAACATGTAGTGATCATTTCCCAAACAGTGGAGGATTTGGGTGTCCTCTGTGCAAAGGTTTGTTTTGACTTTGCTATTTATTTGTGCCAACATTTTAAAATATGCAAGGAATTGATTGAAAGCACCTAAGTTGATAGAGTGTGTCTGCTCATTGCCTAGAATGTGTACGCTATCAGCTCTGCAGTTCTATAATGAGACACTCTGGTGATTGCAGGTCTGCTGGCCAAATTCCCTCCAGAATCTGTTAGAATGAAACAACTGATTTCTATGCAGCCTTGGGTCTCTTCGTTGGAGCTGCTGAAGAAACTATTTAAGGTGAGTATTGAATGTTGATTCTAATCTTTAATATCCCTATTCTTCTCAAAATACAAATAATGTATAGCATTTGCATGATTAACATGGGACTTTCGGACCTCCTTTTGTTTTCTTTAATTTGTTCCCTTATAATAGTTGAGTCCATGAATTTGTTTGACATTTCATTTTTACCCCCCCTGGAGTTCTCTTCAATGTTTAAATTATGACCTTAATCATGATGGTTGAAGGCACTGCATTCGTTTTGTTTGGCATTTCTGTAACTTGTAGTTTGTGATGTCCTGTTTTTATTTCTTGCCTATTCCATGTTAACTTCTACTATCTGATTCCAAGTTTAACTATGTCAAATATTATACCTCGCTCTTTATTGTATAAGATTGCTTATAAGTTATAAATTATGTTCTCTTATACCAGAAAATGGTAAACAAATCTGACTGAACAAATGTGACCAGACATCATATTAGGCTGTATCTCATTGCTGTCACGGTTGTTATATTCTTATAGAATGATCGATTCTTGAACAGGTTTTCCATTTTCTATATACTTATGCTGTGACCCTGAATGTGTGTCCGTTCACTCTTGATGAGTTTGTTCAAGCATTCCATGACAAGGTTTGTACATTCATTTTTATTCCATTTAGTATTTGTCATATTACTGCAATCTCTTGTCATAGATTTCTGCATCCTCTTGGATTTTTTTTTTCTCCATTCTTGCTCATCCTAAGTGAAGAAAATTCGTATCTGAATTGCTTCTATTTATGCTTGTAAAATGGTTTCCAGGACTCATTGTTGCTAGGAAAGATTCACGTATGCCTTCTTGAGCTCCTCTTATCAGATGTAGAGAAGGAGCTTTATGATGAAGCATTCCAGCGTAGCAGAAAAAATTGCATATTCCTCAATTTGCTTCACTCAGTAAGTGCTGCACTTAGAGATGAACGTCATTGGCATCATCCATCCTTTCCTTTTTGTTTGATCATTATTATCCATCTTGTTGATTTTTAAGCTGGTATCTTATGTACATCTTAGAGTTTGCAGGCTGCAGCTATGTTCTATAGTACTTTACGGTGTTTAAGATAATTTCTGTTCTCATATTCATCTAGTTAGTATGATCCCTTGATTGATTAGAATTCTTCTGGCAAACTGGGAAGAGATTTGAATGAACCTTTCCTTTTCGACGTTCGTAAATCCTTAACTTTTCTTTTTTGTTCTTTTAGTCGTAGAATGGTCATCTGGTTTAGATTAGTTTGACTGTATATTTAATGCAAGGTTGTCTGTTTCTTTGGGAATGAACAAACAGATTAATTAAGAAAACTGAAAGGGAATGGATTACTGTACCGGGAAAAGTGAATAATATCTAAATTTTGCTTTAGTAGTTGATCTTTTTTTTTTTCTCCTTTTCTTTTTCTTTTGAAAGTGCTCTAGTTGGTGAAGCCTTTTTATTTCTTATTTTGTTCAGCCTATTCATGGATCAGATTAATCAATAATCTTCTTAAAGTTTTCGACAATCGATTTTGCTAATCTCGCATTAATCCATATTATTGTTGTTGACAATTCATTTGGTTTCAACTGAGTTACCGGACAATTATGATGCCTTCAGGTTCTGTAGCATTTTTTTAATCAGCAAGCACTGTGACCACCACTACATATTCTTCTTATTTAAAACATCAAATCATTTGGTTTCAACCATGAGTTGCCAGACACTTGCCCTTAGTTTCAGGACCATTTTTCTATAAAGAATCAACAATTTGCAAAGCACTATGAAAATCACTACATTTTCTTTTATCCCATTTTAGTTTGTCAAATTATTCTATCAGCATAGCTGAAGACTTGGTCTAGGAATTCTTCTTGGTCCCTAAATTCAGCTTTTCAGCAGGCTTTTAAAAAACTTACATGTAATTAGGTAAGTTTGGTTTTCTAATGAATATGAATTGGTAAATGCAACAACCAACGACAAACCTCCGAACTGAAATCTTATACTTGACATTTTCGGCTTACATTTTCTTTGCACACTACTAAATTTTACTCCCCTATTTGATATATATAATCTTTCTCTTCACATCTGTTCATTTTCCTTTAAAATGGACAGCATTCTCTCATTCTCCTAATACCTTTTCTCTTGGTTCTCCCTCATGTCTACTTAGGACCTATTCTCTTCTGATATTTGCTAATCTTTAATCTGAAAAATATAAAAAAAATTAACATGTATTTATGATTATTATTAGTGATAAAATATCATTTGAGATATGATCTTTTTTTGCTAAGTTGGTTTGGGTGATCATAATTGCTTGTGAATGTGATAAAGAACAGCAAGGTAGAAGAAGGATAAAAGAAGAATCAAGGAGAAGAATGAGGAGAGGGAAGATTTACAGCATTTACTCTTATTTTTCAATCAATTATAGTCAGGCGTTTCCTGACAGAATAACACTAGTTCTCATGTCGGATTTTAAGATTAAATCCTTAAAAAAGGATATGATATGGTAAGACAATACCCTAATATATTCTACTGGATAATAGCTTAATAAGGTCATAGCTAACAAAAGGTAATGATCGACTACCAAAAGGATAATAACTGTGAGGTTATAGTTCCTATTTTTAAGCCTCTTCCTAAAATCAGTATTCAAAGTAGGATTTACGTCAGAATATGCACAAGCACTTTGTGGTCAATAAGTATGAGGTGGAATAATGAATTGAGTATTCGGTAGTTTGGATCTGATAAGGAATAGTAGATTTCTTACTTTTGGACATTATTTGGTTTATATGAAGTGGGAAAAAATGGGCAAATGAATAAGAAAGCCAATACTTTTTGGATGACAACCATTTCAATCTAAAGAGAAAAAAGACAGATATCCAATTTTACTTGGATCAGTTAGATAGTAATGGCTTTCACATTTCAATAATTGATATTGTTGTTATTGGCGTAATTTCTTTTTCTGAGTAGCAATGTGGATGGGGATATTGTTGTGTTGGAAAGTATATTTTGATGTGATATGAGGAACTACTAATGATTATCATAAATCAGCTTTGTATTCAATGTCATCTTCTATTTCTTAATGTCAGTTCTGTGTCTAAATCAGAGGAGAAATTTGCATGTCTTTCTTTAATTAGTGTATTCACCTATGTTGTGCTGTTACTTTGGGCACTTATTGATGATGTAGTGTGTTGCGTATGTTGTGGTGGAAGGTATCCTCTTTGTGCTCGGTACTGATCTGCAGCCTGTGCATTGCATCATGTATTAGAATATTTTTGTCTAATAATTGACCTGGCAGGTTGAAAATCAGAAATCTGTTCTAAATCTTTGGAAGAAGTCACTGAACCCACTAACATGGGTGGAGATATTGCGTCAAGTTCTGATTGCAGCTGGATTTGGATCGAAAGATGGTATCCTAAGGAAAGAAGGTGTCTACAAGGTATGTAGTATTGTGTGTTGATTGGATCAAAATATTTTCTTTAGTATACTCTTCTCTTTATTCATTGCATTGGAGGAATCTGCTGGAGGCCTGTCTATTATGCATTGTATGGTTTCTTTTCTTTTCTACCTAAGAAAAGTATGAGCTAGCAACAAAAGAAGAAATAGTCTGGACCTTTCGGTCCTCAAGTGACTCCTGGAGCTGAACTGATATATGCATTTCTCTGTCTTCCCAGTGGTGGCTTACATATGCGGTAGGGCAAGGACCACTGTTTTATCCACATTGCTCTTGTTGGCAGATGAGTGAAAGTGACTTCTGTTTTTCTAGATATAACATGGGAAGAAATAGCTGGGATCCATTACGTTTTGTTTGTACATTGCAAGGAGAAGGATAATGGTAATATGACTGGTCTTCAGATGGTTAGGAGTAATCCATGTGATATTTTTATTATTTAATTATGGTGTTACAGAAGTCGCTTCTGCATTCTGCAGGGCAATGTGTGCTATATTTTCCCTTTTGTGATTGACTTTGTGATCTTGAATAATAACAAATGGCCTGTAATGGAATGGTATTTTATATGAAGAAATTGATGTCTCATCATGGATGCCCTAGGGGAAGTTGGTTTTACTCGATGGCATTTTAGAAGAAGAAGAAGATGTTGCTTGGGAATGTTCCGCCAAATAGGGGAAAAAAAGAAGGAAAGAAAGAAAGAAGACAACAAAGTTGAATTTGGGGTTTACTTTATAATTCTTTGTAATTCTCTTTCTAGTCTCAATGTTGTATCACCGATTCTATAGATTGTGGAGGAAGCAGTAGCTTGTTATGGATATATGGCCAAAGAGGAGATGAATTGAATAGGCTTGAGTCAGATCAAAAGACTTGATTTGACAAAAGGGAGTTTTCGGATCATTTCTTGTGATAGAGATGCAGTAGACCAATGCACGTTTTACTGGAAGGAGCAACTGCCCCAGTGGCATTCTTTGGCAGTAGAAGAATGTTTAAGTAGAGGCAAGGATCATGCTGCTATTTTTTCTTTTATAGTATTCCTTGATTGGTAGAAATTGGTTTATAAAGTTTGGCATTTCCTATGATGGTCCATCTGTTGGGTCTTCAAATCTGTTTGACCTGGTTCTGTTGTGAAACCTTGGCAAGCAGGAAGTATTCTGCCCAAATGGGAGATATCTATGGGGGTTTGGGATGAAGCTACTGATATTTGTTTCACGACCCATGATCTTTAATAACCCCTGGTTTCTGTGACCAGAGTTTTTGAGAGAAGCCACGGTTGCTCCTTCTGCAAGTTATTTCCTGCATCCTTGAGTGGAATAGGGTAGTGGATATTGTAGAAGAAGCTCTCTTAATTGTGAAACAGCTAGTGGGCAAAAAGCACCTCATTGTTGGTTCATCAAGTCTTGTATTACTATATTGAAGATTTCTTTTACAGAAATGTATAAATATAAGATGTAAAAGGGAGGAGATTCCCTACTCATCCTTTCCATCATATAACTTTGTAATATATTGTTTTGATATTGAGAAAAACTATATGCACTAGCTGAAAAACCCTCACTATGCCTACAACATTATCCCTGTAATAAGTGTTGGTATGTTTGCAGTTGCACTTTTTCTCCAAACTATTACCGTGACCATCATGAGCTCACAACTCCCGCCATCATGGCTCTAATTACAACATTCTCTTGAAGTCTAAACTTGAGTTTCTTCTGCGAATAGAAAAGTAACATTGCAGTTGTATCTATTTTCAAGTAGCTTCAACCGAGTTATTGTATCTATCACACTTGATGAGGCATAGAAGATAGTTTCTATGGACACCGTGGAAGAGGGGCCAATCTTGGTGGAGGATCATCGAAATCTTGAGCCACGGGACAACAAAAAGTTGTGCCACAAATCTAGCCCAATCAATGTCAATGCAAAACTACTCACAAATGCTTGGGGATGGTTATCGAGGCCTGCCCAAGGTGTGGCGTGTAATCCAAAGGCTGTAGCTGTGCTGGTGCTCACATAGCTAATCAAACCTTTTTGGACGTGTTGAGGTGACTCTTTCTGCCTTAGAAGTTAGCATTGTGACCATTGTTGGCCAACTTGCTCTTGGTTGAGACATTGGTTTGGGAGGCACAAATGGGCATTTGAAACTCTAAAATAGGGCAGATTGCAGCCCCGTTAACAGATCAGCTGAAAAAAGATAGTTTCAGATGGTCCTCGGAGGCACAAATGGCATTTGAAACTCTAAAACAGGCCATGATGTTGGTGCCGGTTTTAGCTCTCCCTGATTTTAGCAAGTCCTTCATCGTGGAGACGGATGCATCCGGGGTTGGGGTGGGGGCTGTTTTGATGCAAGATCACAGGCCCATAGCATTTTACAGTCAAGTCCTGGGGGCAACAGGCTCGACAAAAATCTGTTTATGAAAGGGAGCTAATGGCAATGGTTTTGGCAATTCAGAAATGGAGACACTGCCTACTGGGGCAACGGTTCACTGTAAGAACAGACTAGAAAAGTCTGAAATTTTTACTTGAGTAGCGGGTAATTCCGGAGGAGCAACAGAAATGGGTTACCAAATTATGGAGTTACAACTTTGATGTTGAGTACAAGCTTGGGTGTGAAAATAAGGCAGCTGACGCCCTTTCCCGGCTAACCGGAGGCTCTTATTTACTCACCATGTTGGCTGCGTGGATAAAGGATTGGGCAACCCTTCAACAGGAAGTGGACCAGGATCAGACGCTGGGTCCAATCAAATAGGAACTGTTGTTAACTTCACAGGGTAAGGAAGGGTATCACTTGGTCCAAGGCAACTTGTTTTACAAAGGGCAGTTAGTGTTACCCAAGAATTCCACCCTTATACCACTGTTTTTGCAAGAATTTCATGGTGGTGCGATGGGTGGCCATGCGGGAGTGCTGAAAACTTATAAAAGGTTAGCTCAGGAAGTGTTCTGGCCAAAAATGAGAGAGCAAGTGCAGAAGTTTGTAGCAGAGTGCTTCGTTTGCCAACAAAATAAGTCTGTGAATTTGTCTCCAGCCGGTCTCCTCCAGCCCTTGCCTATTCCGGCTAAAGTCTGGGAGGACATAACGGTGGACTTCATTGAAGCCCTGCCTCGTTCCCATGGGTACGACTGCGTTCTGGTGGTGGTCGATAGACTTACCAATTATAGCCATTTTATTCCCCTAAAACATCCTTTCACTACAAGGGGGGTAGCTGCCATGTTTGTGAAAGAGGTAGTCCGTCTCCATGGTATTCCTCGTTCCATTGTGACTGACCGGGACAAGGTATTCCTTAGTACCTTCTGGAGTGAATTGTTTAAGCTGCAGGGGACTGCTTTGAATTATAGTACTGCCTATCACCCCCAATCGGATGGGCAGTCAGAGGTGGTCAATAGAAGCCTTGAGACTTACTTGCGCTGTTTTATTGGGGACAAACCAAAGTGCTGGGCTAATTGGCTAGCTTGGGTTGAGTACTAGTATAACACTTCATACCACTCTTCCATACATATGACTCCCTTCAATGCATTGTATGGGAGAGACCCACCAACCCTTGTGAAGTATGAATGGGGCACAGCCAATCTCGCAGTTATGGATGAGGAGCTCCAGGCGAGAGATTTAATGCTGGAAGAGCTCAAACAACAGTTGGGACGGACACAACAACGCATGAAAATTTTTGCAGATCAGAAGCGAAGGGAGGTGTTTCTGGACATTGGTGACTGGGTTTATGTCAAGTTACGACCTTACCGTCACAGGTCCTTAGCTAAACGCCTCAATGAGAAGCTATCACCCCGTTATTTCGGACCTTACCAGGTTATGGCTAAGGTAGGGCGGGTGGCATACCGGCTGCAGTTGCTAGCAACTACTCCCATTCATCTAGTGTTTCACATTTCTATGTTGAAGCCTGCTCTTGGGAAAGGTCAGCAGCCTTAGCCATTCCTAGCAGCCCTTACTGAGGAATTAGAATGGCAAGTCACTCCCGAATCAGTTCAGGATTTGAGGTATAATGCCAAGGGGTAGTTAGAAGTACTCATCAGTTGGCAGGGACTTCCAGATTTCGAAGCTTCTTGAGAAGGTTGAGGTCATGAATGCCCAATTTCCTGACTTTCACCTTGAGGACAAGGTGAAACATTTGGGGGGGAGTAATGATAAACCATTGGTTAAGTTTACTTATGCGAGGAGGAGGAAGAGGTTGCGGTAGAGGTGGAGGTGAGCGGGCAGGAGGGGCCAAGGCTGAGACGAATTATGGACCGATTTGTTTCTTTATTCTTTTTCTGTCTTAAATTCAGTTATTCCCTTTTGCTGAGTCATAGAGTCTGTTAGGATTTGCTGACGTCATTTAGAGTTGTTATGGTTTTTCTTTCGGTTAGAGAGTCGGGCATTTATAGGGGTTCAGGAGCTGAGCGCGGGAGGGGGGTGGGAGGAAAAACCAGAGAAAGAAGGGAGGTTCCAAGGTCCTCGAAACCTTGGTTGAGCACTGTAATTCTGCCCTGAGATATAAAAATATTTTTCTCGATTATTCATTATCTTTGCTGTGAAGTGTGTGAATATCACTTGTCGTAACAGAGTCCATGTTGTCATGTCAGGATTTGCAACTTGTGCAACAACAATGGGGGTGGCAAGCTGCGATTGGGGTGAAGTAGGGAACAACAAGGGTTGTGGTGGTTGGGCTTGTCAGTGCAAGCGACTAAGAAGGCTTGCTAATTGCCACTATTGCATTGTCCAATGCTTGCTAATCCTTGTGTGTTGAGTTTCACACTTAGTGCCTGCAAAATCAGCCTTTTCTAATCGACTTAGAAGATAAGCCGAAAGATTCTCTATGGAGGCAGTGAGTCCCTTGAGGGCATTCAAAACTACAACATTAGACTTCTATACCAATACCAATTTGCTAAGGACCTAATTAGAGAATCTATCCACGAGCTGCGGCAATATTTTGCTGGCTGTTCTAATTCTCATTAAATGGTCTTGAACCTTTTGTTTGGCTTAAATCACTTCTACTTGATTCTTCTCTTAAATCCCATAGTTTAGGATTGTTAAATTTGATTAGGGGCAGTGGAAGTGGAGGATTGGACGGTGGCGTTGTGGTATCCTAGCTAGAAAATTGCAAAGGGAGAGGGGGTCGGGTATGCGGGGAGAGAGAGACAAGTGAGAGAAGGTCCCAATTTATCTATTTCTTAGTCTCTTATTTATATTTGACTGCATCATACGGGCTAAGCTCTTATTAAGAAATAGGTAATATTCTTCTAATATCTAAATGGAAATACTCCCGCTAAATATTCTAGTGAGTAATATATTTAGGCTCTGCCCAAATATCTAAAGAAATGACCTCATAAAATAAACACCCAATATTCCCTCTAAATAATTAAACATGTAGGAAAAGAAAAAAATACAAAATGGTATTGGCCTTGAAAGCCCTAATTAGTTGAGCCACATCATGTGTTGATTCCAATATCTTGTATTGTGTGATATAAAGTAGTATGGGGGGTTTGACTAGAGGTTTTTAAATTTTCTAGGAAGGGAGTTTCAAGCTCTTTCTTGTGGATGAAGATGTGTGGGTTTCAAAAGATTAGAGTGATGGGATCATTGTATTTAATATTTACCCGCGTTAGTGGTGGATAATTGCCGACAAACCAAGCCAAGTCAGCTCGGCTCGTTTGTTTAGGAAAACAAATCATATTGGAGCTTCATTTTTAGGCTTATTTATTAAACGAGTTGAGCTTGAGCCAAGGAAGGTTCGACTCGTTTATTCGTGAGTCGGCTCAAATTCGGCTTGAGCTCGGTTCAACTCATTTATAAGCCCGACTCGTTTGTTTATGGGTTGGGCTTATATAGAATTTACTTAATAAACAAGCTAAATAGTTAAATGAGCCTTTAAACAAATCGAATAGTTAAACGAGTTGATTTGGTTTGTTTAACTTTCAGACGAGCTAAATAGTTAAACAAGTCAAGCCATTAATCGAATCAGGATAAACAAAGTGATTTGGTTCGTTATTTTTAAAAAAAAAAAGTTTAACAAGGTGAGCTAGCTCGAGAATATTTCGAGCTGGGCTCGTTTAGAACTCGAGTTGAGCTCGAGTCAGGAGGTATTCGACTCGATTCGGTCCTATATATTACTTTTATGCATTATACTACTCCTTTTGCTTCGCAATGTAAGGCTAGGTTTCTAATTTTGTTTCATACATAAGCTATTTTACAGAAAATATCAATAATTAAATGTTTTATTTTCAATTCTAAACTTATGTTATTCTCTTTCCAATTAAGTGAGCATGGGGTATCAAATTTAATTTGAGGGTCTATTAATAAAATTAGGTAACGTTTTAACTAGAATTTAATGCTTTACATTATGCACGTAAAAACCTTATATGTCTTATATTATGGCATAGGAAGTATCTGATTTTCTGCTTTATGTTTTGCAGGAAGTAAACCCATTGGTCAAGTATGGTCTACGGCCTGGGACATTGAAGGGTGAGCTGTTCAGAATTTTATTAGAGCATGGAAATAAAGGGATGAAAGTCTCTGATCTAGTCACTCGACTACAAGTAAGTTTATATTCAGCTTATTTTGTGAAAGAGGACCATCTTTTTGTGATGGCATAACTTTATTGTGTTTTCTGAATTTGCTCTGTATGATTGTGTACTTACTGAAGATTGTAGGTTTGTATCCTGAAAAGGAGAAAGATGGACTGGAAGGATTGATTTGTTCAACATTATCTAGTGATATTACATTATTTGAAAAAATCTCAAATTCAGCCTTTCGTTTACGTGTAAATTCACTTACAAAAGAAGATGAAGATACTGAATCGGATAGTGAGGACTCCGGAAGTATTGATGACTGCGAGGGTAATCGTGAAGTTGATTCAGAAAATCCCATCTTAAGGAAAAATGATGTGCCAAATCCTGGTATTGAAATTGATGAGAGCCATCCAGGCGAAGCATGGATTCTGGGACTCAAGGAAGGTGAATATTCAGATTTAGGCATTGAAGAGAAACTGAATGTGCTGGATGCCTTGGTTGAACTGCTAAGTGCTTCATCAAGCATTAGAACTGAGGTAAGCTAACAATTAATGTATTGGGCACAATAAGAAAAGACCAAAAGGTTTTGATTTGGTCATCTATTTGTTTATGTTTTTTTTATATTTTATTTTTATGTTTATCTCTGAATCTTAGCATCAAATGGGTGTCATTTAGTAGACAGTGGATCATTTGAACTTTTTCCTTAGCTTTTCATAGCAGTGACCCTTTTCAGTTTTGAAGCTTCTATCGGATAATGTTTTATATATGTATAGTTTTTATTTTATTTTATTTCTGTTTTTATTTTTTAAGTATCCAGCTCAATAAGATTCACTTGCATTTGTAGTTCTCTCAAGATCCACCAACAGCGCTGGCAGAGCATGTTCCCAAACTTTATCAACATGGATCTGGGGCTAAAGTAAAGAGATTATTAGCCAATAAACAAAGACTTTGGTCATCAACTTGCCAGAGTGGACTAATTTATAGCAGCAAACGAGTTCATTCATCATCAGATATTCAAACTATTGATTCTTCTATATTAGGTAGAAAGGAAAATTCTCCTGGGGATGGTTTGCACACCATGCAATCACTATTTCTTGGATCTGACCGCAGGTATAATAAATATTGGCTTTTCTTGGGACCTTGTGATACGACTGATCCTGGGCATAGGCGTGTCTATTTTGAATCATCTGAAGATGGTCACTGGGAAGTTATAGACACTGAAGAGGTAAGTTCATCTGTTTCTCTGTATTTTCTGGTTTTCAATTGAGTCTTTTTACTTTAAGTCACACAAATTAAAGGTTTAGGTAAATGAACCGTAAATGAGTCTGCGAGATCACTATTTGTTTATCATGTCCCTGATTTCCGCTCTGCAATTGTTGCCTTTACAAATAAATTGTCTAACAGTTTGAATATTGACATCAGACATTGAGGGTGAAGTTTGTAAAATCACCCAAAATTATTACTTAACCACCACTTGAGACAGAGTTTCTATTTAATGACCCGCTGTATAATTCCATACCGCTTCACCTTTTAATTTTTGAAAGCATAGGATGGCATGGAGGTGCTATTTTGTGTCACCAAAACATAGACGAAAACTCCAATTTTATTATTGAATGTTTTGGTAAAAAATAAAACAGAACCATTATGATGTTTTGCATGCAATAAAACTGTGGTCAATGGTATTGCTGTATCAAACTGTTGCAGACAATGAATAACACGCTGCAGCATGATTTTTTTCCTTCATAAAATATTATTTTAAGTAAACAATCTAATGCTACCTCCAAGTCAAAATATTGTTTTGGACTTTTGCACACATATTAAGGAAGCATATGTTAGTTTGTTGCAAGCAACAATGAAACCCACTGATCAATAACAATTAATCAATCAAATCTGAGAGAGAAGAAAGGCCAGATGATATATTGATAACAGAGGAAGAAGTTACACCCACGTATTTAAGGTCCTGCTGCCCTGCCCCTGCCTCCTCCACTCAAATCTTTCCTAACTCTTCCTCTCCTTCTCCGGACAACTAATAGAGGTGGGCACGGCTCCCTAGCCTCTGACTCAGCGTAACAACCAAAACAGAAACCCCAACAAAATAACAAACTCAACCTAATCAACAAAAACAGACTCCGACTGGCTCATAGACAAATTAAGAAGAAAAGAAAATAGCTGGCTGGACCAGCTATAACAGCTGGCCCTTCTCATATCTTGCTCCTTCTTATGTAGGTGTATTTGATTAGAGGTCTGTCAGTATATAAATAGTTTAAATGTCTTTTATTAGATATACCTTATTATTTGTATATTTGAAAAAGTGATAGTTGGCTGTTGTGGTCAGCTGATTTATCTTATTTAGTAAGTAAACTTATTAAAAAATGTATAAATTATAAAAAACTACGGTTGAAACGCTGTTTGAGTCCAAAACATTTAACATGTATGGCTAATATAAGAAAAATAGTTCAATTTTTGCATTGAAAATCTAAATTGACACTTATTTTGAATTTTTTTTTTGTTGCTAAAATGTCATTTTTTCTTGAATTGGAGGTAGTATCATAATATTTATGTTATATGAGATTCATTTGATAATTATTGATCATTTATAACCTAATGTCTTCTAAAATACGCCTTTCTCAAAGGAAAATAACACCAGTTCTTTTCTTATGTATGTTTATTACATATGCAATTTGATAATATATCTTGCAATTTTTTGAAGCAAATCAATATATTTTAATGAGCAAATTAATCTAATAATATATACTAGGCAGAAAAATCAGATATAATTTAGGTTGTCATCCGATATACCACTGCTATATAGGCGGTACAGGAGTGAAACAGTTTTTGCATCTTGTATTGCCAATATTGCATATCTGCGGATTTGAAAACTGTCATGTACAGCCGATATATCGGTGTATTGGCTGATATTTGTTTCCATGGTTGTTCATCTTCGTCATTTCCTAGGAATTCAAAGGGTTTGTATGTTCAAGTTGACCAAAGTAGGAATCAATATTTGAATGGTTATTTTGATTTGCCAGAATTTGAACTTTGAAGTTGATATAGGTCGGATGTAGTGGTTTGGGGGATAGAGAGGTCTAGTAGAGAGGGGAGAAACCGATGGGGTGTTGGTGAAAGACTCCGTTAAAAGAAGGGATGAACTGGACAAGTTACCTAATTTTATAACAAAAGTTGTAAAGTGGTGACAAAATTTCCAGTTAGTGGTACACTTTGTTTGAATGGGTCGTTAAGTTGTAATATATTTTTGAACAAGTAGCTTTAAGGACTAATGATAATATAATTTATTTTTTTTAAGTTCTTTGACAAGAATTTTGTTATTGGACATCTCCAATGGTAGAAGAACAAGCAAACAAAAGAGCATGTCCTTATAATTCGAAGTCTAAATGATTCTTTTAATGTTACCAATGTTCTATTGGATTGCAGGTTCTATCTGCTCTGATGGCAGCTTTGGATAAGCGTGGTAGAAGGGAAGCTGAGCTCCTTGCATCATTGGAGAAACGAACGTCCTTTCTTTATGAACAAATGTCCAGCAGTGTGGCAACAGATGCTGCTTGTAGGCAGCCAACACGATCAGATCAATCTGAGCTTGATCTGGTCAACGAAGATGGCTCGTCACCAGTGTTTGGCGTAGACAGCTACTTGCACTTAACTGAGATTCTTCCAAATTCTATGGCATCTGCAGGTGCTATAGTTTTTAATGTTGAACAAAAACAAAGACGGAGCTGCATGCAAGCATTCGATTTGTGGATATGGAACACATTCTACTCTAATCTTTTTGCTGTGAAGCACAAAAAATGTTCTTATTTTGATTCACTGACAAGATGTGAAAGTTGTCATGACCTATACTGGAGGGATGAGAAACACTGTAGATTTTGCCATACGACATTTGAGCTTGATTTTGATCTTGAGGAGAGATATGCTATCCATGTGGCAACCTGTCGAGACATGCAAGATGCTGATATGCAGCCAAAGCATAAATTGGTGCCTTCTCAGTTGCAAGCACTGAAAGCTGCAATCCATGCAACTGAGGTGAGTTTCTGTATCCACATCGACAAGCAATATCTGTGTATGAATGTGTATGGTCAAGTATGGAATATCCTGCTTTCATGGTTGATTCTGAGGGCTTGTCTGGAGTTTAGATTTAAATATTTTTGCATGATGTTTCTCTGAAACATTTAAATCGTGTATCTCTGATAGGAGGACAAATGTGCTTCTCAAACAAACTAGCAAATGTTGTCTCTCAGGCTCAAGTACATGATGCATGGGTGGAGACTGGTGCATGATGTATAAGAGCTTTAGTAGACCTTTCATCTTGCTTAGTTTTGCCTTCTTAGATCTCTTTGTTTTGGAGGTAATTCCAAGAAAATGTTGAAATATCTGGGGATGTTGGAAAAAGTAATACGAAAATTATATTTTTGTATATATGCATGTATTGTCTTTTCTCATTTTAGAAAGTAAAGGGTGTTTATTCCAAAATTAAAATAAAAATTGGGAAAGTTGAGCAAAAAAAAATATGAAAATGGTTGCAATCATCAGTTAGTCAAGTATTATCTTTCTGAAAGATATATTTGCTGCAGCTAGCTATGCCTGATGGTGCCATGATTGGTGCATGGAGTAAATCTGCTCATAAGCTCTGGGCCAAGAGGCTCAGACGAACCTCAAATTTGCATGAACTTGCGCAGGTATTCTATTATAAATTCGTTGTAGTTTATGAACTGTTATTTCTTTCATCCTTTCACCACACTTTTTTTTAAAATTTTTTTATTGCAGTACATTATGGGAAATCATTTATCATGTTGTGTCTTTTTGTTGTTTCATAGGTTCTTACTGATTTTGTTAACGCTATCAATGTGGACTGGTGGTCTCAATGTTATGTTTCTGTGGATTGTGATTCTACCCTTGAAGAGATAGTTGCCTGCTTTACAAATATACCTCGGACATCATCGGCTTTTGCATTTTGGCTTGTAAAATTGGATGCCTTCATTGCTTTTCACTCGAGAGTGGCACAAGAAGCTGGTACAGAGGTATTTTTGTGACCCATGACATTCCTTTCCTGTAATCCCTGCATTTGTTTTTGACAATTAATTAAGTCATTATGGATCCTCACTAGTATCCAGAAATGCATAATCCGACCTGCTGGCCCATGTGCGGCCTGCTTATCGTTCTGTTGTCCCATGCTTGGTTGGCTGGCCAGGCCCACCTGCTGCCCAGTCCTCTGGTTTGTGGCTGGCCTGCTGGCCAATCTGGTCCAATGGCCCAGGTTTGGCCTGATAGCCTGGACATAAGTGGTTTTAATAACTTTCAAAAGAAGTAATATGAAAAGGCATATAGCTCCATTTCAGCAGTCCCTGAATTTAATTGGGGACTTGGCTTCGTAATAGCTAAAATGCGTTTTTAATATCGAAGTGCAAGCGGGCTGGACCGGATTTAGCATTAATGCTTCCCCACTGCACTGCTCCATTTGTAGCTCACTAACTCAGAACATCCTTTCCATGGGCCAGGAATAATGCCCGCGTGGAGAAGCACCATTCAGAGCTTGCGAGTGATAACAAGGATGCTTATTCACCAATTTGGGCTTTTTTGGGACTGTAATTTTGGAAATTCTCAGAAGTTCATTTCGGTTTATTGCCGAATGGGCCTAGAGGTCCTTGGACAGCAGCAGGCCCTTCAGTCTTTTGATAGAGCTCGACGGTGACATCGAAGTGATGCTATCATGTCCAGTTTTAAGGACAGGAGTCGTGGATTCATGTAGACATGTACAGTGTAACTATGTAGCTATCAACAATTTTGACCTCGCCATGGTGATATTGAGATCTCTACAGATATTTGCTTTTGTCGATCATTGATCATAAACCCAGTATTGCTTGTGGAGAACAGTGTTACAACTTTCTCGAATAGCAGGAAAGAAGTATATTTTTTTGTACTTTGTTCTCTAATCTTAATGAAAATCAGGGAATAATTTTATTGTATAAATCTCAGTGTTTCGTAAGGTAGTTGCAAGTTGAGCTCTATAAGAAAACAAATATGTAATTGCTGGTAGCATATATCACGTCACCCCGCTCATCGCTTGATGTTTGCCCGTTATCGGTTTGCGTTGGGGTGGTGTGTCTATAGTCTTAGGTGATGTTGCTGACCTTAAGCAGCTTGATTCTGAAGGTTGTGTGTTACGCTTGGGCTGATTTTTTGTCCATGAAAGATGGTTTTTTGGTGATGAGGTTGTGATGCGGGAAGTGGCGAGAAAAGAAGCAAGCAAAGAAAATCAGCTCTAACTTTCTTTAACCATTCTGTTATTTCCGTAAGAATTGTCGATCGGTGGTTTAGTTGTTAAGAGGCTGTTAGCAATGTTTGACGAGTATATATATATACTCGGTGTAAAGAACACAGGAAGACAAGAAATAAATCAATATCACCTTCTTCACTCAGTCTCTGTTTCTCTATTACAATAGACGTTCAAAAGCTTTTCTGCATATAAGATTTTCCACTGTTACATTCGTTTGATTCTCGGTGAATAATTATCCTGAATTGATACTACTAGCAGATTACGGCATCACTGGTATTAAAGCTTCATTCAATCCCTGAGGTTTAAAATGGTTGAAGACACTCGATCACAAACATCTATTAAGGGTCTTGAAGAAAAGGTTAACCAGCAAATGTCTGCCATGGATCTCAAACTAAAGTTGTTAACACAGTGAAACAACTACTTGTTGATTCCTTGGGGAAAACCGATCAAATAGGTGCTCCAGTGGATGATTCCGGTCATCAAATGAGTGGCTTTACACTGGATGATCAACCCCAAGCACAAGTGGCTTTAATAGCTGGAAACATAGGTAATTTCCAATACAATTGTGCAACTTGTTTTTCTAAGATTGATCTTCCTAAATTCCTGAGTGACAGTCAAATAATGGGTGTATAAATGTGAGTAGGTTGTCCCCCCTCCGTCAAATGGATAATACACCTAAGAGTGTGAAAGTGAATTTGGCCGTGATTCATTTGGAAGGTAAAGCTTTGCATTGACATCATGCCTTTATGAAATCTCAATTAGTAGCAACATTACCTAGCTGGAGGGAATATGTGCGCCTAATCTATGATAGATTTGGGGATCTATATGATGATTTAATGGCAAAATTGAAAGAGTTACACTAGACAAGGTCGGTAGGGGCTTATCATGACATGTTTGATACTATTATGACTCGGGTTAACTTATCCGAGGACTATTTGGTGAGTTATTTCATTACAGGGCTGCGGTTTGAGATTTAAATGCATATAAGGATGTTTAAGTCCAAGAGTGCAAGGCAAGCTTACACCCTAGCTAAATTATGTGAAACAGCCCATCCCAGTAAGTCATCTTACTCCACTAGAAATATAAATCCTAAAAATACGCAATCCACTCACAAAATAGAACAAAGAACCTTTTCCCAGCCTACTGCAAATCCACCCTTGCTACCAAAACCAACTACACAAACTATCACCAACATACCCACTTCAAATACTAGAGCCTTGATAGTTGCAAAAATGAATGAAAGGAGATCTAAAGGCTTATGCTATTTTTGTGATGAACCATTTACACCTAGACATCACCTCAAGCACAAGAAAACACAACTTTATTTCATAAAAGTCAAAGAAGGGAATATGAATGAAGGTGAATTTCAAGAAGAGAAAAATAGTGACCTGTTAGCACCAAACAATGAATTTTCTCAAATATTTGTTAATACTTAATAAGACATTGTAGGATTTCAAACAATGAGGGTGACAAGATATTATAATAGGAGGCCATTGCACGTTATCATTGATAGTGGAAGTACCCACAATTTCCTTGATGCTAGGATGGTCGCCAAATTGGGATGTAGATTAGAACCAATTGAATTGATGTTGTTAGCATGGTAGATGGTAGCAAGCTCAAGGTAACAACACAAGTGAAGCAATTTCCATGGAAACTCCAAAGCTCTACATTCCACATTGATATGATGATCTTACCATTCGAAAGTTGTGACATGGTGTTAGGTATCTAGTGGGTCATCACATCGGGACCTATAGTCTGGGATTTCCATAGCCTTACTATGGATTTTGTATTCCACAATAAACGACATGTCCTTTGAGGATCCATCACCAAACTCTTTAAGTTGCAATAAGCTACTAAGGCTTTTAACTAAGAAGCACAACTATGAATGATGCATGTGTATGCCCCAATTGCAAAAGGTCGAATAGTAATGCTACATTCACTAACTACAGACGCCGAAGCAGACATATCCACTGTGATTCCTCCCTTGGAACACTTGCTCAAACAATTTGAGGGTTTATTTGACGAACCCAAAGATCTACCACCCAAAAGAGAAGGGTTCAATCATTAGATTCATTTGCTGGAAGGAAGCAACCTTGTGAACAAGAGACCTTACATATATGCCATACATCAAAAGGATGTAATTGACTCTATAATTAATGATATGCTGGAGCAAGGAATAATTCAATACAACACTAGCCCATATGCCTCACCAGTTGCCCTAGTAAGGAAGAAAGATGGAACATGGAGCTTATGTATTGATTACAAAAACCTCAATAAACAAATAGTTAAGGATAGATTCCCTATTCCCTTGGTAGAATATTTGATGGATGAGTTAGGGAGTTCAAGTATATATTCTAAAATAGATCTTCGTGCGGGTTGCCATAAAGTAATAATACATCCATATGACATTTTTAAAACTACCTTCAAGATTCACAATGACCACTATGAATACTTAGCTATGTTGTTTGGCTTACCAAATTCATCTTCCACCTTCTAACATCTTATGAAATCAGTTTTCAAACCTTTCTTATGAAGGTTTGTGTTGGTAATTTTTTTTATGACATTCTGGTATATAGCCCCAAATTGGAAATGCATATGCAACACCTTCATTCGGTATTTATGACAATGTAACAACACCAACTCAAAGCCAAAAGAAGTAAATGTTTCTTTGTTGTACCTAAGGTGGATTACTTAGGGTATTCAGATTGACCATACTAAAGTTTCAACTGTAACTCAGTGGCCAATACCCTAACATCCTAAGCAACTAAAAGGGATTTTGGGCCTCATAGGATATTCTAGAAGATTTGTAAAGGGGTATGGTCAAATTGCTAAACTACTTATAATGCTACTAAAGAAATATAATTTCCACTGGAATGAGCAAGCCATCAATGCTTTCTAGGAATTCCAGCATGCCTTGGTTAATGCTCGAGTACTGGCTCTCACAAACTCTGTTTTCACATTCATAGTGGAGATGGATGCTTCTTTTTATGGTATGGGAGCTATCCTAATGGAAGAGACACATCCATTAGCATTAGGTCCTAAACATCACCTACTTTCAGTTTATGAAAAATAACTTCTAGTTGTTATCTTTGTAGCGCAAAAATAGAGGCACTACCTCTTAAGCAGGCATTTCATCATTAAAATAGATCAGAGAAGCCTCAAATATTTACCAGAGCAACAAATTGCTACCTCATTTCAACAAGCTAGGTTAGATAAAATTATGGAGTTCGATTATAAAATCCAATATAAACAAGGAGTGGATAATGCTGTAGCTTATGGCCTATCGAGAGTACAGGGTGCTGAGGTCCTATTAAATACCCTCTAAATCATTCAGACCAATATTGTAATACCCTGAAATTTTATGTAACCTTAATTTCAAGTAATTAATATCGTAATCCAATTCTAACATCGAAAAAATTTATCCTTTCAATTTTACCCTAACTCTCTAGTCTTAAACCATAGTTTAATTATTTTAAATTATAACCTTGATCCGTAATCCGAAATAAATTTCTAAAATTTATCTCGGATTATTTTGTCTTTTTCCGTTCTATTAAACCCATCTTTGTCTGATTTATTTCCTTTTCGGAATAATTATTTAATATATCATAATACCTTAACCTACATTATTTTAATCTAAACCCATATTTCCTTTTCCTTTTCTTTTTCTTTTTTTATTTCCTCTTCTTCCTTTCTCTTATCCTTGCATGCACGTTTTTTTTTCTTAGATACTTACGTGCACGCCTTATTTTTTTTCCACCGCTATCCGTATCCATTAGTCCTGGTGCTGGTTTTTTTTTTCTATCTTTTTCTTTTCCTCTTTCCCTCACCCGGTTACACTCTCCCTTGCTTGTATTTTTTTTTCTTCTCTCTTTCCCGTAGCAATAAATGCCCCTGCCATTTACCTTCCCTTTGTTTTTTTTTGCGCACTCTTCCCTGCCAGTTCCAACCTTCGCAGCTGACAACCGCACTGCCACCATCGCGACCTCCGCCCGCTGCTACCATCGCCAACCGTAGCCCTCCCCTACACCACCTGTCCCTGCAGTCTTCTCCTCCCTGAACCCCTTTCCTTCCTTCCTCCTCCTTCCCTGCCTCTGTTTTCTGTAGCTTCGACCCCCAGCCCCAAGCCAACCAACCTGCGTTGCTGCCCCTCCACCACTCCACCGCTGCAACCCTCCACCTTCTCCCTCCTTTTTCCTTGTCTTTCTTGGCTTCGTTTGGTTCGATAGCTTCCACCGCAGACTCCAACACCCCAGCTCCTCCACCTTTCCCCCTGCGTTGCTGCCCTATTCCACCGTAGCCCATGCACCAGCCCTGCGCCTCGCCCTAACCAGCCAGCAGCTCCCTAGCCCAGTAATGTCTTCCTTTTCTCCACCGTCGCCCAGCCTTCCTCGCAGCACCAGCACCTTTGACCACCCCTCTCTACAGTTCCCAGCCAGTTCTCCTCTCCTGTCGTGGGCTCAATCCTCACGCTGCATGCACGCAGCGTGAGAGGGTGTGAGTGTGTGTTTTAAGTCGTAACTTGTAAGTGTCGTATAATGCCCGCATATATATATATATATAAGGCTGTTTTGGTAAATTTAAAAATAATTATATTATCATTATTATTATTATTATTATTGTTACTACTACTACTACTATTATGTTACTTATCAAATATTAAGTCGGTAATTATAGTTTTGCTAATTTTTCTTAGGTGAATTACCAGGGGTATCGGAAGAGCCGGAATAGGCTAAGCGTGCTTAGAGATCAGAGTCTTTTCTGTAAGGATACTAGTCGATGTTTAGGGACTTATGTTAAATTTTTGAATGGCTATGAGTATTATCATGTTATCATTATTATATTTTTAAATGCATACTGTTAACGATCTGTTATGATAATTTTGGATTATATGCTAGAAAAAGTTATGAACCATAAAAGCAGTGCCGATATTATATTTTTACACTATACCGAAATTTTTGTGGGAGAGTATAATGTGTGGAAGAATAATATGGACCTAATAAGCATGACAAGTGGGAAATAACGATACAGAAAATATAAGCTTTTTGTAAAATAAGGGCTATCGGCTATCCTTAGGGGTATTTTGGTCAATATGGGTTAATATGGAAATTTTGGTATTTTAAATGTGTTAGAAGGATTATAGTATGCTAATAAATATCATGTGAAGTGTTTGGGCATGATTGTGAATATCATAAGTTCTTCCGATGGGATAATAGTCTAATTTGGGAATTAGTAGCCTTAAAGCGATAATATCATTATCACATGTGTAAAACATTATAGTTAGGATATGAATTTTGGATATGTTGCTAATATTGGTATTTTAGGGTTGTATATTAAATTTGGTAATTATATGAGCCTTCTGGGAAAAGTTATAACTGACATGTGAAGTCAGGGTTTTGGGAACCTTATAAATAGTAACTTTTGATATCAGGCTATTATTGCATGAGCGAGATGTGGGATTTAGACTTTGGGTTTCGGATATATTAATAGCAATATTATTTAAGGAGGATATACTAAATATGGTAGGTAAATGATTTAATATAGGACGAGTTACGCCTAAAATGTGAACTTAGGATTTCTAAGGGTAAATAAGCTTGTAGTCTGTGAGGAAAGGCATTGTTATCTATATTTTAATGTCTTGCTTACCTTAAGGATGTGTTGTACTCATGAAAAAATCATGAATAATATACTAATCATTTAAAGTGAAAGATCACGTGAGTTGGACCGAGGTGTTTATGGGTCCATTCCACCGAACGATAATAGTGGCTCAGGAGCGTTTTGCCCTGAGAGGTGTTGGATCCATCCACAAGACAATAATAGTGACTCAGGTGTCTTGTCCTTGAGAGGTGCTTCAGTCCGTTCCACCAGATTAAGAATAGCGGGACCCTATACTCAATGTGAATAAGATTATGATATGAGATAGGTAATGAATAAGATACTAATAATTTAAAGTGGAAGATTACGTGAGTTAGGACCAGGTGTAGGGTCCGTTCCACCGGACGATAATAGTGGCTCAGGTGTGTTTTCCCTGATAGGTGATTCAAACCATTCCACTGGTTAAGAATAGTGGCTCAAGAGTGTTTTGCCTTGAGAGGCGTAGGATCCGTTCCACCAGACGATAATAGTGGCTCGGGTGTGTTGTCCCTGAGAGGTGCTTCAGACTGTTCCACCGGTTTAAGAATAGTGGGGTCCCTGAACTCAACGTAAATAAAAGATTGGATCATATTATTTTCTCGTAATACGAATCCAGACTAATAATAGCTTTGTATTAAATCTTGCACCTCGCATATATACTACTTTCTACTGTGAATGCATGTAGTTATGTGTTCCCTATTTTGACTGTTTTGTTACCTTACTCAGTACGTAGCGTACTGATTATCCTTTTTATGGGTACTACTCATTCCCATGAGCAGAAGACCCTGATGGTTTTGTGCAGGTCTTTAAGGACCCAATTGATGATTTCGTTGCCTTTGATACATTGTATGGGGAAGAGTGACCTCTATCTATACTAGGTGTTGGGCGAAGAGTCGTGTTATTTGGATGTTATTTTACCCGGATACCCTTTTTGGACTCTTCGGTCCATGGTATCTCTTTTGTTTGTATTTTTGGATATTGTAATCAGAGGTAACCTCCAAACTCTTATTTACATTATAAAGTTTCTCTTATTTCTACTTACCTTATTTTACTCATAACGGTTAACCTTGTGATTGATGCGATGATGGTATAGTAAGCCAGAATTACATCAATTACGACGGTAACACCCGGTATTTTGGTTTTAAACTTCCGCTAAAAAATAAAATTTTTCGGTAGTAAATTTTGGGATGTTACAGTTATACTCCAATAGTTACAAAAAAGTTGGCAAAGTGACGCGAACATTGCAAGGATTATTATTGAATTAAAAGAAGACTCAAGTTCCCATATCCAATATACATAGGGACAAGGTATATCTTCAAAGACATCATAAGCTGGTGGTAGGCAATAACATGACACTTAGGAGAACCATACTAGAGTGGATGCATAATTCACCTATGGGGGCCCACTCAGGAAGGGACGTGTAACACCCCTAAATTTACTATTAAAAATTTTCATTTTAAGCGGAAGCGTATAATCATAAATTTGAGTGTTACCACCATCCTTACGTCAATCACAAGACAAAATGATTAGAAAATTTTAAAACATGATTAGAAAGAGATGAGACAACTTTTATACATCAAATGAGTGTTTGGAGATTAACTTCGATTACAATATCAAAATATAACCAAAAAGGGATCTCATGGAACAAAGAGTCCAAAAAGGTATCTGTGTAAAACTATCAACCAGATAACATGACTCTACGTCTAACCTTGATATGAATGAATCACTCCTGTACATATATCGCATTAAAAGCTACGAAATCATCAATCTGGTCCTCATCGACCTACACATAAGGATTTGGGCCATTTACTCATTGGATTGAGCAGCACCCATAAAACGGATGATCAGTATATAATACAAGAATTCTCATAAGCAAATCATATATACATAAATAGAAGAAAGCCAGATAAATATTGATTCTAGGTCTTTTATTAGATATACCATATTTCAAATCTTATATTTATGTTGAGTTCAGCGACCCCACTATTCTTAAACCAGTGGAACGGTCTGAAACACCTCTCGGAGACAAGACACCTGATCCAATATTATTATCCGGTAGAATGGAGCCAACACCTCTCAGAGTAAAAATACTCCTGAGCCACTATTTATTAAACTAGTGGAACGGTCTGAAGCACCTCTTGGGGACAAAACACCCGAGCCACTATTATTATCCAGTGGAACAGACTAAACACCTCGATCCTAACTCATGTAGTCTTTCACTTTAAATGATTAGTATATTTCTATTTATATTTTAACTCTTAATTGTATTTTCGTTCACATTGAGCATGGGGCCCACTATTCTTAATTAGGTGGAATGGACTAGAACACCTCTCGGGGACAACACACTCGAGCCACTATTATTATCCAGTGAAACGGAGCCATATAAACACCTTAGCCCAACCCAAGTGATCTTTCACTATACATGATTAATATTTTATTCAGTGTTGATTGTATATTATCATGCCAAACTCAAGATATACGATTGAACACATAAGTACGACCACGTAATTATCCTCAAAAGACCATAATACCCTCAGGGTAATCAAGACAATCATATTCTCTCAAATCTTTATAAAACCCAAAGCATATACATTTCCACTTATTATCTAAAGTACAAATCCTTAGTTTTCCATAGATATTTTGCAACTAATATTATACCCAAACATGTACTTACATAATTTCATTACTCCCAAGAACATCGTCTCATAGCATTTCCATAATTAAATTATTTAATATAACATATTCAACACAAAAGTATAATTAACAATATGAAGAAAATACATGGAGCACATAAAACCCTAGCTATAACATGTATCCTTACCGACAAGGACGCCAGGCTCTATGCACGTAAATCCTATACCTCCTTCAAGATCACCGGAAAAATTACCTATGAAACAAGATAAAATATGATTAGGATCAGGGGTTAAAAAATAAAAGGAAGATTATGGTAAATAAGGGTAAAAATGGAATCTACCAAAGTCGAATGGAATTTGAATTGTATGGAAGTGTAGAAATATGTGGTGGAGCTATGATTAAATTTTGGTGGTGTTTGGAGAAGATTTAGGGTGAAAATAAGGTTGCACGGACAAGAAAGAAGTCGCACTGGCAGGTAGTGCAGAAGTTGCACGGCCGTGCAGAATCAAAGCACAACATGTCGAGAGAAAATAAAACGCATGGCCAGGCGGTGCAGAAGTTGCATGACTGTGTAGAATCAAGCCAAGAGTAAAAAAAATTTGCACGGTCAGACGGTGCAAGGGTTGCACGGCTGTGAAGCAAGGTATTTGAGTGTTTGCAAGGTCGTGAAGCAGGCCGTGCATAGGTAGTGCACTCTAAAATGATCGAGGGGAAAGAGAAGGAAAAAGAGGTGGCGGTTGGCCGCGATGGCCGGCGACGATGAGGAAGAAGGTTAGGGCGACCTTGGTGGTTGGTCCATCGGCCAAAGGGCAGCTAATGGTGTCTTGGGTGTTGCTCGGAGGTGGATAGGGTGTTGTGGTGCTAAAAATAGGGATGATGGAGGAAGAAGAAGGAGAAAGGAGAAGGAAGAAGAGGGGAAGGTCAGGGGAATTGATGGATGATGATAAAATGGAGGGTTAGACTGGTATTTATACTAGTAGGTGGTGTGCTAAGGATGAGGAAAGTGTAGGGGTGACGATGGTGGTGGTGATGAATTTATGTTGGGAGAAGAAGAAGAAAGAAAAAACAGGGGGAGATGGTGATGGCTGGGATTGATGGGAATCAGGCAGAGGCATGAGGGGGTGATGATGGAGGAGGAAACGTAAAAGGGAGGAGAAGGTAGGGAGAAGAAGAAAGAAGAATGAAGAAGAAGAGTGGCAGGGACGCAGGGTTGTGAAACACAGCAGCAGCAGGGAGAGAAGGAAGAAAAAGAAGGAGGAGGAGGAGGAGGAGGAGGGGGATGGCAGGTGATGGTGATGGGCATGTGGGAGGCAAGAGGATGGTTGCATGTGTGGGAGAAGCAGAGCTTTTCATGCCAATTTTTTTCCGGCATAGAGAAGAAGAGAAAAGAAAAGAAAAGAAAAAGGAAGAGAAGAGAATAAAGGAAGAAAAGACAAAGAGAAAGAAAAGGAAAAATAGGGAAGGTTAAGGAATTAAGATTATATTAGGAATATTGGGATTAGCTAAATATTTTAGATTAGAGAAATTTTTAGCAGTTTCGGTTTAACCAAAACAAGGTTTCAGTTTTTGGTTAAAGTTTCGAGATAAAAAAATTTGGTTAAAGCTAACAATAAGGTTTATTGAGATTAGAGTCAAATTAGGGCTAATGATACAAAATTAGGTTAAGAAAATTTTCTGGGTATTACATTACTACCCCCTTAAAAGAGACTTCGTCCCCGAAGTCAACAAGTTAAGGTTAGGGAAGAAGAGGAAAAAGGATGCAAGGAAAGCGATATCGGTGGTCAATTTCTAAGAGTCGAAACTATACTACCGGGTACTACCCCCTTAAAAGATAAGGGAATCTGAAGCCTAACACACCTTAACTAAAAAGATCGGGATGCAATTCGCACATATCCTTCTCGATTTTATAGGTCGCTTCTTCTGCCCCATGGCGGTTCTAAAGAATCTTTACGAGCTGTACTGAGTACGAGTCTATCGAATCTTGGTATCGAGAATCCTCAAAGGCCTCTCCTCGTAGGACAATGAATCATCGAGCTCAATCTCATCTGGTCTGATCACGTGCGATGGATCGACGACGTACTTCCTTAACTAAGAAATGTGGAAGACGTTATAAATTTGAGCTAACTCTAGTGGAAGTGCTAGGCGGTATGCAACCTCGCCAACCCTATCAAGAATCTCACAAGGACCAATGTATCTCGAGCTTAGCTTACCCTTCCGACCAAATCTCTAAACCCCCTTGGTAGGTGAAACCCTCAACAAAACTTTATCCCCTAGTTCAAATCCATCACTGCTACGTCTCTGATCTACATAGCTCTTCTGGCGACTTTGAGTTGCCCTTATTCTGTCCTGAATCAATCAAACCTGCTGAGTTATTTCCTCAATCATCTCTAGTCCCAGTACCACCATCTCACTGATGTCACTCCAACATAAAGGTGTCCGGAACTTACGTCCATACAATGCCTTAAACGGTGCCATCCCGATACTAGCATGATAACTATTATTGTATGAGAACTCAACCAAGTGTAGACGATCTTCCTAAATTCCTTGAAAATCTAAAACACAAGCCCATAGCATATCCTCTAGAGTCTGAATCGTCCTCTCAGTATGTCCGTCTGTAGCTGGATGGAAGGCGGTACTCATCCTCAATCTCGTGCCCATAGCCTCCTGCAATTTTCCCCGGAAGTGCGAAAGAAATCTCAAATCCTAATTAAAGACTATGTCGGTAGGTTTACCATGCCTACTCACCACAAACCTCATATACGCATCGGCCAGCTGGTCCATACTCTAAGCTTCATTGGCACAAATATTGCTAATTTTTTCAATCTGTCAACGATGACCCCAAATCATGTCACACTTGCTGCGAGTCCTCGGTAGTCCGCTCAAAAAATCCATTGAGATGGAATCCCATTTCCACCCTAGAACATCTAAAGGTTGAACTAACCCTGCAGGTCTCTGGTGCTCTATCTTTACCTTCTGACATGTCAAACATCTTGACACAAACTCCTCTACTTCTCGCTTCCTGTGAGGCTACCAGTAGATCCTCTTAAGGTATTTATACAACTTATCCCCTCCTGGATGGATAGAATATGGAGTATAGTAACCTTCCTCTAAAATCTGGTGCTTTAGATCAGCATAACTCTAAGGTACACACCAACGACCTCGATGGCGGATGCTACCATCTTCTTGAATATGAAAACCATCTGCCCAATCATCCTGAATCTTTTGCTGAATCCTCTCAAGCTTAACATCCCTAGGCTGTTCCACTTGGATCTCATAAAAAATCATCGACATGATCATCAATGCACTCATCTGAACCTTTAGGTCACCATGCCATATCTTTTCTATTCTCATCTCTCCAAGCTTCTCCAGCAACCGACTAGTAATCACAATAGAACCTAAAGAGTGCGACATCTTCCTACTCAAGGCATTTGCAACGATATTGGGTTTACCCTCGTGGTAGGTCAAATCGATATCATAGTCCTTCACTAACTCCTCCCTCCCTTAGATTCATAAGAAATGGGTAATTGCAAATATATTTTACCATGTAAGTGAAAAAATCACCATAGATGTGTAAAAAAAAAAGGGTAAAAATATTGAAAAAGGAAGAGTCTCTTTAACCCTTTTAGAAGGTAGGAAAAACGCATGCTAATGAGCTTATCTATTTTTTTTCTCTTACAGTTAATCATAAAATCATCTTCTTATTAGGACGAAAAGAAATTTTCTTGATTTCCTTCGCCTTCTATCGATTCATATGACAAAATTTTGATAATATCAATATCTGTGGAAGTGAGAGGAATTGTCATCAAACTGGGAAACAACATCTCTATCAAAAGAAAAAATGTGTTATGTATATATGGATTTCCGAAGATTTTTAGGTGGCTGATGGGGTCATGCGCACCTCATTTATAATATGTACCACATGCGATTCCAAATGTTAGGTCATCATCATTGGTAGTGAACTATATTTGATGTAAGGAAGGAAAACACTTCATTTTGTGTCAATTTCAAGATATAAATGGCATGAATTTTTCTAGATAAACAGAACTATTCTTCTTATATGGGATTTCTTAGTTTGAAGAATCAAAAATCTGAAAATTAATAAAAAAGACGACCTATGATGGCAAATATTTAAAGGCTTTTCTTTATATGTACCTGATATGAAGGCAATGTAGCAAGATTCGCCACCTTCGTATATGGGATGTCCAAAAATGTCGATACTTATTTATGAATCATTACTATTATTTACCACTGTTTTTGTTTGTCAAATTTACAAAAGAAGCATGTTCAATATCGTCGTTGTATGTCGTAATAGGGTGGAATAATGTTGGTATGCTCATAGCTTTGTTTTTAGCATAATTTATAGGCTCACCTGGATTCAAACCCGAAATCTTAGAATAGTGTACTCACCAAGGCTTGTAATATGAATCCTTGAGCTAACTCAACGGGGTTAATGCTCACAATTTTTCGTTTGCCTCTAAATTAGATGGGCCCAAATTTTATACATACCATCTAGAATAGGATCAACCTATTGTTGTGGGATTCCCGATAATATGGGTGATGATTTGATATAACCTAGCTATCATTTGGGTAACTAAATACATAATCTAAACTTAATATGAAATAATAATATATGAGGTTTAGCATGGTATAAGTTTAATTGACACATATTATGTGCATATAAATGTATTTGAAATAATAATAATGTTTGATAATTTACAAGCCTGAAATATAATAAATTAATGCATAATAATAATTTTAGACACATTGTATTTTATTAATTATTATATGCATTTTTAAAGTTTGATAAATATTATTTTACTATTTTACCATTATTTCCAAAAACTATTAAATCTAAAATCATAAATCAACAATATTATTTATAATTATTGATTAATAATTATTATTAACAAATTATTTCAATAATAATATCAAAATATTATTATGAATAATATAGCATTATATAATTATTAATGATTATACATAATAATAATATTAAAATATCTATATGGATTTTCAAGTCATAATGAAGCTAAAAAAGGCGGTGAGTTGATGGCTTATAATTGTTGTTGCATGGCTTGCATGACTCCATATAATCTAGCTCATATTTTAGTCCAAGTAGGGATAATTTTTTATTATCCTAACTTAGAAAAAATTATGAATAGGTTATTGTCATCATATGATGGGGATGCTCCTACATCATTTTTCCCTTCTTGAGAAGGACCTCCCTTATCTTCATAAGGTTCATCGTGTAAGTAAAGACTCCCACGTTAAATGTGGTTGATATGTCCCTAGTTTTGGTGGAAGCTCTAGTCCATATGAATTGTTTCCAACTTGCTCAAATACTTTTAACGATCCATCACTTTGTGGCATTAGTTTTTTCTTCCTCCTAGAAGGGAATCTCTCATTTCTAAGGTGAAGTCAAACTAGATCTCCTGGCTCGAATGTTTGCTCTTTTTGATGCTTGTTGGCTTTCTTTTTATTCATCTCATTAACCTTCTCAATTCTGGACCTCACTTGATCATATAATTTATTGAATTCGTTAGCCCTGTTGGTTGCTTCAAAACTTACTTATACTTCAATGGGGAGAGGAATAAGATCAACGGGGGTGGTGAGATGTACTCCATACACCACTTCAAAAGGGGAACAACCGGTGTCATAATTGGGGGTCCGGTTGTAGGAAAACTCTACGTGACTAAGTTTGATGTCTCAATCCCTCAAGGAGTTGCGAACCAAAATCCTCAAAAGCATATTAATGGTACGGTTATTGACTTCTATTAGACAATCTGTTTGGGGGGTGATAGGCGGTGCTAAAAAGAAGTTTAATACTGAACAACCTCCACAATGTCTTCTAGAAATAGCTAAGAAACATGTATCCCAATCAGAGACAATTGATTTAGGAATACCATGTAACCTAATTATCTCCTTGAAGTATAGATTCACTATGTAAGACGCATCATCCGTCTTGTGACAAAGGATAAAATGTGTCATCTTGGAAAATCAATCTACCACCACCATAATGACATTATTTTGCCTTTGTGTCTTAGGCAATGCCACTATGAAGTCCATACTCGCATGATTCCAAGGATGATATGGGACATGTAAAGGATTATAGAGTCCTTGGTGGAAGTGACTCTTGGACTTTTGACAAGTAGAGCACCTTGCCACAATTGATTGTACATCCCTTACACCATTATAGGCCAATAAAAATGTTACTATAGTACATCACAACTCTTGTTAATTCCAAAATGTTCAGCTACTCCTCCATGCACCTCTCATATTAGTAATTCTCTTATAGAACTCTTGGGAATGCACAACTTGTTACCCTTGAAAAGGAAGCCATCTTGAATTAGGTAGGGACTTTGAACGTTGCCTTGATCTTTAAAGTAGATTGAAAATTCTTCATCTTCCTTGTAGAGATCCTTTAAGCACCCAAATCCTAGGACTCTTGGTTCAATTAATGGAAACATACAATATCTCCTAAAGAGGATATTTGCTACAACATTAGTTTTACCACTCTTATGCTTTGAAACAAATGAGAAGCATTGTAAAAACTCTATCTACCTAATATGACTAGAGTTGAGCTTATGTTGCCCATTTATTTATTTTAGGGACTCATAATCAGTATGCAATATAAATTGTGATGGTCTAAGGTATTGAGACCAATGATCTAAAACCCTAATGATAGTATCAAATTCCTTATCATAGGCGTTGTAATTAGATCTTAAGCCATTGAGTTTTTCACTAAAGAAGGCTATTGTCTTTCCTTCTTGTAGTAGAACCACTCCAATGCCTATTCCACTTGCATCACACTTGATTTCTAGAACTTTATCAAAATTAGGTAATCATAGTACTGGGGATTCACTCAACTTACTCTTGATGACTTCAAAGGCTTTTTGTGCTTGTTTGGTCCATTTGAATTCACCCTTTTTGAGACACTCTGTGATAGGTGCTAGAAGTGTACTAAATCCTTGGATGAACCGCCTATAGAAAGAGGGAAGTCCATAAAAGGATCTAACATTATGTAGGTGTAGGCCACGTTTTTATTTCCTCAACCTTTGACTTATCAATGGAAATACCACCTTTAGATAAAACAAATCCTAGAAAGGTGACTTTTGGCACAAATAAGTCACACTTTTCTAGTTTACTGTACAACTTGTTTCTCCTAAGATCTAAAAATACAAGCTTTAAGTGCCTTACATGATCAACACTACTAGAGGATAATACAAGAATGTCATCAAAGTACACAAATATAAATTTAGAAATGATTAAAATGATTACACAAGAATGTCATCAAAATACGAGAAATTACACAAGAAGTTAGGCAAGAGTAGAAAAGGATTAAAATGATTATCATTGGCAAAATGTAATCACGTGTGTCAAGGCTTGGTTTGGTCAAAGGAGTTTTGCACCGGCACTCCCATGGTTATTGTTGCTACCTCAATGTAAATCGTATTGTTAGTTAGAAAACACCAAATTTCTATATGCAAAAACATTTGGTATTCAACAATACGCAAAACATTTGGTCTTCAACTATCTAATTTATCTTTTTAGTTTAATTCAGTGCCGTGAGCAGTGGTAGGAGTGTGCGATGCTTACTGTGAACAACACTAGGATTGTGCATTGCTTATTGTGAAGAGAGTCAAAACCATGTGCTACTCACCATTAGCAACGGCAAGATTATATGCTTCTCATATAAAACTACGTCACAATCATGCATTGCTCATGAGAAGTGATGCGAGAGCATCTAGCCTTTCATGCAAAAATTATTTCTTAGATGTTTTACTCAATCCGAAAGTTCTTGAAAGTGTTCCATATGATTTAAGCACTTTCTTGAATTAACAATGGAGAATGGAGATTAGGTGGGTTTCTTACACTTTTGAGAAGCCACTCTCGCTAACACTTGGATGATGTATCAAGGTGCTTATGTGGAAGATGTAAAGATCCCAAGTTAGCATTTTTTAAGTTCCAATGAAGGTTAAACAACCTAGGTGTTCATTTGAGGTGGTAGTCAGTTGATTGGGAGTTGTTTTGTATTTTATGTCTATTATTGCATGAACCTAATTGTACCAACACTAATAAGATGAATTACGTGTATTAACCAGACTAAATGAAGGTCTTCAGTTAGTTAATGGCATGTGACACATTGTTACATGGTTGTTAGTTCATTAGCATATTTTTTTCTCATAGGCTAATCGAGACCTACAAATTTAACAAATTTTGTGAGACTTGGCTTGAGTTTCTAAGAAAGTTTGTTAAGTTTTTTTCCCCTATATATATATATATATATATATGGGTTGAATTCTCCATGTGATATACATATTGTATTGAGTTGAGAAATCAAATAAAATTCATTCTTTGTGAATACATGAATTCACTTCTTTGTGAGGTTGAGCTTGTTCCTTTAAAGATATACGTGGTGTTCTTCTTTAAAGTTTCCTATTAGAGTCTAATTTTTATTTTCTTCATTAGGAATCCCATCTAAGGACATCTTTGCAACTCCTTAGAATGTTAGTTTCAAGGTGTACTTTATGTTTCCCTCATCCATATCTATTTCCTATTTATTTTGAGTTATTTAGATTCATTCTTCAACAAAATCTTGCCTTTATCAAATGGGTGCATGTTAATCCACATCAACGAGCAGTATCAATAATTTGTTAGAGCTTTCAACAAGACTGTACATTGATTACCATAAGTAATAGTAGAACTATGTTGGTTGGTATAAGTAGTGGTTGCACTATTCTCTCCTCAATCCTCAAATGGAGCTATCACTCGTAATGTTTTCCATCTTGAAAATGTCCCCTCACCGTTTTCGGTTTTGAAAACTTTTTGATACTAAAATTAGTACCGAAAGCGTCTGATTATTTTATTTATTTATTTATTATTATTTTAAATATTTATTAATGGTTTATATCACTTAAGATAGATAGTAGTTTTTTTTATCCTTCTCATGTGTGTGTGTGTGTATACATATATAAATTTTTTTATCGGTTCCTATTGTTCCTATTTTCTAATTTTTTTTTATCAATAATGTTGTCGTATTTTTTTCCATTCTTGGTTTTCCGTTCCGGTCCCTGTCCCCGTAAAACACTTACTATCACCAACTCACAATCATGCATTGTTCATAGTGACCATCGACCAAGCATTGCTCCGTATATTGTTGCAAATTTACCAAAATACATTAACCATATTTTGTTTGATTATAATGAAATAAGGATGGTAGTCTTTTTTTTTTCTTTTTTTCTCCCTAGCCATTAGAGTTGTTGTTAACTTACCGGGTTTTACTCACTAAAAGGAACCTCAACCAACAAAGGGAATCCAATTAATAGATAATCGTCGAAGATCCAACTTGTTATCTTCACCGCTAGAATTTTGATATTTTTTCCGTACCTCAACAAAATTTCAGAGCCCTTTACTTTCAAATGTGAGGCCATCTCATATATACTCAAGGCCCTGCTCAAAAAAAAAAAAAAAATATATATATATATATATATATATATATATAAGAATATCTAATAATAATTAATTCTTTTAATAAAAGCTAAGAATTAGTATTATGAGTTGAAGAATTTATCGCGGTGAAAACTATTACTAGTAGGTAGATGAAACAATAGTATATAAGTGTTAGAAAGAAAAAAAAGGCGGTATCCTTTTTATAAATATTGTACATTTATATAGGTAGAAACTACTTTTAATAGGTAGTAAAAACTACTATAAATCTCTTAAGAAACTACATTATTTAAGTATTAGAAAAAAGTGACATTTTAATAAATATTAGGTATTTATGTTTCAAATTAGAAGACTACATATAGTAGGTGATTGAAAGTGAAACTACCTCTAGCGGGTGAAGAAAACTATTGTAAGTCTCTCATAAAACTACATTATTTGAGTGTCTGAAAAAAAATACAATGTTATTTTTGTAAATATTATATATTTATATTTTAAATTAGGAAGTTACCTATAGTAGGTGGTGGAAATCACCGGCAATAAGTGTTGGAAACTACAGTAAGTATATCAGAAAACTAGTGCGGTTTTCGATTCTCATTGTAAAGGGTGGTTCTCACTAAATATGTCATATATATATAACAAAGATTTAAAAGACATAATTATCATTTTATTTTGGAGTTGTATGTGATGGTTCCAAGAAGGTAAAATCTATGTAGCTTTAAATGATTGAATAGCAAACTATTTATCTAAATTAGTTATTATATTCAACAAATATCATAAACATAGTAAATCAAATTAAGATAGATTAAAAATAAATTATACAAATCAGAATGCATTTAAGTATGAGAATATGGAAAAGAAGAGTCGCATATTAGTTTGGTCCCTAAATTGGTCATAAAAAACTATGCCATACTTTAGTCCCTCACTTGCCGGTTTAACTAGTAAAAATCAAACATATGGGTTGACCATTTTTATTATCATAATTAAATATTCCATTCAACATTTTTTAATAATTAATCATATAATTAGATACATTATTTTTTTGGTTAAAGAAGATTTTAAAAAAAATTATGTTATTTTTCTATAAAGAGTATAATGATCATATTAGAAATATATTTATTACTCTATAAAATAGTGTATAAATTCTTAAAGGAATTTCATTTTATAAAGGGTTAGAGCTTATATTAATAAAACTCGAAAGAGGTGCCAAGGATGTATGAGTTCGAAACCTAGGCTACATTTTTTGTTATTTTGTTCATTGCTTAGATAGAACCTTACAGTTAGTTGGATGCTTCATTGACAGAAAGGCAATAAGAAGGCGGAGAGATAAGAGCGACATGAACCTAGAGGCTTTATAAGGAGGCAAAATTGACTAATGATTATCATTGCTTCCCACTGGGACCTGCAAAATTCAATTTTGGATTTTCAATGAGCGCTGCAAAGGTAATCCAAATCGAAGCGTCCCTTCCCCTTCTCACTGAAGCAAGCAAAATCCAATTTTCATTCATTCAAAGGGACGCCAGTCACACCACAAAGGTAATAATTCAATATCCACCAATATTTAACATACCGATGTAAGCCTACAATCGACATGTTTTTAAAGTTCTACCTCTATGCAAATTTATGAGACTTCGATGCCCATTAAACCATCGGCATCCACAATTTCAAAGACACCAAATACATCAAACATGGCCGAACCAAGTTGTAAGGCCTGTAGAAACTCTCACGGATTTTTCAAAATTTTACTTTTTCTGAACTAAATTATGGATTCTTCAAGATTGCTTTCAATTGAATTTCTACTGAACACGAATAAGACTTGCCCAAAGAGGAAGAACTCATGCGGAGGGTGCAAAGTGGAGCGAAGACATTATTTCAATTCCAGGTTCGATTTTCTCATCTAACCAGGTAGTAGGGATGGGGAAGGCAGACGCCATTGATATGGATTACTCGATTGGCAGGATTTACCTCTACCAATTTAATTTTTATTAAATAGCAACACTTATTATGTTATTAGCTACGAAAAATATGCTGGGTGTGATTTAATTGTGATAATTAAACAGCTTTGTCCAAAAATATCCTTCTCAAAATTATAATTACTTGAGTACTACTATCGTAAAGATCTGCAAATAAGCGGGTGAAAGTGTGATTAAAAAAGGAGGGAGGGGGGACGAAAGACGGGAATCAAACCGGTATCCTAAAAGATCCAAGTACGCGCATATTAGTTCCGAGGCAGAGCAAACTGGTTTTTTCATAGGGATAAAGTAATACTTCACTGTTCCTACTAATACAAATTCATCTTCATGCTCTCTTAAGTAAGCAAATTACTTTCAATCACCTATTTATTATAAAAATTATTAATCTATTACTAACTTTAAATTTAATTAAAAAAAATCCTATACCAACAATGTAAAGAATTATACCCCTCATTCATCAACCTAACTATGGTGTAATTTGATAACTAGGATATCATTAGATTTAAAATTAATAATACATTAATAATTATATTACTAAGTGACTAAGTGGTTAGGGTATGATTTAATTATTAGGAGATAAAGTATAAAGATTAACCTATAATAGTTTACTAATACAGTGTTCAATGACTAATTTAAACATAAAGTAATTCTATAAAGACCAAAAAATTATTTTATCTTTATAAAAATTAAAACAACCATTTTAATTTTACATAAAATTACAACCTACAAGACCCAAAAAAATATTTCTCTTTTAATAAACCAATAAATGGTATACTATACTTATAACCATTTTAATTTTACATAAAATTACGACCTACAAGACCCAAAATAATATTTCTCTTTTAATAAACCAATAAATGGTATACTATACTTATTTGGGGGCCCTTAGGAACTCATGGCACTGTGCAGACGTCCAACCTGCACATTGCCATTGTTCAAGTGGCCTAAAGTAAAAGTCAAGGCATGCCACAAGCAAATGCTCTGCCATTATCAAATGGCAAAATCCGGCGAATATACATTTTCTCTTCTATCCAGGTATCCATCAAGATTTCACCATGTCTAACAATTTACAAGGCCTTCTCCATTCCGGAGCAAGACGCTATACAAATGCCCTTATCGAGCCAGAGGACATTCTCCCCTACTGTCGTATATTGCAGAAGTATAATCCTTCTAACTTAAAATAGGAAATATAGTCATGCTGCTTTTGGTATTTCAAGCTCAGCATCCCGCGGTGCGCAGTTGCCGAAAAGCGTCCATTCACTCTGAACATTTCAGGGATCCAATCGGTAGCTAAGACAGACGGCAGACTTACCCCTAAACAAGGCAGGGATATCTTCCGACACCTGGTTCTTCGATATTAACACACTACTGCATCAGTAACGACAGGTAGGTAGGCAGGCAGGCATCAATCAATGTGTTGCTATACATCTCTGGCATCACATATTAGATGACCATGAGAGAACCCTAGTAAATGGTTGCGGGTTATAAGGCCAATTGGTAAGAAAATGACACGAAGCCTTTACTGCATTTGTTGGCAGAAGGAACAATATATCATTATATATGCCTCGAGATCACTCTGAAATGCTCCTGTAATTTACCATATATATGGCAATTAAAGTGACCAAGGCACCAACCAGCTGCAAACCTGAAAAGCTCTCTCCGAGATAGAAAAACCTGTACAAGGAAAAAAAAGTGTCTGCTCATGGCTGTTGAGTTTATGATGGCGTTTCTACATCTGTTTTGTTTCCCATCCAATCTGAGACAGATAGAACAAAGCAGCTCCTGGAGATGGAGCATAGCAGTATAGCCCTAGTTTTTTCCCACAAATTTTAGGAAGTCTTACCCAAACAAGGAAGCAAACATTGGAGTCAGAAAAGTGAGTGAGCTCAGCTTGGTTAGGCTACCTGAAAATTTCATTAACCGCGCCAGTTAATAGTTATACAAAACAAGTTTAAGATGCAGTGTATATATACAGCTGATGGAATTAGATTAAGCATCTATCACCTAGGGTTGAGGGGGGAGGGGCAAAAGAAAGATGAGCTTCTCCAGCTGGATAGGAGTGACATAGGACTAACTGGATAGTGAAAAGCATACTATTGCTCCTAGAAGGTGGTGAGTTGATTTAACTATACCAATACAATAGACCAGCAAGCCAGCCAGCAATAAAATGAGACTAGAAGTGTCACCTCTTGTTGCATTGTAGAAAAACACGCCATAGCTGACAGCGCTTCCGAAAATGGACGTATAAAGCAGTGCCACAAGGTCACTCCCTGTTAGCTCACTCAGACTCCCATGGAAGGCAGGCTCATGATTAGCCAATGATATAGCCACAAGGGGAAGTCCGCCAATAATCATGTGCTGCAATAAAAAATCAAGGCATTGAATCTTTTCGATCCTCCTGTTATAACTCATAATTCAAAATTACTACAAAGTACAAACAGAAGAAATACATGCATGCAGAATCAGCGTCACTTGTAGCAAACGGAATCTGATAAGATTTGATCCTATCATGTGACCCTAATCTGATAGGACCCTATCCAATGCTAACCCAAACTTCATGAGACCCAACCTGGTCCAATCCAAACCCAACAAAACCTGACCCTAAACAGTGGTATGTTAAATATAATACGTTCCTGTCCCTAATAGCTTGCATGCCCTTTTCTTTAAATAAAAGTATATGCATGTATGAGTGTACAATATACAAATGAAGCATGCGTTTTGCGTTATGGAAACTTTAGTGGGCCGGACCTATCAACAGGCCAGACCTGGGCCAGGGGGATGGGCTTATCAATGGCCTGGACTTATAAACAGGCGGACCTGAGCCAATGAGCCAGGCTAACAGGCCGGACCATGGTCAATAGGTTGCTGGGTTGGACCTATCAGCACGTCAGACTTGACCCAATATGTCAGAATTGAGCTGCGCCTATCAGTACATTTTTTAGCAGTACAGCGCTCTAGGTAATTTCTTACTAACAGACTCAAGTTACCGGCAGCCTATAGTTAAAGATGGTCATCTACAGTTTCATATAGTTACGTGCAGTATTCTACCCATTCCCTTCGAGAAGATTAATTGTGAAAAGCTTATAAATGCAGCATATATATGAGTTTGACATAATAATTAACAATGATTCAACAATAAACACAACTCTCATATTGTTTGTATGAAATAAAATAGATCTATGGTTGCTGGATAGAAAAACCTACGAAAACAGTTAAATATAGATTACCAAAAGGATTTAGACTACTCTTCAACAAGCTCATTATTTGAATATTGATAAAAAATTGTTGCATGATTCTTAGACTTTTTTGAAAAAAAGAGGTTATTGCATTATATTAAAAACACACACACACACACACGTATAACCGTATATTAAAAATGGGACCGACACATAGGCATCAATAACCAATGATTCCAAATACAAGTTAATAAGAAATTAGTTAAGATGAATGATATAAAATTTATCGAACATAGAATGAAATAAGCAACAGTATCACATCAAAATGAAGATGAAAGACTTTATCAATTTTATGTAGGAAATAACATATGAAGAATATTTAAATTTTGATTACAACTCATTTAAAAGCTGCAATAATATATTGTTTCTGATTTTATTCAGTAATCTCATAAAAATTTGAACAATATTGCAATTCAAACTGAAAATGAAAAATCCAAGCACATCAATGAATCCTCAAACCAACTGTTACACATGGAAACAGTTCAAAAACCTACCCATCCGGTTGCCATAACAGGATCGGCATACTTAGAAACCCATCGCACCATGACAGTACCTACTGCCATGCTTTGGGCTGCAAGAAGCATCCATAGTTCCCCACTCCCCCACAATGAGAAATTATTTTCATCAAGTACAAGTGCTGGTACCTGCAGAGTAAAACTCAGAATCATATGGAAGGACAAAACCCAAGCACACAAAATTGCCCATAAAAGTAACTACAGGTCATCATACCATTAGGTCTAATAATTTAAAGAGATAGCAGGGAGGGGGGAATGGAATGCCTAATTAGTTGAAAGAATCACCTCAAGAAGCAGAAGTCCTACAACACCAAGCACCAATCCTGCAGCTCCAATGTAACCAATCGATTCACCAAATAACAATGCTGCAAGTATTGCAACTGTCAGAGGCTGTGAATCAATAATCACCTGCATCCATCCATATACATTTTACTCAGATTTGGGTCTATTATTTGCAAAGGTGTTAATCACAACAAAAAATACTAAAGATACAATCCATGAGATTGGCCTCATGTTTGAGATGAAACTGGTCATTACATGAGAAGAAGAAGAAAACAATACTAAAGATAATACATATATAAGCAAATGGATGTTTGGACAAAAAGTCTAAAATTATCCTGAAAAATAAGGAAAACACAACTCTAGGCTCCTAGAATTGCAATATTTCACCAAAATGAAGCAAATGCAAACCAAACTAGAATTCTCAGATCTATGTTTGGTAAATATAGATTATTGTTTCATTTTTTTTTTCCTTTTCAAAATGGAGGGGATTACAAATCCATAGACACCCGTAGATTATTGTTTCATTTTAGTTGATGTAACATATTAGTTTCTGAAAATTCAAACTGCCCTTATCTTTTATCACAACTAGGGACAAAGCATTCTCAAATAAATAAAAAGGTTAAAATACATGACCAAAAATGTCAATATAAATCATCAATTTTCTCACAAACATACACCAAGGTACAGTTTGTGAGAATTTCTGCTGATATGAAATGATATATTTTGACATTTTGGATACGTACTCTAACCTTATTTTATTGATGAAAGATAAAGCAGATCTGAAAATTTCCAAAAAGTAGTAAATTACATCAGCTGAAATGAAGTAATAATTTATAAATATAACTAATTGCTAAATGGTGCCTAAGAGCAGTAAATTGCTGTCCATATTCCAATGTAGTTCATAACACAATATTGATATGAAAATTACAGAAGAACAAGCGATTAATAGATCGGAGATGTTGTGACACCATTTTTTGTAGAGAAATAATAATATAGAATGCAGCTAACAAACATGGAAGCTCAATAACTTGCATACAAATCAAAAACAGTAGGTTCAGTTAGCTAGCATACACTGCCCAGGCCAGCAGATGTCTTCTCCAATCCTTCTGCTAGAAATCCCTGCCACAATCAACATAAAAAATGAAGAATTAGATCTTCTAGTGGTTCCTATCAACAGAAATGCTATGCAAATTATCATGCACATGTAGGGACATTGACTAACTTCAGAGAAGCCTGCTACACTGCCACAGATGGCCACTAGATTGTTCAAGAGCCACTTACACTAAGTAATGATAGATAAAATTTTGTACCGGTCATAGGAAAATAAAGGAAAGTGAAATTTTATTTGCTCGGTTGCAGCCTTTTTCTTTTAAGTGAAGGGACGGGTGTTGGAATGATGCAAGGTCCGGAGAATCGAGAGAGAAGCCTGATAACAATAGGCGAAAATCACTCTGATATGTTAATATTCATTCAATGTGTAAAAAAGATAACAGGACTAAGGCCCTATATTTCTTTCGATATCTTCCCTTTAGAGACTATAAAATGCAAACTCGATGTGATATTGACATCCAAATAGCTTAATCCGTGTTTCATCTGCTGAATTAAACATTCAAAGAAGATACTTGCTGAAGAGTCCTTCCAATCAGAATTTTGCATTCAAATAAGAATGGAAAGTGATTCTTGGAATAATTTCTTTAGAGGCCGGTCACAACCTCACTTGCAAGGGGCATAAGATAGCAGGGCAGGTAACTGCAGGTATAGTAGTCACTAAGTCCCAGAATCAGTAAGAGGAAATACCTGAAAACATGAGGCGTCCACAAGAGCGAAAAGAGAGATTGATAACCAAGCATAAAATCCAGACGGCAAAGGCCGACCCCTATAACCGGCGAAACCAATCAGCAACAACCCAGCGGGGATCAATCGGAAAGCCGAAACGTAAAAAGGACCCACCTTTGGCAAAACTTGCTTCATTGCCACCATAGCCGTACCCCAAAAGAAAAATGGGGAGATGAGCACTGCCCATTCCCACAAACCGTCCAATAACCCTACACTTATCCCCAATTCTCCTTCACCATTTACCACACTCTTTCTCACTTCTTGGTCGCCAGTGGCATCAACAAAGCATTCGACGTCTAGGCCAGTGCCAATGCAATCAATCTCCTCGGACTCCTTAGAAATAGAACCCTCTGACGCACTAGTCCTGCTACTGTTTGCTCGAAAGCTCCAATTTCTTTCGATGACGGCGAATGTATTACTGCTGCTCAAAACGCCGGAAAGATGTTTAATGTCATAACTAAATGGTGATGCTCTTTTAGGCTTGCAGCGAAAGCGGTTGCTGTCAGCTCGAGTGCAACTGTTCCAGTCTTTACACGGGAAATTACTAATTGGGTAGTAAGAATCTCGGTTGAAGTGCAGTGCTAAAGAGGAGCGAGAGCAGGTCGGGAGGGAATGGAGTCCATTGGAAGAGGAGACTAAAGAGGACGACGCCATTTCACGCTCACCCTTGGTTCACTAGCACGTACCTATTAACATTGAAACCCTGAAAATGGGAGAAACGTTACACCATCAGAATGCAGCCCCTGCACAAATTGTTAAATTCACATATTTTGAGTGGGATGTAAGCTTTGGCAGGTGTGTGATCAGGAGACGACCGCGATAGCTTCCAATCGCAACAAGGGACAATACGGGGAGAAATTATTACGTGAAAACTGTTCCAATTGTATTTTTAGAATAATTATAGTATATTTTTTAATATATATTTATAAAAATTTACTAAACATATAAAAAATATATTATAATTATATTAAATATATAAGTGATGAACCTAATTTTTGTAACAATCTTTCTAATACGAATCAAGTGAAAAGTTTCAAAATGACTTGACTAAGTCTATTTTTACAGAATAGCTATAGTTCATCGTTGGTTTTTTTAAGTGATTTTATTTTATTTATTTTATTTACTAAATAAATTTAATAAAATTAATATAAATTTTTGAAAACTGTAGTTGAAAAGTAGTTGTTTAAATCTAAAATATTAATGCAAACATACATATATATTCATGATCATATTTTCAGATTGGTAAAATTTTGATAATACTAAAAATAATGTAAATCCATTGGTAATAATTATAAAAATAACAGTAATGCTATCTATAACTGTAACACCTATAAATTTACTACTTAAAATTTTCGTTTTGTAGAATCGTTAATTATAAAATAATGGACATTACTGTCATATTTAACTATAATTTTCTTGCACTCTTTATGCTAATTGTTAAAGCTTAATACAAGTTAGATAATAAAAAATAATGTAATGGAAAGAAGTGGCAATAACATAAATGAAGATTTATTGATAATGCATCCTCTCTACAATAATAATATCCAAAATACATTAAGGATATAAGAGTCTAAAGAAAAACTGACCACAAATGAGCATACAACCATGCAACACCGATTTTCATTTACATCCATCGTTTCTACAACCATATTAGAATAATAAGGGTTATAGAAACAAGGACCCTTACTATAATATCTCAAAATTTTACTTACCCTAATCTCGTATCATTAAAATTCTAATTTAATTTCAATTTTAAAAAATCTTATTTTAGCCTTAATCTAATTTTTTAATCTTAAAATCTTAACCAAATATGAAATTTTTAACTCAAATAAACCGTATTTTATAACTCAATCTCAAATATGCTAAATTTTACCACCAATCCTCTATATTTTAGCTAAAATTATTTGTTACTTTATGAAGTAAACAAACATATCTCGGAGAAAATTGGGTATCTCATGAACCACTTCTATTTTAGTGAAATTTTGTCTGTTTCTCTTTACAATTCGATCCACTACTTTCAATAACAATTTCAGAGTTATTACAAACATTGAAGAGACCTTGGAATATTCGAGCTTATTTTCATAATTTTTAAGTATTCTCAAATTTACTTTACCTCATGATTATTAATATTTTTTGTCGTGCTATTATGACGTAGTATCATATAATAACTTATTAATTTTACTTTTTATGAATTGTAAGATTTTTAATATTGAATAAGTAGTAAATTTTTATGCTTCAAAAATCTACTATTTGATATGTTCTTTTTGATAACTGTCTTTGTTCCTAGTTTGAAGTATTTTATGTATATGTAGGTAAGTGAGTATATATTTTACTTTTTTGATTTTGACATTATTTAAGTAAGTAATTATCTTATTAATTTGATAGTAGTTAATCAATACATTTGACTTTGTGTTTACACACACACACATATTTATATTATTGATTATCAAACTAAAGGAATTCATTTTATTTTAATATATGTAGGTATCACAATATCTACATAACATAACAACGGTAAAAAATATATTAGCATTATTTTTTGCATATTGATTATTTGATATTACTTGCTATTTGATATGTTATGTGTTTATATATTTATGATTATAATTTATATTTTCTTGGCTACATGACATGATAAAATAGTGTAGGTAATATTATCTCACGAGTTCCTATTGGCATAGTTAAGTCTATATGTAATAGTAGTACTAATAGAGTGGCACATGATTATCATATGCTTTTCATAATCTATTTATAGTTATATTTTATCATGTGTTGGCTATACTGATATGACAAAATCTTACTATACAAATAATGATCATTAATTATAATAAAGCTATAAAAAATGCCCATGAATTCACTTTAAACATAATCATTAATAATTGAATACTAATAATTTTGCACTGAAGTACATGATGATATGTCTTTTCTTAATCTTTTTCCTCTAATTGTAGTTGTTGTGTTTAATTTCCTCATATTTACCTCTTGAAAGCAAACTTTGTTGTTTCTGCATAATCTAAAACTATATTAGATAATCAATATATTGAATAAAGAATAATATAATATTAAATAGATTTAATTGTTAATATTTAATTAACAGTGACTTACTGACTTACTTGAGAAGTAGTCTATTAGATGAATGTATGAAACATTATTTTTTTGGTACAGATTATTATTGCTTGTCTCTCAACTTTATGTTGCTTGTCTCCTTATAATAACTTCAAATTTTTGAATTGAAAATAAAGTGGGAAATTTTGGCAACTGAAATAGAACAAAGTGCTATGGTAACATTTTATCAAAATACATGACAGTTCAAATTTGGGAATAATCCATTTCCAATGCATCTTTTTATTAGTTATGTTTTTAGTTAGATCCAAATAAATTAAAATAAATAAAGTACTGATCAAATCAGTGAAAAAAATAAAATTTGAGAATATAAACAAATTATTTTTCCTTAAAATCTAGCCCATTACTTGTCCATTATTCAAAATTTTTTGTTTTAAATGAATTTACACCTCATATACTATTTTTTTTAATTTTTATTGATTATCGGGTCATACTTATATTATTCTAAGTTATTTTTTAAAATGATCCTCATCTTCCATCAAACTCGGCCCTAAGGAAAGGGCAGTGAGAAAAAACCTTAGTATAGAATGTAACAACAATCAACAATTTTACTTGTGCTTTCTCTACAAATTAAGATATTCTATGATTTTAATGCTCTAAATCCAAGTGGAAATTGTTGATTATTGATTTCACATGTTCTAAGCTCTATACTTGTTTCATAGAAGATTCAATGATGAGCCAAATAATTGTGATTAATTAAAATATTCTTATGGTGTGTTTGATAGTGATGTAGGGGATCTTTTGATTATGACTTAGAAATAATAATGACGCAATGATGATTATGACAATTTATAATGGATGATTTTTAATAACTCATTAACCAAAATGATGGAATATTAATTTTTTTTATCCCTTCACACGGTAAGTAAAGGTTGAGAGAGATTTTTGAAGGGAATAATTAGTTATAAATTACCAAGTATAAATTAATTGAACGTTAGGTGTTAGCCTATGATCGTTGATTGGTTAATAATTTACATCCGGAGCATCCACTGTATGGAAGAAGCATATTTGTCCTATTCAAATATGATATGGAAGAAGTATAATTTTGTTATTCAAATATAATAGGTGTGATTATGGATTATAATTTTAATTTATTTTGTACTTGGTGTTCTCCTTTAATTAAAAATTGAGATTTTTAATCAAGAATTTCTAGAAAACTATTTGTTATATGATGTAGAAACCTTTTATTTTGCTCAATTACATTGTTAACAATACCATGCTCATTTTAGGGGGAAGTTGTGCTTTGATTGCATGATTCCTTGTTAGATAGTTATAATTATCAGACTTGCATCATTTTTTGTATACATCTTAATTTTAAAATTACTTTTCTTCTTGAATTCATTTTGTTTATGGCTTTTTTTTTTATGTTGGTTATGATATAGATAATAATTATTAGAAATAATTTAATATTACACAAAATGATGAAATGATAATAGTTTGTTACATGGGGCATTAATAATTAAAACTCCTATTTCATCTACTACATGCCAAGATTAATACTAATGACTGTATAAACATTTGAAATGATAATAGTTTGTTACATAGGGCATAATTAGTCAAAACCCTTATTTCATCTATTACATGATGAGATTAATACTAATGACTACATAAACATTTGAAATGATAACAAGGCATAATTAATCACAACCCATACTTTCTTCTACTACATACCAACAATAATACTAATCTAGTAATTGTTTGGTTACTGAACCAAATCACAATTTAGTTGCATGAATAGAAAATAATAATTTAGAAAGCATAAGACATTAAATATATCCTCAATAATTTATTTTTCTACTATTCCCAACCTAAAATTTTTTAAATTTCACATTGATCCTAGATCTCTTCTTCATAGGACCTATAGTGGAAAGATCCTCATTCATACACGTTTTTCCTAACTCTATAATTGTACTCTTAGAATGACATGTTGAAATCTGATTTGGCATGTGCACTTCATCTGTTTGAGATTTCACATTTACAAACATAGAACGAATTATTATGTTAAAACATAAATCATTTAATTCCCACAATTTTTTTTAATTTTATGTGTGAATATTACCTGCTCCCTAACTGCATTATCTAATTTAGAAAGTACATCCAAGTCTTGACATAATCTAGAATTTGTTTTAAAGTGATTGATTATATAATAATTGCTTTGTAATAAGGAATACAAGTTATAATGCTTTAGATAAACTTGACTATCAAAGAAACTTGGTCCATAATATTTGCAAACCAAAGCTTCATCCACACTTAATATCTGAATATATCCCCAATTGTTTCTCCCTCACTTGGACTAAGAAAAAGGCTTTTAGATCTATGAGTTTTTCCATAAATGTTGGTAGCTTCGTTAATTCAACCTCTCTCTGAGTAGTTAAAAAGTGAACAAAATAACATATATAAACAAAAATGGTTATATTAATGTGATCTTAAATTAGAAATAATCTCTGCATTACTTTTCCTAAGCTCCTATGTTGACTTTCCTATTACTTGTGCACATTCCCTATCCTATCAATAACTCTAATATGCAACTTGTATCTTAGATTTTCTTTATCATTTTTCTTACACTTCTCACAGTAGAAAATGTCTTAGAAACCTTGAACTTCTTTAGACATTTCTTGCATGTCACATAACACCACTCACCTATTGTTTCTATTCCTGCTACCCGGACATTGATTCAAAACTTTCCCATCTAAAACAAAATTCATTAATTGAGGTACAAATTAAACAACCACCAACTGTATTGAATTAAATTAAGTGCACCTCATTCTCTTGAAGTTGTTCAACTATTTTGAAATTTGATCTCCTACTTGCTAACTCCTTTATTATTATTTGTGAAGATAATGGTTGCCTCTCTTCACAAATTGTGATTTGTAAAGATTCACCTTTGGGTAATCTATGAAAATAAATTTGTTTTGAATTTACATATTATGTTGCTGTTAAAGTAATTAAATGGTATGAATGTTTTAAACTATTTACCTTTTTTTTCAAAATCTTTAATCTCCTCCATAGTAGCATCAAAATTTAATTATGTCACATTCCAAGTGTTTGATATCCTAACCTGGTCTACAAGTATTAAAAGTATAGTTAGTATTAACTAAATAAGATTTTGATGTTTCAAAACAAATATGGAAAAATTACCATTAAATTTACTTATTCGACATAATTGGAGAACAATAATAAGCTAGTTTGGATTTGTGTTTCCAACATACTCGCTTAGTTCTATAGCACAATCTCCCCATAGTTGTCCTTTAATGATTTTTGCTTTATATTGTTGAATCTAGGATTTTTGATAGAAGTACTAACTCTAGTATCCTATTTTATTTTAAAGATCATAAATTATCAGATATATTTATATATTACAGTTTATAAATGTAAGGAAGTAAGAAAATAGGTGTTAATAAACTTACTTCAGAATCATGAAATACACATTATAAGCTCTATGACTTATTTTTGTTGCCATACAAAGGCTTATAGTAAAGCCTTATAAGTCAAAACCTTACACACCAATTGTTCTTTGAAGTATGTATTTCATTAAAAACTGTATACATCATAATTTCTTTATAAATGCAAGTTATCGGCAAATAATTTTGATTATATCAGTGTATATATAATAATATAAAGAATGAAGATTGTGACATTTGACTGAATATTTGAGCATATCATAACGTTGTGTTGGTTCGTGCATGTGTTGGAGAAGTTTGGTGAAATTTAGAGCTATGTGTGTGAAACACCGAAGGGCGTGTTGTATTACACGGACCGTGTTTCCTTGATAAATTCTTGAAGTATTTTGGGCAAACGTCAAATGTAAGGAAATAAATACTAGGGTCCCGTATTTCCTAAACACATATTGTGTTTTTGCTTATTTTCAAAATATGTTATTTTGTTCCATAGGATTTTTTCTTCTATTAAAGGAGACATACTAAAACCCTAGCCATTAAGAGTCGAGCGCCCTAACTTCTTCTTCTTCTCCATAAAATTCTTCCTTTAAGGAGAATTGTTGATTTGTGTAATTGAGTGATTGATTGATTTAATTATATTATAATTACATAATAGCATAAATAAGATCTCTATTTTTTCTTAATTGTTCTGTTTTGAGTGTATGTTTTTAATTGTACGTAATCTTGTTAACATCAATTTGGTGTGGATCTCTCTAAATCCACGCAATTTTCGTAACAAAGATAATTGGAAAAAGGGATGAACAATGTTATGTTAATATTATTTTGAATCAGTTGTAAATATTTCAAAAAAATCTCTCACACTTGACAAATATTGTTATAAATATGACAAAAATTATGAAAAACTTGTTTCAATAGTGTTATAATTTGTGGTTCGTAATAATAAGTTATGCAAAAAAATATGCATAATCATCTATAATGTTGTTATTAATATGTAAAAATAATTTAAATCAACAAATCAACCCATGAATGAACTAAAAGACATACCTATTAGTGATTGTAAAACAACAAACAAACTTTTTTGACATCAAAGTAAATATATATATATATATATATATATATATATATATATATATATATATATATATATATTATCACCATAGTGCAAACATTAACATGACAAACAATGTTCTCCTATGGAGCTAAAATATTATAAATGTTGTATATATAGGCACTACAAACAAATCATCTATACTCTAGAACTATGGGTTGGATTATTGACATACCACCAATTTAACCGTCGGATTTGATTATAATCGAATCAATTATTTGATAACCAATAATAACGTGATACGTGGCAGACATCACTATAGGGGATTTGAGTGGAAAAATAATGTTATATGTTTTTTTTTCTTTTATATATAATAAGATAATATAAGATATAGTGTACGCCGCTATCCAAAGGTTAGGTTTGGAATTAGTTTGGTAAATAAATAAAAATTGTTGAGTTAAAATGTCAAAATAAATAAAAATAATGTGTTATGATATTTTTTGACTCTTATTTGAAATTACACAAGAGGGCAGTTTCAGCTCTAATTACCTTTTAAAAAACTTTTAGATGATACTATTATTTTTAAACAATTTCAAACAAGAGGTGCTTTAACCTCTCTTTTTTTTCTTTTTTTTTTTCCTTCTTATCAGAAGAAAATTTTAAAGTAAATTGCAATCAATGGTAAAATAATTTTAGATTTTTCTAGTAACACTAACCTCACCAACTGAAAATGAAGTGTAATGATCCACAAATAATCTACCGAGTTGACGGCATAGAGTTAGAGCATTGCTTAACATTTTCTAATTTTCTTTTTGAGCTAATTCTTTCTAATTAAATCTAAAAACAGCGTTATAATACTAAGGCATTAGTTGGCAAATAAAGTATTATTTCGCTTCAATTGAGATGATGATACTTGACCTGAAAATATTAATTTCTTCTTATTTAATGTTCTATTATTATACAATTAAGATGCAAGTTAATAGATGTGAAGGCTGTATAATCCCAGAGTCATCCCTTCTTCACCGGACACTCCAAATAAATAATACTCGCTCTATTTTTTCATTATTTGACACTTCAGGAATGTTCATGTTAGTTAAGAGCTTAATCTTTATTTTTTTTAAGTAGTTTTGCACTTATTTATCATTTCCAAATTTCCAATGCCTCTCTTACTTCCTTTCACTCCGCACCATTAATATAAATGTCTAGAAAAACAAAAAAGGGTCACTAATACAATAAGTCATTTTATTAATAACAAAAAAAATTATACTAAAATGTAAAATAATAATAAAACAGAGGTAGTTAGTATTAATAATTAAAATGGCAAACTTTTGGGGTGTGGGCATCTGTACATAACATTTTGGGGGAGAATTTCAGCCACGAAAGCAAGACCGCCATTGATGATATTAGTTAATATTAATAACTATATATACGTAATACAACTAATGAATAATATTTTAAATTACTATCAATAATAGTAATTTTATTACAAATAAAAAAAATTCATATTAATTATTATCTATTTGTAACATAATTAAAATTAATAATAAATATTATTATTATTATTATTATTATTATTATTATTATTATTTATTATAATAATTATTACTTATGATACTAGTTAATACAATTTAAAAGTAATAAATAAATAATAAAAGTATTTAAATAAATTGGGTGGATGTTTAAAATTAAAATAAAAATTAATAATCTGAAATAAGTTTCCAAATGGATGGATTTTAAAATATCTATTCGTAACAAAAAGAAGGATAGAATCCAAATTAATAATTTAATGAGGTAAATGCTCACAGTTAGCCCAATAACTTTCTCCGGCATTTAAAAAAGCGACCATCTTCGGTGCACGAGTAAAATGCTCAAGGAACAAAATGCCCGGAAAGGTACACGAAAGATTTTGTTGTTTAGCATTTCACTCGTGTACGATTTTTTTTTTAAATGCAGGAGAAGGTTTTCTCGAAGGCAGATTATTTCTGCATTATCAATGTCAGCATGAATGTATTTCATATATGACTGCATGAGCTTACATACATGGCATGGTCCCATTTTGTTGAGCTTTCGGGCACAACGATGGTTGAGCCTCCTTTCATGATGTGGCCGAATGCACGAAAAGGCTTCATTACAATCGATCAGATGAATGCAGGAAAACGCCAATTCACCTGTAGCTTCTTCCAAGCATTTTGAGCATTATATGATTCCTCCTTTCCCTTCTGATCGAACCAAGCCTCTACCGCAACAAACTAGACGATTGAATTGTATAAAAGAGGCTGGCTTAACAGAAACAATCCCCCGAGTCACTTTCCTTTAGTTGTCAAACTGAGAACCAATCGCAGGTTTACAAGACAAGAAATCGAATAAGAAAGCTTTGATGGAGCAAAGTAAAAGCAGCATTAGACAGTAGAGCCTAGTCAGGCATAAGGTTTGATATATTGCTGCTGCAAACAAGAGCATCACTGTCTTCCACAGGAACACTCGAGTCACCTCCGGGGCCCATAACCACCGTCAGCTAAGAGTATCATTAGCACAAATCCTATCGTATTCCACTTTTGGCCAATAACTAGATGCCTGCCGATGCCACTATCCAAAACAGAAAACCAAACTAGTTTTTTTTTTTTTTTTTGTACAGCTCAACAACCAAGACTTCATTCCATTTCTTGTCAAAACTTCGCTGAAAATTCAATTGCATTTAGACCCATTTATGAGGCAGCTAAGCAATCGAATACAGGAACCCAAGCGGTATAGCGTCCAAAGATATTTACCTATCTCAGCAGTGACTAAGAAGTCCACGAATGGAACCACCAACTCGTCGACGGCCCTGTATAGATGACAAAGTAAATATGTGCCCTCAATCAAGGTTTCAAAATAGAGAAGGAATATACTAGTTCACCTTTTCACTCTTAAACAAATCTTCTGCAAGAGCCTCCATTTCCTTTCTCTTTTTCTCTTCCTTTGCAGAATCAATCACTTCCTTGTTATCATTGTCGCAATCTCTGGAACAGTTAGGAACGGCCTCAATATTTTTGCAGCAGTAACTCCATAAATGACAATTGTGAATGAGTGAGTACCTAACAAGTAACTAAAATAGAATCAAGTACATGACCCTTACGTGTATGGATGTTTGGAAAATGGAATAAGGTTGTAGAAGCTGTTTCCTGACTGAGTCTCAGTCTGCATTTCCAATGTGTGATTAATAGTTTGTTACAATAAGAATCATAAGGTATTATTAAGAAAACGTCAATTATCCCACAATGTCAGAAGGGCTGAAAAAAAAATAGCAGAAACTTCAAATTCTGATCATTCATTGCTACATGAGCAATGTACTGGTAATTGCCGAGGAAGGCGAAATACTGAATCAACATCATAAGTACAGAAATATATCATTCTGCAAGAGGCAGCCTAAAAGACAAAAAGAAAATATCACAAACGCATTAGCCAGAGTATTCCCAGAATCCAAAGTAGTACACATTAAAATTTTCAAATTGAATGTCAGGACAGTCAAATTCCAAGCGAGGCCACTTACCTTCCTGAAACGCTTGAAATTTACAACCGTGTTGCCTGTTATAGATCCAACTCTGGCTGAGGGATTAATATCCTTCGCAATCAAATTTTGACTGTAAAGAATATCCGAGTCACTACCTTCAGACCCATTGTCCTTTTTAACTCCAGTACTTGGTTTATATCCCCACTCAACAAAACTGGTGACCTGACAACTTGGTGATGATTTAGCAACAATGTCGGTAGATGCCTCCATTTTTATCTCATCGTTAGCAGGCTCATCATCCTTAATTTCTATGGCAGTAGCTTTATTATTATGTTCCATGCGTCTTGTACTTCGACCAGTTTCTGATAACAGAGAAGTATAATCTCTAGATGACTCACTTTTTCTCTCATGTTTAGCCGCGGGTTGACTTGTAGCTGATTCTGTTTCTGCATCTGAATCCGCCACAATGGTCTCATCTGTTGAGCACGAGGATGAGACAGTAACTGCATAGAGGAAAGACATATGGCTATTTAACTCAATCGGATGTATAATTGAAAAATGTAACAGCAACAGTAGAAAGTTACATACGAAAATCACTGATGAAAAAAGCAAGATATGTAGGCACTTAGGCCCCAGCCCTGGCAACAGCACAAGGAAATGAAACTAAAAGTCCCTATCAAAGTGAAATTTCAGCATTCTGACTAATCTCAGGATCCCAGAAACATTCCACATTTGACTTCAACAAGGGGAGGGTTGAAAGAGCAGTTTTGTACTGCATCACAAAGATCCAATTATGCAACACGATGTAAAACATAATGCTTCATATATGAACGAGTAGCCCTTCTAGGTAAGAGCCTGAGTGGCAATCAGAAACCAGCATCATACCTCTGAGCCACATAGTAGTTTCCTAAGGTTGAACACAAGAAAAAGGGCTTTAGAATGTTCCTAAGCCTCCCATTGCTTTCTCTCATACTTACAAGCACATGTTTTGTAAAGCATCCGTCTAATAGCATAGTCAACTGGAGATGCCCTTTTCTTGTTCAACATAAGGGTATCCCTGATGACAGAGAACTCAGTTCTCTATCCTACCAGAGGTAAAAAAAAAATAATAATAAAAAAAGAAAGAAAGAAAAACCTACTTAATTTATTTCTTAGCACATCAAGCAAAATATGTCCAGAGCATGAACACAGTTTATTACAAATGCACATCAAGACAAAGTTTATTGCAATGGAGAGCAGGACACCTCTAATGTTCTATATATTTGATCTTGAATATAATATCATAAAGGAAAATAGGGTGTCAATTAAATGCCAAAAATTTGTGATATATATACACAGAATTTACAAAAATACGATCAGCGTCTTCTCTAAAAACGCATCCGAATAAAATCAGTGGTAAAAAGTATAGCAGCAAATAGGATACTCACCGGATGGTGTTATGAGAAAAGACTGATCCAAGTAACCAGACAGAGCAGAACGAACCAAATTGATCTCACTTATTCTTGTTAGAGAGCGTTGATTTTGTAAACGATCCACTGATCCAGAAGAAAGAACATACACTAAGCGCTTATGTTCTCCATCCTCAAGTTCCTAAAAGAAGACCTCATCAATAAGCTTTCAACATATGCAAAACATATAACTATGAAAAAAAAATTCAAAGCAACTTTGTCAACTATATGCTGTTCATAAGATGTGCGGTTCCACCACCACAGCAAACTCTCTTCTAGTTCCACAGATGTAATTTTCTCTCCATCTCAACAGATGGTCGGTTAAGCTGACCTTAGTATGCATTTGGTACAGTCAGCATCATCCAAAACTGAGGCTTGACTTCCCCGTGTATGTCTTAGTATGTCTACCAGGTTCTTCCACGCTATCGTATCAAAAAACACTCAGGTCCTGAACAATCTATTTCTCATCTCAACAACAGCCATAAAACCGTCCCAGTATGCTCTTTCTATCTCTACCTTGATATTTAATAGGTGCAACTTTGTCTTATCATAGGTGGGTTTAAAGGCCTATAAAGTAACAACCAGTGAGCAAAAAATAACTCTTTATCCTCCGCCAACGATCTAGAAATAGCACATATCTTCATGCAGGGAAAAAGGCAACTACAGATAGCAATAGATCATATTAAATTTGAACTTTCAATAGCCAAGAGAAGAAACAAAGAAATATTTTTACCTTACTACTTTTATCAAAGGCTTCAACAGAAAGAACTTTTGCACCAGAAAATTCTAATAGAAATCTCAGCTTATTGCCAAATTTGTACTGCACAGCAGACAAGAAAAGTTAAAAGTGAACATCTATATGTAATTCAAAATGTTCAGAAAGTACTTGTTCCCATAAAGTTTGAGAAAGGAGAGAATTTAGTGCATAATAAGAACTGAACTTTTTGTCGACGATTCGTATGACAAATGAACAATGAAACATACATTTTAACAATGTGTGTTCAATCATCTAACATAATAGCAATAGGTGTCTAGCGTTCGAGCTGAATATTCAAAATTACAACGATAAACAATTAAATGATACCTTAAGTTCTGAATCCAACAAGAAAGAATATTCTCTCAGACAGATTTCCCGGGAATTGGCATCAGCAAGGGTCACTGAAGTTCCATCCACTGTCAATGTTGGGACATAGCTAAAATCAAATCATAGCATGTTTATTAGAGAGCAAATAGTTAGATCTACCATAAGGACTATTCAGTTATGCTAGAGTGAGCAAGTTTGATACTTACGCGCTACAACTTGGAATCTCAGTGCAAATTCTGTTCTCTGCGAGAGACTGAAATAGATGGTGAATCAGTAGAAAATAACATTAAAAAATAAAAATAAAAATATCAAAGTACAAACAAGCTATATTAAAGATTGTTCCATGATACGTAGCAGAACATATAGTTGTTTTATAACCTTTAGATTATGCTAGCACTTACAAGGTATAGCCAAGATTATTAGAATTGAGATTCTTCGTAGAATCGATAGAGGTTGTTAAAATCAAATAATAGAATCGGATCGTAAAATATAACAAGAATATAACAAAACCTCCTAGTTAAAGTTAAAAAACACTAAACAGCCCTTTTTAAGCTCTATTGGTCACAAATTAAATTGAAGCAACTAGAAAGCAACACAAATTGTCGAATGTTATACATATAACAAAAGTTAATATATGAATCATGCATATAAAAAAGTTAATAATACCACAAATGAAAATAAAAAGGATAAATAGAGATTACAAATAACATCCCCAAATTTAATATATGTGTTTTACTTTGTCTATAGATTTCAGAATCTTTCATAAGTATTTTTTCCCATCAATCGCCTTCGTTGTCATATTAATATCTCACCCGTTCTTCCTTCGCATTAGTTGATGCTCAATATATAACATATAAAAAATAATAGATGTTGAGATTTAAAGTCAATGAAGATATAATAAGAAAAAATAGATTTTAAGGCAAATAGATAAAAAACTATGCTCAATATGTAGAATCGTAAAATTTTACCTAGGATTATAAAATTCTACTCCATTGATCTTACGTAGAATCATAAGATCCTACCAGGTTTCTACTATTTTAAGATTCTACTTAGGATAAAGGATTGCTCAGTGACTTTTGGATCCTAGAAGTTTAAAAACTATGGGCATAGCCAAGCAAGCATACAACAATAACATTTACAAGGCATATAAACATCAAACAATAGTGTCATCAACAACACTGTACATTAGTGATATGAATAATGTACACTGGAAAGAGTGTGTCTAATATAAGATAGTCATATCTAAAAATTCAATAGCTCGAGTTCAAACTAGAACCTAAAATGCACAAGGTGGCACATGCAAGATTGTCCTGCATAGCAGGCTCTGATGAGGATCTTAAACCTAATTTCCTTCTCCCATTTCTCTATCTCTCTCAGTCCCTGTGACTTTCCTTTTTCTCTTTTTCAACAGGCTGGCTTTCTGCAATAGGGAAGTGGCTCCTTCATATCAAATATTCAGGAATTCATATCGCATAAAGAGCCTCTCTGCAAATAAATTACAGATGCATAATCCATGCTGTCTGAAGTCAAATCATATAATCAGCACTGGACATTTCTGTACTGACATGCCTACAAAAAATCAATGCACCAAGGATTAAAACAAGGCTCTTATTTTTCCACAGCAGCTAAATCTCGATCTTGCAGGAGAGTAGTGCATGCTGAAGCCACCAGCATTTCATCAATAATAACAAGCCTAAAATGACAAAGCACATGAACGAAACGACCCCTCATGTGATGGAAACACTACCCAGATTACTTATCTCAGCCCTAACACTGTCATTATGTATTTTGATCAGCGAATACCATATTTTGGCTGGATAATGAAATCAGCAGATTTACAGAGCAGAGTCGGAATAAAATTGGTCATAAACTATTTGACCTTGAGACCTATGAGAAGTTACATAACAATTTAGCTCACTGTGCATAGCATAACAGTGCAATTGTTGATTGATTTCACAGTATTCCAATAAATATCTGAATATGTACATACCTCTAACCAGTTATGCAGCACAAAAGGCTTCTTAGAGACAACAGCATCAACTAAATCTTCGTTCAGAGGCCTGAATTGATCAATAATCACATGTGTGCACTCCTTATGCCACTTCTGCATGACACATGCACCTAAAGAGGAAGCAGTCAACTAAATAACGAAATACATAACTTGGAAAAAGTTATCAAACTATAACATAAACATCAACGTCACCCCAAGCCAGGTTCGAAGACAAGAAGATTAAATTTTCATCTTATACACTGAAGGTAAATATGAAAAGGTTCCAGATAAAAGTAAGGATCATTAACAGGTTTAGGCATCCTGAACCACAGATAAAAGTATTGCTGAACTGTGAGCAATATACACAAAATAGCTAAAGAAGTCTGTACATTTCCCACAATCTTCTATGAACCAACAATGAGGTGTTCCCCTCTTGATAGGTAGCAGGACCTAATCCACCTTTCTTCATTGACTGGACTCTCAATATAATTACACACTCATCCTGTTGGCTTCGATCACTCACAACTACGCGCCCCTCTTGATAGGTAGCAGGAATCACCTTATTTTGAGTTCCCTTCTTCTTGTTCGTGTCTTCTCATGCCTTTATTCTATGCCCCTCCATAGCTCATTCTTCAGCTTTCACCCTTTGTGACTTCTCTTTGTAAGCTTTTGAAAATAAACAAAGCCTCAACATTCACTAACATGTATGAGGCTGAATCTGGCATCATAAAATGCTAGAAAGATAAAATCTAGAGATGGCAGCACTAGCAACTGGTGGTACAAGGCAATGATGTTGTTCCTGTAGTTGGTTGTGGGTAGGTAAAGCAGGTTCATAGGCATTGCACATGACTGATTCCGGCCATAAGTCTCTAGGATCAATGGGGTAACAAGCTACCCCCACATGGAGGCGTATGTTACCCTACAAACCCTTTAACCAAATATACCAAACACAAACAAAGGTAACTTTATTTGGGTAATGGTTCCTTCCCTCCTCTCTCCCACCCCCCATTGCCCCTAACACACACAAGTAAAGCCAAAACATTCATGAAGGTCTTGTACAAATATCCAACATGAGCTTGCACATTGTAAGCTACCAAGGACCCACAATAAATATGGCAGCCTTGCCCATAAGTAGCCTTGCAGGGGAAGGGAGTGTTCATGCAAGCAAGGTTAGGTTATAATTCCATAATATTAGTGCTCCTAGTTAGCGGCTACTCTAGCCCACTTAGAATCAAAAGCAATCATCCTCGCATATAGACTAGATTGTTAGTGAGCAAACAAAACTGTGAATAAATGTTATCGTCACTTGATTTATGAAAAAATATTATGCAACTAAAGTGAAATCATATTGGTATGTCATGTAAATCACCTGATTTGAAGATATCACTCACCTATAGCTGATGCTAAATCATGAACGGAGTGAGTTACTTGAGAGGCACTAGAATTGCAAAAGTAAAATACGAAAGGAACATAGCAAAACCTGTTCATCAAAACCAAGAAACAAGTTAGAATAAGATCTGAGTCTTAGATGCAGAACAGATACTACTGCACAAAGCAACACACAGAAAAATGATTGTGGAATTTAACAATTTAAAAACAGTATAAAGTAGATTCCAAGATTGAAGTAAACTAAAGCAAGCTACATGGTCCCTCCTATTGTTTGTTTCCAAAACAGGGTGATAATATCATAATACACACGTATCAGATTGGTTTGTAAAGTATCCAACTGGGATTTGAAATGTTATCATTAAAGCTTCTTATTCAATAAATGCAGAATCTATTTTAAAACTTCAATATAATGGAACCAACATTTTGAACATTGGGCACTGGAAGGGCCACAAAAAGATGAACATATACTGCCTCGATGGGTGTAAGTACTAACCTGTAGGTGGCATTACCGGTGCCAAAGGAAATCTCATCTCCGTCTTTAAGCTCTGTTTCTTTGTTTGGATATTCATGAACTTTTTCCATTGATCCACCATTTCTCCTGATAAATGTTCCATACTTGGAGCAATCCATAATCCGTACACTAGAGGGCTTATTGGGAGATACTTTCTTAAGACAATCAAAAGATTGCATTGCATCAACAATTATCTCAGCATGAACGCGTGAAGTGCCTTTGTCTCTGCTTATTGTTACATCACAACCTACAGATCAGAAGCTCATCTGAGAGTGTAAAATGAAATCTTTGTTGAGTAATCAATTCAGTACAGTAGAAGTGACCTTGTGTAATATGTTGTTCCAAAAACTTCAGTATATCATCAAGGTTCCAAAGTATAAAAAATACTTCATCCATTTCTAAGAGAAATCCCTCTTAGGCAGAAAATTTTGTTTAAAAATTAAAGTCTTTTTAGATAAGTTAATGCTTATTTTCTATTTTTACCCCTTACATTTTGATTTTTTTCTTCTATAAATTATTTGTTATGTTGTTTTTCAATTAAGTGTTTAAATGTAATATTACAAGTATATTTATTGCCTCCTAAAATAATGAGTAAATTGCTAAAAGAAATTTCTCTATGAAATGGGGGAGTAAATAAAAACATCAATAAGGACATTGTAAATAACTTAACCAGACCAGATGCCAAATAACCAGATCATAAACAAGTCTGCTGGGGATGGGGCTGTTGGCCAAACCGAACAATCTTGCATCAAGAAATTAAAACAATTCTGATTCAAATACTTACCTTTTCGACCCACTTTATATGTTCCCTTTGCAAATATGTAATATTTATCTTCACCTGCCAGAGAAACCAAGGAGAGCTTCCATCAGAAATATCTTACACAAGGAACCCTTTTTTCCCCCCAACCCTATCATTATGCTAAAGTTTATCAGTGATTACCTATAGACCAACAGTCTGTCAACCCACTGATTAAAGAGTATCATGGTAAGTTCCATGGAGCTTTTAAGTAGGTTTGAGCACTCATAATTATGTTTAAGCCTGGCCGCTAAATGGCATGCTTGAGTAATGTCAAGAACTAAAAGAAACTCATTTGTCCCCTTTTTAGTAAGCTTGAGCACTCATAATTTCTCACTTTCTTTCCCTTATCTTTCAATGTGGGGTGGGTTCCTTTCTTGATCGTGCAGGAAAAGAAGAAACTTTTATCATAACGTGTATATATTAGTGTTTCAGTTTCAAGGAAACAGATAAAGGAAGAAGGACCTAATGGAAGTGCATGAATCAGTACATTTTGAGGCTCATATAACAGCAGACACAAACAGCTTGGAAACAATATATAAGATTGCTTCTCAGAAGGCAGATAAGATGTGCACTCATGGTTTCTCTCAGTTAGGATCCAAACCGATACAAAACTTTGGCTGTTCTTCTTCCCCATACAAGCTAGTGATCTTTGTTCCCTGTATGCACGCTTGTTGCTCTGGAATGTCAATCTCATTAAGTGCGTGTTCTTAGATTATGTCGGCTTACGGGAACTCGAACCTCAAGCCTAATATACTTGGACTTCTAACCTTAACCACTGGATTACAATCAATTTGGTAATAGGAAACTTAGGGTGTCGGTCGTGAACCAACTATATATAACAATAATAATAATTAGTAGTAGCCACACCGGATTAGCCTCAGTGGTGAACAAGCTTGTACTCTGATGTCAAACTTGGCTCAAGGTGCAAAGGATTACAATTGACGACCAAACCTCGAAACTTTGAAACAGCTCAAGTGTTAGGAGACCCGGGAGGATGAGACTTGGAGATTAGTCGGGTGTAAACAAACTCACACATGATCAGTTATCCAAGAAAAGCTTTAGTAATTGAAGAAGCGAGGGACGTCGAGATAGAATGGAGATCCAACAAAACTCCCCAACCATAAAACCGCCTCATGTTGTTTAAGTCAAATAACAACCATTACATACATAAAAAATAAAAAAAACAAACAAACAAACAAACTCGTACACCACGGATGACAATGAATACCTAAAAGTCAGCTTGCTGCCAGCAATAAACAACGGTGAAGTGCACTTTCAAGGTGATACAAGGGTGTCAAACCCAGAACTGGGAAACAATAATATAATCATATAATCGTTCTCAAAATCAATAACTGTGTTAATTGAAATTGCACTACTGTTGCAATGCAATTACCAAAATCTTCAAAATGAGCGAGAGAAAGAGTAATGAACCTAAAAGTGGGTCGACGGGAAAGATCCCCCACACCATTGTATTGGCTGAACTTCTTCGGAAAACCTTTGTCGAATGTTTAATTGTATAGCAAACTAGCAAAGAACACTCGATCAGGTCTATGCATGCAATTGCCCCATAATGCAATGTCCGGCGCAACCCAGTCGCCGACCGAACAAATTACCCTTTACTGTTTAGTGTAAACTAGCTGTAGGCCGTATATTTTTAATTAAACGAAACAGAGTGGTGGTTTAAATATGTAATAGATAAGAAATTTTAAGAAATATAGTAACATTGTTTGATGGGTGGTCAATGGTCATACATGAAGTAAAATAATAATAATAATAATAATAATAATAATAGTAATAATAATCTGATTGCTGTTTGAAAATTTTGGAAGCAAATCATTGCTTATAAGTTATAACTTTTATTTAATTAGGAAGAGACTGAGAAATTTTTAATAAGTTGTATTAAATTTTAGCATAGTATAAGGTATGGTAGTGTTAAAATTTGAAACTATATTATACAATGTTGATATTGCATCAAATTTGGATCCTACATTATATGTTACTGCATCAGTATTCAATGCTATTAGTACTCATCGGAAATTATTAGGAAAAAAGACCAGAGAATTCCAAACACTCGTTTAGATTGTTTCCATACTCACACAATCATTCATCTTTATCTCCACTCTACTCTCTCTCCCACAACGCTCTCTCTCATTCCCTCTCTCCCGCAACTCTTAGTCAACCTCAGCACTCTCCCACATCTCTCTCTCACAATTGACGTAACTCATAGATCTACATTAAGGTATGTATTTTTGTTAAAATTATTTTCATATCTAAAATTATGTGTGGGATTTTTAGGCAAATTCAATTGATGTTGTGTCAAAAAAAGACACTATAAAATGTGTGCTGCATCAATATCTTATACTCGACTCGGTGCACCTATGGGATTATCTTGGGTCAGATATGTTGCTTCGAAAACTAACGTTGGATTTAGGTATTTTGTGTCGATGACTGATGATGGGGGATAGGTATATGTAATACCCTGTATTTTTAAAATCCAGATTTATTAAGTTTAATGATTTTATTAGCATAATTTGATGTAAACAATTAATTATTTTAATTTCGATTCGTTTTATGGATTTATCAATGTTTTTGAATTCATAATTGAATGTAATTAATCATTTTCGGGAAGTAATATTTTATCGATGTTTTAATTAATTGAATGTAATATTTTCGGAACTTATTTAAAAATTTCTTTTTTAAAATTAATTTTCTTCCGTTCTACACTTTTTAGTTTGCGGAAAATCGATTTCGGAAATTATTAAAATTAGTCTTGATTTATTGGAATTTGACTTAAATATTTTATTATAGGTTTTTAGATACTATTTTAGGGTCTTATAATGTATTTCCGTAAATAATATAAATTTTTACGTTCGTTAGTAAATTCTTCCGAAAATGTTTCCAAAATTCTTTATATAGCTTTTTATTAATTTTAAGCCTTCGGATCCGTTTGAAAAAATTTTTCGTTAAATAAATTTTATATAAAATCTTCCAATAATATTTTTATATTTTTAGTATTTTATTTTATGTGTATGTGTAAAAAAAAAAAAAACCCGCAGCACCCCACCGGTCGAAACCCCCCTTCTTTCCTTTCTCTCTTCTCTCCCTTCTCTTCTATTTTCCCTGTTCCCCGACTCCCTGCCCCTGTTTCGCAACCCTAGCCAGCCGCCTCCTCCCCAGCACCTCCCTCCTCCTTCGCCGACCATCGGCAGCTACAGCCAACCGCCACCAACCGCGAGGCGCACAGTAGCCACAGCAGCAGCTGGCGGCATCAGCGGGCGACAGCAGTACCGGCATCGAACTGCAGCGGGGCAGCGATGAGCCGCGCAGCTCACGCCACCGTCCGGCCACGGCGAGCTCGGGCGATGACCGGCGAGCCATCCTCAACCTCCGACACATCTTTCCCGCCCTTCACCTACCTTGATTTGTCGGTTTTTCGTTTCGTATAATTTCCGAAAAACCCTAACCCTTATTTTGATTAATTGGGTATGAATTAGCTTATAAAAAGCTAAATCGATTGTTTGATTATGTATATATGTGCTGTAAGAATGATTTGGATAGGTTAATTGTATTGTTATGTTGAGATTTCGGAAAAATTAGATTTTTGGTCGGGTTATGCCCGAATTTTTCGGATCCGTCCGTTTTTGCGATTTCGGACAAATTGATTATACAATATATTTTAAAATGTATCCAATTTCATTTTGGAACCGTCAATTTGATAAATTTAGGCAGGTTTTATCGGAATTTGATTCCTAGGTCAAATTTTGGGTGTAATGAAATTGGGTCATGTAATTGAGCCGTTCCGCTCAATTGATTTTATAATATTGTTTAAAATGTATTTAATTTTATATTGAAAGTGTTGATTTGGGAAAACTGTGCGTAATTGATCAAAATTGGATCTTTAGGTCAAAACTCCCGCGAGTTTAAATTGTTTGGGTAATCGGGTTATTTTATTCAATTGACTATATAAATTACATTATAATATGTTTAATTACATTTTCGAACCGTCAATTGATATGTTTTGGCAAGGATTGATCGGATTTGCGTTTCGGGCTCAAAAACCCTAATTGTGCTAAATTGCGTATTTCTTTTATTGGTTTTGAGCAATTGATTATTTGATATGTTACAAAATGTGTTTAATTGCATTTCCAAACATTCAATTTGATTAAATTTATAGAATTTTAACGAGATGTATTTTCGGGCCTAAAACCCTAAAATTCAAGTGAAATTATGAAATCGATTACTTGTAGTGTTGTTTTATAAAATTGAATGTATATAAATAGTTGAAATGGTATTAATTGCTTTCTAATACCTTTAATTTGAATTAATTAAATTGAATTACCTGAGTTTATGTCGTGGGCTTTAAAAATCTAATCTTCGGGGATGATTTTATAAAATTGATTTTTGCTATGTGTATTTTATCTAATCGAATTCTATCTTTGGGTTTTAAATCATTTAAATTCTGTTTTAACCTAATCGGCTTGGATTGGGTTCTATGTAAATGGTTGGGTTACTTATTTAGTTGTAAAACCTAATAAATAAGTTATTTTCGATAAATTAACTTATGATCGATTATTCTTTCTCGGGCTTTCCAAATTAAGTTGAAATGTCCCAAGTGATATTTTTATTAATCCGTTTTGATTTAGTTTTAACCTTAAATCTTAATAAATCTATGCTTTTAAGTTTTAAGTTTTGGACACGTTTTCTAAGAAAGACCATTTGGGTTGTTTGTGCTTATTTAATTAGAATATGTGAATTATTGATTGATAGAATAGTTTCTAATTTAGTTTTCGATTTCTATCGGATCTAGGAAAGCTTTCTCGTGGATCCACAAGCTAGGGATCTCTCTCCCTCTTATCTCGCTTAGCTAGCTTCGGATCCAGGTAAGTCTCTACTTACCTCTACTTATGGGTATTTAGTAAGGACGAAGCTATGGCCTTGTGCTATGTGTGATGTGTTGATGGATGATGAGTATGCCATGTTAATGTGTATTTATGCATGTGTTGTGAATAACCTATCTTGTGTAGCGCAACATGGATATTAAGGTATGTTGTGTATGCCTTATGCTATACGTGTATGACATGTTCCATGTTTGATGTTGATGTTGATGATGTGACTTGTTATGGCCCTCTAGGACATGCATGCTAGGGTTTTGGGTAGCATGAAATGATAATAAAAGGAACAACGGGGAAGTGGACGTTTGGGAAGTTTGCATGGGGGGACTAGACCTTGCATGGGCATGATCCTTACGTATGAAAAGTTGATTTGGGTTGTAAGTAAGAGCTTGGGAGAGTATTGGAATGATTGGAGACTTAATATGAAAAATAGTATGTAAGTTGGTGCATAAGAGACCTTATTAGGGTTTTGTGTGTAAGTGGGTGTTGGAGAGTCTGCATGGAGTGTTTAAATTATGCGTGGGAATGAATCTTACGTGAGGAAAGTTGATTTAGGAAGTGAATAAAATAATGTCAAAGTTATGGACCCGTTGGAGGCTTGGGCGCAAAATTTTACGTGGGTCGGTGTAAGGGTGTCTAAGGGTTCCAATTAGGGTTTTGGGAGGAAAGGAGCAATTTGAAGGGTACAAGGGTAAAAATGATCAAGGAGGGATGGAGTATGGGGTTGAGAGTGAGAACTCACTTATATAAAGGATGAGTGAGGGTTCCTAAATGAGAGAAGGGACTTTGGGGTAAAAGAGGGAGGTTACTTGTTGAGGAAGTAAAGTGATAGGGTTTGGCGCGACCAACTAGGGTTTTGTCGGTCACGCGTGAACTTGGGAGATAAAGTAATACATTTGGGGAATTTTCTAATAAAAATGAGGTGCGAGGTAGAGAACAAAGTAACGTTTGGGTAAGTAAGAAAGAGTTAGGCCACATAGGTCCGATTAGGGCCTCCGAGGAGGAACCCTAGAGGGATGAGGACATGCGAAGTCGATATCATATGTGTTGGGATGGCCTATAGCCTTGGGGATTGTGTCCTACTATATGCTACTTTACTTAAATCTACGGGGGATGGATGTTGGGTGTGAGAAGAGGTATGAGTCTCAAAATATGGGACAGTCCCTTTGGAGGGGAAGAAGTAGAGTATCAACTGCATGCATGTCAAGGGTGTGATGTGATTCAATAAGACACGAATAAGACATTAATTACGTAAAGCGAAAGACCGATGAGCCCAACCCAGTCCGGTCCACTGGTTAGAATAGTGGCCATAGGCGTTTTGCCCTGGGTGTTTATTTCCGGTCCACCGGCTATAATAGTGGTCAGAGGCGTTCTGCCCTGTGTGTTTATTCCGGTCCACCGGCTATAATAGTGGGGGATTCGGGCTCGACAGACCCAAACGAATAAGTTAATCCACAGGAAAGATACTTACAGTGAAACACCATGTGAGTCGGGGCCAGTCCGGTCCATCGGTTAGAATAGTGGCAAGAGGCGTTCTGCCCTGGGTGTTTATTTCCGGTCCACCGGCTATAATAGTAGTCAGAGGCGTACTGCCCTGTGTGTTTATTTCCAGTCCACCGGCTATAATAGTGGGGCTCCCGCACTCACATGGATTAATGAAGAATGCTTTGAATGAATACAAATGAAGTAATCCATGGGAAAATACTAAGTACTTACAGTGAAACACCATGTAAGTCGGGGCCAGTCCGGTCCACCGGTAAGAATAGTGGTCAGAGGCGTTCTGCCCTGTGTGTTTATTTTCGGTCCACCGGCTATAATAGTGGTCAGAGGCGTTCTGCCCTGAGTGTTGATTTCCGGTCCACCGGCTATAATAGTGGGGCTCCCGCACTTACATGGATTATTAAAGAATATGTGTGGAATGAACATATTATTAATGAGAATAAAGAATAAGTCTAATTGGACCATGACCAGCTTTTATTATCTGTATTGCTACATGTTGCTTACGTGAGTATGCCACGTATTGAGTTTTAATAATATGGATTATTCCTACCTGAGGCGTATGAGCCACTTTACATCTCGGTTATACCACGCTTATATGTTAAATAGGATGTTACGTATGTTTTATATGTTACTCTAGGTGTATGGTAAGATTTATGCTGTGGGTTGTGAATATGCATGATATTGTATTAACGTGTTGTACCCGGATTTAATATGCACTTGATGATATCTCTCCTAAGATAGGGTAGTGGGACTTACTCAGTATTGGACCCGTACTGATACTACCTTGGTTGAATGGGTCCTGTGATGATCCACTGATGGTGGGGAACAGACCTCTTGTGCAGGTTGATACTGTGTTGGGGTGGAAGGCCTGACTTGAGTGAGTAGGCAATCCGGATATTGGTCCCTTGGGATCTGTTTCATTTAGCTATATTTTGTACTACGCTTCTTGTTTTGAAACCGTACTCTTAAGTTGTAATCTTAACGATATTTTAACTGTTGTTGACTCATGGTTTTCGTGAATGGTCTATGTTAACTATGGACCTATGTTTTGATGAATCTTAATTAACGATTGTTTAGTTTAGCCTTAGCACTTAGTATCGGAACGGTAGGAGTGAACCGGTCTGGTACTAAGTGTGGCGGTAATACCCCCAAGTTTATGGTTTTAATTCTTTCGCTTCCGCTAAACCTTCTGATTTAAACGAAATTTTTCAGGAGTGAAATTTGGGGGTGTTACAGTATATGCGTCGAGGGTTGATGCTAGGGGATGGGTGGATGCGAGGAGATCAGATGCTAGGTATGGGGAGCTGGATGGGGTTACAAATTGGGTCAAGATTTGGCGTTGGATTAGGTGTGTTGCATCAAAGTTTACAGTTGGGGGTGTTGCGTCAGAATCTGACGTTGGTCTTGGGGCCTTGCGTCGAGATTTGATGCTAGGTTGGGAAGGTGTGAGCTGGGAAGTTGCATAGGCATATTGGGAAAGTTGCATTTATATTGGTTATGGTCGTCGGAGGTCGTGGGTAGCAACCTCAATATTCGACACAACAACCCTAAACCTTAATCAATATACTAGTGTACGTGTATACATTCATGTATTCAATTATTTAAAACTCATAAAATTCTTCTATGAAACCCTATTCAATCGGTCAAATTGTTAAATACAGTCTTAGGTACTAACATGACATATTCATTATATTGTAGATGAGTCATAGACAAGGGAAAATACCATATAGGACTGATGGATGTGGAGTAACTGCTTCTGCATGCTGTAGAACTAAAGAAGAACAAGCTCCAATGCCGCATACAACAAATGTTACCAGAAACCTTATTAGAGGGTTACAACATACCAAAAATATATATACAGGGCAAGCTCAAGAAAGTGATATACAAGTTGTACAAGAAGAAGTAGCTCCAGTACAATTGGAAGAGGAAGGAGATCAACAATAAGTTGTTATTGAGTATCATGAGATAACTAGGATGCTAATATTTGTGGACTACGCAGGTTGGCCATCCATTACAGTTAATGCATTAATGACATCTTCATTGTATCTCCTAGGGAGTCAGTAGTCATCAACAAATCCTACAACAGTCAAGGGTAGCTCTAAACCACGACATAGGGAAAGTGGTGTAGGGGATCGCTCATCATTTAATGTTCCACCATTCTCATCCCACATGGTTCAACTATCATCTTCAAGTCATGTACATGGTCCACCTATTGTAGATGAGAATGAGTGATGATAACTTCATTGATGGTGATGATGATGACTTAAGTGAGGAAGTGTGAGGCATACGCATGAAGCATAAGTGGTACTTTCTTGGTCCATGTCTTGGAGGTCCAAGCAACCCTAGTTTGATCCCAAGCTTTGGTGGTCATATTGCATTGAAGATATAGTTTACAAGGGTTAGTTTGGAATTTTATTTCTCCAACAACTCATTTATTTTTTTTTTCTTTTTGTTGATGATTGTATTTTTTTTATGTTTATTTTATTGTGTAGGATTGTGGTGTGTTGAAAGTTCACATTCGACAATACCATATATGCAAATGGATTAGTACCATTGCTAATTACTACTTCAGTCTCATTTTTTATACTGGATTATAACATATGTCTTTCAACTCATTCGCAAACGTAGATCGGCCACTTATATTCACCTTTGTTGAGAGGTGACAACTGGACATAAATAGCTTCCATATGTCGTCATATAAGATGACGATCACCCTCTTAGATATCGAACATATACTAGGGATGGATGTTGAAGGTTATTCATTGTATATGGACAACACAGATGACCCCCCGGTGAGTAAGCCGAGTGCTTCTTGTCTTAGCGAGCTTGCTGGATGAGAGCGCGTTTGCAAGTGGTATATATGTTAGCTTATTTATTTAGTATGGATGAGGAGGATGCAATCAATATGCTTAAAGGCAGTGGACTGACATTCAAGTACCTTCAATATGTATGTTGGATGTAGTACCCTATGGAACAAAAGCTATTGTATAATTGTTATGGTCACTAAGCTTGTCGTTATTTGTTGATGAATAATCCAATCAACTTAGCCAGTTTTGGTTTCTATTTCTCCAAGATCCCATGGCAATAAAAAACCTATGCATGGGGAGTGGTTGCACTTATTATATATATATATATATAGGCAACTTGGTATTACATCTGGAGCTAAAACTCATTAAATATCTGGATGTGTAACTCTAGTACATGTAATTATATAACTATCATCTATATAATATGTTCTTGTTGAATAATGAAATTAATTTGATGCCCATGTGTATTATAAGAGATATGGATATATGACACTTTCCTGAGTTTGGTCTTGTTTGAAGTGATTGGAATCCCAACACATCAGGTTGTCGAATATGGTGGTGTGAGAGAAATTTTGACAAGAGCATTCATATGCTTGGATACTATAGAAGGTCAATTGAATTTATGGACATGAGAAATGTATACTCAAATTGAATATTAAATGTGTATTATAGGTTGCATTTGATCTATATAGAGTGTGTAATATGATGAGTACCTACCATATAACATTATTTCACGGTTTCTTACATTCAATGAATGCAATAGAACCATATACGCCACAATGAGTAACACGTTAGTTCGGTTATACACAAAAAATCCCCAATGATCTTATCAAGTTGACATGTAAGAAACACAGAGGATCGAACACAAGGAAATATAAATTTAACTACTCGCACATGGTTACCTAGTGGAGTCTGATACATGAGTATATGCTAAACCCACATTTTTTTTGGACAACCAGTAATGGACCCATGGGATATAGATTCTAACTACATGGATTGATATGTTCAAGTGTCTCATAAGTATTTTTTGCAAATGACAGAGTAACTAATGGTTGCGTGACATAATGAGGAAGAAGAAATAATAGCTACAAGATGTCTTAATACCAGATCAAAAGCTCTTCGTCGTAAGTATTGAAGAGGTGAACCGACTCCAAACTATGGGAAAAAACAAGCGTCCCTTGAGACTGTTGCATGAAATTTATGTGTTCCTATTCATGAGAGAGGGTGTAGGGATGGGTGTGGTCATCAAATATGATTTTTAATGTATGTTCATGTAGAATAATGAACATTATGTATGAAACTCGTTGTTTGTCATGTTTTCAAACATTGATGCATGAGTAAACTTACAATATAAGAAGCTAATTTCAGTACATATTTCCAAACCTATTTGAATATATAGGGATTGGTTTTGTTGGATGTGTTTCATCATTATTTGGCCTTTTCCAAACCTTGATTGATGTGGTGTCATCCATGCTAAAATGCTACTATCATAGAATACACCCTAAACAACATACACAAGTGGTAGTGGAAAATTTTCTAACATTTTTACTTGCATAATAAATTATTATATGAAATTTATATCCCATGATGATAATACTAGAATAAGATGTAATAGAGTATATACCGATATATATTGTGCATGTTCCATCAAAAAATAAAATCTCACTTCACCTTTAGGACTTTGTGTGTCATGTTGTGTCATTAATGAAAGAAATGAAGTACTAGCTTAAGATAAACATACAAATAAGACATTATATCAAATGGCAATTGTATGACCAATATTTGGCATATCCATCCAGTGTGCCGGTGGAGCTTGCCCTTCCCAGTGAATGATATTACGAAGAACGTCATCAATTGTTAAATATTGCAGCATGCTCTCATGTAGTTAATGATTTTCTTAAACATTGTGGTACAACTCTATACGGATTCAAACCCAATCATTCTCATCCCCCAAGAATACAATACGCTAATGATTTAAAGCCACAATTTCCATTTCCCTTCACATAATACCAACTATGAATATGCAATATTACATGCTCATTTAATTGATGCATATGTGGGAATTGTATTTGGCCCAATGACATATTAGACATATAGGATGGTTTTTGTCCTCGGATCCAATCTCATCCACCACCTTGAGCACGAGCATGGATTTGACCTAAAGATGGTCTAACTCAACCTTCAGTTGATCCCTAACAACTTGAATATCTTTGATGATATGTATATTCCCAACTTGAAGGATCCTTACCTTGGATGGCCCTCTGTTGTTATTCTTGAGGCTCATGTAGTGTTTTTCTATGAGGAATGACAATATTAAATACTTTTTGAGACAATTGATTTTGTATTACAACAGGTGGCTGGCTCAGAATAGCTTCAACATAAACATTGAGTAAATGAGGTGCAACTAGGGATGACAACGAGACGGGTCAGGGATGGGGGTCCCCGTCCTCAAACCTGATAAAAAAAATAATCCCTAAACCTGACCCGATCTTCAATTTTTTTATCCAGAAATCCTCGAACCGATCCCCACGGAGATCAAATCCCTACACCCGACCCGATTCCCGATCTATTTTTCGTCCCCGATCCTCAAACCTTTTTTTATTATACTTTTAATTTATATTCTATAAAAAAAATTATATATATATATATATATATATTAAAAAAATTATTTGGGGTGGGTTCGGGGATGGGGACCCCAAACCCGTCCCAGAAAAAATCTCCGTTAAGAATCCCCGAATTCTCTCCTCGAATCCGAATCCGATCGGAAATTCCCCGATGGGGCTCCGAACCTATGAGAAAAATTGTCATCCCTAGGTGCTACCTAAATTGGATATATTGGTGTTGGCGGACCAATCAAACAATCTATATCAAGCTTCTTCTTAAAGGAATGGATAGATGACAAGGGGATAGGAATTAAATCATGAATGTAAGTATTGATTTCATGAGTACATGTTATCTTATGTGTATGACGCATGTAACGTCTATATAACACTTCATCAATTCCCACATCACTACTTCGTCTACATTCTTTATCTATCGATTTCAATGCAAACAAGGCTACATAGCCTCTTGACTTTGTATAAAGTGCATTGGTACCATGGTGAGGAACATTGAATCACCACCTCTCAAGAGACACTCTGATGTCGCGATATTTTAAGTCTAATAATGGGTGAATATGTAATATAATAATGTTGAAATTGCCTGTTGATGTCTCTAAAAACCTCTTCGATGACCCATTAGCGCCTTCCACCTCATTAAGAGAAGATGATATATGTAAAGATTTCATTATGTAACAAGTTTCATTAGTAATAAGTTCATATGTAATGGTAAACTATATTTCATATCTCTTCGTTGTACCTTGACAAAAGTGTAAGACTTGATCAACCCAAGCAGAAACAATTTTTTTTCTTTGTATAGAACTAACCAAACCATCTTTAGATAAGAAAGCAGACCAGGCATATTTATGTAATCATTCTCTAATGACAAAAGATGCTCTTCATATATTTCCTCATCATTAGTGTTTATCGTGTTTTTTCATAATGGCATAAAACTACGTATGAACGCTTCATCCCTACTTTTCTTACAATTCACCTCTACATTTTTGTAACACATGAAACCTACACAGTATATGATTTGAGGTCAAAAAGACACATTCCATAGCTAAAATTTACTTAAGTTATCAATAAGTGATAATAGCGGTCAGAAGCATTGCATGATCCATCAACATCTTGAACTTCTCAAGCACCCATGTATAATTTTATTCCTTTTCAAATGACATACACACAAAGATAATAATGAAATTTAACTGTGTTGGTGTTAATCCTATAATCTCAAGTAAAGGCATTTGACATATATTTGTTTTATACATGTAATCCATTATTAGAATAAAAGAAATTTATGTAAAATATTAATGGATATAGGATGTGAAAATATAAGCTCATTTAGAATATCTAACTCTGGTTCACTACAATGCCACTGAAAATAATGATTATCCACTAATATACTCATGACATGCTTTAAGTTTGTTTGACCATCCATTTCATCTAACCTAATATTTTGGCGGGCATCATAAATGTATTTGTATGCTAACATTCTTCACAAACTCTTTATGAAGAAGCAACTAGATGTATTGTGGCTTGACCCAACTTTTGGTTAGATCACCAATAAACTTTGTAAGTACCTCCTCTTTCACATCTAAGCTATACCATATCGGCTTCTTTACCATTTTATTTCCTCAAACCTTTAATGACTAAAACCATCATATTACTTCTACCAATAGCACGCACCCACTCTACAAGATCATCATGATTAGAGAATATTTGATCTACTATAAAAAAAAATGTGATAATTGTGGCATCTATCCTGCAAAACAAATATGGCTAATTAATTATCATTAATCATGATCATATTAATAAAAATATATATATCACAAATAATTTTGGTTTACATTTAATGGTTTATGGCTTATGGTTTAAGGGTCTATGATAGGGAAAGGGTTAGGATTTATGGGTGAGGTATGGGAGTTTAAGGTTGGGAAGGGTTGAGTTGCATCAATATATGATGCTAAGGAAGGGTTAATTGCATCAACATATGACTCTATGGAGGGTAGTTTGTGTTGATTCTTTATACTAGGAGGGTTGTTTGCATTGGTACATTATGCTAGGGAGAGATAGTTTGCATCAATAATTGACGTTGAGGAGGGTAGTTTGCGTCGATACCTGATGTTGGTGGTGTTTTGTATGAGTGTAGAGGTTGCATGAATTCTTGACATTGAAATGGGTTATTGTGTAAAGGTTTGACGCTAGATGGGTGTTACGGTGTATAGATCTAAAGTTGTTTGCACAAATTTGAAATTTTTACGAAGAAACATTATGGGTTGAATGCATGCCTCGCTCAAGTTCATATGTCCTTCATATTCTTCTTCACATCCAAGAACCTCTTTCTCTTTTTCTTCTTGATATGCATAGCTTCCAGAATCCATTTTTGGGTTGAGTGAATGAAGAATATGGAGAGTTTTTTGGGAGAAGAAAAAATGTGAATGTGGAAAAGGATAGGTAGGGCAGGGTTTAACTAGAAAAGGTTAGGGAGGGCAGTTTGGTTATTTCCCTTTTTTTCTACACAGTAATTATATGTTTTCTAAATAATAAAATTCTGAAGAAAAAAAATGGTGTATGAACAATTTTTATTATTGCATCTCAAAATACCCCTATCGTATCTATCTTAACTCCCCATCCATTTTGAAATATTACCTCCATGACCTAACTTTTCTAACTAGTTATTGGATTGTGAAGTATAAACTATAGATGATGCTAATCTTGATAACAACAATGGCGATAATTACCAACATAATAATGGCCAAATATATACTTTTATTTTTATTCTCAATACACAATCACAAATGATGATAAGGTAATTTTTCTTTATTATGCAATTCATACATAGGGATGGCCTTCCCTCTATGGAGATAGGATCTCATCGGGGATTCCCTGGTTAAGTTTGAGGATGAATTTTGGGGAAATTTGATGGGTATTGGTTTGGCTACAATTAGGGATGTTAATCGGGAGAATTTTATCCATTATATGTATAAACATATATGGATATAAATATAGATATAAATATGGATACGAATAAGGTGGAAAGGGAGAAATATTTGCCATATTTGAGTATAGATACGAGTAAGGGATAATCAAATCCATATCTACCTTTATATCCATACCCGTACCAGCATTTGCTTATCTAATATAAAATTACATATTTACCCTTCGCATATATGATCTTCAATATATTTTATAAGGCTAATTAAAAGTGAAAATATAATTAAACTCTAACAATCTAAGTATATAATTTTAAAATTAAATTTTTTTGTTTTAAACTTAATGGGTTTTACCCAATGGATATATAAATAGATATAAATAAATAAATAAATATGGATATGGAGGAGGAAAAAAAGTACCCGTTGGATTTGAGTACATATATGTGTATAGGTTTTATATCGAATTTGGGTAATAGATATGAGTACTCAACCCATACCCGATTCATTGCCATCCTTAGTGACCCAATATCAAGATAAATACACAAAAACAACCAACTAGCCAATTTTAATATTAAGGTTACAATGATGAAGAAGAACAATAGGATTGCAATTCACTGCCAAGATTGATTTGGGATACTTTGATTAGGAGAATGAATGATGTTTTAACGGATGTGAATAGTTTTTTAGGAGTGGGAGTATGAGGTTACATGTGAGATTAGAGGTAGAGAGACATAAGATAAGGAGGAAGTTGTTTGGGGATTTGGAGAGGGAGGAAGGTGGAAAAGAGGAGGATGTAGAGAGGGAAAATAATGTAGATGATGAGGAGTTTCTTGACTTCCCAAGATGGATTCTTTAGTTGCAAAATAACTATTCTAATTAAATTTAAAATTAAATATTTAGGTAATTAGGATAGACAAAATTGAGTGATTAGAATTGATAAAGATGATGATTAGGAGATAAATGTATGTTAATATGTTATGATGGGTTAAGGAGAGAGAACAAATCCCAAATTATTTAGGGAATACAAACTAAGTTATAAGCTAGTTGAAGTAGGGATTTTTGTTTTATGTATAAAAAACCCACTTATAAACTTATAAAAAGCTAGATTTTTTTTTAAAGAGCTAGTTTCAATAAGTTGAAAGCTACTAGTTTATAATCTACTTTTTGTAGAGGACCTATCATTATTTCATTTATATTTCATAATATAAGTTTTATTCCAAGTTTTAATAAATATTTATTGATATATTTCTAATTTTTTCTCTTCCGCCTCATAAATGTATCTCATAACAATAACACCGTTCAAATTCTAATATAGAAATTTTAGCCAATTTGTGTATTATTTATTGTAAGTTTTAATATTTTTTAATATGTATGCTAAAAAATTATATGTCCTCTATTGTAAAAAAGAGGAAGTAATTTTATGGTATGTTTGACAAAGTTAGATGAAAAAATAAAAGTTTTAAGGTACTTAAGTTAGCTTCTAAGAAACTAGTTTATAATTTGTTACAAAGCTACTTAATTTATAATGACCAAAACAATGTTTTACTTTTTAAATAGTTTCCTAATTTTTCTTAATATAGATTTTATTAATAGGATCTAATCTCGATTCTATTTACTTTAACATAACCTTGATTCTAACCGGCTAAATTTTTGTTTTGTAAAGTTGTTACATTTGTTTGGTTGTTGTTGTGATTTACCATTTTTACTATATTCAGAATATGAACTTACTAACATTAGTATATTTTACAAAATGCTACACATGCTTTCCCATGCTTAGGACATATCACGAAAGAGATAAAAAGTAATTAAGGAAGAAATATTAAGAACTCGTTCCAATTATGGAATAAATATTTTTAAATTTTCAATTAAGAAATAAATGTAAAAAAAATTGCTACAGATAATTTTTTTTAACATATTAGTCAGCAAAGATTGTCAGAATTCAATAGAAAAATATTAATTTTGTATTTATACTGTATACAATAATCTGTACAACATATCATATGTATTATACTTATATAATTATTTTAGACAGACTAATATATCACAAATAAACAAAAAGGATTAAAATACCCGATACATGCATCACTCAAATATGTGATTAAAATCAATCAAAGCTCCAAAGAAAATAAGTAAAAAATCCAAACAAATTAAAATGAAAAATCTAAACATATAAACAAATCAAATCAATCTCAAATTAAAACCAAACAATTCAATCTCACAAAAAAAAAAGGAAAAAAAAAGGCATATATGCAATGCATGGCTCTTCTTCATAGTCTTCATCCATCCTCCCTCTCTCTCTCTCTCTCTCTCTCTCTCTCTCTTTCTTCTTCTTTTTTCTCAATACATCTTCTTCCTTTATATATATAATTCTTAACTTACCATAAGCAAAACGAGTAAAGTTGAAGTGAAGAAGAAGAAGAAGAAAACTAATGAGATCCAACCAAGCCCAACTGAACGAAGTTGTTGTTATTTTGCAAGATCTCCGGTCCAAGTTGAAGGGACGGAGAAGAAATCTATGAGCTATGAATGAAGAAGAAAGTGGGGGAGGGGGGAGGGAGAATAATGTCAAAAATCCAGAAAGCCTAATTCCACCGTAAGCCTTGAAGGTTGATGATGAACGAGAGAAGTTAATAGAGATGTGGGATAAAGAAACTGGATTTCATTACTTGACTGATTACGCTTACCACACACATTGCTTAGCTAATGGAATCTAGGGGACAGTAGCGACTATTTAGCTGTCCTGCTATCTTTGTCATGCTAAAAATTTTGGTGTCAGCATCTCTAGGTTGGTTCATATCAATAAGCTCTAGGTTGAGGACAACAAAAAAATGAGGAACGAAGAACAATTTGTTCACCCCTCTCTCTCTTAAGGGATAAAAACAACGAGAGAAAATTGTTTGGTTCATTTCTTTTGTTTGAATTTGATTTGATTTGGTTGATTATAGATTTATTTGATAAGCATGTTTTGTTTCTTTGGATTTTAGTTTGATTTTGATTGATTTATTATAAGTTTGGTTGATGTATAAATTCTGTATTTTAATTCTTTTTAATTAGTGATATATTCATCTACATAAGTTTAGCATATGGATTGAATTATACGGATTATGTTATTTAGCATAAAATATATAAATGAATTTTTTATATATTAAGTTTCGGCTACTAACATAATGAAATTTCTTTATTCAAAGCAAAATTTAAACGTTTTTATCGTTTATTAAAAGCTCAAAAACATACATTTCTTAACTAAAACAAACACCAAATGTTTCTTGATTAAATAATAATATATTTGTATCAAAAAATAAATTATATCCTATTAGAAGGATAAGTGTTGCCCATCGATATATTATATTATAAAATATAAATATAATTATTATATTTATATTAAACAAATTTGTATTAAAATATGTTAAAAATTATTAATAGAAAAAAATAATTCTCGAACTAGTAGGCAAATTCTTTAAGTAACGCTATCTATCTAAAATTTAAACCCATACCAAAATTTATTATATATATATATATATATATATATATATATATATATATATATATATATATATGTATATATATATATAGTGCATTAATATTTTTTTTATTAATAATTAAATAACATAAACGAATAATAATCCGCTATGAAATAAAATTATGACATAAAAATACAATGAATTTATTATTAGTATTTTTTCTATTATAATCATTAATATTATTGTTATTATAATAAAAAAAATAGATTTATACTTTTTATGTCCTAATTTTATTTTATTTTATCTTATTATTAGTTTGTATTATTTAATTGTTAATAAAAATATAATTAGTACAATATTACATATATATTTTTTTTTGAAAAGATGACTTTTAATTTGGATAAATATTATTTTTCGACTTCTTTTTGTCGAACCGAGGGACTAATTTTCTCTATTCCGAAGTTGTACTCAAGGGAGCTTTCTCCGCTTGATGCTCCAAAAGGGTCGGAATGGTCAAGCACGGAACACAACAACACTTGTCGTCTTGGAGATGCTAATGAGAGCCAGGCACAAGTATTTTTCTTTTATTTACACCATGGATGAAACTCCCATCCTTTGTTGTCAATTGTCATCCTTCCTCGGTCCATATGCATAACTCTTTCTCGGAGGTAAAAAAAATTCATCGCTGTTAGAACCTTAAATAAATTAAGTTATTTTGAAAATTATTTAACTAATTTTATCAAAAAATTGATTTGACTCAATTTATTTAGTTAATAAGTCGAATATAATTTTTTGTTTTTTTACATTTAATCAATTAAGGTCGAACTTAAAAATAAAAATTTAAATTTGCTACATTTTATCTTAAGTTATGAGTTTAATTTGATTTGTTAGTTTAATTAAAAAAATAAAGTACAAATTTTATTTCAAACTTATTTATTAAATGAATTGAATCCGAAGATATTTTATTTGAGTTATTTTATTTATAGCCCTAATTATTATTAGCCGACCGACTTCATTAAGCGTCTATCTTGCTATGAAACCGCGTAGGGGCGCCCTGTCATTTGAACCTTGTTTCTTAATTAGTAAGGAAACAAAACAGTTGAAATGCCAAACTGTAAGGAGTCACAATAATTGATCATATTTATACTCCCTCCCGATCTCCGTATCATTTTATTTGGCCTTTTAAAAATATAATTTATTAAAAAGAGTATTTGGGCAATTAAAGTTATTTATATTTATAATTAACAACTAAGAGAGATTGATGTTGGTACTACAAATTGAAATAATATAGTTAATAATTACAAACAAGGGATTATTTTGTAAACGTACATAATACTAGCAATTAAATAAATGCTACATTTTATTAAGTTATCTTCGGATACCATTTTATTAAGCAAAATCATTTCATGTACCTTTACTTTTACTTATGGCGATCATATATGCACGCCTGATTAATGGTATGTTTTTTTTTTTTTTTTTTATAGCCATACAATAAAGAATAAGGGTATGTGAAGAGATTTTTGTCAAAATATAAGACTATATGTTGCAATATTCGTAGAAAAGTTTAAGCCATCTAAATTTCAACATATGAAAGTTTCTTCTTTCAAAATCCATAGACAGCATTTACAGTTAATACAATACATGAATAAGTTTGACAATTAACATAAATCAAACACTGCATGAAACAATGCCATGTTGGAATTTGAAATCTCGTATATCGAGTCCCAGTATTTTACTACCAGCCCAAATTTTATTAATGTGACTTAAGCCATCATACATGTCAATTGCTATTACAAATAAGGGCATTTATGGATCGGTCTCTATTGTTTCACATATTCAATCACCGAAATATTTACAAATCACCGATAAAAAAGTTATATAAAACCATCCTATGATAATTTTTGAATATAAACATACAATATCAGATAAGAACTTATCCAATTTGATGGATGATGATTTGTTCCAAGTAACAAATTAAAATAATATACCACATGATAATATATATATATATAGATAACTTATTGTCCTGGTTGGATAATATATTATTTATATTTGTAATATTAGATGTCTAATTTATTTAACTTGTGTTGACCATATCACTTATTTAACAAGAAGGAGAAAATTTGATCAATTATTTAATTTTTGAAACCAACTATAATATTAGATAGCTACATTGAATATCGAATTTCATAAACAACTCTAATTATACAAAGATATGCCACAAAAAAAAAGGTATATATTCTACTTCATTCATGTTAAGAAGGGAGCCTTCTTAAAACAATCTTAAATTTATCACCATAGCCTTCCAAATACCAATGGCTTGTTTGTTTTGGGCTGAAAGGAGGTGGATTAATAGTTTTACCTTGTTTGGGGACTAATTTTATTAACCTCGACGAGGTGAATTGGGGTTAAAGTTTAACCCCTGTTCACCCCCAATTAACCTCATTTTTATTAATTCTCAATTTTGGGGGATAACGGAGGTGAATGTTAACATATAAATAATATTTTGACTTGATCGGACAAAATTGCTCCTAATTTATATAAATTGAACCACCATCCTCTTCTCGTCCACTCTCTCCTGTTATGTGTCTCTTTCTTCATTTGTTTTATTTTTTTTAACCTTCATTCATCTCAATCTAAACGGAATTTTTAAAACATTCATCCCAATTCACCCAGGTTAGGTTAATATCATCCAAATAATATTTTAAAATATTCACTTTGATTCACCTCCATTTCCTTTACTTAGGTTAATTTTTAATGTTTACCCTCACCTTAATTCACCCCATCTAAATAGACCATAAGTGTATGTTTGGACTGTACTTTAAACTATGTTTTAGCTTATTTGATTAGGAAAAATTGTTTGATAATGTTAGAGTTGAATGAAAAGCTTGTGAAGGTGAAAATATTGTAATAGTTACTTAATGATATTTTATTTAGAGTAAATTCTATTTAGGTACCATAATATTATGCCTAATTTCACTTGAGTAACATATATTGTAAATAATCCCATTTTAGGTACCACACATTTCTTTTTCATTTTAATAATTTGTTATTTTTGTAGTTTTATATGGATAAAATGATAACATTCCTAATATTAACTATTTTTTTAAGTTGAATTGAAAAACAAAATATTTTGATTTTTTTGTTGTAATTTTCTAGATATTTTTGAAAAAAACACCATTAAAATACTAAAAGATCCCAAAAATAATCTAGGAATTCATATGCCCAATGGTTCATATGATTTTCCTTGCATTATTTTAATATGTTCTCATGCAATCTAATGATTTGCATTTTAGTGTTATCATCTTAAGATAATTGTGAAAGCATGTATCATATTCTAGGTTGATACTGCATGTTAGAGATGCCTTATGGATTTTTTTCTTTAGAATATAGATTTCATGTGATATTATACCATGCCCTTATTATTATAGGATTCTAGGTTGCCCTTATGTCATGAGTTTATGATTGTTATAGGATGACTCGTCTATGTTAAGCATAGGGTGCCAACATGTTATGCTTATGTGTGAAAATTAGTTCTTACTCAATATTCACATATTGATACTACCACTTGTGGTCCCTATCCATTCAATGGATAAGTGCTATGTTTGTGCAGAGTAACGAAGCCCTAATTAATGATGGCTACTAAGATCTAGTCCTTCATTGAGTGCTTGATGGGGAGTGATGACAACTATAGCTAAGCCAATCAGCAAGAGTTTCCCCCCCCATGTTTGGGATCTTTTTGATTTTGTGGGTTGTTCAAACCTTTTTATCAATGTAAAACGCATTTTATGTTTTATGATGTTTGATTTAACCTTATCATTGTTGTTATGTATGTACGTGTGTGCGCGCTCGCGCGCTTAATTTGATTAAGTGGATGTAATGTTTTGACATATTGTTCTAACCTTAACCTAACACCTGACATTGACCAGGTGATAATCACACCTTTTTGATGTTTTATGCTACGATTTCACCCCTCAAATTTGATTTTGCTTCCACACTACTCTTTAATATGAAAATTTTTAGTTATGAAAATTGAGGGTGTTACAATTACCTTAACCAGAAGCTTAACATACATAAGCTACTTATTCTCGTCCCTTATTTTAGGCTTGAATCTTGCGGCTCCCCTCTATTTCCTTCCTCTTCTTGTTAGCTTAAATATTTTACAAAAAATATCTTATGAAAGCTCAATTGTTAATCATTCTTTCTTATCCTTTTTATTCTCCTTTTATTTCAAGCCTTTCCTTTATGCCTTAGATGGATAAGGAAAACCCTAATGGCTACCTTATGGGTCTCAAATTTCCCTTTGGTGTGGCCATGATATATGTGGATAAATATCCATCATAACTTAAGTATTAAGACTTTGGAATGTACTCTTTTACCCATTTTGATCTTATCCTCCATACACACTTGATCAATCAGGCATCCTTATTTCCTTGTTGTCTCCTTAGCTATGTGACTTATTCTTCCTCCCTCTTTCATTTTGTGAGCTTCTCATCCAAGTCCCACCATTTGTAAAGCTTTAAAAACTTCCAAAAACTTAGATTTAGTTATTCTATACTTCTTTAAGCATAAACTAGTTAATTCTTTGTGTGTTTTCTGAAGTTTCTATATCTTTCCAAGTTATTCAAGCATCATTTATTATCATCAATATCTTAGAGTGTAAGGTCTCCTCTTGATTTTATTCTTTAGCTTATTTATGCATGTTGATTCTTACGTATACTTTTTTATGATTAAAAAAAATTGAGTAGGCTTTGATTCTACACTTTGTAATAGGATTTTTTCCCTTTTTACTTTAGCTTGAGAGTTTATTTTATCCCTTCTTAACTCTTAAGTTGGTAGAAATTGTGTTTGTATGACTTAGTGTTGAGTTGGGCATTTTTAGCCATTTTGGGTAACTTTTGGCCTTAGAGATGTTTGTGAGATATGGTTGTTTCTAAATTATTTTGTTGATTCTATTGGATTGTTCATGTTGTTTAGATAAAATTTGATATACAATATGTTAGAAAATGAGCATCTTTAGGCTTTTTTTTTTATCAAATTAAAGTTTGTGTATGTTTATGGAAAATTTTTGTGCATGATGTGTATGGTTGCATTTGTGGACCAATTTTTTTAGTGTTATTGAGCTTTTTAATTGATTTCAAGCTAACCATGTTAATCCTTGGAGTTTGTAGATGAATTTTTATATAACTTGCCATGACAAACATGTTCATTATGTTTAAATTTTAAGTTAAAATTAGAATATGTTTAAGCATTTTAGAATGAATGTTCTAAGTGTTCATGTGTATATTAAGGTTTTGTATGCCTTAGGGCCATGGTTGGGTTTGGGGTTGATTTTAATCATTCCATGGTGACATTTTTAGAGGAAAAACTCATATATAATAGTATGTTATATTTTGGATGAGTGTAATGTGATTTATTAAGGATTAAAAATTTTAAAGCTTTAGGCTTTTGGTTGAATTTGTTCTTCACGTTCTTTATTATGATAAAGATCTCCAATGTGTTCTCGGTTAAGTACCCATGAATTACCATACATAGAGTTAAAATGAGATCGATCATGTTTATGATAAATTAATGATTTAAAATGATAACTTATCATTGAAGGATGCATTAGATGATATTAGAGGTTAATGACTGACCATTAACCTTTGACACTTTTTGCTAAATAATGACTTTTAGTAATAAACATTTGATGCTTTTTGGCAAACAATATTTCTTGTCAACTGTAGAGAGTATTTTGTGTAAATATTAATATTTTTGGGAAATCGTTATTTATTATTTTTTATAGCGGTTAGGCTAAGTATATATATGATAATTTTATGTGTTGACCTTTAGTTGATCTTTTGTATAAAAATAATATGTTTGAAATATTTGATCAGGGCATCCCAAGTTGAATTTTGTGTTATCTTCAAACACTTGATATGAATTTCATGTTATCCATAAACACTTGTGATATGTTTTGGTAAATTTATTTGCTTAAGTGTTGGATAATTGACTTTGCGTTGACGTTTGAATGATTGGACCTAAAGGATAGAATTTTCTTGATTAGAAATGGTCAGAGTAATAACTTGATGTCCAATCTTAAGTTTTACACGGCTAGGTGTTGATTACGATCAATTTGTGGTCAAGGTGAATTGTTTGAGATTAGTTGGGGTTATTACTTTATGCCTAACCTTAAGCCTTTCTGGACTAGGTTTTTTTTTTTTCAAAAAAGGATAAATATGTTACTAGGACTTGTAGTCTATACAAAAAATCTAGGCATACTTAGATCCAACATGGTAAGTTAATGAGCCCAACATAATGGGCCAAAAAGTTAAACATTACAAGGCATGCCCCTGACCCAAAAATCAAATGTTGAAGGAACTAGACAATTCAAAAACATTTTAGGACTAGATGTTGATTATGAACCTTGTGATCAAGCTGGTTTAATTGGATCATTCAAATATTGTTTACGTGTATAACCTATAACCATGGAATAAAACTTTATTAATTAAAGTGGAAGAGAACGTGAACAAGACAAGAACCTTTTGCCTTGGAATCCCCCTCCCCCGAGTGCACTAGCGAATCTTCAGGTGAGAGGATCCACTTTTTTCTTTTCGGAATTCTATAAACCCTATAGAGGATACATATACGTAAGCACTTATGTACTAAGCCTGTATGGGCGATATAGTCGTGTGGCTATTGTCTTGTGATTTATCCTTGGTGTGATGCCTTGAATAGGGGATACTCTTGATTATATTTCCTCTAGGTATTTGAAATTTAGACTAGTTTGTTTGTGGAATGGATTGGTGTGTATAGAGTCTTTCTCGTGTTTTAGTGATTGTGGTATGAACAGATGATTGAAATGGATTGGTATTATTACATGTGGATGCATGTTTTATTATTGTATAATGCACGATCTTACTCAGTTATGCGTTATATATAGATGTGAGCGTGCAACCACTGAGAGAGATTGTCGGGCAAGCTAGATTCAAAGTTAGTGTTATTTTTAGGATTTTGTAAAATTATTAAGAAACATGCAAATTATTATATTAAATTTATCTCATTAATTGGTGTTTACAATACAAAAAAATAATAATAAAGGAAGGATAGATTAAAAAAAAACGACTTGATTTTCACATTAAATATATACGATAACATATATTTTAAATATTATTGAAATTGTTGTTTTAGAAAAAACAAAGTCGTTTTATAGAAGTGAAAATCTATTTTCTACCTTTAACCTTTACTTTGTTTCTTTCTTAACTTAAGAATTATTTATTTTATTACTTCTTTAATGAAGATATAATTAATTGTGATGTCAATGATAATTCTATTAGTTCTTTTGTTATAAAAAAAACACGTACAGATTTCTGAAAACTAAAAAGCGTGTTTATTTTACAACGGAGGTATGCTATGCAGCAGGCAGCGAATTGTGGGTCGTCACCTTTCAAAAAAAATATTCTGCGGGTACATTCTGCGCGTGCCGTGGGTGGCACCACCAATATGAAGGTGTTTTAAATCGAAACATTTTTATTTTGTATAGTGACTCACGAGTCACGACCGCCAGTACTTGCACTACTAGTCCTAAAAGAGCAGCCTTCATATATTAGCATTTATTTATAATTATATGGTGTTGAGTTTGTGGGCTTTGGTCCTCGTGCGGGCGTAAGTAATGTTTGGAGGCAGCATAATAAAGACACATCCTATCAGGTAAAAGAGAATAAAGACACAACGATGTTCCTCCTTATTTCCTGCGATCGGGCTTCCCCCGGTTGAAAAAAACACAGCGAAAAAGCACCTTTTCCTAGACCCTTTTACATGCTGTTGATGTACGTAGTTGCCAAGGAAAAGGAAGAGGAGGGATATTTGAGCCAAAAAGATAAGAGTTAGACCGACGGGCCGGGGGCACAAAGAAATAGCAGTATCCAAACCAAACAGATAAGAAAAAGAGGAGGAAGGAATTAGCTAGCTAGAATTTTGGTTCCGAGAATCGGAGGAGAAATGACGGAGAAAGGCTACTACTGCTACGACTCGGGCGGATGGGCGAAGAAGATGAGGATAGAGAGAGCACAGGAAGAGCTGGAGATATTAGAATCCCAGCATCCTAATCACTACCAATCGCTTAAGCTCGAACTCAGATCCTTCATCTCTTTTCTTCAGGAATCCCTTTCTCCGGCTTCATGCGACGCCGCCGCCGCCACTTCCACGGCCACTACCCAAGGTAACCGACCATTCACTTTCTTCATTCTCTCCTTCGATTCTCGCTTTCGTCGTTATTATAGTATAATAATATCGCAAATAAAATAATGTCGTAATCTTGCTTCTTTTCAAGCATCGGTTTTCATCTGACAGCTTGCTTAAAACCCCCGATGTATTTTATAAATTATTTCAACCCCCCTTTTTTTTGCAGTTTTTATTTATTTATTTATTTATTTCTACTATGGTAAATGACTTGGGATGACTTCGCCGGTGATGGGATTCGTATTTCCTAAATCACTTTATATGATACTGGACTTTGAGTCCTTGACGATGATATGATTATACATAAAACTTTTTTCTTTCTTTTTTTGTTTTTTTAGAATCGGCGAAGCAGTACGTATGAGTATGAGATGGTTTTCTTACCCAGTTAATATGATTAAGTGAACAGTTAATTAATTTGTACAATTGGGTTAGTTAATTTGTGATACGCCCGTAATTATCTCTGTCAGGCTCCGTTTAATCGTCCGCTAATACAACAATAATTAATGAATAGCTATTGAATTCTTGATCCGGGTCTCATAATTTTAAGATTCTATATATAATCTAAAAGTAATTAACTTATCTATTTGTAAATTGGAATTCTCGATCCTCACCTCCTATGATCGTGTATGTAAATTGGAATATTACGATTTTATATAAAAATTATATATTTTTAATATATTTGTCTTATAATCTTTTTTTTTTCTTATTTATACTATATTTATACTATATTTTATTCAACAATTTGTATTACTTTTTAGTTATATAGTTTAATTAGTGACTTCAAAAGCTTAAGAATGAAATTTTTAGTATATTTGTTTTAATAATGGCTATAAGATTTTATAGCATAAAAGTATGTCGAGGTTATATTTTGGTAATATTTGTATGATTATATGATCCAATTCTATTAGTCGGTCTAGATAGAATTTTAATTCTAACAATCTTAATAACTTATTTCGTTTCAAAAAAATAAAAAAAGATAACTACTGTTTATTTTTATTGTTAATTTTTCTATCTCTTAAATAATTGTTATAGTATTTTTTTAACAAATGATGTAATTATAATATTTGAATCATATGTACCACCACTAAGAATAATGTGTAAATTATGAATTTCTTCTTAGAAATAGAAAGTATGTAAGGCCAAGTTGAATGGAATGAAGTTTATTCAAGCAGCATAACCTTTTTTTTTTATGAAATAAAAATGAAAGACAACTCTCACATTTCCCTATACTACTGGTTCCCAAATAATCTACCCATTCACCTTCTTTCCTAATTAGGGCCCCTCCAATGTTACTCCATTAATTGCAACCCTGCCTAAAAAGACACTCTAGTAATTCTTCATCGTTCACGTTCTAGTTAAAGATATGAATAGTTCGAACTTGTTTGAAATTATGGATAAAGTTTAAATTCCTTGTCATTTCTGAATATTAGAGTCCTCCGCTTCAAAACTTCCCTCCGGCTACGGGGGTCATAGACTCATAGGCTCTTCCAGTGTAAAAAATAATTATATGAAATTAAATTGTACCTTCAGGGGCAGGAGCCATCGATGGCGGTGCGAGCGCAACGGTTGTTTTTCAAGTAGTTAATTATTACTACGAATCACGTCAGTGAATAGTGATAGTAGCTTTTATGGCTTTATTTTTATATTTTTATATTAATCCTAGTATGTATTTACGCAACGGTTGGTTTCCAAGTATTAAATTACTTTTTTAGTCTCTGATTCTAGGATTATGGCTACCTAGCTGCATGCATTCCTCGTTCGTTTATTACATAATTAATTAAATCTTAAATCTGACTGTTGCTGCGGTGGTTGCTGTTGTTGTTATGATTATTACAAGCAGCATCGACGACCGTGGGCAGGCGGAGCAAGAGGAAGAGGGAGAAGGACAGGGAGGCAGGAGGAATATGCTTGGAACGGGAACCGCGCGGAAAGACGGAGACGAAGAGGAGAAGCGTATTATCGTTCGACGGCACGAAAGAGAAGGACGCGGCTGCCGACAGGGTCGATCTGGTTCTCCGAAGGGCTCACGCCTGTCTTACCAAGATCCGTCTTCTCAAATTCCAGCTGTCTCCTTCCTATTGATTCATCCCCGAGTTTACGTTACGCGCGCGTGTGCGTAGTATATATTATATATATATAGATATTAGCAGTGGTACTGGTGGCATTAGATATGGGCCGGCCGAACTATCAGTCGGGTGGCGGGGGGGATGTGCTTTTGATATCATGCGAGCTTTACGCGCTCATAACGTGATGGGCGAACCGTACGTCGTGTGAGTACACGTGACTTCGTTTTTGCTCGGCCTATGCTGATCTCTGGTCGTGTGAGCCCATGGTAAAATAAAACGTTATAACTGATTGGTTTTCTAACGTCATTACTCGAAGCGGAGGGAATTTTTTTTTTTTTAATGATGTCGGCTAAAGGTCGAGAAGCAACAAAAATCCAAAAATACCTCCTGCTCTTATAGCAAGAGAGGACACAGTAAGGAGTTAGATGTTGGAGACAACTATTTATGGGTTCAATGTTTAATAATAATAATAATAATAATAATAATAATAATAATAATAATAATAATGTTAGACCATTATTTAAAATAATCGAAGATTGGAATTGAACTTATGGTGTCTAGTTTACAAACATTCAATGCTTAATAGATCAACCTATCCCTAATAGTTGTTAGAATATTATTTAAAATTTTGTCCTTTACGTCTATTTTTACTACGTTCGGGTCAACACTGATCGTAGAAAAAATTATTTTATGATATTGCAAGAGAGGAATTGTTGCATTATTATCATGTAACTGAATGATTCTTATAATGTAATAAAACCTAAGGAATAATCCATATGTGATTTAAAAAAAATGATGATGTACTATGGTCTCATAAATTGAAATAGTACCAATGTTTATTCCTTAATTGTTCAAGTGCCATAATGGTCTCTGCTGAAAGATAATGTCAACGTTTGTTCTTTAATTCTAAGACATTCACAGCCTTTGATTTTTAAATTTTCAAACACCATACTACTAGTATTTCATACGAAAACTAAAAGTTGTTTTTTATTTTGAAAAAAAAAACCAACATTAATCTATAGATGATAATCTCCTTCCTTTATTCATTGTACGATCCTTTTGAATCCAAGACTTCACAAATTTAATTTGTTGTCGTTTTTTAAATCTACACGCCAACCAACATGGAAATGAAGTATTACTAGCCCGTCACTCTTCTGTAGCCAAATCTGCTGGGTTGATATAGGAATTTTTTAAAACACTAGCTTTTTTAAGCGGCTACAAATATAAAATATTAGTATAATATTAGCTGAAAAGGTAGTGTATGCTCGTTGAATATTTCATGTGGGTACGGTGTCTCAAATTGATAAAATAAAGAAATACCATCGAACTACGTATAAATTCGATAGACTATTGTATCTGTTGTCAATTAGTTCTAAAATGAAACTTTAATTAAGCTTGGATTGTATGCGGTCCTTCTAACTTTCATTCATTCATGTTTAACGGAGGACTTGACTTAGTTCCCAGTAGATATTGAGCTTCATACTCGTTCGAACCGGAGACCTTGCACCAACCTCATCTAACTAGGAGTTTTTTTATTTATTTTTATTTTAAATCATGCTCCCACAATTAATCTTCCTTGTTACAATAGTACTGCCCGCAATAATGAGATGATAATGGGCCATGGAGTCATGATCATTGATCTTGGTACCATACTCTATTCCGGCCCAAAATGTATGTGATTATAGCAGCTAATGACATGCGAAAATTTACGAAAGTGCTTTTCAAAATAAAGACAGAAATGCAAAAACTCGGTGACTACGGCTCCCAAGTGTATGGCCAAGAGAATGCTTCCTCTAGGATTTTATAAGATTATAGAGACAAATGCAACCATCTTTTCAACTATGCAATTCCGTTCGATCCGTTTTATCCTTTAATCAGAAACCCGATTCCTCCCTCTCTTCGTTCACGTGCATAGTGCATGTACAGACCCTTCTGGATTATTCCCTCGAGATTGCGATTGAAAGATTAAGCATAGAAATCCAAATATGTTATGTACGTCCTAGAAATTTCCCAATTATGACTCTCCCTCTCCCTCTCCCTCTCCCGCGGCTATTTATACTTGCTCTCTTGTTTACCTACACTACCCAATTTCCACTACGAGTCTACGGCCACCGTATTCATAATCAAATTACCTTCAATTCAAGTGATAAAAAAAAGAAGTTTCCTACGTTGCAATTTCAGGCAACGAAAATGTCACCCGCCCTCTCTTTCTCAGTCTCCCACCTCCCCTGCGTATGCAGCAAACACCAGGACATATCGAAAGATTTCCAATTCACAGGCGAAAACACAGACAGAGACGCTGCACCTTTCCAAAAATCACCCTCACCCTCAGGCAATAAAATTAACAGGAGAAGGTTATTTACTTCAACTTACTTGGGATTAACTGCTGCTGCTGCTGGCGGGTATTCTTTTATTAGCCCAGCAAGGGCAGAACCGCCACCACCAGTTGCTCCCGTTGAGTCTAGCTCAAATAGGATCTCATACTCCAGATTTTTGGAGTACCTTGATCATGGTGATGTGAAGAGGGTGGACTTGATTGAGAATGGAGGAGCGGCTGTTGTTGAGGTTTATAATCCCAGTCTTGAAAAGGTACAGAGGGTTAAGGTACAGTTGCCTGGACTCCCGCCTGAATTGGTTAGGAAGATGAAGGAGAAGGATGTGGATTTTGCTGCTTATCCACCTGAGACAAATATGGTTCCTTTTTTTCTTGACTTGTTGGGCAATTTGGCTTTTCCTTTGATCTTTCTTGGCATTCTTCTCTTGAGGACTTCCTCTAATACTCCTGGTGCTGGTCCCAGCCTGCCTTTTGGCCTTGGAAGGTAACAAGCGAAACCTCCCTTCTTACTTTTCTCTGTTGCCTTATTTCACTATCTGCATGCTGTTGTTTGCATCTAATTTCTTTCTTCTTTTTTTCCCCCGCATATACGCTTGACAATAAACAGGAGCAAGGCCAAGTTTCAGATGGAACCGAACACTGGAGTAACATTCGACGACGTCGCCGGAGTTGATGAAGCAAAGCAAGACTTCCAAGAAATCGTAGAATTCTTAAAAACTCCAGAAAAGTTTACAACAATTGGTGCCAAGATCCCTAAAGGCGTCCTCTTAGTTGGACCACCTGGGACAGGAAAAACCCTACTGGCTAAAGCCATAGCTGGAGAAGCAGGGGTCCCATTCTTCTCTCTGTCTGGCTCAGAGTTTATAGAGATGTTCGTGGGTGTTGGAGCTTCGAGGGTAAGAGATCTCTTCAATAAGGCTAAAGCAAATGCTCCGTGTTTGGTTTTCATTGATGAGATAGACGCTGTTGGAAGACAGAGAGGGACAGGTATTGGAGGAGGAAATGATGAAAGGGAGCAAACATTAAATCAACTGCTTACCGAAATGGATGGGTTTACGGGCAATACTGGTGTTATTGTTATCGCTGCTACGAATAGACCGGAAATTCTTGATTCTGCTTTGCTTAGAGCTGGAAGGTTTGATAGGCAGGTCGGTGTTGGGTTACCGGATGTAAGAGGTAGGGAACAGATACTGAAGGTACATAGCAGCAACAAGAAGCTGGATAAAGATGTGTCTCTTAGTGTTATAGCTATGCGGACGTCGGGCTTCAGTGGGGCAGACTTAGCTAATCTCATGAATGAAGCTGCAATCCTTGCTGGTAGGAGGGGTAAGGCCAAGATCACGTTGAACGAGGTTGATGACTCGATCGATCGAATCGTAGCAGGAATGGAAGGCACCAAGATGACTGATGGAAAGAACAAGGTGTTAGTTGCTTACCATGAGATCGGACATGCTGTTTGTGCGTAAGTTATTGGTCCAAGACACTACTTCAATTGAACTGCATTTATGTATTGGCTGTTTACATAACGTATTACTACTGCCTGCAGGACTCTGACCTCTGGCCATGATCCAGTTCAGAAAGTTACTTTGATCCCTAGGGGCCAAGCACGTGGACTCACTTGGTTTATACCCGGTGAAGATCCAACTTTGATCTCAAGGCAGCAGCTGTTTGCCAGAATTGTCGGAGGTTTAGGAGGAAGAGCCGCCGAAGAAGTGATTTTTGGAGAACCGGAAATCACAACTGGTGCTGCTGGTGATCTGCAACAAATTACTCAGATAGCAAGACAGGTCAGTTGTTGGTAACCTGTTTATAGTTAGATCGGTAGCAGTAACTACAAATGAGGTGGTGAACATGGACTGATGATCCTCTTCCTTCATCTGTTCTAAGAGACGGGGGTTCGAGTTGCCGCCACGTCAGAGCAAAGTTTAATTCCCTTTCCCCTTGGTCCTGAATCACAAAGCCAACAAAAAAAAAATTGCTACAAACACACACACACACACACATATATATATATATTTTGGTTCTTGGGTATGGTAAATTGATGACGAATATTAACGTAAATCTTTGTGTATTTTCTCCAGATGGTAACAAGATATGGAATGTCGGAAATTGGCCCGTGGGCACTGACTGATCCAGCAGTGCAGCAAAGTGATGTAGTTATGCGGATGCTGGCTAGGAACTCTATGTCAGAGAAGCTTGCTGAAGACATTGATGCATATGTGAGGAAGATAATCAACAGTGCATATGAGATTGCAAAGCTACATATAAGAAACAACAGGGAGGCTATTGACAAGCTCGTTGATGTTCTTTTGGAGAGGGAAACACTGTCTGGAGATGAGTTTAGAGCAATCCTTTCTGAATTTACAGACATCTCTGTCAAAGAGTCAAGTAGAACTCCTATCCAGGAGCTGATTAGTGCCTAAGAAAGTATGTATATAAATAGTTAGCTTTCCTACATTGTAACATATCATGAATATCAAAATTAACTGAGGTGCCAGGAGATGTTAAAAGCGTATCGTATGACACATTCATTGCACTTGCATTGCGGATGTGTAAAACAAGAAACGAATTAGTATAAAATCGGAGAGCCTCCCCCCCCCCCAAAAAAGTAAAAAAAAAAAGAAAAGAGAAGAGGTGCACAATAATTACCAACTATTGCAATTTGCAGCTTTGTACATACGACCATTAGGGAAACTAAGACGAAGTGCAGAATAACCTTAAAAAAAAATAAAAAATAATATTGCATTACATGTTAAATATATATAATGATCTACCAGAGTAGAAGTGATTTCACTGCTTCAGTGTTGGAAGTTCTCTATGAATTCAGGAAATTATCTACTCTGGCATTTGTCCCCTTGGACAGAAACTTCATGCAGATGGGAGGATTCACACCAGCAAGAGCAAGTATAGAGCTAGGCAATGTCCATATTCCATCCCCGCAGATCAATCCAGAAGCAACTGCAGGTCCAAAAGCGTCAGCCTTTGCCTTGTTTACCCAGCGCCAAATGAATAATATCAAGCTGCCAACACACATGTCAATGGCAAAGTAGCCTCCAATGTAGAATGGTATAGCCATTGCCATTGGGATCGGGATGAAACCTGCCCACTTCTTTCCCACGACATCTCTAATACCATTGATCGCCATGGCGCCCGCAAAAAATATGTAGCATAATGTGAGGCAACGTTCTGGCAAAGCGGAGAATCCTTCAACCCCAAGAACGGACATGTTCCGATATACAAGGGCAAATGGAGCTGGATATTCTGAGCCACGTTGCCCTAGATCACCAAAGGCCTTGTAAAACAGCCAAAAGACACAGGGAGAAATGATGCAGCCCATTGAAGTTCCTATTACCTGGCTCACAAACATGGAGCGTGGTGAAGCTAGAGTCATATAGCCAGTCTTGAAGTCCTGCATCAAATCAGATGCTGTTGAAACGATGTTCATCATGACCCCACAAGCTGCTAACCCTGCAAGGACCCCACCATGAGAGGCACCAGCCCATGCCCCAATCACAAAGATGGCCAGTTTCCCATAAGTAGATGCCAAAGACCAATCAGTCAGGCCACATCCATATGCATTACAAAATGCCAGCATTGGTGCTATGATGTACATGGTAATGACGTGGTACCACTTAAGCTGATCGAAAATGTGGGGCACTGTAATAGTAGATATGACGGCAATGATCACATAGCCACCAACTGCAATCCATGTTGGAATTTGATCCTTGAGAAAAATTTGAGTCCTACGCTGGTCATCATACGATAAATGAGAAAATTCATCACTCGAGTACCCAGTAGGAGGTTGACCAGAACCTGAATTTCTTTTGCCAAATTGATGATACAAACCGATGACCGTACGTCCAAAGACCTTGACAAAGTTATAGAGTCCATCACCAAGTATCATAGCTATGGCTATAAATACCTGCAATATCATTAAAGATAACGTCTTGGCATACTTGATTTCATATATATGTGAGGTAACTTGTAATAGCAGTGTATTTACCTTGTAACCTTGCAAGCCATGAAAGCTGTCATCAGAGAGCTTCGCATCATACCATTGACCCTTCTTAGTTGCTATCAGTGGCCACATTATACCCCAAGATAAGATTGCTCCAAGTAGCAAGGATACATTGATCAAGTAAGGGCATATCATTCCTACACCGACATAGGTTGCTGAGAAATCAAAGTAAAACCTGCACATATATCAGAAGGGTATGAAATGAAATTAGCAAATATATACAACCAGTAAACTTTAACGTGATGAAGTTGATTGTACTCAGGTCACCAGAGACTGAGGGTAGTTTTGCTCAATTTTTCTGTAAGATGATGAAAGGCGGCTCATGCAAGAGTATTTACGTCCAAAATAAGACTACAGTGCAATGCATTTCAGACGGAAGAGGTGTATACATACTGGTGCTTATAGGCTTCCAGACCAAAAGTCGGGAAACTTGAAAATCCACAGTTACTCCCCGCAGTGAAGAACCACTGAAAGAAACCCCATAAGAAGCTGAAGGAAAAGAATTTGCCCAGTTCTCTCACTTGCTTCCTGGCATTAATTAAACAATGCAAGAGCTAAAATGTCAGCCAATTGAATTGTTTAACGATCTTTTTGGAATATTAATAAAAGCCACAAGAGAGTTATGACTTGACTTGGCCAATTTTGCCCCCTGTGGGGTGTGGAAGCTGTTGATAAGGTGAGCAGTAGCTGTTCCACTGGGATAACTGAGCTTGAAATCAATTACCATTATCTGGAAATTATAATCAACTTGCAATGAGGAGATTTCAACAGACAACTCTAAATGATCAAGTTTCAACACATTCACTCAGCAAACAGAATATCAGAAGCATAAAACTAAAAAAAGCGAGCTTGCCTATCTTCTTCCTTTTTTTTTGGAAGGGGGGGGGGGGAGGGTGGTTGGGCTAGTAATAATGGTATCTCCACACTTTCAATTCCCTGGACAAACCCAGCCTGCCATAAAAGGGCCACAAGGAAGAAAAAGCGACGGATTCAAGTGAAGCCTTGCTGTAGGGAATAGAAGCATCAAACCCAGCTACTGGAACCCGTAAGACGTCAGGAATTATTATTGTCGTGTCATTTTGTGCCCTTCTGAACACATAGGACTCGGATCAAATTAATGACGAAATATTATCATTACCATCTAGCTAATCATATATATGGTAGGTAGCAAAAAGCACAATAGCCAGTGATCTATACTTATGCTCGTACATGCAAATACTAAACATATTGAAGGACGATAGGGAGAAAAAGAAAAACTTGCAGGGGAAACATACCTTCCTGAGGGGAACAACTGAAAACAGTCCAAGAAAGCTAACAACGAACAGAAATCCCATCATCCAACCTAATGCCGGGTTCTTAATATTCATAGCATCATCCTCGTCACCTGACCGCTTGGCTATAACTCCACTCATGCCAAAAAGGTAGCTGCCAAAACCTCCTGATGTAGTGAAGTGTATTGAGTTGTGGAAGAGCATGAGAATAATATCAGAAACATAATTGAGTTTTAAATTTTAACACAGTGCTGAAGCTTGATATGCCCAAAACTTGCACGTATTTTAGCCTTGCAAAGTGCCAACTCCCATATGCGTTCCCCTAAGCTCACCTCATCACAGAAAATACAGATATTCTGATAGGCACATCTTTAAAACTGGCACATCTTTACTGCTCAAAGTCGTTAAAAATGTCAAAAACTTCTGAATCTAATTGAAGTCAAAATCAGCCGAGCTTATATTAAATGCGCTTGTGCCTAAAATATTTTCATTACTTACCCTAACACGTATCAAGAGCATCAAGTAATTGATTGCCTCCTGAAATTAATATAGCATAACAATTGCCATTTCAGCTTGAGAGCAGCCCAAATTGTTTAGTTCTGGGTTCCCATCCAAACATAACTGGATAACTGTAAATTAAACACGGCAGTTGGAAGATTTATGCCTCGAGTTATATATCCTGATAACGAATTACACCAAGATCACACGTCCAGCATTCTCTCATAAGTACATGACATTTCAATGCAGTTGCATCTCTCAATATCTGCTATTTAGATTAGTTCTAGCCCCCTATTTGTTTAAATGGAACCTTGATAATGCTCTGTTGCATACTAGATTGATCTTCTGTTAATTTTGTCATCTTTTGGCTATTAAGTCTTAGCCGTAGTTAATTGACATTACAGTACACTATCTGGCATTTGGCCCTTTAAGAAAATTTCAACAAAATATTTACACGATCTGTTTTATCTTACACCGATATATGGTCTCAAATCAGTTGCAATGAAGTAAAAAACAAATGTACCATATCTCTAAACATGGAAATGAGTATAAAATAGAATAACTGGTTAAAGGGCTAGCTCCTTCAACGCCATCCGCCAAAATAAGCACAAATTTCATTGTGCTCCCCTATTCAGATTCAACTAAACGTTCTCTGTACTAGGCATTCAATCACGGCCATTGGAGATGGGTGCAGTGCAAAAGGATTAATTTTCAACTGCAGCATAGAAGCGTGGCAGATGCCAGTTGGTTTTAAGAGCACTATGTCACTGTCCAACCTTTCTCAAACGTAGTCACGCAAATATAGGCACTCACTGCCCAATATGCACTAGTGTCGATATAACAGGCATCGCTCAGTGTCCTTTCCTATATCGCTCATGCACTATTTTTGCAGGATGTTGTACATATTCAATATGATGCTCAGTTGGATTGCATGTGGCATGCTAGCTGCCTCAGCATTTGACTAATATGGTATGAAAGCAACTTGTTGCCACATTAGTTAGCAAGCATTTCTCGATGCTGTTGACTATACCCTTATGGGACTATAGATACCTCGTTTGATGGAAGCATGCTAAGATTGAGCAATAAAACCGCGGTCATGGTGACTAAATATTAGGATGTCGCGAATGATGTTTTATATGTAGCGGTAGTTATTGCATGATTTTTTTATTCTTTTCCACAACACATATCGGCAAAATAGCAGGGTTGATCTCTTTCTCATGATTAAAATATTACTTAGAAAATATTATTATATTTTGACTTAATCTAATGGTAGATTTTGAATTCCCTAGCATATTTATCATATCTACGGTTATTCATTATTTTTATTATTATTCTATTTTATTTTATTTTTATTTATTACTTTTATTATTTTCTATTTTATAACCTCCATTAGTATATTTCGTATTTATTTATTTTATGTGATTTAGGTTTTTTATTTTTATTTATTTTTTAAGCTAGTTAAATAGAGGTGAGTCCTGTCAATTTCCGGTATAGAACAATACTCTTATTTACCAATACTACAATTGTCAACAAAAGGGTTTACATTGCGTGTTGGCTACAGCCACACTAATTTTTGGCGTCGTTGCCGGGGATTGGTAGCTTCACCTTTGTTTGCTAGTATTTTCAGTGTGCTTTTTTTTTTTATTGTGTTGAGTGTCATGTCATCCTTTTATTTAGAGGTCTGAGTGCTTGTGGGCACTCAAGTCTCTAAATTAATAGGATTCTTAGTAGTTAGAGTGTTTTTAGTAGCGTTTTCTCTTTCCTTTTAGTTTTGTTTTATAGGCTTTTTGGTGTGTTTTGTTTTGCTTTTAATTGTTTCCTTTGACGTGTTACTGTTCACAGATGGCTATAAGAGGATCCTTAGGCTATGGACAACTTTGCATGAACCTTAATGTAAGAGTAAATGATGTAAGTTCAAGTAACCTTGATGATAGACTTAACCAACTCACTACTCTTGTTTCGCAGGCAGCCACAACTACTGGAGTCACTAATACAAGCGGAGTGTGTCATACACAAGGAAATTTATATGCTTACCATTCACAAGCTATGAGAGGAAGATGATGGACACAACCCAGTGCTTTATCTTTCGATGGTTTCCAAGGACATGATTACTACAAAAGCGCATACTACTCGGGAATGAGGCATCACCCCAACCTTGGATGGGGGATGAATGATCGTTATCAAGTGCCATATTAAGACCCTTACACGTGCGAATATGAAGTTTCAAAATATTATCAATATCCTCAACACAAATCTTTTCCAGTTTTAGAAAAAATGGTGAAGCTTTTTGAAGCATTGACAATTGGGCAAAACCAACTGATACAAAGTCAAATTAAACAAAATGAAAGAATGTCAGTGTTAGAGGAGCAAGTGGGTTATGTGTTCAACATGATCAATCAATTACAAGCACAAAAGAGCTCTCTAGTACTTCAGTTCCAAATTCAAGTGAGAATTATGAGTATGATGATGCCATGTCCGAATGTGAGGATGAGCTAGTTGAGGAGGTCTCCATGGAGAACATTGAAAAGCATGATCAAGTGGAAAGAAGAGCTTGTAAAAGTAGAAGAAGAATCTCAACAAAATAAGGATCAAGTGAACAAAGAGAAACATACAGATGTCAATATTATCACTTTCATCTACCATAGACCATCTTTGGACATTTGTTCCCCAATTTTACTTGGAGATAAGCGTGAAATATGAGGTAAGCCATTAAACCACTTTGATTTCATTTATACTAACCATACTCCTCATTTTCCCTCTTTTAGTAGGTTATATGTATCCAAGATTAAATTGAGTAATCAAATCATCTTGGATACATCTAATAAGAAGCGTAATGCTCCAAAGGAGAGGTTATGTTGGAAGAATGTGCTAAAAGACTTTGAGATGGGACAATATGTTCCTCTTTGATAGAGAGACCATCATACATTGACATTGGACAAAACATTCTCTCTTTACACATGCGCTTAAATCCCATAATAGGTAAGTTACATTATTGTTGGGTTAAATCTTTTATTAAAACTAATATTTTGTCTTTTTCTACCTTGCAAGATATAGATGATCTACACGAGGAGGGATTTGGTGAAGTAACTCTCAAGTGGACGTACCAACCTTGAACAAGTAAAACCGAGATCATGTTAAGATGAAGACATAAAAACAAGCGCTACTTGGGAGGCAACCCAATGTGATAGGGGAGTTTTCTATGCTTTAGCTATTTTTATTTATCTATTCAATTTGTCTCTCCATACTTAAAATTACATGATCCCTTAGTTGTTTACACATTGAGGAAAATGTGTGATTTAAGTGTGGGGGTGTGAGTGTTTTATGTGTTTGCATGAAAAAAAAATTAAAAAAATTATTACAAAATTTTGTTCAGTATTTTTAGAGTCTTAGGAACCCTTAACTAGTTAATGAGGAGTATATCTTTAAAATCTAATGAAAAGAGGATCATAAAATCGAGATAAAGCAAGTGGAGATTTTTTGTGTTAATTTTGATATAGGGAACACATATCTACATGTCTAGATGTGAATGGAGAAAGAACATGTATGATTTTCTAACCACCGACATGACATGTTGAGATTCACCACATTCCTCGGTGAGCTTTTGAACCATGTATACCTTCTTTTTTTCTAAGAGAATTCACATGAAATTATCTACTTTTCTTGGCTTCAAAGTTTCTTTGTAAACCTTATATATATCTACTTGCTTTGATCAAATTATTTGCCATAACTCTTGTAATGGACTCTAGAGACCACAAGAACTTGTTCTTGTGTTAGTCGAAGCTTATAGTAAAAACATGCTCCAATTGAGAAAATAATAAAGGCAGCTTAGGAATTTTCCACCATAGGACCAAATAGCTTAACCCTAATTTGTTAATACATGATATACACCCCATAGAAACCCTTTGAACCTAAACATTGAACATATATTTTTCTTCATTACCCACATTAAACAACTTCGGGCCTTAATATCCCTACCCTTGCTTAAAGTTAGTGGAAGGGAATCAAATCGTTATGGATAAAGAGTGGTTATGTAGGTGAATGTATGCGAAAGAAATATATATATTTATGCTAAGAAAGGGATTGGTCATGTTTGGAGGAGGAATATATTGGGAAAAAAAACTAAAAGAAATAATAATAATAATAATAATAAATAATAATAATAATTGAAAAAAAGAGAGAAGAAAATAATACAATATAAGGAAGAGAAGGAGATATTGAGATGATGTTGAGAAAGTTCTATTCACGTTCTAGTTTGGTGTTAAGGTGGAGATGTGTATTATTGATTTGGCGTTAATGCTTATATTTCATCTAATTATTAGAATTCCACTAGCTCTTGACCTTTTTAGCACCACAATCCTAGAATAATCCGTACCCTTCTAGACCTTAAACTCGTTTCAACCAATAAGTAAGTCTTGTTTGATTCTTTAGAAGAGCAGCCTTTGATCTGATGGATATTAGTCACAAGAGTTAAGCATATGGTTCGGTCCAAGTGGTAGGTATTTGGTATCATTCATGAGGTTTCATCCATAAAAATATGAGCCTTCTTTGTTTATATGTGAGTCGTTTGTATCTTTATTATCTTATCTCACATACCAGTCTTTTTCTATTTATTTGTAGCCATGAATCTAAGAGAAAAAAATATATAGTATCTATAGTGATGATGGATCTAAATGTGATTAAGGCGTGGTAGATCTTCGTCCATAATATTGATCTGTCCATATCTGTCATGTTTGTGTGTGAACTATATGTTGAAATTGATCACTTAAATCTCCCAATGCTGACTCTTGATTGATTGCTAATCTTAACATATGAAAGTAAAAGATTCTGAGATAAAAATGGTTAAGGGTATTAGGTGTAGTATTATTTTTCTTTTTCTTATCATGTGTGATTTTGTGGGTATATCATCTATGAAACCCTCACGAAACCTTACTAGTCTTCGATGGGTGACTTAGGGGTTTAAAGGATTTGTTACACATGCTAAATACAATCGTGAGACCTACGAAAGTAGCTAGTTAGTTTAATTTTATTTGGTTGGAGTAATAACTTGCAAGTGTGGGAGTGTGATAAGTTCATATTTTAACATATTTTGTATCCTTATAATCTCAGTTTTTAGTATTTTATTTGAACAATATATGTGAATTATTATAATTTTATGATTAAGTGATAATAATTATATAAATATTATTATTTAAACTAAAATGATATAAATTAAATAAATTTGGAGTATAATATTATTTATTAATCTTTATTATATTTTTGCAGGTAAGTTTTAAATAAAAGAATAAAAAAAAAAAAAGAAGTTGGACCTTTGGCCAACGGCCCAAAGGCCGAAAAACAAGCGGCGAGCCACGAGAAGGAGCTTGCGGCACAAAAAAATAAAAAAGAAAGCCCGCGATACAGTGAAGGGGAGAACAGGGCTAATGTGGAAGGAGGGGAGAAAAAGTCAGCATACGAAGCCGAAAAGGGGATAACGGAGAACGTAGAGAAAGACTGCTGCAGCAGAAGAGGGTTTTATTATTTTATTCATTATTTTTATTATTATTCTATTTTATTTTCATTTATTACTTTTATTTTATTTTTTATTTTATAACTCCTATTAGTAATTTTTATATTTATTTATTTTGTGTGATTTAGAATTTTTATTTTTATTTTTTTAAAACTAATTAAATAAAAGTAGATCCTCTCAATCTTTAATATAGAATGAAACCCTTATCTATTAATACTATAATTATTAATAAAAAAATTTAAATTACGTATCCGGTATAGCCACACCAAAAAGATATCAATCGGCTTTGGGGACCGACCAGGTTAAAAACAAACAATATGGTAACTGGTACGCAATACAGAGAAGAGAAGACTGAAACGCATGAAACACCTACATTATGCCAAAAGATATTGCGACATGTAGCCCCCACCTTATCTACAGTTGATACTTGACATCCAGTAATCCAACTAGAATACTGCTAGTGCTTAAAAAAAATAAAAAATGAGATCATTTATTTCAAGGACGGTGCTGGCTATCCAGCGAAATCACGTGCACGTGCCAGTCAGTATCGCAGTGGATGGACATTAACGTGCGAATATCCTGAAAGCCACCTTACTACGTGTGAGCGGATTTTAAGATCTTCCAGTTGGATTCTTTCCCTTCTATGTTACCAGCCGCAAAATATGCAAAGGTAGAGTATTTTGTTTATTCCTCTCTGATAGTAACTAGCGCCGAAAGGTTAAAGAAATCGATCAAACTACCACGAACGATAATAATTAAAGTTGCTGCCTAGCTGGTAAAAGACAGGCCGCATGCACGCATGTATGATTGAACACTTAACCAGCTCCAATGATTTTATGGAGTCTTTGCCTCCAATCCCATTGGCACCCAGTTCAGTGGAAAAGCACACTCTGGTGTAGGCTACTACAGAAAGCAAAAAGCAACGGCAACATACAGATTTCTTATACGGTACTAAAAAATCAAACAGCTAAAAACGCAATGGCAGTGCTTAGTTCCCGTCTACAAACTGAGGCCCACAATTATCAAGAACTGATCTACTACAGAAATTCATTAGGTAATGATGCTATTATCCCCATCTCATAGTTAGTTAATAAAAATATATTAATAAAGATAATTTAATTGAAGTATCACAATATTAATAATTTGTTTTTAACGTAATATACTACATATCTAATGCTCAAGATACTTAAATATATTGACATATATACCAATTAAGTTAAAACAAAAGATACTAAAAAATCAACAAAATATCAAAATATTCCAACAAAATTCTAAAAATTTCAAAATAATAAAATGATTAAAAATTCTCTCAAACCATATGTAATATTTAAATTTTTATCAATTTAATAAAGTAGGACAAAGAATATTAACAAGATAGTGACAAAGTAAAATAATATATATTTTTTTTAATTAAAAAAACAGTATGGTATGAAATAATTTCAAACATTCAAACATATACCAAAATATTAGCAGGATATGACAAAGTAATAAATACTAACGACACCACTTAAATTATAGTTAAGTATTTAATTTTATTTTTAAAATAGTATTAGTTTAAGAATATATGTCAACTACACATATTGTTACTATTTTAGCTACTTAACCACAACCCTCACAACTATCTTTAGTATTTTCTTAATAAGTGTTGAATCTCACAGTAATCCAATGAAATTTATTCAAACGTAAAGGGTACTTGCTTTAGGAAAAAAAACAGAAAAAAAAGAGCAATACTAGGCAATCAAACTGCAAGACATTAAAAGTCAGATCCACATGTTTAAGATCTGTTTCCCAAAATGGCCGTTCACATATATCAGTACTAACAAGTACCATAATGTCATTAACGCGTATCCAAATGCTCTTCCCATTTTACAAAAATAAGGAATGTTCAATTTAGCATAAAAGTGAACAAATTTAAAATAAATCATATATAAATTTAGTAAAATCCCCTTCTTTTTTTTTATTCATAGAAAGCTTGTCGGATGAGTTCAAATTGCTGGTATAGGTAGACATCGGTGACCATAAAAATGTCCCAATATCGAATATGGAATCCTTGATATCTAAGTGTAGCCTTCAACTAGTGTACTAAATCTCAACGGCACTAAAATATATCAGAACTTAAGTAGATCTTAGTGTATGATAGATGAGTTATAAAGAGGATAATAAAAGGTTAAAAAAAAGAAGGAAATGATGAATTTTAAAATATACCATTAATTTTTTTTCTAATCATACCATAAAATGACTCATATTGTAAAAGGAACAAAACCGTTATTAAGAAATTAAGATGAAAATCATGAAACAATTATGTGCCCTATTGTAAAAAAAGAAAAAAGAAAAAAGAAAAAAGGAGAGTATTGTAATTGCCTTACACCAACGAAATATACTGGAAACTTCCAACTTCTTATTGTGCGCGCTGTGTGTTTTTTAAACTCACAACTTGAACATAATCCAAATATTTATGGTGGAGGTTCCAAGAAAACGATCCTAGTGACTACTTCTGGAACGGGAAGAAAGCGATAATATATGCGCATGAGTGACGACATTGACACATAGTCTTAGAGATGAAAACACGTTAGAGGTCCCCTGATCTAGAGCACAAGATCCGGTGGTTACCAATTAAAATACTACTCCTTTTACTTCCTGTGACACATAATATCATTACTTTATTACGGAATCTCAAATTTTGACCTGAGCGCATATAATTAGTAAGACTGATGTAGACTACAATTGGATGACAAGCACAAAATTAAAAGTTTAAGAGTTTATTAAAAGCGACTCGAATCAACTTGCATTCAAGTTTAAATTGAATCAAATAAATTAAAACTAGATATGGTCACAGAAATTTTGTCTAGCGATTAGATCCACTTGAATCAGCTTGCATTCAAGCTTATTTTGAATCAAATAAGTTAAAACAGGACATGGTAATACGGACCTGATCAAGTGATTAGATGTTGTCATCCTAAAAAGTCATACCAAAATTTCCCAGCTACAATCGTCCGAAAGGTCCTAGACTTAATCATCCAAGACAAATTCTAACTCTATCTAAAAACTAGTTCAAGACCAGAAAGTTAATCCCAATATAAATTATTCAGAAACTTGCTCATGACCTCACGTGGGACGCATCCCATGGTCCCGGTCCTGGCCCCGGCCGCCCTGTGCAAGGAAGTAGAGAAAAACCCATTGCCACCGCCATTAGTGTCACTCGTGTAAAGACCCAAGCAATTCTTGCTTTCTAAAAAGTCGAATGGGAGAAAAAAATTCTGCACTTCTCAATTTCTGCTCCCCCCCCCAATCCATTGTTGCTTTCGTTCAAGGCATAAATGTTGCAAATAGATCGGGATGGAGCGCAGAAATAAACCAATCCTATTGACAATATCAAATTCATAATACTATGGCGAAATCAATATCAACGCCAAATCTATCACCGAGTATTTCAGCAAAATCAGCACAAATTTCGACACAGATTAGTTAATGCCAATCGATTTGAACTAAGGTTCAATAGCAGATATACGAAGAGAGCCAAAAAAGGAGAACACACGGCATATTCAATTTTCGAAAGAAGAAAAATTACCGCTGAAGGCAATGCCAGAAGAGGCGACGACACAAGTCTGAATCACGGTATTCTCCTGACGAGTAAAAGGCTGCTTGAGCACACCGGCCTTATTTAGAAGCTTCGTCCACGTCTTGACGAAGAAAAATCCGAGAAGACCAGCCGAGACATTGAGTGATGGAATAATACCGGTCGTCAAGCTCAGCTTCATCACAATGAAGGTGAAGAGAATAGCGAGGATGAAACTGACGACAAAGGCTCGAACAGTAAGCTGTTTCTGCCATGGTGGAATTGGTTTTGTGGCGAAAATCTTCTCCACTGACGCATCGGCGTAATCATCGTAGTTATTTCGGCGACCGTCGGCCTTCTCTTCGTCTCTTTCGTCGACACCGCCCATTGGCATGGCAAATATTCTCGGCAGAGGCTGTGGAGTGAGTGAAGTTGTGAGGGGGAGCTTTGGCAGCCGAGAAAAGATGGGCAGTTAAAGAAAAAGTAAGATGGTTGGGAGGATGTGGATTGTGGAGCGAATATCGAGGAGGGGGGCTTCAACGGGCTTGGACTAATAGTTGCGCGGAAACGCTTGCAAGTTGCAACTCAAGTTAAAAGGGGGGAAAAAAATACAGCACGCAACAAACAGTTGAGCCATTTTCTCTGACGTCCTCCGTCTCTAGCCCTTAGACTCCAAAATCCCGCTGCAGGCGTCGAGTCAACTTTGACATTCGTCCGATAACTTTTGGTTGAAGTTGCGTTTAAGTTCCGATCCGGTGGAAGTTAGTTCCGATCAATTCTTTTGTCATTAGCGTTGACGAATCTGAAAAGTGTCTGGATAAAAAATAGACAGAGCTTCACACATAAAACCTTGATTTGAAGAGAAGAGAGTTGAGGAATTTGGCAGAGAAGAAAAGTTAGAATTTAGGAAGATGAGTAACGGGCGACTGCCCCAATCTCATAAGTCATAACTAAAACATATGGCTCAGTCAGGGTAGATGGAAGAAAAGAATTGCCTTTTAGGAACAGGGCCCAGGATTGGGCCATTGAAAAAGGGCGGTCTATGCAGCAGGGGCGTTCACAAGTTGGTACGGATCAAAATTTTGGACTGAATATACTAGTTAATGTTATTTCAGGTTTTGAATTAATATTAGACTGGTATTTTGGTTTCAAAGTGAAAAAAAAAATGATCTTTAATTGATTTCTATTTGATTTTCTGATCTAACTAAAAAATTTATCTAAAAAATAAATATTTTTAATATTAAAAATATTATTATAATTATTACAATTATGAATATAATTATTTTAATTTTTATTTTTAATATAATTATTATACTAACTGATATTTTTCGTATAATTATTATAATGACTATCAATAAAAAAATGATTATAATTATGTATTATGATATAATAATTATAACTACTCATATTTATGTTAACATTAAAATTATTAATATGAATATTATGATAATTATTATATTAAATAATAATAATTATCATTATAATAATTGATAACATAATAGTTATAATTAATTATTATGATATTTATTAATATTATTATAATAATCATAATTATTTATATGATTACTACTATTATCGTTATAATCATTAATTACCATATTTAAAAAAAATTCAAATCTATATATTGATTTAGACACGTTCCTTATTTTTTTTATTTTGAATATTATTATTATTTTTTTGTGGAAATAAAAGTACTCTTAAATTTTTAATTTTCAAAAATATATTAATTTCAAAATATTTCTAAGATTTTTATTTTGAATATTATATATTTTTTTTGAAAAGTTAATTACTGTTATTTTTTATTTTCAAAAATATATATTCATTTTAGATATTGCCAATATTTTTTATTTTAAATATTAGAATTATTATTTTTTTAAGAAAAAAAATATTTTTTAATTAACTTTAACCTTATGCTCATAAAGATACCTCCAAGTCCACTTGAAAAGGAAAACATATATTTTTTTTATCCATAATGTTTGCCTATTCCTATACCTCCCCTATCTTTAGAGTCTTATGCAATTTGCCAGCAAATCAAAGTCATTCTTCTAGAATCATTATGTTTTGTGCCCTACAAGAGACTTTGCATGATCTTATTTATTTCCATCTTGACATTCATTCAATGGAGGAAAGAGGGATATGTACTATATAGGTAGGCTGGCCAAGACAGTTTTCACCGGCATAAGTCTCCCTCCAATGCCCGACACATTACCTCTTCTGTGCCACTAACTTATAATCCAATACATCAATGATAGGTCTCAATAAATCTTTGATTTAAATCCTATCTCCTAGAGGTATACTCATTTGTGGTAGTTTACCTTAAGTTTCAATGCCATATGAAAGTTTAAGAGCATTGCTTTGTTATTCAACAAATGCCTCCTTTTAGCCAAGCATGTGAGGATAGTGCCATTTGCATACCCATCATAAGAATGAGTAAAATCCATAAGAATAGTGAAGAAGCTCTACGAAAATAGGAAGCATAACAGAGAAAAGATGGAAGATATGAGCGATATTATTGATGATAATTTTACAATGTAATGTAAGAACTTTTTATACAAGGCTACCAAATTTGATTATAAAACTAACTATAATGAAAATATCTAACTATTATTAACAAACTCGTGAGATTAAAAAAACACTAAATAGCACTTTAATGTGAGTGCCATTCTGTATATCTAGGCTAACACCCCCCTTTAGCTGGAGGTGGTGAAGAATGAAACACACCCAACTTGCTGAGAATCATATAATGTGTAGTCCTAAGGAGACTCTTTGTCAAGATATGAGCTAACTAATCATGATTAATAATGTGAGTCAAGTTAATAACACTAGCTTGCAGCTACTCACACACAAAATGATAATGAAACTCAATGTTTTTTGTGTGCTTATAGAAGACAGGGTTATGGGAAATATGGATAGCTACTTGACTATCACATTTGAGGGGCACCAGAGTAATAGAAATAATGGAGAGGTCATTTTTCAACCAAATAAGCCATGCAATCTCAACTGTAACTCTTCTCATGGACCGATATTAAGCTTCTACTGAGGAGAGAGCTATGGTTTTTTGCTACTGAGACTTCCAAGAAATGGGACTGTGACCTAGCATAATGTAAAAGCCACTAACACTTTGACGGGTGCAAGGGCAAGATGCCCAATCTGAATCACAAAAGGCTTGAAGAGTAAACCTTGAGCTAGATCATGAGAGATATATTTAAGAGTATGCATAACAACAACATAATGAGGTTGTTTAGGGGAGCTCATAAATTAGCTTAGGTACTAGACAATAAGGCTATAAACGAGCCGAGCCGAGCTGAATACCCCTAGGCTTGGGTTCGGCTTGTTTCACTAAACGAGACTAAAATGATGTTCGGGCTCGGCTCGTTTAACTAAACGAACGAGCCGAACCGAGCTTTTAACGAGTCGAGCCGATCTGAGCTCACAAGCCAAAGCCAAAAAATGAACCGAGACTCACTTTTTCGAGCTCGAGCTCGACTCGTTTAATAATCGAGCCGAGCCCGAGCCTCACTTTTAGGCTCGTTTAACTAAAAGAACGAGTCGAACCGAGATTTTAACGAGACGAGCTGATCCGAATACCGAACTGGCTTAGCTCATTTACAACCCTACTAGACAACATAGCATATATCAGTTCTGGTATGAGCATGGTAATTCATTTTTCCAACCAAACTTTAATACAACTCTAGCTCATCTAGGATAACACCATTAATAGGAGTGAGTTTAATATTGATTGGCAAAGGAAAAATAATATCTTTCCTTAATCAGGTCAATATCAAATTTTCATTGAGTAAGAACAACTCCATGAGGTTCTTGTAAAACTTAAATCCCTAGAAAATCATGTAGACCTCCTAGGTCCTTAATTCTAAATTCCTTATTGAGGAATGCCTTTAAAGCCGTGATCTCATTCATATCATCACCTGCCACCAATATATCATCCACGTATACTACTAAAACACAAAGGAAGAATTAATCTTTTTATAGAAAAGAGAGTAGTCATTCTTTGAGTTGAAATACCCTTTAGATTGAAGAGCTACATACAACTTATGGTACCACTAGCAAGAGGCTTGCTCAAGCCCATAAAAAGATTTACACAACTGGTAAATTGTAATAGTAGTAGGAATATTGAGTCCAGAGGAGTTTTCATGTAAATTTCCTCATGAAGGTCTCCATGCAAAAAGCATTGTTAACGTCTAATTATAAAAGGGGCTAATGTCTCTTAACAAAAGTGGCAATAAGGCTACAAACTGTTGTCATATTGACAATCGGTGACAAGGTTTTTGTGAAGACAATACCTTTCCTTTGTGTAAAGCCATGCACAACCAAACTTGGTGTTTATGACCAAATAAGAGCTCATGTGGTGTTTTTTCCATGAACAACTTTGGATGGAAATTTGTTTATGAGATATGTAGCAATTAAAACACAATCTCCCTAGTATTTGAGGGGAACATTGAATTGAAAAAGGAGATCTCTTGCTATTTCTACAATATGTTTGTGTTTTAATTTAACCACGCCATTTTATTGAGGAGTACTAAGGCATGAGGTTTGATGTAAGATCCCATGTTCTTGAAAATATTGACTACCTTCATTTGAGGACCTTAATTCGAAGGCATTATTTGATTTGATAGCCTTTAGTATTTTGTAGAATTGGGTTAGGATCATGTGGGTGAATGTCTTGATGATAGAAAAGGCATACCTCTTAGCTCCAATAAGATGAGTCCAAGTGGTTCTACTATAATCATCAACAATGGTCATAAAGTATTTATACCCTGAGTATGTTTGTGTGAGATAAAGGCCCAAAATTTTGATATGGATCAAATCAAATGGTGCTTTTATACGAATAAAATTACAGGGAAAAGGTAATCAATGTTGGCGTGCTTTGGGACAAATCTCACATAGATCATGAAAGAAATAATTCACACCATCTGATTTTATAAATGCCAACTAATGTATTTTATACAATGGCAAATTGCTAAGTCTACAATGCCACAATTTAGCACCATCTTTACATGAAAAGGTATTTAAAGAAAAGATAGAACAATTCAACATGGTAGATGGAAAGGACAAGCTACTTGAAGAAAGATCATCATGAGCGATGACTTGTTTGAGAGGAGATGATTGTGCATTTAAGTGAAGTAGGTACAAACGACATGTAGCTATACCAAGAACCAGTGGCCTCTTCAGTGAAGGGCCCTACAAAGTATAATTATTAGGTGAAAATTTGACATGACCATTGAGTTGTGAGGTGAGTTTGGCAATTGATAGTAGGTTATATGTGAATTAAGGTACAAATAGAACATCATGCAAGATAAGAGAAGTTGATAGGGGTACTTTTCCTTTTTGAGAGACAAGAACACTGTTTCCATTAGGTAGGGTAATATTATATGGATTTGGTAGGCTTATTATGTCAATGAACATAGTAAAGGAACGTCACATATGATTATTGTCTCTAGAGTCAATAATACATGGTTTGGTGGGTTTAGAACATTGCATACACTGATAACAAGTACAAGAATACATACTATAATGAGAAATACTAACAACATTGCCTACAAAATTAGCTTGAGATGAAAAGGAGAAAAGTGCCTATGAATTATCAGTGATGGCACAAGAGGAACCATTGAGCATGTTTATCAAATTCTTGTAGTACTGATTAGTAAGCCTAGGAATGTTTGCATTCTCCATCATTATCATATCTCCAACATCATCTCCTGCTTGATTTATCTCTTGAGTTACGAATTTCTTGTCTCTAATATTCTTAAAATTTGAAGGAAAACCATGAAATTTATAGCATCGATCCTTGGAAAGTCCAAATTTATTATAGTAATCACATAATTATTTTAGTTTCTTACCTTTCTGAGATGAAATAGAGGCTTGAAGCTTAGAGTTGAAAGAGCTTGCATTCATCAAAGTTGAATCAATGGAGAATTGAGAAGAATTATTAGAAACTCCCAGTTGCCTTTCTTATTAAATTAGAATTGATTACACTTCTACAACCATTGGTAATTTCTTTTTCATTAACATGTTGCCTCGAATTGGAATGTAGCTATCATTCAATTTCAATAAAAGTTGAAGGAGCTTCTTCTCATCTAAAAATTTCTCCTATTGCCGTTTTCTTCCACTTATGAAATTAGGCAAATTACTTAAGGCATGCATCTCATCCCAAATCTTCTTTACTTTAGTGAAGTAGGTTATAATGTTGTTGCTGCCTTGAGACACTTGGTTGAGTTATTGTTACACTTGAAAGAGTTGATTGCCAGAAGTTTAGACAAACTGTGTAGTGAGATCGTGCCATATCTCTTGAGTTGTATCAAAAACATTACACTTTCACTAATTTATTTTGTTAGAGAATTCAATAACCATGATATGACCATGTCATTAAAAATGTCCCAATCTTCATAATCTAGAGAATTTAAAGGTCATTTAGGCTTTGATCCATTAACAAAGCCTTTCTTTTACTTGGCATATAGTGCGATTAACATTCATCTCTTATAGGAACCATACCCTATTCCATTGAATTTCTTGGAAATCAACATAAGAGATGGATTTTCTCCAAGTTTTAGTTGCTAGTAAGCTTTTGGATTAGGTTTAACATTCTATTGATTGTCATTTTCTTGTTCTTTCATGGGAAGCTCAATTGATACTTCAATTAAAATTTTCATGATTGGCAAAATAAAAGATTAGAAGAAATAAAGGAAGGAGTAAGAAAAGTTATAGAGAATGAAGCTTTGATACCATGTTGTAAGAATGAGTAAACTCCATAAGAATGGAAAAAAAGCTCTACGAAAATAGGAAGTATAATAGAGAAAAGATGGAAGATATGAGCGATATTATTGATGATCATTTTATAGTGTAATGTATGAAATTTATATACAAGGATACTAGATATAATTGCAAGACTAACTGTAATGAAAATATCTAACTTATTAATAAATTCGTGAGATTAACAAACTAATCTGCACGTGTGTAACAACTCATGCCATCCTGTAAATCTAGGCTAGCAATACTATAGGTGACTCACTATCAAACCCTCTCATTTTATCTCCATCCCTTTCCACAAATGGCACTGTTTTGCCTTGTTAATGTACTTGTTAAGAACTTCCACAACAAGAGATAAAAAGAAAGGATAAAGAGGATATCCTTTACCGCAAGCCTTTGTAGAGCCTAAATGGCTTTGAAGTCACACCATTGACAAGCACAATGCACTGGTAGTTCCTATACGCTCCATGATCCACTATCTCCATCTAGTCAGAAAGCCTGTCTGCATCTGTAATACTCTGTTTCCAGAAAACCCTAATAATTATAACCGATAATTATATGTATTAGTTATAATAATTATTTTAGGGTGTTTATACTAAAAATATTATTACTATATGTAATATTATTATGAACTATTTGTTATGAAATTTTATTAGGCTGAAATATTCTAGAGGGTGCATATTAAAATTTAAACCTAGGTTTGGATCGTAACCGATATCTGTTTCGTCAAATAAACCTATTCCGGTAACGGGATAATTTTTACCCAGATACTTTGCCCGATTTGGTACCGAATTAAATTACCCCTATCCTATTCTATTTTCTTACCTCACCCTACTCTCCCTCTACCCCATCATACCACCCTTGTGCTACCCTCATACCATACACCTACCTCATCAATTCCCAGCTCCTGCGGTTGTGGGTTGGGGTTTGAAAATTTTGCAGGATCGCATCCCCCTCCTCTTCTTGTGTGTGTGTGTGTGTGTATACATATACCTCATTAATGCTTCAAAAAAATACCTCATTATTCCTCTCTTTTTCTATCAAAAAAATCACCCCAAACACACTCCTTATCTAAATCTCCCCTCCTTATCGTCACCAAAACTGCCTAAAAACACCCCCAAAAACCCACCTTTGGCAACCATTGCTACACCTCATCCACCACCACCGAAAAAACCTTCCATTCCCTCACCCTTATCTGCAGAAAAAATCACCAAAACACCACCCCTAGCTGCAGAAAAACCACTCATTCCTACCCCCCAAGTTGCAGAAAAAACCAATCGAAAATACCCCTAACCATCGGCAAAAACAACCAAAAACACCCCTACCCTTCGGAAAAATGTTCCAAAAATCCCCTATCTTCGGCACATATTGTTGTTCCCTACACCCCCTTCCATCATCCCTCACCGTTGCCTACCCCCCATTTTAGCCCTTCTTGTCATTGCCTATTCCCTAGCAACAGCAGTTTGTGCCATTGCTAGCCTTCTTAGCCGGCCACTCGTTCTTTGAACCCCAGTTTGGTTTTTCCCCATATTTTTCTTTCCATTAACTTAAACATTAATTAATTATATTATTAATTCTAGTTATGTTTTTTTAATTATTATTATGTGATATTTTGGAAGTTTCAAAAGAAGCGGATTAGGATAAGTGTGCTTAGAAACTGGAGCCTTTATTTGTAAGAATACTAGTTGATGTTTCGGTTTTGTGTTAGATGCTTGTATGATTATATGTGTTATTGTAACACCCCCAAATTTCACTCCTGAAAAAAATTTTTTTTGAAAGAATAAAACGGAAGCCAGGAGAGAATTTGGGAAATGTTACCGCCACATCTAACACAAGATAAATGTCAATCATCTATCTCATGTTAGATGCAAGGCTAAACCTGTCAAACAAAATTTCAAACATCTATGCCGTGAGGATAAACTCCCACAAGGAGATATCCACCGGCAGATGGCAAGTGAATATTTTCATTGAATAAAAGCATCACTGAATGAATCAGCGGAACCTGTGAAGTAAATCCAAATATTAAAAACTTATCAGAGTACGAGAGAATTAAAAGACAATTACAACACCCTTAAATTTTAAATACAATACTTGAAACTTCCAAAAATAAATACAGTTAAACCAGACAAATCCTAATAGATTAAATTTCAGATTGCCTACTCTCTCAAGTCAAGTCTTCCACCCCAAAACAATATCCGATCTTAAACCTGCACAAGAGGTCTTCTCCCCACCATCAGTGGATCATCACAAGACCCATTCAACCAAGGCAGTATCAATACGGGTCCAATACTGAGTAAATCTCACTACCCTATCCTATGGGAGAGACGTAAGGTATAACGTCAAGTGCATATTGAATCATGGTGCAATACGTTGATACAATATTATGCATACTCAATATCCACATCATAAGTCCTACCATACACATATAATAACATGCAAAACATATGTAACATCTTAAACTGATAAGAAATTCAGATAAACCAACCAGGCATTTATGGATAATGTTAAACCAACCAATCGGGCATTTTTGGACAACGCCAAACCAAACCAATCGGGCATTTAGCCCCACGGACATTACTTAGGGACATGTCCAGCCCCAGTCGAGTAGACTCATTATTTAGATCTTTGGTAAATATAATCGATTCACATCATAGTTTTTATCGATTCATGTGAGTGCGGGAACCCCACTATTGTAGCCGATGGACCGGAAATTATGCAAGGCAAAACGCGCCTGGCCACTATTATAGTCGGTGGATCGGTCATGCAGGGCAGAACGCTCCTAGCCACTATTATTCGTCGGTGGACCGGTCTGGCCCCGACTCACATGATGTTTCACTATAATTACTTTGTGTCTTTCCCATGTCTTATCGTTATCACGTTCGGTTTGTTGAGCACGGAATCCCTCACTATTATAGCCGGTGGACCGGAAATCATGCAGGGCAAAACGCGCCTGGCCACTATTATAGCCGGTGGACTGGTCATGTAGGGCACCCCGGCCCTAACCACTATTATTCACCGGTGGACCGGTTTGGTTCCGGCTCAACATCTTCCTCTTTAAGTAATTAGTGTCTTAACATATCTTATTTGAAAGTATTTTACCCTTGACATGCATGGCTAACTATATCTACACTTATCCTCTCAGGAGGGCCCGTCCCATATCTTGGGACTCTTGCGCCCCTTATCACACCTCGATATTTATTTCCCCTTTACACTTACACATTATGAAAACCAACTCCTAAAAGCGTGGGTTAAGGCCCAGCACCTCGTGACATCCACTCCACATGCTATCTCCCTCTAGGGTTTTCCCTCGGAAACCCTAATTGGACCTATGTGGCCCAACTTTCTCTCATTTACACTACCATTACTCCATTTATCGCCCCACACCTCATCTCATTTAGATCCAATCCCAAATCATATCGCTTTACCCATCGATTCCACCTGTGACCCTAACACCCTAGTTGACCACTTCAACCCTAGTACCTTTCTTCTCCCACAAGTAACCTCTCCTTTTAACCCAATATTTCTTCTCTCCCAAAACACCCATAATCATTCCTTATAACATAAACTCTCACTCTCAACCTACACCTCACTTACCCTTGATCATTTTTACTTTCTCCTTTTCCAGATTACTAACTCTTTCCAAAACCCTAATCGGCTCCCTTATACTCCCTTTTAGCAACTCACTTCCCATTTATTTCTTTTTGACCTTTCATCTCCATGTCATAATAATAATCACCTTAGCATGCATGTCCTAGAGGGTTACATCATGTCACGGCACATCATAATCACCACATACGGATATCACATTCATGTTATAAGAAAAACACATACCACCTACCTTAACTCCAAGCTGCGCTACGCATAAAACACGTTAAGGACAAACATGTGATACGCAACAGGACATGGTATATATATACGAAGCATCCAAGGCAAGTAGATCACATATCATACAAGAGGCCTTAGCTAGACCCTTACGAAACACCCATAAGTGGAGGTAAGTAGAGACTTACCTGGATCCGAAGCTAGCTAAGCGAGATAAGAGGGAGAGAGAGATCACTAGCTTGTGGATCCACGAGAAAGCTTTCCTAGATCTGATAGAAATCGAAAACTAAATTAAAAACTATCCTATCAATCAATAATTCACATATTCTAATTAAATAAACACAAACGACATAAATGATCTTTCTTAGAAAACGTGTCCAAAACTTAGAACTTAAAAGCATAGCTCTATTAAGATTTAAGATTAAATATAAATCAAAACAGATTAATACAAATACACTTAGGACATTTCACATTAATTTGGAAAGCCCAAGAAAGATAATCGATTATAAGTTACTTTATCGAAAATAACCTATTCATTAGGTTTTAAAACTAAATAGGTAAATCAACCATCTACATAGAACCAAATCCAAACCGATTAGATTAAAATATAATTTAAATGATTTAAAACCCAAAGATAAAAATCGATTAGATAAAAGAAGCATAGCAAAATTAATTTTATAAAATCATCCCTGAAGATTAGGGTTTTCAATGCCTAAACCACGAATTGGCCAAATCACTTCGATTACCTTAAATTGATAGTTTTAAAACACAATTAAACCAATTTTAGATAACTCTAGACAATCAATTTCAACCAAACCATCTTCCGATTAACCAATTCAAGACGATCCGTTTTCAAAATTAGGGTTTTAAAGCCCACGACACAAACTCAGGTAATTCAATTTAATTAATTCAAATTAAAGGTATTAGAAAGCAATTAATACCATTTCAACTATTTCTATAAATTCAATTTTAGAAAAACAACAATACAAGTAATCGATTTCATAATTTCACTTGAAATTTAGGGTTTTAGGCCCGAAAATACAATTCGTTTAAATCCTATAAATTTAATCAAATTGAATGTTTAGAAATGCAATTAAACACATTTTATAACATATCAAATAATCAATTTCTCAAAACCAATAAAAGAAATACACAATTTAACACAATTAGGGTTGTTGAGCCCGAAACGCAAATCCGATCAATTCTTGCCAAAATATATCAATTGACAGTTCGGAAATGTAATTAAACATATTCAAATGTAATTTATATAGTCAATTGAATAAAATAACCCGATTACACAATCCAATTTGGACCCGCAAGAGTTTTGACCTAAAAATCCAATTCCGATCAATTACACACAGTTTTCCCAAATCAACACTTCCAATATAAAATTAAATACATTTTAAACAATATTATAAAATCAATTGAGCGAGACGGCTCAATTATACGACCCAATTTCACTACACCCAAAATTTGACCTAGGAATCAAATTTCAATAAAACCTGCATAAATTTCTCAAATTGACGGTTCCAAAATGAAATTAGATACATTTTAAAACATATTGTATAATCAATTTACCCGAAATCGCCAAATCGGACGAATCCGAAAAATTTGGACATAACCCGACCAAAAATCCAATTTTTCCAAAATCTCAACATAACCATACAATTAACCCATCCAAATCATTCTTACAGCACATATATACATAATCAAACAACTAATTTAGCTTATCACAAGCTAAATCATACTCAATTAATCAAACATATATTAGGGTTTTTAGAAAATTATACCAAACGAAAAACCGACTAATCAGGACAAGGAAGGCCGAGGAAGCTTCGTCGAAGATGGGAGTGGCTCGCCGGTGGTCAGCAGGGCCTGCCGTGGCCGGACGGCGTCACAACCAGCGCGGCTCGTCGCTGCCGCGGCCTGCTGGTGCTACTGCTGCTGTCGCCCGCTGCTGCTGCCCGTTGTTGCTGCTGTCGCCCGCTGCTGCTGCCCGTTGTTGCTGCGGCTGTTGCTACTGCTGGTAGCTGCTCCGGCAGTGGTCGACGGCAGCAACCGATCATGGCCAGCGAGGAGGTTGGAGTGGAGGAGCAAGGGAGGAGGTGAGGGCTAGGGTTCAGGGGCTGCGAACAGGGGCAGATTGGGAGAGGGGACCGACGGGAAAGAGAAGCAGGGAAAAAGGAAAAGGACGAGAGGGGGTCGGGGCGTGGGGTTATTTTTCTTTTTTTTTTTTTTTTTTTACAAATACACATAAAATAAAATACTAAAAATATCAAAATATTATTGGAATACTTTATCTAAAATTTATTTAACAAAAAATTATTTCGAACGGATCCGAAGGCTTAAAATTAATAAAAAGCTATATAAAGAATTTCGAAAGAATTTACCAACGAACATAAAAATTTATATTATTTACGAAAATATATTATAATGCCTCAAAAAATTATTTAAAAGCATATAATAAAATATTTAAGTCAAATTCTAATAAATCGAGATTAATTTAAATAATTTCCGTAATCGATTTTCCGCAAACCAAAAAGCATAAAACGAAAGAAAACTAATTCCAGAAAGAAATTCATAAATAAAATTCGAAAATATTTTTAATTTAAAACTTCCCAAAAATATTAATGATTTTCGAAAATGAATAAATTTAAAGTCGGAAATATTTTCTACGGATAAAATCATTAAAATAAATTTAACTATTTAAACGGAAATTCTATAATTTAAATAATATATTTCGTTAACGAAATATAACTCCAAAATAAAGTCGTAATCACACGACGAAGTTAAAATCGAAAACGAATATAAAATATTAAAATTCAAAATACGAGAAAGAATGGGAATATATATTTTTAACCGAAAATCGAATTCATAAGAATATAATAAAATCATTGTCGTGAACGAATTTATCTAGAATGGTTCGCAACGACAATGATTAATTAAATTCAAATATGAATTCGAATCGTCGATAAATCCATAAAACGAATCGAAATTAAAATAATTAATTGTTTACATTAAATTACGTTAATAAAATCATTAAACTTAATAAATCTAGATTTTAAAAATACGGGGTATTACAGTTATTATGTTATTCTTATTATATTATTAAAATTCATGTTGATGATGATATTATATATTAATATGAATTATATGATAGAAAGGAAGTGAGAATATCGAAAGATATGCTGATACGATGATATTACGCTAGGATGTATTTTTGTGGATAAGTATAAATTGTAGGAGAGTAGTATTGACCTAATGAATTATTAAAAGTGGGAAATAATTACAATTAAGATGGTTTTGATAAAAGAGGATTTGGAAAAAAAGATATTGACGATATAGAATTTTCGTAAAATAAGGGTTATCGACTATTTTTAAGGGCATTTTTTCAATATGGGTTAATATAAAAATTTTAGTATTTTAACATGTTTGATGGATTAAAATATACTAATAATATTATGTGAAGTGTTTGGGTGTGATTATGAAGGTCATCAGTTCTTCAGATGAGAAAGTAACCCAATTTGGGAATAGTAGCCTTAAAACGGTAATGTTATTATCACATGTGTAAAACGTTAGATGTAGGCCATAAATTTTGGATATGTTGTTAATATGGGTATTTTAAGGATAAATATTTAATTGGGTAATTATATGAGCCTTATGGGTAAATTTATGACTTACCCATGAAATTAGGATTTTAGGAGTCTTATAAATAGTAACTTTTGAGATAGGACAATTATCGTATGTATAAGAAATGGAAGTTAGAACTCAAATTTCGGGTATGTTAATGATAATATTCTTTGAGGAACATATACTAAAATTGGTGGATAAATGATCAATATAGGAGAATTTATGCTTAAATTGTGAATTTAGGGTTTATAAAGATAATAAGTACCTTAACCTTCGAGAACGGTCAGGTTATCTATATGTTTATGTCTTTCTTGCATTAATAATATCTCGTACTCATAAACCAATCATGAATAAGACACTAATCATTTAAAGAGGGAATGTCATATATGTATAAACATTTTGAGTTTTTGCTGAAATTTAGGTAACTATTATATCCTACTAAAATTATAAATATTGCGTGATCTCACATTAGGGTTTTGGTGTATGAACGCTCCCGGATGTATTTTTCCGAGATTGTATATTATTAATCGTTCCACCAGTAAGAATAATGGCTAGGAGCATTTTTTTTTTCTGGGAGGTATTTCAAACCGTTCCACCGGTTTAAGAATAGTTGGGTCCCTAAAGTCAACATAAATAAAAGATTGGGTTATATTGTATTTAAATATTACGAATCCATACTAGTAATTACCTTATGTTGATTTTTGTATATTTCATGTATACTACTTTCTGCTGTGAATGTATGTAATGATATGTTTTCCCAGTTTTGACTATATTGTTACCTTACTCAATACGTAACGTATTGATCATCCTTTTTATGGGTGCTAGTCATTCCCACGAGTAGATCTGCCCTATTTTACAAATGATTAATGATTATTAGCTTGATGTGCTTGCCTTGGACGAGCGCTAAATGAATTGTTAAAGGGTATGGTTATCTGGAGATCTCTATCTCTCTTTGGACTCGTAGTCCTCTATTTTCACTATTTATTCCCTTTTCTCTATTTCGTATCTTGTATCGCAGTGGAATTATGTGTTTCCCACACCTGATTCCTAGGTATAAGGTTACTTTTGCTTTGCACCCGACATAAACTAGAAATAGGGAGTGCCTCTTCTATGTTGGATGCGACGTGACACCCCTACGTTTTGTGTTTTGGCTTCCGCTGTTAACTCTTTAAAATGAAAATTTTAAGTCTTCAAATTCGGGGGTGTTATAGCATCAAGCACAATCCTAGGAAATTTCAAGAGACACTATTGTACACTTTTTGGAAGTCGATCTTGAACAAATAAGTTGTTGTATTGTTTCTTTTAAAAGAGCTAACCACCTTGTTCGTAATCAACACCACATCTAAAATTTGTATTCTCAATAAAGGTTGTTTGGTCCATACTAATGATATGGTGTCAATCAGTAATTCAGAAAGCAAAACGGTCAAGGACCCCATATAAATCTATCCACATGAATCCGGAGCAAGGAATGGTTAGATTAGATAACACCTTATCCTTAATGGTAATACTCGACTTCATGTGCCTATTCAACCAAAAGGTGTCCAAGAAGCACCAGTCAAGATTTCTCCTAGATGAGCCTCTAAACCTAGTGAAACAACCATATTTTAACTTCAACTCTATCAAGTGTTTGTTTCCTATAAACTACCTGAATTCATTAGCACTAGCACTATTAAATATGTTGTATCCCCTATCATCCTTATCTAATGTATCATTAAAATTATCGACAAGTATGCCTAGGATATCATGAAATGTATAGAACTTAGAAATCTCATCCCAAACTTCCACTCTTTTGCTTCAATCACAGGAGTCATAAATATTTAATAAAAAAAATATAAAACCATCTTCCAAGTCCCCAAGAATAGTAATCCATCAATCACTAACATTGGTAACCAACCAATAAAACAACTCCTCTTCCAGATCTTTAGAAGACCCCTTGATCTACCTTGCACTTCCTTGTGAAGTCATGACATATTATCATCTTCGCATAAGGACCTGCCCACCTCTTCATCAAAAGCTGCAAGTTTAGGATCTTGGATACAAACTTCCATTGGTTCAAGCTTTATTATTTTCCTTTTCACTATGCTCCTCTTCTCTCTTGACCCCCAACCCTCTTACATTCCATGATATTAAATTTTTTAGGATAGATATCTGACCAAACACCCTACTAAAGGCATGTTAGTATATGGCCTCCCACTCCCATTGTTCTTTCCCCAGTGTCTTGATAATGAATTTAGCCACTTCCTCTTTGTGATCCCTAAAGTTCAAACCTAATTTAGCGTCCACCCTCAATGCATTAAAATTCACTTCCTTTATAACCATCCCTAATGAGTTCCTAATATTTTTAAGCTATATTCATTCCAAGGATGGAATAATAACCTTGACCCTCCTAAAATTTTCATAGGTCACTCTTTTTTCTTATGCCTATTGGGCCAGCACGTGTCTAGGGATAGACTCTCCATACCAAGAAGGTAACTATGAATTAGAAGATTTAACTAGCATAAAGTCCATATTTACTTCTCTTCTCCCACAACCACTTTGGTCCCATGACTTTGACTCATCCTTGTCTCTAATATCTGAGAAAAAGACACCAACATTCTTATTGAGAATTAGGATAATTATTGCACAAATTGGACTCTTCCAATAGGGACACCTAAGGATGCTCGGGGATGGAGATGGGGACAGGGAGAGAGAGAAATACGGAAACCTCATGATTCAAAAAATTAGGAAATGATAATATGAGGAAACAACAATATATATATATATATATATATATATCAAACTAAAAATATATACTAAATTCAAAGTTTACTTAACTAGAATTCAATTCTCAAACTCATACTAAATTACTAACCACCATAAACTCAAACAAATTAAATACAATATTTATTTTTATTAATGAGATCAACTACTTCTACTTCTTCATCTTAAAGTTTTTTTTTTCAAAAAAAACCACCACCTTTAACTTGGGTTCAACGAGAGATAGAGAAGAAATATCAAGCAATCCAATATCTTCAAAAGAACCAAAGTTATCACCTACACAAAAGGGAAAAAATAAATAAATTAGTTTTTTATTTAATAGTTGTCATAGCTTATGATGTAATACGAGAATAGTAAAAGACGAGAAACTATTACCATGAATGTCATACATCATTGGTTTTTGTTTCTTATATTCCGGAAGTCTTCTTTCTAGGATATGATAATTTTTATAAACATACACCAAGTCTTTGACACACTTAGGAAGAAATCTATTACTCTTCATAGAATGAATCAAAACATATGTACTCCAATTTCATTCACTGCATGGAGAAGAAGATACTTGACCAAGAAATTTGAGGATAATATCTTGAAGCAATGGCACACTTAAGCCACAAACTCCCCACTAAGTCTTTGGATCAAGAACATCTTTATCATAAAGAGAATAAAAATCTCCAAATGGACCATGTTATGTGTAAAAAATTTAAACTCCATATTAACTTTGGAGGTAACTTCATGATTAGGGAAAAATCTTTAAATACATTTGGTCCTTTTGATGCAAACCTATTTATCTCTAGAAGGAGCAACTCTAGGTAACTTAGCATCAAACCAAACATCAATATAATACCTTCACTCAAAGGAAGAAATCAACGAGATTATAGATACTATTATTAGTTGTTAAATTAAATAAATGAAAAATAACACTATAATAATAAAAAATAAGGTTAACTTGGGTTCAATGAATATATATGCCAAACAATGAAAGGGTGTATTACTTTTAGTCCAATGAACTGTGAGTATGGTATATACTACTTGAAAGAAAGAAGACACTTCTCCAACCTCTTTACATTCATGATATAAATGGTATTTTTCACATCATCAATCATTGTATCCCACATTTCATAAACAAGGTAAAGGATTGGTTTATCGACATCACACTTTCTAATCATATATTAAATAGGTCATGTAAACTTAAGAATATAATCAACCTTCTCCCACAATGAATCAACAAGTAATTTTTCTTTGACAAACCTTAATTTTCTAATATTATCAGCTTTATAAGAAAACCACTCTTCACTAATGTAACACCTCCAAAATTCACTACTGAAAAATTTTGTTTGATTAAAATAATTAGCGAAAGCAAAATAACAAAACTATGAATTTTAGGGGTATTACTACTACACTTATTACCAGACCGGTTCACTTCTACCATTTCAATACCTAGTGCTAAGGCTAAAGGAGAAAAATACAACCTACGAGAAACTCAAACCAATAATTAAATTAGAGTAGCGCACATAACATTTCACAAAAATAAAATCCACTAGTGGTGGTTACAAATCAACAAATACATTGAAACCATAAATTTCAAAGGAGAAAGAGTACAACCCTAGGAAATTCCGGATAATACCTTACTCTCTTTCCCGAGATCCCGCTTGAATAGCACCTGAAAATGACTTGTAAGGGACACAATCCATCGAATAGGCAGGGGTCCCACGAATGGAACCCTTTAGTACTACGGTACTGAGTAACCCTTTAAAACATACCTAACAGCAGGCTCGCAATGCAACACATGATACTACATACATATATAATGAGAGGTAAATACTTAATATCCACATTCATACATTCCCATACTTAACAAATCAATCAAATATTAATAGGCCATAAAGAACAATCGATACTTCTAGGCCTTAAGCCCTTAGTCCATCATTATCAATCATATCGGATTATAAATATCCGTGTGAGTGTGGGAACCCCACTATTATAGTCGGTAGAGCGGAATACATACAAGGCAGAATGCTCCTGACCACTATTATTATTAGTGGATCAGTCTCCAGGGCAGAACGCTCTAGGCCGCTATTATTCGCCGGTGGACCGGTTTGGCCCCAACTCATATGGTGTTCCATTATAAGTGATTGGTATTTTTCCATATTTTATTTACAACCAAATTAAATTTATTGAGCTCGGGACCCCCACTATTATATCCGGTGGATTGGAATACAAATATACATCATCCATTACAACACGCACTTGGGCCACTATTATATCCGGTGGATCGGTACTCACAAACATCATCCAAGGCAAAACATCCCGATCCACTATTATATCCGATGGATTGGTACTCATAATATAATTCAACTGGGACCGAATCATTAATCGTTCACTTTCATGATTAGTGTTTTCCCTTTTTAATCAGCACAACAATTCCATTTATTTGCCTCGATAAAGAGATCAAGAACCCAGGACACAAAGGTACACCGGTCGCACTGGTGCATATGAGCTAATCAATACCCTTCAACTATCAACCCAGGGACGCAAAGGTACCCTAGTCGTACTGGTGCATAAAGCTAACTCAGTACCCTACTGACAAGGACACCTAATCCATAAGTATGTATACTACCTAAATAGGTCCGTAGAGCTAAATAGAGTAAGATATAGGGTCTAGTTGGGGCACAAAGGTACACTAGTAAATACCAGAATAATCGTGGGCTAAATCACGTCTTTAGGGTAGCGACCCCTAAAAAGCCACCATTCTCGATCTTGAGGTCTTTCACTTTAAGTATTAGTGTCTTAATTAAGGTGATCGCAAAAGCACAACAATCAGATGATTTTTCACTTTCAATTGTTCTGATATTGTTAGATATTTCTTATTCAAAAGGTTATCCAAGGTAACATAAATGAATCATTAAAGCCATCATAATCTCATCTAATTCCAAATTAGGATTCTTTCTTGTGATACTTACTAATTATCAAATACTCTTATCTTGCTATTTAGCGTTATTTGAGTCATATTACAAAATTCCACTATCACAACGACATGTTAGATACAAATTACTCATTTACCCCTTACTTATATAATTGCTAAATCATCCCTTCCTTACTTGACAAATTACCATATTACCCTCCTTGTTGCATAATTACCAAATTACCCCTTACTCGATTTAGGTTACCAAGTTATTTCCCATACTTATTAGGTCGCCGACTACCCTTCATAATTGTTACACTTAACATATTTTCCATTTGGTTGGTTAGATTACCCATTTTCCCTTTTCCTTTATTATAATAAACAAATTACCCTTTTGTTGACCAAATTCCCAAATTACCCTTCTCCATTATTATAATTACCAAACTACCCTTCTCCATTATCAAAATCACGAAATTACCCTAGAGTTAGCTAAATTACCAAATTGCCCTTCTCTATTATCATAATTACCAAATTACTCTTTAGTTGGCTAAATTAACAAATTGCCCTTCTCTATTATCATAATTATCAAATTACTCCTTAGTTGGTTAAATTACCAAATTGCTCTTCTTTATTATCATAATTACCATTTTACCCTTCTCCATTATTAAATTATCATTTTACCTTCATTCACACTGAATTACCATTTTACCCTTCTCTTTTATTAAATTATCATTTTACCCTTCTCAATTATTATAATTACCACTTTTCCCTTCTCCATTATTATAATTACCAAGTTACCCCTTTCCAATTTCCACTTTACCCTTTTATTTACAAAATTATCAATTTTTCCCTTTACTTTCAAAATTACCATTTTAACCCTTAACTTCCAAAAATTACCATAACACCCCTTTCACTTATAAAATTACCAGTTTTCCCCTTTACATCCAAAATTACCATTTTTCCCTTTAATAAGACTTTACAATAATTAATTTAAAATATTATTATAGCTTAAAATTTATTAAAAAAAATGACCAAGGCATGCAGCAGCTCATCCTGCTCATGCAATATGAGCTGCATGCAAAACAAAAGGAGAAGGGCTCGAAGGTAGGTGAAAGGAAGGGAAAAATGGGCTATTTTTAGGTTGGGATTTTAGGGCTAGGAAAGAAGGCATGAGGGGGAGGCTTTAAGGCAAAGGAAGGGTGCAGAGGTGGAGAGGGGGTGTAGGTGGTGGTCGGGGATGGGTTGATAGCGGCTAAGGGCGGCGGAGGCGGTGGCAGCGATGCTGCGAAGGTGGCTGCCAAGATGAGCCAAGATGTAGGGGCTGAGAAGGAAGGAAAAGGGAGGGGGAAAATGAAGGGTTGCGGGTGGTTGTTTAGGCCAAAGGGGGTATGGGGTGGTAGAGGAGGTTGTAGGGATTGGTTTGGTGGCTCAGGTGGCAGCAGAGGCGGCGGAACTGCGGCGGAAAGGGGTGGTGTAGGGTGGCTACCGAGAAGGGAGAAAAAGGAGAGAAAAAGAAGAGGGGAGGAAGAAGGAGTCTGCAAGGTGGCTCGAGGGGTGCTATGATGGTTCAGGGGTGAGGTAGAAGATGGCAGGAGGTGGTGCAGGTGGCTGGTACGGTGGTGCCAGCGGCAGAACGGGGGCGGCGAAGCAAAATAGGGAGGGAGATGGGAGGAGAAGAAAGGAAGGAAAAGAAGGTCGGGGAGGGCATGAGAGGCTCAAAAATGGCAGAATGGGGCAAGGAGGGAAGAAGAAAAAGAAGAGGAAGAGAAAGGAGGGGATAGGGATCTTGGTAGGGCGGTGGTTGGGTGGTAGGGGCATGGGAGTTGTAGGGAGAGGGATGGGAAAGTAGGGGTATGGGCAAGGAAGGAGAGAGGTGGTGGGGCCGAGATGGGGTAGGAAAAATGGCAAGAGAGAGAGAAATAGGGAGATCAGTAGGGGGAGGAGGGTTGCAGGTGGGGTGGCCGAAGATGGCAGAGGTGGTCGGGTTTTAGGGCCGGGGAAAAGGAAAAAGAAGAAAGAAAGAAGAAAATGGGGTCGGTGCGTGTGTGCAGGCCAGGGAAGGGGAAGAGGGGAGTGGGCTAGTTCGGTCGGGGGAGAAGGAAGGAAAGAAAGGAAGGGAGGATGGGCCGGGATCGTGCGGGGAGGAAGGAAGAAAAGAAAAGGGGGTCGGGCCGGGGGAAAGAAAAGGAAAGGAGGGGAGAAAGGAGAGAAGGGTCAGCGTCCCAACGCACAGGGGGGAGGGAGGCAGGCCAAGGCCGGCAGCCCAAAGGAAGAAAAAGGGAAAAAGAAAGAAAGGATAAAAAGGAGAAGGAAAAGGAAAAAAGGAAAAAGAAAAGGGAAAAGGGAAAATGGGATAAAATAAAATAATTTAATTTATAAAATAACAAAATGTAATATTTTTGGGTAATAAATTATTTAATAATTTAGTTAAGTATATGGGTTTAAAAAGGATAATTTTAGTAAAATAATGGTTTGAAAAATTATTTAAATAAATAGAGCATGATAAAATAGCAAAATATTTATTTTAATTTATTAAATATTTATATCCCATTTTATGTACTCAAAAATCCATAAAATATTTAAATTAAATAGATTTAAAGGCTAACTTATTCCAAATAAAATTTATTTATTAAATTATAGGCTTTTAAAATTTCAGAGGATTACACCATAGCTTGAAGACTATATTTTATAAGCTTCATTCTCTTCAATGTAACAACAACTTGAGAAAAATGAGTATTAGCAACTGCAAGCAACTTTAGAGAAGAAAACCTTTCAAAGATGGCTAATCTCATGGAATGTACCATTATAAATTTTTTGATTTGAATAGCATCTCCATGAATCTTAGTAATCAAATGACACTCCTCATACGTCTCAATACTTTTATCCACATGTTTTGCAATATAAATATTTTTCAAAGGAAGGTTAAGATATGAACAATACATGGAGTCCAATAAATATGAGGATAAACTTATTCAATTATCTCACTGGCCTACAATTGAAGGCATTATCAGTGATAACTTGTACAATATTCTTATAACCCACCTCATCAATTACTTCTTTTAATAGTTTAGAAATAAATTGTTTGTCTTTGAGCTCACCTGATGCATCAATTGCCTTTAAAAACATAGGACCTACATCACATATTGCTATAAAATTTATTAATGGTCTTCTTTGTGCATCACTCCAACCACCATTTTCCCTCCATGTCTTCTTTATTGGTTCAAAAAATCTCTCTATATTCAATTTTTCTTGTTGAGGTAGCATTATTCACAAGTAATTATAACCTGATGAACCAAAACTGGGTAAACTATGGCTAGTAGCAAAAGTAATAGCTTCCATAAAAAAAGAATTTATTGTCAAATTAAATGGAATACCGCCAGTGTAAAATATTCTAGCAATTAATGCATCTAATTGAGAGCTCATTTGATTGCTAAAAGCTTTCTCTATAGGATTTATCTCATTCACTCGCCTCTTCTTCAATAAAGACATCTATTCTCAAATTAGTCATGCTTGAATTAAGTAAAGGCACATTCTTTGGTAGCATCTCTTCAACTCTTTTCAAAGATTCTTTTCCTAAATTTACAATCTCAATCTTATTTTCTGCCCTCACTTTCTTACAAGTTGTAGTACCTTTACTAGAAATATCCAATAATTGAGCTATCACCCTTGTATAGCTTCCTTGCTTTGTTTGATTACAAAAATTACAAGTCTAATAATTAGTTCCTCCTCCACTAATTTTCTCTCCTTTAGTAATATAATTCCAAAGAGGATTATCACTTACATATGTAGAAGATATCGTAGAACCCATATAAGTATATAACTATTACTACCACTAGAAGCCAAAATACACTTCAACCACCACACAAATTGCACAAACCAAACGAGCTTTAATAAGCCACAATAAGAACTGAATAGAGCTTTTATCAACTAATACACAAATTGTAGAAACCAAATATAGATTTACTCAATCACAACACTAACCATACAAAATTTAATCAAGCACAACACAAACCATACAAACCGAACAACCTTCAATCAGCCACAACAACAACTAAAACATAGCTTCTATCAACTCATACGCAAACTATAGAAACCGAATATAGATTTAATCAATCACAACACAAATTGTACAACATTCAATTTGGCACAACACAAAACCATACAAACTACACAAACCGAACCAGCTTCAATCAGCCACAATAAGAACCAAACAGAGCTTTTATCAACTAATATACAAACTATAGAAACTAAATACATATTTAATCAATCACAACATTCAATAATACATACCACAACATCTACAACAACAATATTGTCAACCTTTTTAGCAATAGAAATGGCTATAAAATAAGGACATTTTCAACGGTTAACCATTAGGTTACACAACAACAAAATTGTCAACCTAACCAAATATAGATTTAATAAATCATAGAAAGAAAATGAAATTAAAAAGATTAGACAATCGGTGTTGAGGAAGAATTTTTCTTACCAATTTGTTTCCCCAACAAACATTGAATTTCAAGCCTCAAACTTCACCTATCTTTAGCAACATAACAGAGTGGTAATGCCTCCTTAAGTAATAGCAGCGGACCTGTATCAATTTGGTTCAACCTTACCCTTCAACCCTGCCCTTCAATGTAGATTCAATTGCATTCCAATTTTAATATGATCGGACAATGACGAGAGATGGAGATAAGTAATGATGGATTCTCATGGTCGGCGATGGATGGAGTTAGATTTGGATGGGAGGTTGAGTTGAGATGTGCAAAGGAAGGCTGATAATTGATAAGAAAAAAAGTGAAGAGGGAGGAAGACGAGGCACGAAAATAGAAGAAAATAGGGTGCAAGGAATTTTTTACTATTTAAATACTCCATAAAGATGTTGTTTTAGAGTTTTTTTTTAAAAAAAACTAATGTAATGTTTTAGGTTTCGTCCCCATAAACATCCCAGGGATGTGAAACAACACATTTCTAATGTCTCCATGCTTCAATGAGAAAACCTCGTGACAAACATCACCAGAAAGTGCTCTTTCAACACTTTAATTTCCCAAGATATATTTTTATAGTTAAATGTTCATGCAAAAGTACTATCAACAATGACCCATTCCTCCCTTTGTAATGAGTTATTTGTTGGATTCATCTACCATATGTAAAATTTTTAGCCTATGAGATGCTTTTGTAGTAAAATGTTGATGCAAAGTACTATTGACAAAGACCATATCTCGTTGTCATACATAATTTGTTTTATTCCTCTACCATATATAAAATAATGAGATCTTTTTGTAGTAAAATGTCGATGCCAGAGTACTATCGGCAAAGACCTCGCCCCTACATCAATACATTATTTGTTTGAATCCTCTACCATATATTAAGTTATTAGCCTATGAGATGATTTTGTTGTGAAATGTCGATGTAAAGTCTTATCGATATGGACCCCATCCCATGTGTCATGCATTATTTGTTTAATTGTATGTAAAATTATTACCCTATAAGGTATTTTTGTAGTGAAATGTTTATATAAAAGTATTATTGACAAATATCTTTTTCCTTCACTTCAATGTTTTTTGTCTATTTCCTACATAAAAAAACCTTATGAGATGCTTTTCTAAAAATGTTTTTCAGAAATCACCTAGATATTAAATAATAGATCATAGCCCACGCTTCCAATTGTATGATTCCACATTAATATTTATAAAAACACACACTAGTTAAATTTTTGTGGTTCGATTTATTATTTTATATGATGAAACAAAATCACATAATAATGGTGTTAAATTTTGTTTCCAATAATCATGTACAAAGAGACAACAAAACACTTGTGGACATAGTAACATTAATATAAATATAGGTACATATAACTATACATTACATTAATAGATAATAGGCTCACATTAAACAAAACCTTGCAAATACAACAAACACATTAACCATAAATTACACATGAAAAAACAAATTAGCTAGCAAACTTAAACATTATAATCATACTAAACACACAATTAAAATAAACAACAATCCTCTACATAGATTTCTCAAATATCATCATGAGAATAAAATTCTTTATACAATTGTTCATACTTGAATTGGTGTAGCGGCGACTTGTTAGTAATTAATTTCCATTAGTTTTTATAGTAATAACCACTTATTGTGCATCATTTTTTCCTCTTTCATTTTTGCCTTATGAGGCTCCGCTTGAGTTAATTTAGCTTTTATTTTTAGTTTCTATCCCTTAATACACATTTCTTGATTAATTCTCTTTCGTTCCAATATAACATATTCATTCAAAGGAGGATTAACAACACCCGTCACATGATTGGATTCATTGTAGGTATTCCTTATTTCCTCAAAAAATGTTATTTTAATCATTCTCCTACTAGGTGGATTAACAACACATCGAGTAGTGAGGGAAAAACTAGTCAAAGTATCAAGATTAGAGGATGAGCTTGAACTCCCACTAGCTTCATGAATCCTACTTGTGACATCCCATTTTTCAAACACCTATTGCCTTATGTGATTGGGCTCATAAATTGGTTCTAAGAATTATATTATCAAATTTTATTTCATTTTTATTAAATTCGAGTCTTCTATCATTTATTTTATCATTTTGCAAAAAATCACATCTTTTATAATTTTCTTCATATAGTTGTTTTTTCTTAGTTTAACTCGCTCAATTTTTTAACTAATTCCTAAAATATTTCTAAGCATATCCACTCATTCTTTTTTAGTAAAAAACATCATTCATTCTTCTTGAATCGTTAAATTATGGATATTTCTATTTATGTGATTAGATTATTTTAACCATTTTAATCCTTTTGAGTTTTGAATCAGTTATGATATTAAATACTTTAATATATTTTGATTTTCTAAAATTCTTCCATATATACTTGTACTCATTTAGACATTCAGTCATTTTCTTTTCACTTTTATGAAAAAATCTCATTTCCACATATTATCCATTTGTACCGATTTTGCTCATTTTTATTCATTTTAATTTAAAATATTTTTTATTTCTAAATATTTTTATATATTTGGGTGTCTAAAAATATTCGACACATATCTCTAATTTCTCATAATTTTTGGAATTTATTTGTCATTTTTCCTTATGAACCCTTATTTAATTACATTTCTTTCCATTTAATTCATGTAAAATTATGTGGTCAACCCCCCCTTCACCATTAACCACAAAATAATCCCCCATTTAAATCCCCATCAGATTTTGGACCTTGGATTTTAGCAATCAACCACGATATTTCCTAATATCTAATCACCTTCCAACCTCACAAACTTACTTACACCCATCACTTCTACTTTTTATTTAAGTATTGATTCTATTGAGGCTTCGAAATATTATTCTCCTTTTAATTGTTCCAGATTTATTCTCCTTTCAAGTGATAGGGTAATATGAAATCCTATTCCTATACACTTTAATGTTTCATTCGTTCACAATTCACATAAAATTCCAACATTTTCTCCTTTATCCTCCTAACTCTAGTGCTAACCTTTTCATGATTATCCATCCATTTCCATAACTATTTTAGCTTCCCTCATTATTATTTTTTTCATTTTTTCCTTTCATGTTTGTAAAAAATTTCCATTTATTGCCTTTGAATTTATTTTATGTTTAAGTGGTGTTTGGATGCCACACTTTTGACTCCCAACCATTTGTACATTGTCTATCGTGACCAACAGTTGTGCTTTCATGGATTCCTTCTACGTTTCTCCTTAGTTCTCTCTAATTATTTTTTCTTTATTTAACCCAAACTTTATCTTCATAATCCATTTGTGCTTGGCCTTTTCCACTTCTTCTTCCCTTTATTTTTCCCTCTCGTTTCTATTATTATATAACTATTATTGCTGGGAATCATGGTTGCAACATTTGTTTCATGGTTCTCTCCTCTGAATTTCCTCGTTTTCCCCTTCCTTTAACCTTCTCACACATTGACCTAAACTCCTTTGGTGGTTCTTAGTGGTGGAGTAATGGTTTTGTGGTTGTTTCCACCTTTTTTTTCTCTTTTTCTGATCTTATTATCTTTTCTTTTCTTTTCCTTATAAGTAATCTTCTTGAACTATTTTTTTTCCTAATGTTTTTTAAGTTGATCTAGATATAGTGTGGCATATAAATTTCGGAGAAGTATTCTTTTGATAGAAGATTTATTAGCTAGGGTAACATAATTAACCCTTAGAAATATGATTTTATGTTAAATGGTACATTTTGAACTTTATGTATGTGTATCTCTATTTTGATTAAAGATTGGAATAATATATTGTATAATCTATTATGACATTTATATGTTGCTATCATATGTGTATGAGCATGAAAATTGGATAAGAGAATGTTTTGTATGATTTTAACATATTTTTATGTTTGTTAAAACACAGATGAATATATTGTTGGTACCGAATAAATATGGTGTTAACCATCAATGAATATGCAATAAATTATTGATGAATATGTCTAGACTTGGTGAATTTGGCCGTTAGCCATTGAGGTTTGTGTGGTATTTTTCTTGTTTTAATTTTACCAAGCATGCTTATATAATGTATGATCATATGCTAAAGACTTATGTTCCATTTTATGAGATTGCAACCTTTAGAGTTTTTATACCCTTCTTTCTTTCTTTAATTTTATCTAAATATATTAATATCATTATATTATGGCGAGGAACATTAGGTGTGAATTTGGTATTCATGAGAGGCATTTGAGGTTAAAATGAATCAACTATAATAAAAAATTAATTAAATAATTATGATTATGATATGAGAAGGTTTCATGATAAAATGACATAAGACGAGCACATAACACCTTAGGGATAAAGTTATTATTTTTATGTACTTAAGTTTGATTTTAACTCATTTTTTAGATTAATCATGTTTAATATGAAGTGATTAGTTATTTTCTTGAGTTTGGGAAATAAATGAGCTTAATTGGTGGGTTAATTACATAAGAAAAGTATTAGACTTATATAGGGATTTTTTTGCCTTTTCACTTTTAATATAATTTTCCTTGTTATTGTTTGAAATTAATATACACATAAGGACTTTCTAAATATAATATGAGTTGGATGAGTATAGTTCAATTATTAGAGGAGGCCCTTTAATTGTTATTTTATGTGTGGCATGTTTTTGCTATTTAACTTTGCGTAATTCATATCGAATGTTTATAATGAGATTGTTGTGTTATAAGTAATTATTATGGTGAAGTGTTTTACTTTGAAGTACTTATAAATATCTTGAAATATTACATGTCTAACACCCTTCTCTCTCTCAAACCCTAATTACATTATATTATTAAGATCGTAACACATATCTAATATATATATATATTCCATACATTTTTTTATTCATGTTTTACCCATTCCTTATGAATCGTTAAATTGTAGAAAAAACTGCTTACTCAATTAGATGATTTTAGCCATTTTTGCCATTTTTAGTATTTTAGTCATCAAATTAGTTTTAAGACCAATTTTTTTATTACATATTTAGTTTCCTAAAAATATTCTACAATACCTCAAACTTTTAAAACCTATAATTTCATAATTAACCCTCATTTAGGATATCTTAATTTTTAAATTATTAATTTAATTATTTTGTGGACATATGATTTTAAAGTAAAATAAATATTTTGTTATTTTATCTTGCTCATTTTATTTCAATAATTTTTCAAACCAACATTTTATAAAAATAATCCTCTTAAATTAATATCTTAAAATTTAAATAAATTAATTTATTAGAATAATTTATCTTTCTAAATAATTAAATATCTAAATTATAAATTATTTTTATTTTTATTTTCCCCCTTTTCCTTTTCCCTTTTTTCTTTCTCCTTTTTCTTTCCTTTTTCCTCCTTTCTCCTTTTTCTTCTATTCTTCCTCCTTTGGGTTGCCTAACATGCGTCTTCCTTTCCTCCCCCGCTAGGTCGTTGACCTCTTCATGTCCTACGCCCGTCCAACCCTTCTTTCTCCCTTCTCTCTCGCACACACGGGTTGTCTCGCCGTCCTCCTTCTTTCTCCCCCACCCGACCGGCTTACCTTCTTTCTCTTCTTCTTTTTCTTCTTCCTTCTTCTCTCCAGCGATGAGCCAAACGCCCCTCCCCCATACCTTCAACCAGTCTCCTGCAGCCCTGCTCTCTGCCTTTATCCCCCGTCTCTTTCCCTTCCAATTTTGACCAACACAACCCCCTTGTGTTCCTATTTCTTTCCCTTTACCCCTCTCCTTCTCCTTGCCAACTACCTTGACCCCCTGTATCCTGCAGCCACCCTACTCCAACCATACGTTCCCTCATTTCCCTCATCCTTTTCTTCTCCTTATTTCCTTCTCCTCTACTCTATCTCCTTCCCCCTCGAATCCCTTCTTTCCCCCTACAGAACCTCTCATTTTCTTTCTTTCCTTTTCCTCCTGTCTCCCTTGTTTTGTGTCACCATCCTCAACCATCGCTTCTGCCGCCAAAATGACCACAACAGCAACGCTCTGGCCTCCCCTACTTCCACCCTGCACCACCCAACAACCACCAATCGCCCCTGTAACCACCTTCCTCTTACCTTTTCTTTTATCCTCCCCTTGGCCCTCCTCCTTACACCCCATCTTACGCTCCCATCCCCCTCTTCTATCGTCGTTGAAGCCACCCTTTGACCTCCTGACACCTCCCCTACAAACACCTTACCTCACCATGCCCAAAACTCCCCTACAGCCCCCTCCCTTCTTCTCTTCTTTTTCCTTCCTTCTCCCTATCTTCATGTAACAATCCAAAATTTACTATTTAAAAAAAATGGAAGCAATTAAATTATATTAGAACCTGTGAATTTCGGGAATGTTACCGCCACACTTAGTACAAGACCAGTTCATTCCTACCATTCCAATACCAAGTGCTAAAGCAAAAAAAGATATTTGTTAAACTTAATCAATACTTAAACCAAGATTTCATAAAAAGAAATAGAAGGATCATAACATAAAAATTAGAGTACACGTAAAGAGTTTACATATCCCAAAGTACAAAATCAAAGTTCCTTGAAAGGAATAATGTCTACACAATAAAGTTTAATTTTGGAAAATCTAATACATGAAAGAAATAACAAAAGGGAATAAAATAACGTAGAGAGAGAATTTGGCCACATCACTCCCAATCACCGAACCACGCACATGCTCAACACATTTCGCCCCACTTGATTCCTCATGAACATCGAAGGCATCAAAATATGCATCACCCACCTACACAAAGTTAGAAGAGCCTTCTACTCGTGGGAATGAGAAGCACCCATGAAAAGGTGATAAATACGCTATGTACTGAGTAAGGTTACCATGCACTAAGGCCAAACACATATAAGCACATAATTCCAGCAGAATAATAAAACAGTATACGACTACTTCAGATAAATAAACAAATAAAGGTCATTTATAGTCCAGATTAATTAATTGATTAATATCTTATCAATACTAATTTTACACCATACTCTTTATCAAAACCATGCGAGTACGGGAACCCCCACTATTATAGCTGGTGGAGCGGAGACACATAGGGCACAATGCACTTGACTACTATTATTAGCCGGTAGATCGGTCACATATAGGGCGAGACGCTCTAACCACTATTTCTTACCGGTGGATCGGTTGGCCCCGGCTCGCGTGGTGTTCCATTGTAAGTACTTAGTGTTTTTTATGGGTCTTGGAAAATTATTATAGCCGATGGATTGGTGACATATAGGGTAACATACCCTAACCATTATTATAGTCGATGGATCGGTCACACATAGGACGAAATGTCCTAACTACTATTTCTTATCGGTGGATCGGTTGGATCTGGCTCAATAATCTTCCACTTTACACGATTAATGTTTTATAGTATCTTATTCAGAAGCTTCACCTTAAACATGCATGACTAACGACCTCTACGCTTATCCTTTAAAGGTCCCATCCCGCATCATGAAACTCATACACCTCCTAACTCGACCCTACCTCCTTTTTTCCTTACCCTAACTCACATTAGAGCCCATCTCCCATATATGTAGGTCAAGGTCCACTACTTTTCACCTCCGGTCCACTGACTGCCTCCCTCTAGGATTTTTCCCAAAAACCCTAGTTTAGGCTTAAGTGGCTCATCCTACTCCACCTCACACAACCCAAATCCTTTTAAAACTCCACACATCACAACCCTTAGACTCCACCCTCATCATCACGCTTTACTCACCAAGTACATGTGTGACCACGAAATCCTAAGTAGCCACACCAAACCCTAGCTGGCCACACCAAACCCTAACTCAATCTCCTATGTATCCTTATACTGTCCCACGTACTATTTTTCAGCCAAAGTGTTCAAACACCCAAACAACACTTCCATCACCTTCCTCACACCCCTAATCAACCTTCCATATGTAAATTTTAGCCCCCATGCAGACTTTACACCTCCCATGCAACCCTTCGAACTTTTTTATGCAAACCTTAAAACTCCCACGTGAAATCCTAGATTCACCCATACAAACCCTAGCTCAATTCATACAAAACCCTAGATTTTCCCCTGCAAACTCTAGATCCATTCATACAAAACCCTAGATTCCTCCGTGCAAAACCCTAGATTCTGCCATACAAAACCCTATATTCCTCCATGCATAACCCTAGATTCTTCCTTTTATGGTTATGTAATATTTATGTCAACTCCACATCATTTCACTTCATATCATAATATTACATAACCTAGCATGCATGTCTTATAGGGTCACATCATATCACATCACAACACAACACAAACATATGATACACAAATCATAAGATAATACATAAACGTACCTCAAATCCAAGCCGCACTATACATAAAATAGATATAACAATTCATATAAGGTACATCACATATTATGGCACATGGCATACAAGGCATATAAGACACATTACATTCATACAGCCTTAGTTACTCCCTTACCTAATACGACACTGGTCTTGGAGCGCGCTCCTACACCTCCTTAGGGTATTGACTGGTCTCACCTATATGAGGGAAAAGCTAAAGATTAGATTCCCTCATATCAAAAATACCATTATTCTATATTTATGCTAAGATTAGGGTTTTGGATAAAATAATAATATAATAGTAATAACACTAACTAATTACTAAGTTTGCTAAAGCTAAAATTAATAATAGTCATATTCTAAAAGATGATAATATAAGATTTGAAGATTTTACCCTAATAATAATAATAATATGGTTTGAAATAAATGGTGGAATAAGGGCTTCGACCCTTCACCAAAATAATACTAATAATGATACTATTAACATTAATACTAACAATAGTAATAATAATAAAATAATAATAATAATAATAAAATAATAATAATAATAATAATAATAATAATAATAATAATAATAATAATAATAATGATGATGATAATACTAATAATAGTACAAATTGAAAATTAAGTAAAATAGGGTTTCGACCTACTACTTTGAAATAATAATAACACTATTAATAAGAATAATAATGATGATGATGATGATGATGATCATAATATATTTGAACTAAAATAGAACAGGGATTCGGCCCTCAATAACAATAAAAATAATAAAATTAGTAATAATAATAATAATATGCTTAAAATAATGGAAATATAAAAAAATAAAATAAATAAAGCTTGCATAAATAAGGTAAAAGGGTTGAGAGGGTTTAGGGTTCCACCTTGGGTTGGTGGTGACAAGAAGCACCGGTAGTGGTGCACAGCATCGGCAGCAGTGGCCGGAAAAAGAGAAGAAAAGAGAGAAAGTTGAGTGCTGGGAAAAGGAGAGGGAGAAAGAGGATGGAATTTGGGGTGTTTATGATTGCTTAGATGGAGAGGAGTAGAATGAGGGTGGCGGCGCACAACATCGATTATGGTGGCCGAATGGGGAGGAAAGGAAGAAAGAGAGAAGGAGAGGGAGGAAGAGGGAAAGGAAGGTAGGGGAAGGTAGAGGGGAGTCTGCAGTGCAGTTTGGTAGGTGCAAGAGGTGGTGGTTATGGCGGTAGTGGTGGCTAATGATGGTGCGAAGGGCGGCAGATGTGGAAGGAAGGGTTGGTCAAAGAGGCTACTTTGCACGACCATGGTGGCTCATGTAGGAAAAATCGAGGAAGAAGGGTGGTGTAGTTAGCTAGAGGGCAGTGCAGAGAGTGGTCCTATGGATGATTCCAATGGCAGCGTTGGGCGACGGCAATAGAAATAGTGTTTGAAAGAGCGGTGGCACACGAGAAAGGAATTCTGGGTTTCGGGGAAAAAGGCTCAAGTCCAAGATGGTTAGGGAGTATTTATAGAGCTAAAAGGAGGGTATAAGGTTAGTGGGGTGACGGAAGAATAGAGCAGGTGGGTTAGGGTTCACCGGTAATGACGATAGATTGGTGCACGACTGTGTCGTGGCCTGCGGTTGACTAGGGGAAAAAGGGGAGATCATGCGAGAAGAGAGGGAAGTGGGTTGTGTCAAGGTGACTAGCGAGTCAGAGGCAGGAGAGAGGAGAGGAAACGACCGGTCAAATCCAAAAAAATTTAACCACAACCAATAAAGCAACCACAAAAATCCAAAAATCATACAAAAGCAAATATATAAATTTTAACCCTTCAGCACATACAATCATGCTAACACTACAAATTTTATCAACTTTAAGTATGGTCATATTCACTGTGATTCCAAAGCTCCAAAATAATCAAGATAGCATCTTCCCTCAAGCATAACACCTTATTTTGAAACCTTTGCACAAAACCACCTAAAACGTGTAAAAATAAAACAAAGCCATCAAGTAATAAAGAAAGCTCAATAATGTAATGAAGGAAGGAGGGGGAATAGGGTTAACCATAAAATGGAAGGGTAGAAGAAGAGGGGAAAAGGTGGAAAATGAAGTAGGAATATTAGTTGGTAAATCTTAGATATTTATGCTTGATACTTAGGTAATAAAGTGAGAAAATAAATTAAATAAAGGGATAAAAGCTGAAAAAATTGACAAGTATCATTGGTCAAATAAAAATTTCTAACTTTATTCTAGATATTTTAGAAATTTAGGAATAAGTTTTAGATATTTAGGATATATTATGCTTATAATGGTAGAATTTATATGAAAATATTAAAAATAATTAAAACTCATTTTTATTTCATATTTAGCTTAAATATGATAAAATATAAGCCCCAAAGGTTTCAAAAAAAAAGTTGGCTATAAAAGTTGTTTCAAGACTTAAAATGCAAATAAGGGCAAAACAGTTGATGAGGAGTATTATTTTGTCAAAGTCTCTGTTTAAAATTTTGAAAAAAAATTGAAGACTTGAAAAGGCCAATAAATTAAAATATGAAAAAATTAGAATATTTTGGAAGAAATTTGATGCCCAAAAGGGGCTTAGAAGTCTTACAGAAGTTAAAATCATAAAGAAAAGCAAAAATATGTTAATAAAATGCATCAAAAATGTAATCAGTCTCTAAATTTTTAAAGGATGTTAAAAATCATTCAAAATAATATAAATTTATTTATAAATAATAAAAATTCTAATTAAATCAAGGTTTTTGAAAATTGGTGGGATATAATATATTTAGTATGACACCCCAAAATTGAATACTGATTTTTTTAAATAAGAAATTATAATAAAACAATGGGTGTGATGTTGTATGCAACATAGGAAAGGTACTCCATATATCCAATCTATGCCAAGAGTAAGGATAAAAAGTAACTCATACTTAGAGATCATGTGTAGAAATTACTTGATTCCATGATGATACAGGACTACAAATCATAGAAATATTAGAAAACAGATGACCACAAGTTGAAAGAGAGTGAGATATCTAGATAACCATACTTTGAACCAACTCGAATAATCACTCATCGTGGTAAAGCCCATTAAAATAATTAATCATCAATTAATAGCAAAATAAGGTAGTATTTGGTTATATGATTGAGTAACACCAACAAAAAGGTTGATTAGTATGCTATGTACCAAGTAAGATAACACTACACACCAATAGAGTAAGACATGAATAACACACATAATTTCTGTGATAGTAAGGATGCTATACATGTATAAATGCTCATGATACTAGACAAATCAAAAGAAAACAAGATTAAAGTTCATGTGATTCCATTTACTTAGTCACATTGAGATTATCATAAACCCTCATATTTCCCCTGCAGATAGGAGAAAGATAACAAACGTCACTAATACTCTCATATCTAAGATAAATCATACTTAGGAACCACAAAACTAGACTCTTATTTCTTAAGTATGTATACCTATTTTAAGCTAGTGGAACAAATAATATAGAGTAGATTTAGGGTTACTTTAGTTATTAAAAAAATAGTAATCACGGGTACCTCAATAACCCAAGAATAAATATAAACTGCTTGGTTATCACACCAACGAAGACACTCGAGTATTGTAACAACTTGGTGAAAATAATGTAATTGGTACAATTAAGTCCTAATTCATGTAATATTTCACTCTAATAATTAATGTCTTATTAACCCCTTATTTATCACTTAGCACAACTAAAGATAATAATTTTACACGGTTACCTATTGAGTTGTGCCTCATTTTCTATGTTTTTTTTATTTTTCACGAGTAGCGTTGATGCATATATGGGGGAAGGGTCAACATAGATGCATTTAGTTGGTTTTCAATCAATATCTAGAATTTAGTTACTTCTTTTCTTATATTTAATGTATTCAGCTATTTTAAATGTATTTCTCGCATTAACTTTGGTTTGTTAATCATGAACTCATTGCTTGATGCTTTTTTCCCCTTGTGTTTCTTCGAAGACACACATAACACCATGGTGTTTTGCTGTTTATTTTATTAATCTACAATATTTATCCATTTAAACTTTCTAGGATGTTACACATGGTATCAAAACCATAAATGTTTATACGAAGTTTTAAAAGAAAATCATTTTATTTATTTCATTTTTAAAATGGTATTTACGACTAGTTGTATACTTAAAAGAACTTCTTAGGATGGGATGGGATGAGTGCATGTTTTATTATATGGTATTAAAGTTAGTGTATTAACTTTAATGTTTATTATAGATGCTCCCTAAGGCACCAACACACAATATTTCTGCTCCCTACTCATTTCAAATGGACCCATATGGCTCCATCCAAGATCATATTAGGTTTATGAAAGGTTACTTAATTTTTTATGCTTATGATTACAATCCTTCAATTCTTAATCAATCATCTTATCAAGAATACTTAATATTAGATAGTATGCCTCATATTGAGTTCTGGAATATAGTGAGGGGATATTTTGGGGATATATTAGATATTTTCTACAACCCCTTAGAGCATAATAAGACCCCAGAATGGTAGTGGAATATTCCTTTGGATTTCAACTTTGAGGAAATGGATGTTGACCTCATTAACCTAGCAGAAATGGAGTGACAACCTAAAGTAAAGAAAGAAGAGTCGGCGACCACCCTAGCCTTCCGCAAATGAAAGAGGTTTTCAAGGATCAAACATTTACATTTAAGGGAAGCATGAAGAGAGTAATGTATTATGATGATTAGTGGTTAATAGTAGTTTAAGTAGGAACTCTATGAATTGTGACATGATACCTATTCTTTTATAAATATAATATTTATTTGGTTTGCGATTCATTTACCTTAGTAACGAGATGTTTAAAATCTTTATGGTATATATATTTAATTGGATTATTGAATCATACTATAAGAATAACTATCACCAAGAAAACAGGTGGAATGGACGGAGAGGAAAACATTGAGCATAATGCACTCACAGTGACATCTTTCCAAATTTGTACCACTATTAGGGGGAGTATCTAGGGAGACATCACTCTACTTCTTTCCATAATTGTAGAGATCAATAAGATTATTCTTGAGGATATTCAAGCTATGAAAGAGCCTTGTAATTATGACTTTAGCAATGTGTACAAGAGGATTGTAGACCCAAGGATAGACTCCTATGAAGGTGTGGATGACCTGATAGAGTTTGAAGATTGGATTGCAAGCTTAGATTAGATTTTTGAGATAAGTAACTTCCCAGATAGCATGAAGGTGACATTTACAATATTCAATCTTAGTAGGGAGGCAGACTTGTAGTGGTATGAAGGATGATCTCTAATTAAATTGGAATCATTTGCAAAGTATGATGAGGAATAGTTTTATCTAGATATTATCCATCGACAGAAATAGAAGGAGTTCTTGGATCTCCAACAGGGTGGTATGACGGTGTGAGAGTATGGCACTAGATTTTAGGAGCTAGCTTGGTTCACCTCAAAATAGGTGGAGAGAGAGAGGGGCAAAGGAAGGATAGATTTAAGGATGGTTTTAACTTTGGCATAAAATTAAAGGTTATAGGAGTTGCTTTCACTTTTGAGGATCTTTGTGATTGAGCCACCCAAATAAAAAGAGTGATGAACAATAAGAAGAAGATTTAAGGAAACAAGCAATGCTTTGATTCTTGCAAACCACCCAATGAGAAGAACAACTTTAAGAAGCCAAATATTAGAAGCCAACAACAACAACAAAATTATGTGAGGAAATCAAGGTGGAAACCCCAAACTCATTTGTCGTGTCAAAAGTGTGGAAAGGGGCATAATACATATCAATACAAGTTGGATAAGGGAGTATACTATAATTGTAACAAGACAATACATATTAAGAGAGACTCTATTCTAAAGAGTATGCAGAGTGGAGGACACTTGTAACACCCTAAATTTTACTACTAAAAAATTTTGTTTATAGTGGAATCATAATACCAAAATAGGTGGGAGCTACCACCATAATTGACACAAGTCTAACTTACCAAACTATCCTTAGCACAATCACAAGGTAAAACAATTAGACCGTAAAACATGATAATTAGAAAATGAGAGAAACTTCATAACATGAATATATGTTGGAGGTTAACTTTGAGTACAATATTAATAAATAAAAATAAAAAGAAATATCATGGATCTAAGAGTCCAAAAAGGTATTTATATAAAACTATCATCTGGATAACATGACTATACATCCAGAATTCTAATACAAATTCACTCCACCCTACATAAGGGAAAAAAAGTTAAACTAAGAAAGGAAAAGGGAAAAGTAATTAATTTTGGTTTTAGAATTAGAATTTGGTTAAAGTATTGGGATAATTTAATTATCAACCATCTAGGGTTACGTTTATATTAAAAAATTATAATAACCCAAAATAGAGATTAGGGTTAAGTTAAGATTTAGGATTAAGGAGTTAGGGTAAGGTGAAAAAATTAATTTTTTAAAATTAGAATTAGGCTACAATATTAATTATTCGGGGTTAGGTTTTTCTAGAATTACCCCCTTAAAAATAATAATAACCCAAAATAGATATTAGGTTTAAGTTAATATTTAGGATTAAGGAGTTAGGGTAAGGTGTAAATATTAATTTTTTGAGATTAAAATTAGGCTACAGTATTAATTATTCAGGGTTAGGTTTATCTAAGTTACCCTCTTAGAAGAGAATTTTTTCCTTGAAGTCAAGAAGTTGAGGTTGGGGAAGAAGTGAAAAAGGATATAAGGGATAGTGATCTTAGCAGTTAACTCTATCAAATTTGACACAACACTAGTTTGAGCTACCCCATAAAAGAGAGGGAACCCCAAAACCTAAGTTGAAAAGCTAGGGATGCATCTTGCACTTATCTTCCTCCTAGGTTACCTCATTTTCTCTATGATGGCTTCAAAGGATCTTCATGTATGGAATTGATCTTTCTCAAGTTTGACACACCTAAGTGTTGAGAATTCAAATAAAGAGTCATCAAGCTCGAACTCATTGAGCCTAATCATGTGGGATGGATATGCAATGTATTTCATCATGTGAGAGATGTAGAAGATGTTATGAACTCAGGCTAACTCTAGTGGAAGTGCTAGGTGGCATGCAACCTTGCCAAACCTATCAAGAATCTCATAAGGACTGATGTATCTCGAGCTCAACTTACCCTTCTTATTGAATCTTGAATCTTTTGGTGGGTGAAACCCTCAATAGAACTCTATCCCTCGGCTCAAATCTATCACTACAATGTCTATAATTTGTATAGTTATTTTGGTAACTCTAATTTGCTCTCATCCTATCCTGAATCAACCGAACCTGTTGAGTTATCTCGTTAACCATCTTTAGTCCACGTACAATAATCTTATTGATGTCGCTCCAACACAAGGGTATTCGGCACTTGCATCCATATAGGGATTCAAAGGATTTCATACCTATGCTAGCATGCATGATAAGCTCAACCAAAGGTATACGTACCTCCCAACTGTCCTAGAAGTACAAAAGATAAGCCCGTAGCATATCCTCGTGTGTCTAAATCATCCTCTCAATCTACCCATCCATAGTTGGGTGGAAGGAAATATTCATCCTAAATCTTGTGCCCATAGCCTCCTACAACTTCCTCTAAAAGTGCAAAAGGAATCTTCAATCCCAATGAGAGATTATGTCGGTAGGTGTACCATCCCTACTCACCACAAAACTTATATATGCATCGATTAGCTTATCTATACTCTAAGTCTACTTCATCAACACAAATACTGCTAGCTTAGTCAACCTATTGACAATAACTTAGATTATATCCCACCTACCGCAAGTCATCAATAACCCACTCACAAAATCTATTGATATGAAGTTCCATTTCCACCTCAAAATTTCTAAGGGCTAGACTAACCTTGTAGGCCTCTAGTGCTTGATCTTGACCTTTTGATAGGTCAAACATCTCGAAACTAACTTTACTACATTTTGCTTCATGTGAGGCCACTAATAGATCCTCTTGAAATCCTTATACAACTTATCCCCTACTGGGTGGATAAAATACAGAGTATATTACCCTCCTCTAATATCTGGTGCTTCATATCAACATAACTCTATGGTACACACCAACGACCCTTGTAGAAAATGCTACCATCATCATGAATTTAGAAATCTTCAACTCGACCATCCTAAATCTTCTACCAAATCCTCTTAATCTTAACATCTCAAGACTATCTCCCTAGTATATCATTAAAAAACCATCAGCATAATCATCAAGGCACTCATATGAACCTCCAAATTACCCTGCTGAACCAACTCAACTCCCATCTCACCAAGCGACCAATTAGACACCACAAAATCACTCAAGGAGTGCGATGTATTCCTATTTAAGGCATCTGTAATAACGTTGGTCATACCCTCATGGTAGGTCAATCAATATCATAATCCTTCACCAACTCCAACCATCTACTTTGCCTCATATTCAACTTCTTCTGAGTGAATATATACTTGAGGCTCTTATGGTCGATGAAGAATCTACACTAAGTCTCAAATAAATAATGCCTCCAAATCTCTAACATGAAGATGATTGTTGCCAACTCCAATTTATGTGTTAAATAGTTATACTCATGTTGCTTCAATTGAAGAGAAGTGTAAGCCACTATCCTACCATACTACATCAAATCACAACCTAATGCATCTTCAACACATGTTTGTATATCTCAAACCCATTTGATCTTGATGGTAGAGTCAAAATTGGTGTTGTAGTCAAACACCGCTTTAATTCCTAAAATTCTCTTTCACATGCATCATCTCACTAAAATCTAGTCATCTTCTTTAGGATATTCATCATGGGATGAGCTATCCTTGATAAGTCCTCAGCAAAGCATTTGTAATACCTATTCAAACCCATGAAACTACAAACCTTGGAATGTTAGTGGGTGCCTTCCACTTGGTCACTACCAAAATCTTTGTTAGATCTATAGTGACTCTGCCTGCTAACACCATGTGACCAAAAAATGAAACTTCCCAAAGCAAAAACTCACACTTAGAGAGTTTAGCATATGACTTACACTCTCACAGGAGTGATAAAATAGTACGAATATGCTTCTTACCAAAATATTATCAATGAACATAAACACAAAGAGATTGAGGAACGATAAAAAAATCCTCTTGGTCAAGTACATAAAGATGGTATGCACATTGATGAGCTTAAATGTCATCTTCATGATGTCTGCCTCGGCGATGTGCAACTGATGATATATCGACCTCAAGTTGATCTTCGAGAAGATTGAAGATCCTCAAAGCTGATTGAACAAGTTATCAATCCTTAAAAGCGGATAGTAGTTCTTCACTGTCAACTAGTTATAAACCCAATAATAGATACATAGCCAAATTCTCACATGCTTCTTCTTCACAAAAAAACCGGGGTTCCTCATGGAGACACACTCGGGAAAATATACCCGTCTTCTAAATGAGACATCAAATCCCACAAATATACTAGTTCCATCTAGTAAGATACCTTCAAAACTAGCTTCTCTCCTAATACTAACTCAATGGTGAAGTATATCTCACATGTTGGTAGCATACCTAGTATCTCCTCTTGGAACATGTCAGGAAACTTTCGAGCAATTAGAATATCCTCTAATGCCACTACATCCTTATTCAGTTTCTAAAATCCAGATAAATACATGGGGTGACCCCTCTGCACCCAAGAGTACAATGTATGGGTAGATACAACCTTTGACATAAGCCTAGGCTTGCATCTCTTATAGGAGACCCTAGCACGTTGAGGACCCTGCAACACTACTCACTCCTATGTGTAGTCTTTCACTACTCAGTATCTCCCCATCATATCCATCCCTAAGATAATGTTTAAGTCTTGAAGGTCCAGCTCCACCAAGTCTACCAGAAACTATACCCCACCTATCTCTATGACCACATTCAAGTATAGTTTGGTGTAGTTCAATCTATCCCTAGAAGCAACATTACAGATATATATACGCTAGTGGAAGGAGATAATGTAGACCTAGCAATCAATGCATTAGATACAAACGACAAAGATGCTCTTGAATCAAGCAACATATATGTTGGTAATGAGAAGATGGAAAACAAACTAGTGACTACATCCAACTACTGATTAGCCTCTATCTAGATGATAACATTTAAGTGTCTAGTTGATTATCCTTGATACCCTCTAGAACCCTTTGTCTTTCATCCTCCTTAAGGAAATGGATGAGGCCCCTAGAGTCTCCCTTCAGGCTCCCTAGATTGTCCACTAGCTAGGACAAGTTCCCTCTACTACTATTGTTGCTACTATAGCTAGTAGGCTCACTATTGATAGTCCTATTATTGCTGGAACTAACCCTATTCACGCTAACACTTAAATAAATTGCGGCCCAACTCACCACACACTCTACCCTGAATAGGAGTGCCTAGTTAGTCTTACCTTGGATGATCTCAACCATAGAAATGTTACATGAATTACCTTGACTGTCCCACAAATATGCTTTGACCACCCAAAGCTAGGATCTGACCTCCCTACTGGAACCCTATAGGTTCGCCTCCTCAAAACTAAATCATGCATATAGAACCCAACATCTCCAACTTCCTCTTACCTAGAATGGAAGCCTGATCCTAAACTATGGTAGCATCAACACATGATCACTCACACAATGTGGCCAAGTCCTGGAAAGCCATAACACCATCATCCTCTATATGATGAAGTGGAACCCCTGCTCAAACTAATATACCAAAATTGACTTGTTAACTGCTATATCCAACGCAAACATCAATAGCTCTGTGAATTGCTCGTGGAACTATCTTATTATCATGCTCACTTGGGGTTAAACTCCTTCAGCCTATCCTTCTTAATACTCTTGGGATAGAACTTAGTACAAATCACCATCTTGAAGTCCTCCTAGCACATCAATAACCCTCTTTGTGCACAACAACCTACCCACTAAGTGTTGTAGCTCCTTACAGAAATAAAGCTCAAACATTTGACTTTTGAGAAGGTGGACAAATGACTACATTGCACATCCTATCTATGTCCCGAATCCATCCCTCTAGGGTGACTAGTTCCTCATCACCAATTTAGATCAGTGGATTATTTTATATAACCCTCCAACCCTCTAGGGTAACTAGTTCCTCATCACCGATTTAGTTTAGTGGATGATTTTCTATAACCCTCCAAATATGATCCTCTCTAATACCCTATTGTCAATAATGTGGAGGTGGCGGTGGCAGTTGAGGATGAGGCAGTGATGGACACTTAACAAACTTAATGATGACCTTCAAATCCTCCTCTAAATGCCAACACAACCTTAAGGGCCATGGTGAGCTAGCTACAAGGTAGAAAACGTGTTAGGATAATCATTCTTATCTTACTAGCACATTACACACAAGCACATTAAAAGGCCGCCAAGGATACCTATCCTCATTTCCTCACAAGTTAATCCATATTTTTTGAGAATATAGTGTTTCCAAAATATAAAATAGACCAATAAAATTAGGTAAGGAATCGTTTTGAAAACCAAAACTTTGAGAACAAAAAATGGTAATTAAAACCAAAGCTCTTATACCAACTTATAACACCCCAAATTTTACTATTGAAAATTTTCATTTACAGTTGAAGAATAATACCAAAATAGTTAAGTGTTACTGCCGTAATTGATATAAGTCTGGTTTACAAAACCATCCTTACGTCAATCATAATAATAAAAAATAATTAAAATATAAAATATTATAATTAGAAAATGAGTGAAGCTTCATAACATGAATATAAGTTGGAGATCAGCTCTAAGTATGATATCAACAATACAAACAAAAGGGACACCATGGATCTAAGAGTCTAGAAGAGATATTCAGGTAAAACTATCATTTGGATAACATAACTCTATACCAAAAACACTAATATAAAATTCATTCCACCCCACATAAAACATAATAGGATACAAAATCATCCACTAGGTCCTCATCGACCTGTATATAGACATCCGGGTCATCTACATGTGGAAATTAGCAGCACATATGAAACAAATGGTTAACATGCTATGTACTAATCAAGGTGAAAATATAGTCGAGTAAGGGATAAATATAATTACATGCATTCACATTGGATAGTAAGAACACATGTGAGATACATACAATAATACAAGGCAATTAGTAGATATAAGATATTTCATTCTTTTATTTATTTTGAATTCAATGGCCCCACTATTCTTAATCCGATGGAACCGACTGAATCACCTTTGAAGGATAACACACCTGAGCCACTATTATTATCCAGTGGAACAAACTCAACTTAAACCAAGGCAACATGCTCCTTATAACACCACAAAATTTTGTAACATTTTCTTTTAGGTGTTTAACCTTTTATCCAAAACTAACCCATAAACCTTGGTATAATTATTTTATTATTGACATTTGACCCGTAATAAAAATAATTTCTTAAATATTTTTCTAATTTTTTTACCATTTTCTTTCTTATTAAACCTATCCTTAACCTAATTATTTTTTCCTATCCGATATCCTAATATATATATAATAAACCTAAAACTAAATTAATTAATTTCTATCCTATCCATTCCAATCCCCTCTCCCTCACATAACCCCTACTGTGCAACTTTACCCTTCGTAGAACACTCTCTCTATCTCCCTCCTTACCTCACTTAATTTCTCATACTGCTCTCTATCAAACCCACTATGTGGCTACCCATTACCCTCACCTTACCTCTTTGTCGAACCCACTACCCCATCATCATCCGTTCACCCTTTGTTGAACCAACCTCCCTCACCCCTTCTATACATATACATATATATGTGCATACACTCCTTCCTCTGCCCTTTCTGTAATACCCCAAAATTTTAGAAAGCCAATAATTTAATAAATAGCTTCTATTTGAAATAAATTAGCTTTTAAAACTATCTAATTTAATTAATTTATGGATTTTTGAGTATATAAATTTGGATGGGAATATTTAGTAAATTTAAAAAGAGATATTTTGTTATTTTATCATGATATTTTTATTTAAATAAATTTTCAAACTAATATTTTACTAACCTTATCTTTTTTTTAAATTAATATATTAGATTATAATGAATTAAATTATTAAATTAAATAATTTATCAAGAATATTACATTTATGATTTTATAAATTAATTTATTTTATTTTTCCTATTTTCTCATTTCCCTTTTTTTACCCTTTTTCCATTTTTCCTCTTTCTTCCTTTCTTTTTCCTTTTTTTCTTCCCTCGGGCCGCCACACCCGGGCTAGCCCTTCCCGTGCAGTGGGCCTCGGCCCACCTCTCCCTCTCCCCCCCCTCAGCCCCTCTCTCCCGCGTGCCTGACTCGACCGGCCCTCCCCTTTTCGTTCTTCTTCCTTTTCCCCCTGGACCGACCGGCCATCCTTTTCCTTCCTTTCCCCGACCGGCCGCTCGCAGCCTCCCTTCTTCCTTCTTCTTCTCCCCAGGCGTCGACAGCCGCCGACCTGTCCGCTACTGCCCGACCACCTGCAGCCGCCGCCCTACCACCCTGCCTCTCCCTCTCTCTCTCTTCTCCCTCTTCTTTTTCTTCACCTTTCCCTGCCCCATTATTTTTGAAGCCCTTCTTCCCCGACCCTCTTCCCTCCATTTTCTCCCCTTCATCTTCTCTCCTTCGTTTCGTGCGTCGCTGCCCTCCGTCGCTCCGACCGCCGCACCCAGCCCCTTAACCGCCTCCTTCACCCTTCTACTACCACCTTGCACCACCCCAATATCCATCCCGCAACCCCCTTCATCCCTTCTTCTTTTTTCTCCCTGTTTTTCACCCTTCTCAACAATCCACTTGTAACGACGGCGTTCGCCGCCGTCCGACCACCTCTGCCGCCACTCAACCCACCTTTCGACACCCTGCAATCCCCTCTACCACTGCCATGCATTAGTTTACCGGAAACAACCCCCTCAACCCTTCATTTTCCCCTCATCTTTTCCTTCCTTCTCTGCCCCTCCACCTCGGCAGCCAACTTCGCCGCCTCGCCGCCGCCGTCTCCGCCGCCTTCCGCCGCCGTGAAACCATCCCCAACCATCACCTGCACCCCCTCTTCACTCCTGCACCGTTCCCTTGCCTTGGAACCTCCCCCAACTACCCTCTTTTCTAGCCCAAAGACCACAACCCGAAAATGGCTTATTTTTCTTCCTTCACCCCTCTTCAAGCCTTTTCCCCTCTCATTTATGCATGACACTCACGCTGCTCATGCAGCGTGAGCTCCCCCCCCCCCTTGTGTTGTATCTTATTTGGAAAATTTTTGAGGTATATTAATAATTAATTAAAGTGTTCTATTATTAAATAAATTTTGATAAAGTCTTATCCTTTTTAAATTCTTATTTCTAACATAATAATGATTGATATTATTTTAGGTGTTGAGTTTCTATTTAAGCTTGAATCCTTAACCGGGATATCGGTAAGGTTGAGTTTTGTGGGATTAAGGTAATCGTTAAACCTCCCTTAAATGCATGGAAATGTATGCTAGCACATTAGGAATTTTTTATGATTTTGTGTATGTTTTGTGAGCCAAGCATGATATATAAATGGTTGTTTACATTTATTGAAAGAAAAAGGGAAATGCATGATAGCTTTGTGCCATGTGTAGGTATGATAATTAAGGAAAAGGTTGATTATTGATGGAAATGTTAAATGCTTGTTTATGATGTATTATGTTGCTAAGGCATGAATGATATTATTATCTAAGGGTATTCTAGTAATTGTGGTTATGAAGTATGTGATCTAATTTATGTAGTTGCTAATGAGTATTATGTTGATTAATGACAAGTTGGTGGACTGAGATGATAAGAATAATATCATTATTTTATGTAGTGATGGTAAATTCATAAAAATGGTGAATAAAGGGGTTGAGTGGAAATTTTATAAGTGAAAAGGGTATTTCGGTAATTTTATAAGTAAAAGGGTAATTTGGTAATTTAAAAAGAAAGGGGTTAAATGATAATTCATAAGTAAAAGGATAAAATTGTAAGCTGTGAGAAAGAAGGGTATTATGGTAATTTTGTGAGTAAAAGGTTAATATGGTAATTTTGGAAGTAGAGGGGCAAAATAGTAATTTTATAAGTAAGTGGTAATATGGTAATTGTATAAGTGAATGGTGAAATGGTAATTTATAAGTAAGGGGTAATATAGTAATTTTAGAAAAGAAAGGCAAAATGGTAATTTTGTAAGGGAAGATAAAGATGGTAATTTTAGATGTAAAAGGGTAAACTAGTAATTTGTAAAGTAAAAAGGAGGGTTATGGTAATTTTATAAGTAAAAGGGTATTGTGGTAATTTTGTAAATAAAAGGACAATATGGTAATTTGGGAGTAAGGGGTAACTTGGTAATTATGATAACGACAAAAGATAATTTTGTAATTAAATTATGATTGTAGAAGGGCAATTGGATAAGTATGATACTAGAGAAGGGTAATTTGGTAAATTAACCAATAAAAGGGCATTATGGTAATTTTAATAAAGGAGAAGGGTAGTATAGTAATTATAAATATGGAGAAGGGTAAATTAATAATTATGATTATGAAGAAGGGTAAATTAATATTGGTAATTATGAAGAAGGGTGATTTGGGATTCATGATAATTAAAAAGGGTAAAATGGCAATTAAAATAATTGAGAGGGGTAAAATGGTAATTATGATAAAGGAAAAGGGCAATTTAGTAATTATCCAACTAAAGGGGCAATTATCCAACTAAAGAGGGGTAAAATGGTAATTATGATAAAGTGATAATTATTTAACCAACTAAAGGGGCAAAATAGTAATCATGATAAGGAAGGAGGGTAATTTAGTAATTTATCCAACTCAAGGGCAATTTAGTAATTATAACAAAGGAGAAGGGCGATTTGGTAATATAACCAACCAAATGGGAAATATGATAAGTGTAGCAATTATGAGGGGTGAATGGTGATCTAAAAAGGGTATGAGATAATTTGGTAATCTAAATTGGACAAAGGGTAATTTGGTAATTATGTAACCTAAAGGGTAATATGGTAATTTGGCGAGTAAGGAATGGATACTTAACAATTATATAAGTAAAGGGAAAACGAGTAATTTACACCTAACATGTCCTTGAGATTGTAGAACATTATAATATGATTCAAATAATGTTGATTAGCCAAGTAGGAGTATTAGTATGGCCTTAATGGTTTCTCTATGATATCCTGCATAATCTTATGAATAAGAAACTATTAATGATATCAGAACGATTGAAAGTGAATAAGTATCGGATTAGTGTGCTTTTCGTGATCACTTTAATTAAGACACTATTACTTAAAGCAAAAGACCTCGAGATCAGGAATGGTAACTCCTTAGGGGTCGCTACCCTAAGGACGTGGTTTAGTCCACGATTATTCTGGTATTTGCTGGTGTGCCTTTGTGCCCCATCCAGGCCCTATATCTTACTCTTTCTAGCTCTACGGACCTAGTTAGGGGGTATGCATACTTATAGATTAGGTGTCCTTATCGGTAGGGTACTGAGTTAGCTTTATGCACCAGTACGACCAGGGTACATTTGCGTCCTTGGGTTTGTGGTTGAAAGGGTACTGAGTAGCGGATATGCACCGGTACGACCGGTGTACCTTTGTGTCCTGGGTTATCGATCTCCCATTCGAGGCAAATAAATATGATTGATGTGCTGATTAAAGAAAGGAAAGATACGATTATTGAAAGTGGAATATTAATGAGTCGGGCCCAGATGATTATGATATTGAGTACCGGTCCACCGGTTATAATAGTGGTCAGGAGCATTGTGCCCTGGATGATGATTCTTTATATATCCCGGTCCACCGGTTATAATAGTGGCCAGGAGTGTTGTGCCCTGGATGATGATTCTTTATATATCCCGGTCCACCGGTTATAATAGTGGCCAGGAGCGTTGTGCCCTGGATGATGATTTTATATATATTCCGGTCCACCGGCAATAATAGTGGGGGTCCCGAGCTCAATAAAACCAGTTATGTATGTGAATAAAATTATGGGCAAGTACTAATCACTTATAGTGGAACAATGGCTTAAGGCCTGATTGTTTTGAGTTTGCATTGTGACATGGCTTAATACCGTAAGTACCGATTGTTTGTAACGATATATTGATATGCTATGTGAATGATAATTATGTGAACTTTATATATATGTGTATGTAGCTTGTTTCATGTGTTGCATTGCGAGCCTACTTTTAAGTGGGACTTTAAAGGGTTACTCAGTACCGTAGTACTGAAGGGTTCCATTCGTGGGGCCCCTGCCTATTCAATGGGCAGTGTCCCTTGCAGGTCTTTTCAGGTGCTACTCAAGTGGTCAACGGGAAAGAGAGCAAGGTCTCATCCGGAACTACTAGGGTTTTTCTCTCTCTCTTTGAAATCTCTGGTTTTAAATGTATATGTTGATACTGTAACCACCATGGGTGGATTTCATTCTTGTAAACGTTCGATACGCTACTCTGATTTACGTATGTTGAAAATCTTGCAAATTGTATTTCATTTTCCTTTAGCCTTAGCACTTAGTACTGGAACGGTATGAGTGAACCGGTCTGGTACTAAGTGTGGCGGTAATAATCCCAAAATTCATGGTTTATTAATTTGCTTCCGCTAATTTCCTTTTAATTAACGAATTTTTCAGTAGTGAATTTTTGGGGGTGTTACACTTTCTCCCTCTTTGGCCTCATTTGGTTTTCACACAACACCACAACCCACCTAAATTGTGCACCATCCCTTCTTCCACACCTTCACCACCCTTCTTCTTCTTCCTATCCCTCCATTTTCATGTGAGCCCTCCTAGCCGATCCACTCCACCCATCACCCATCACCTTTGATCACCAGCAACTAGCACATCTCTATATGCACAACTCTATAGCTAACACAACGCATGTTGTCAACCATAATCCACCCACACCCTACCCTAGTTTCTTTCTTACTAATGGTTGCCCCCCTATACCACCACAACCTTTACCATCGCCTAACCAACCTCGTAGCCACCCAACTCCTTCCTTCTCCTCCCCTATGGCCAGAACCCCTAAAGCGCCTCTCCTCCCTTTAGTCATTTGTACCATAGCACACCCCTAGGTAAGGATAGGAACTAAAATTACTTTGCCTCTTCCTTTGGTACCTTATACCACATCCATCCCCCTTCTTATGCCACCTCCCTTCGCAACCTCTAGCCTCGTGCTCCACCACCCTTGAAGCCAACCGTGCCACCCAACACCTCCTTTCCACCCTAACTTCCCTCCCCTCCTTTCTGTGTTACCCCATCGATCCCAACACCACTATCCACCATCATCTCCCCTCCCCTACCGCAACCCTTGTTCCACCATAACACCCATGGTCATTCGAACTTCCACCATCTGAACTAGCACCAACCATCACCACCATCTCCGCTCCCACTACCTCACCCTTCTAACTCAATAAAGCCTACTCTCGAGTCATCCAACCCCCTCGTGCGTCCTAAACTCATTCTACATGGCAATATGAGGAGGTTTTTCCTTCTAAAATTTCTTAGATCCCATTTTAATAAGGGTATTTTGGTAATTTTGGATAATAAATATTTTAATATTATAATTATTATTTTATTTATTAAATATTAATTTGGTAATTGTGGTATTATTTTTAGGTACAAAAATTTGATTAGTGGGACCCTATAATTTTAGCAGAATATCAATAATTTGTACTTTGCTAAAAAATATGAAACTTTTATACTCTACTAAAATTATAAATATTGTATGATATCATATTAGGGTTTTGTGTATAAATTATGTTAAGAATGATTTATTATAATGTTATTATTGGCTTATTATTGTTAGCATAAAAATCAAAAAAAAAGGAGCATGTTACCTTCTGTAAATTTGATTTACATGAAAGCATGCTAAAGTATTTTAGATGACTGGAATAATATATATATATATATATATATATATATATATATATATATATATATATATATATGTACATGTAAATGACAGGTTGAGCATGCTTAGGCATATTTATAGGATAATTGTTAGTGTTGTGTGTTCTAGAAGCAATTTGGTCATTTTAAATGTATTATGATATTTATCCCGACAAGCAAGTCTAATATGTATTATATCATGGAGCATAAGATGGATTAGATACACATGTAAGGGTTTTTGTGTGCAAAATCATGTATGAGGGAAAAATAGTCGATTGACGTATCTAATAACCTATTTACATGATAATTAATTTAATTATGGTATTTTATCATTTTCATGAAAAAATAATAAATAAAATGAAATTAGTAATTAAAAATGATGATAATGTGGTAATTTTGATCTCAAGGGTATTTTGGTCATTTTTAGCCTCCAAATATGAATAATTGAACCTAAGATGGCCTTATTATATTTTTAATGCTGACCTTAGTTCTAGCCATATTTATGGCTATCTTAAATAAATGATAAATGAGTAAAAAAGAAGTATGGAAACTAGATATATGTGACTAATTGCGATTCAGTAGTCATCCTAATAAAATACTACTTAAAGTGGAAAACCTCGAGATCAAAAATTGTGGCTCTTTAGGGGTTGCTATCCTAAATATGTGGTTTAGCCCATGGTTAATTCTAGAGTTTTTTCGGTGTACCTTAATGACCCACTCAATCCCTATATCTTACTATATTTAACTCTACAAACTTATAGAGGGTATGCATACTTATGGATTAGGTGTCCTTGTTGGTAGGATATCATGTTACCTTCATGTATCAGTACAACTAGGGCACCTTTGTGTCCTTGGGTTAACAGTCTGTAGGATTCTGTGCTGTCTTGGTGTGCCGGTATGACCGAAATATCTTAGTGTCCCAAGGTTGATTTGATCTCCCCTCGAGTAAATAAAAATAAAAATGTATTAGATTATTTGATTTGTTAGTAGTAGCTTTCATGCCTAGTTATAGTTTGGTAGTAGCCTTTGTGTCTACCTACTTTTTAGTAGTAACCTTTGTGCCTACATGTGATTTGGTAGTAGACTTCATGTCTCCTTATTTTCCATAGTAGCCTTTGTGCCTACCTTTGGTTCAATAATAGCCTTTATACCTACTTGTGGTTTGGTAGTAGCCCTCGTGCCTACTCATATTTTGGCAGCATCCTTGGTGCCTACATATGATGATATATATTTTTATTGGTATTGTGTTTGTAAGCCTATCTATGTTATGAGATTTGTTGGTGTTGATAATATGGTATGTGACTGTTGCTATTGTTATGGTTTCGGTGTTTTTGGTTCTAATTATACTTCAAAGAGTATCCCTTGGATGTTCGTTTAGTAAGTTTCATTTTATTCTAGATGGATGAGTATGAGCAGTATATGGGCTTGGTGGTATTTGGTTGTATGATTTATTATCGTATTTTAATCCTTGTATGTATATTTAAATGTCTTGTACCATATTTTGGTGTATACCTTGTATGTTTTCCATGCTAGATTTTCACATTAGTTATATATAAAGGGCTCCTCGATACTGTTATACTAAAGGGTTCCTTTTGTTAGTCTCTACCTATTCAATAGGTAGTGGTCTTTGCAAATCAACTTATGAGTTCCATCACGAGCTAGTATTTTAGATTGAGAGTAGGATTATCCAATGTCCTTTTGGTATTTTTAATTCCAGTTGTATTTTTACTCATGTGTCGTCCTATATTTTCTCTCTTTAATTTTTATAACATTTGATGTTGCTTATTTGTAGAACGATATCAAATTTTTTTTGTACTTTCTAATATGAATCGTGTAACTGTATTATTAATTCTAGTAAACTAATGATTTTAGCTTTAGCACTTAGTAGATGAAATTGGACTTGTATCAAGTGTGGTTTGTTTTTATTCTTTTTAGCTTATGTGTCTAACTCTTTAAATAAATATGTTAAGTCCTAAAAATAGAGGTGTTACAATGACCACTATTCTTAAGCTGGTAAAATGATCTAAAACACCTCTTGGGGAAGTGCACACCTAAGCCATTATTATCATCCGGTGGAATGGACACAACACCTTAGTCCTAACTCATGTATTCCTCTACTTTAATTAATTAATGTCTTATCCATTAGTTAAATTATCTCAAATCATGTTCTTATTCATTTTGAGTTTAGGGTCTCACTATTTTTAATCTAGTGGAACAGACTGATGCACTCCTTAAGAAAAAAATACACCTAAACTATTATTATCGTCTGGTGGAACGGACCTAAACAATTGGCCTGACTCATGTAATATTTAACTTTAAATGATTAATATATCATTCATGATTTTTTTATAGGTTCAAAATACTTCCTAAGAAACCCTAATTTCACATTTTAGGTATAACTTCTTCTCTATTGTTCTTTTATCCGCCAAATTTTGTATATCTTCCTCAACTATTATTGTTATTAACATACCTAAAAATCAAGGTCCAACTTCTATATCTTACACATACGATAATAGCCTTACCTAAAAAGTTACTATTCACAATGTTTACAAAATCCTAAATTCACAAATGAGTCGTAACTTTCCCCAAAAGTCTTGTATAGCAACCAAATTCAATATAAATTCATAAAATAAAAATATTAACAATATGTCCAAAAATCGTGATCTAACTCTAACGTTTTACATGTGTAATAATAACATCACCCTTTTAGGGTTACTATGTCCAAAGTCAGTCATTGTCTCATTTTGTGGAACTATGCAACTCATAATTTCTCAAAATATTTCACATGATATCCTTAGCAAAATTTAAACCATCTAACACATTAAAATACCAAAATTACCATATTAAACTCATATTGACCAAAATACCCTTAAAAGTAGCCAAAAGCCCTCATTTTTTGAAAACCTAATATGTTCAATATCAATATATTTGAATCCTCCATTTATAATAATACATTTTAAATATAATCATTTTTCACTTATCATACTAGATCAAATCCATATGATAATACCATATATCATAAGAAATCACTTAGGATTTTCCACATAGCACTTATCGTAACGATATCGCATGTTTCTCATCTGACTCATTTTTTATCATATAATATCATATTCTCATATCATGAAATTAAAAACATGTTTTTAACAATATAGTAATAATAACACAATAATGAACATAATCATACATGATATTTGACACAAAACCCTAAACAATTACTAATATCTTTACAGATAAATGCATCAATATCTAAGTATGTATCCTATCCCACCTCCTATAGAATCTCCATAAAATCACCTAATAGATAATAAATAAAATGCCAGTGGAACTTAATTATATGATTAATAAAAATTTAAGGTAATAAAGAGTGAAGAGATTGGAGAAAATTTGAAATAAGGCTTGAAGGTGTGGTCGGTAAAATTTGCACAACAAAAGAGGGAGGCATGGAAAAAAGTGTCAAAGCTAAGGAGGTGGAAATAGAACAAGCTTCCATTGCTGGTAGTAGGGGAATGGCAAAGGGAGCTGAAGGTGGGGGAGGTGCAACGGTGAAAGTAACCAAAGGGGGTGTGTTTCGATGGAAGTGGCTGAAGGATAGGGTAAAGGGGGTGAGGGAATGGTGGAAGTGTCCAAAATTTGGGGTGAAGGAATGGTAGTGGTCACCGATGCACAAAGAAGGAAGAAAATGGACGGGTTCGGTGAGTTTGGACAAAGAAAACAAGGAGGGTTCGGTGGTTATGGCTAGTGTTAAGGGTGTGTTTTCGGTGGTTTTTGCTGAAGCTAAGGGTGAGAATGGTGATCCTGACCAGTGAAAATGGGGAGGGAATGGTAAGGGTTATTGATTATGGTTTTAGTAGTGTGTTTGGTGGTAGTGAGAAGGAGGAAGGGAAGGAAAGAAGGCTTCGTTTAGTGGTACTAATTTTGATAGAAAAGAGAGGGAGGATGGAGGTTAGTTGAGGGAATTTAATGTGTTAGATATATACACATGCACATTGAGGGGGATATGGGAATGAGGCACGATTGAGTAGAAAAGTCATAGTTAACCCATACACGTAGAAGGTGGGAGTTGATATGTTGATGGTGTAGGGTGTAGGTGATGGTGGCATGGCAGGGTAAAGGTATTATCTAGGGACAATGTTTTACGTAGGAAGGAGAGAAGAAAAGGAAAAGGAGATTAATCAGGTGAGGAAGAAAAAGGAAAGGAAGGAAGGTAATTAGGTTTGGTTTTAGAATTAGAATTAAGTTAAAATAATTTAGATTAAGGTATTAAGATAGTTTAATTATCAACCATCTAGGGTTAGGTTTAGGTTATAAAAAAAAATAACCTAGAATAGAGACTATGATTAAGTTAAGAATTAGGGTTAAGGAGTTAGGGTAAGGCAGAAATATTAATTTTCCATGATTAGGATTAGGTTGCAATATTAATTACTCGAGATTATGTTTAACTAAAATTTGAGGTATTATAAAAATGCTAGTAAATCAACTAAGGTGGGAGTTCCAATGGTTCTCAAGGATCAGCAATCACTAGTAAATATGTCTATGTCATAGGCAAAGATAAGGAAGGAGAAAATGATAGAGTTTTTTCTACTAATATCACCATCATTTCTTTACCTTATAATGTATTGTTTGATTCTAGTGCAACTTATTCTTTTATGTATCAAAAAATTGTTGATAGATTGAAACTATATGCCTCTATGAGTGAATGTGATATGGTGAAAACCCTTCCATCAGGGGAGTTAGTGCCACATAGCAAATGATATGAGGATTGTCCTATAGCTATAGGAGGGGTGGAATTCATGGAAAACATCATTTTCCTTGACCTTGCAGAATTTGATGTCATACTTGGGATGGATTAGTTAACTAAGTATAAGCCTAAATTGAATTGTGTATAATAGAAAATTCCATTGATGATCCACAAAAGTAGAGGGTTACTCACTAGGGGACTAAAGTCAAACCAGGAGTGCAAGTAATATTTGCAGCAAAGGCTTCACAGTGCTTGCATAAGGGATATCAGAGGTACCTATGCCATTTGATAAATACCAAGGCATTTGATCCAAAGTTATAACTGATATTAGTGGTGAGAGAGTTTTCATATGTATTTCTTGAGGAGATACTAGGAATGCCACCTAAGAGAGCTTTAGATTTCTCCATAGAATTACATAAGGGAGCTTAAGGCACAATTGGAGGAACTATTGGACAAGGAGTATGTTCGACCAAGTGTCTCATCATGGGGTGTCCCAGTGTTGTCTTTAAAGAAGAAATATGGTACCATGCGGCTTTATATTGACTGTCAAGAGTTGAATAAGATTACCATCGAGAATTGATATCCGTTATCAAGGATTAATGATCTCTTTTCTCAACTGAGAGAAGCTGAGATCAAATGAAAAAGAAACAAAAGACATTTTTTTCTATATCTTAGTTGTAACATAGAATTTCAAAAGCAATAGTGACAACTGACGAGTATTATACAACCTGGCATAGAGCGGTGTGGAGTGGATGATTAGAAATAAGAATTTATCAATGTATAAATGTAGCTTCTCATTTTAGAATCCGTGAAATTTCAACGTAGGTGCTTATGTCTATTTTTTTTCATTATATATTTTATCCTTCAAGCATATAATAGATATTAGTTGAGTAAATATATTTTATTAGTTCTTGATTTAAATATTGAACTTTATGATATGATTTAACTATTCGTGTGTTGAAATTTACGTCATTTTATTAATTTTATTATTTCATGCATTAAATCCATGTATATTTATTTTTAGAAATATAATTATGGATATTTATCTATTAACATAAGGTATATGTATTTCAATATGTCGCTTTCATAGCATTGGTGCTATTTGAGATATTGTGTTATATTTTGATAGTACTTATTTAAGGTTTATATGATTTCATTAATATTTATATTATTACATTTGTATAATTGAATATTGGTGAAACGTATTATGGTGGTTATTTTGATAATTTATGTTAATGAGATTTATATACTTGAATATTGAAATTAGGATCCCTAGACGCATTGAAAATAACTAATATTGTAATATGTGACTAAGAAGTAGTGTTATGTCTTATAAGATGTTTGGTGTGATTGATTTTAGAAAGTCATGATGGTCTAGTAAGAATAGATTTTATTAAGTGTGCAAAAGTGAGATTTACTAATAGTGGCAATATTTTCTTGAGGATTTTATGAACCAACTCTTTTATCATGTATATTGAATTTTTTGTATGCTTATTTTTAAGGTATTCAAATTGTGATATATTTTTCTAAAATTAATTTTAAAAATAATAGTTTTACATGACTAAAATAATTACCTATTGAGTTATGCCTTATTTTTTGTATTTTTTATTTTTCACATGTAGAGTTTATGCATGTATGAGAAAAAATTCAACAAAAACGCACTTAGTAGGTTTACAATCAATATCAAAAATTTATTTACCTCTTTTCTTATATTCAATGCATTCAAATATTTATTATGTATTTCTTTTTTTTTCTTTAATTCATTGATCATAAACTCATTCCTTAATTATTATTTTTGCCTTATGTCTCTTCCAAAATGCAATATAATACCCCTACATTTTTTATTTATTTTATTAAACTTGGTGTGGTACATAACATGTTCTATTTGTAACAACAATTGATTGTACAATCAAAAGAAAAACAACATTTTACTCCCAACACGACCTTTACACATTAATAAACCAAATTCAAGGGAGCGCACACAAGGACCTAAAATGGGAGATGCAAAAAGCGCTTTCTAATCCTTGATAGATATTCTTATTTAAAGTATCAGAATAACTTTTTTGGACAAAAGCTACCTTATTAACTAATTCGATAAACTAAAAACTAACTTATCAAAAAAAAATATACTTATAAACTATTTTTTATCTCACCAAACAGGTAAAAAATCGATCTGACATTTATTATTAGAATAATTTTATTACTCAATACTTCATATACAGGGCCTAGTTGACAAAACACTTTCAACCTATAAGCCATTATCATTATACGAAAAGAAGGGTGATGTTATACAGCAACGACATATTATAGGCATCGACAAGATACAAATGTAAGCTGGGCACCCACATGAGATCAAAATAACCGCCCCTCTACACAGATAAGTCCGTAAGAGGTTCCAGCGTGCTCAGATTCTGCTCCTGTCTACTTCTTTTCCCCCTCCCCTTCCCTTGAAACCTGTAAACCACCTCCATTTACAGAAGCATTGATTCAGGCCATGTCAAGAAACTAGCCTCACAAGTCACAGGGCAAAAAATATTCCATCAAAGTGGGAACTCTCTCTGGAGGAGATCAAGATTACGAGAGTCGCAAGCCTCCAACATGTCATTCCTTGAAGCACAGCTGTGGTAAAACAAAATGACAGAGAAGTCAGCTGTGATGGAAATAGAGAAACAAAAAAATGCCATTTCATACAACGATACCAAGGTATTTACATCATGTGAAAAGGAGAGGGGCAGATAGATAGAGACCTGAGGGAGATTCTAAGATATTGCCAGGCATTATCAGCCTTTGGGTTCATTGAGAGTGCCCGAACATAATAACGAACAGACTCCTCATACATTCCCTGAACACACAATATATGGTTAGCAATAGCATACTGCATATATATATACATATATCACAAAACTTCATCGATGGGATGGGCATAGGTCGGGGGGAGAGGAAAAGAGTAGGCTAGGCGCAGGGAGAGAGAAAAAGTGAATAAGCTGAAAAGGCATATTACTGTCAGATAGCGATTCAGAAATAAACACAAATTATTCACCCACAACCTCACAGATCCTTCTTCAGGTATCACCTTTCCAATGTAACAGGTTAAAATTCTCTTTTTTCAGAAAAAAAAAATTCCCAACCAACACATTAGAGTATAAACATAACACATATTTACGTAGGCGTGCACACACACAGATACATAAGGGCTGAAGTTGTAGTTTATTCAACAATAATAAAGAGGTGACTAAATAATTTCATCCTATTCTTGAATAATTTGAGCATGTTAAATTTGATCTACCAAACCAGCTGAATAGTGTGATGTGATTCTAACAATTAACTTCCCAGATCTTTTCTAATTGATGAAAATTACCTTCTAATTCCTTCGTCCAGTAGTTTTCCTCTACGCACTTCATATTATACCAACACTGTACTCCTTCAATGCAGCTTTGATCATTTAAAATATTTTATTTTGTAATGTAATCTTCTTTCACTACTTCAATCTTGGATCAAAACTGTAGAGTATTACTTGTTTACTTTACAAAACTTATTAATAAAACTATCCTCTCAGATCATGGTTTTACTCTAATTTCACCTTTTTATAATTCTACACCACATTAAAGATATATGATTCAAACCTACGTGTGGGATAGGGAGAAAAAATGATTCTACCATGACTGAAACCATTTTGTGGGACCATGTGCAGAAACAAGTTTGAAATGCATACTTAAGTATTGATGTAGAGGTCAAACCTGCGAACAAAACCTAAATATAAAGATAACTACCCAAGGCAATTGAGTTTAACACTGCTCTGTAAGCTAGGCTAACTGGTCCCAGATTTGAGATAAATGGGACAATAAACTCATCTATTTGGGGATGATTACACCAAACAACATATCGCAGGCCGGGGGGTTACCTGGTTGGCATAACTAATACCCATGTTTGCCCATGCACGAACATAATTTGGCTTCAGATCTAGAGCCTGAAAGGCAACAAAATATCCACTAAAAATCAGTTTGCCATCAATAAAGGCCAAACATAAAGCAAAGAAGTTAATTAAAACGTAGTGGTGAAAGATAAAATGCCACCAGATACAAGTTTCTGCATGTGAAAAATCCCATGCACAGCATAAACCAGGAACGCAAAAAAAAAAAAAAAAAAAAACACTACCTCCTGGTAAGCCAGTACAGCATCAACACTCTGCACACTATTAGCTTGTGTAGCACCCAGCTTGTTCCACAGAGAATAATCATTTGGCTTCAGTTTTATAGCAGTTTTAAAGGATTCAATGGCTTTATCATATTCTCTAGACAAATTGTATAGTACACCGAGCACTATATGAACATCAGCATCCTCAGGTGACAGTTGTGCGGCCTCAGTGAACATCCTAGCAATCTGCATGCCATGCTCCCAATCAGAAACAAAGAAGAGTATGGGTAAAAACTAAAAGCATTAACAACGTCATACAGAGGCATTGAAAGATAATTACTGACAATAGCCACAGTTCTTCCCTCCAAATAAAATGGAACTGAAAACAAATACGTAAACACCAATTATGGCGAAGAGTTGAAAGCTCTTGGCATCCATGCTAACTGAAGTGAAACTACGAAAAGAAAAAGTTGGCCAGCCACCTCCTATCCCCTTGTGACCAAGGATGAAAGACTAAGGTACAGACCATGGGAGGGCTAGTTGCTGTAAGCAAAAAAATGCTGAAGGGCATGATACCTCAACTATTTGGTTGTCCTAAGTTCATAGTGATTCCAACAAAAGCAGCCCAATATTGATCCCGGGACTGGATATGAAAGGTTTAAAATCTGCATGCACGCAGTCTCACCTCTATTGGCATATGGGCTAGTAGCTTATGGTTCATTACATGACGAAATGCAATATGGATAATAAGATAACAGTTCATTGATTATTCAATAATTATCCATTGTAGATTCAGTTGAAATACTTGACAAGCTCAGTAAGAGAAACTATGTTTATTCAATGAATATGAAAGCTATCCAGGTCAAATGGAATTTTCCAAAACCCCACCAAAAACCTATAATTTACCTTCAAGATTTAAAAAAAGCAATTGGTAACAGATGGGAACCAATTGGTAACAAACATAGAAAATATGAAGCATCAAAACAGAAATACCTACATCAGGATGATGGAGAGAATCAGATAGCTCTTGTGGAGCAAGCGTCCCATATTTGGGATGATGGTGCAACCATTGATACAAGTAGCGCAATGCAGCTTTCTGCTCCAACTCTGAGAACAAGCCAAAAAAGAAAATGAAAAACAAAAGTCAATTACATTTTAGGTTTTTTTGATAATTATTTTTTCCATTTAGATTAAACATATTTTTCGTACAAATTAGGTCGATTTGTAAAATTGACTTCCTTTTATAGCCTTTTTATTGTAACAAAGTTACTATTACTAACTTAAATTTACCTCATCTATCTCCGTAATTTTTTGCAATAATAATTACACATATATACCAATTAGCTAAATACATAATACTATTATCAATTTATGTATCAATATGTCCTTAAAAGATATATATACTCTCTACTATATGATCATCCAACATACTATCTGCTATACATTACACATATATACTATATACTACACATTTATTAAAGACACTATATGCTATGTCTTATACTTCATATTATATACTACATACTCAACAAAGATATTATATATATACTAGATATACACATTTGATAAAATTCAATAAAATTACTATATAATACACATTTATTAAAGATATTATATCTTATATATTGTATACTACACACTCGACAAAGATATTATATAATAGATATACACATTCGATAAAAATACTATAGACTATATACTAATGTTCATCAAAGATAATATAAACTGATCAAAGATACTATATACATTACATATTTATTAAAAATACTATGTTAAACATTTAATAATGATATGGTGTACTATATGTTCCATGTATGTCAAAGATAATATATACTATATCATGCACATTTGCCAAAGATACTATATATTTTATACTAATATTACATATTTGTCAAAAATACTATATACTACAAATGTATGTTATTTGTCGAAGATATTATACATAAGCTTACTAACTATATACTGCACATTGTGTGTCAAGATTCTGTCGGATTTTCTATTACTTTCACAAGTTTATTAGATTTTAAAATTCAAAGTAATAGTTTATAAAAATTATTACAGTAATAGAGAGAGAATTGATTTATGGATTATTACTGAGAAAAAGTAAAAATTAGTTTGTTATAGTAAAAAAGGTAAAGGTTGAAAGTTGAAGTTGAAAGCTAGCTGAATTTGTACCAAAAAAATTTCTAAACATTATTCGAAAAAGATTAGTCAAAATGAACCTAATTTTTAATTTACTAAAAAAGAAACACTGAACTTGTTATTTGCTACTACAATTCTGCATAAGCTCAACAATTGAACCAAAAAGAAAAAACTCCATGTAAATTTTGACAAGCTGAATTTCATATTGGGTTTGTATTTATATACTAAGGAAGCTTACTGACCATTTGTGTGGCTCACTCCAAGTGCAAGAAGGACTTCCAAGTTTGTTGGATCAACTTCCTGAGCCCTCATCATAGATGAGATAGCCTGTTGGCACAAAAGTTTACAACAATCAGACCTGAAATGGTTCTATATACGTATGTTAATCAAGTTTCAATTGCAAGCATATGTGTTACATCTAGAGTTGAGTCATTATCATAAAGCACAGCTAGAAGCCAAAGGATGGGAATATTTGCAGAAGCAGATCAGCGAGAAAATTCCCAAAGATTGCAATTTTTCCCTCAACTCATATCTTTGATGAATCTTCTTCTCTTGTTTTGTAGTTCACGACCCCCCAACCATTGTTTTATAATCCTAAAACAAACGAAAGAATTAACTACACAAACATACTTGTCTACCTATGTGTCATAATGATGTGTCCAAATCATAAATTAAAAGTTCTTTGGTAACCTATACTTCACAATTTCAGTTATATTTTCCCCACATTAAAACTAATTTGAGGCAAGCTATTTGCCCATACTTTCCAAAAGTGTATGTATGAAAGTTTCCCTCACCAATGGAAAAGTAATCTAAAGCCATATAACATTAACACCCAAGATACCTTCTGGCAGAATTGGAAGAATAGAAAGGGACCTAGCATGTTGGTAACAAGTTAAATCCAAAACCTCCATCCATTAGAGAAAAACCAGTTATTCTTTTCCAGTTCCACCACTTTAATCTAAAAGCTGAATGATATCCCTTCAGAAACTAGTATTAGATGAGAGAGATAAAGTAAAACAGGAGAAAGGTACAAACATTACAGGAATACCTCGTGGGTATGTTTATCCTTCAAGGTATGCTCTTTTTATACGATTCTATTTTCTAATTCAAAATAGTTTTCCTTTGATGAATCCTAAGTTTCCATGTCCATAAGTAACGCATCCACAGTCCATCTCAACCTTACATGGCTAGCAAAATGGCAAGTAATAAACCTTTTGGGGAATCAATTACATGTTTAGAGGCTGGACAATGGCACAATAACATTTTAATCATCTAGCTGTCAAGGTGCAAGATTTACTATATACTTGGAGTTTGTAAAAAAAATTCAAATAGTTTGAAAAAACAAGTAGTATACATTCTCCATAGTTATGACAGCACAATAGTGCACATAGTCAACCCAGCCTGTGTTAAATCTTGAATTGGTTTGGTTTTGTTTATAAATAGATGAAATCCCTTATACTCCTATCATCTAAGCCCTACATCATACTATTTTCAACCAATTTCCAAGATATTGTCAAAAAACAATTTTCATCTCTTAAACACTATGCCCAACTATACCTAATTTATATGCTAAAAAGCATATAGTAAAGGCATTTAGACTAAAAGGATTGTGTTCAAATCAAATTAAAATGATAGCATCACCTATTGTAGTTTACTCTATGTTTCTTTAGATTACCTTCATATCACAAACTTATGATCCAACATATTGTATTCTAAATGTAGTTAGAAATATACTCCCTTAGTAGCACAATATAGTTCACATTAGCCTTTTTTATATGTTTTGAAATATAAGTCACTGCAAAGACAAACACAAATTAAATGTTGCATTTCCCATTATACTCTTATATTCTCTCTTTTATTAAGAATATGACTAGAGGTCAAGTTTTCCAAGTATATTTATGTGAGAATATTATTTATTCTAGCTATTATATTGCCTTAATTTTGTCATTTCTTAATCAAAGTGGTCCGGCCAAAGGTGACCTATATTGTAAAACGGAGGGAGTGGTATACAGTCTAAAAATACTGGATAAAAAGCTCATTAGATCTTACATGGATAACGTGATCAAATGTTCAAAGCAGACAGTTTCATTCAGCTTTCTGTCAAACTTGAGCTGCTAAAAATACATCTTATAATGATGCTAAAGTTTTATAATATAGAAACAGGGCAGTTTCAAGGAGATAATGCAGATCATTCTTACATAAATCCTTTCATAAAGCCATGTTTGCAAAGTTCCAGAGGACCACTAGCATTTCCATCATGGATAGTCTCAAGAGTGGAGTTCAATTAAGAGTTTCTTAATTCACTCAGGAAGCCTATTTGTATTTGGAATGGAAATTGACTACTGATAATCCAGACAAGGAAGGAGATTTTGGTAAATTGTTGTTTTATATGTACAAACGACGTTGAGACTGTTAACCACAATATCCTTCACTGTAACGTGGCCAAAACCTTAGGGTTTTAGATATAATTCAACAGGGATTAAATGGAGTTCTTCTAGACGGGGAGAGGCAAGAAGTGATGTCATCTTTCATTGGGATAACTCTAAGGCCTAAGTGATGTCTATCTTTCAACCTTTATGTAGGTTATTTGCAATGAAAGAAATAATAGGGCTTTCAAAAACAACGAAACTACTATAGGGAAGCTCAAACATAACATTTTAAATATACACATTGAAAAATGAAAAAAAAAAAGATGATTCTTTTGCATGTACTTATTTGTGCTGAAGATATAGTCTTGAGGTAGTGGGATCTAAAAGCTCTACGATGTTATTTTATTCTTTTTCTGTGCATATTGGTGGCCTACCTTAGCAACTACATTACATGAGAATCTGTTATATATAGAAAATGGAAGGAGAAATAAAGAAAAAAGGTCCATCTTGGATGGATAATAAGTGATAAATAAGGATATAGAAGATAAGAACAAGTTATTTGAGGGTTGAGCAAGATACTTTGATATATTTTCGGTTCAATTTATGCGCAGTGTGGCATACTTAAAAATCTGATTGAAGCACAGAAAATCAGGGCAAACACTTGGCACAGGTTTGTCCTTGTAGGGTAGTTGAAAAACTCAAAATATGATTAGGAATCAAATGATACACTTTGTCAAACTTAGATAACATTTTGGTTATAAAAATTTAAGACACTATGGAGATTGTTATGGTGTTTAGAAGGTGCATTTAGGGTTTAAAAATGGAAATTTATGCTAAGGAAATTTCATAATTTGTAGGCATACAATTATATGATAACTCATTTCATTATAATAAATTACTCTTATGTGAATAGTTAATGCTCCTGACTAACAATTTAGGCTAAAACAATAATTTGATATATTCATTACATGTTATAAAGTATAAACAATGCACTCTTATGATCATGTTATCTTAAATACTTGTCACTTCCAACAACGTAGCAAACACACAGCACAACCTCTAAGCTAGTTTAATAATAAAATGAAAATCGTGCGAACTTAATGCCACAATAGTGGTTGCATTGAAAGTCTCACATACTTCAGCTAAATTCTGATGCTTATCAAACACAAGAATGGAAAAACTCATTGATAGAGGGAAAATAGAATAGCAGTGGAGGATACATTAAACCAAAGGCTGAAAGAGGTTTCCAGAATAATAGGCTACCCAATCCCATAGAATACAATGCAAAAATTTCATTATTTTTTTCAGAGCAAGGACACTATCAATCATGACGTCCAAAGAATACTTTTCAATGACCAGCAACTCTATGCTTGCTTAAATAAATAACAGTACTAAAGACACTGAGTTTGAGGTTACCCAAAATATGAGAACACTAACCTGTTGGTCATCGTCATTCTCAGCATGTGCTATTCCAAGTAATCTCCAACCTTCTGCATTCTCGGGATTTTTTAACACCTCAGCCTCTAGAGCAAGGACTGCTTCACTCAGAAGCCCCTTCTTGAAGAGCTCCTGACCTTCTCTCAGAGGATCAGGGTGGCCAACATAGGGGTTGACATCAGAGAACTCATACACCCCCCGTGAGGAGTTCGAATGCTGCTTGGCAGCCATTTGCTCATTTATATACCTATGTTACATTAGTGTATCAGCCCATACCGAATTTATGTAAGAAAATTCTGTAATAGTAGAGAAACTTCAGATGATAGGACATCAAAGTAATTGTGCCCAAGAGTGGGAAAAAAAGGTAAGGGGGAGAGGGGGGAAGCTTAAATAATGTAGACAATATATTCACGGAGCAAAAAATATCAGGAAAAGGAAAATAACAAACATATACAAAATATTTCATTAGATGACCCAGAAAAGGGCTTGAGGATTCTGATATTAAATTTAACAGAAAACAAAAAGGCAAACTACATATTACACTGAATTTTAAATGACTGTATTGCCGGACATAGGCACTAAAATCCCTTGAATTTGTATCTACTTTCAATTGCACAAAACATAGCAGTCAATTGGCAAAATATTGTGACCTTCGATTTGTGCAGGAGACTTACTCGTCATATGCATTTGCCCAACTATTGGATACATCATCATTCAGAGCTCCTTCACCAACTTGGTGTCCAAATTCTTCCACCCAGTCCTGAACATGCAGCTTGGAGAATTCATCAATCCATTGGTCATTAGTTGATCCATGTTGCTTGCTTTCGCTAGCAAATTCATCTGCCCATTTATCTGGCGCATAAGCAAGCTGGAAAACAATTTTTTGTTAAATGGAATAAGTTTGTATACAAAACAAACTGGAGAAAACATTATCACGAAAGCAGATGCAACAAAATTGAATCCATGATCAACCAGCCATAACTGACCCTTCAATCTGCCATGAACAGCATTCAGTTATATGAATTAAGGAACTTGAGGTGAAAACCAGAGAGTTTGTTGTGGTGAGAGAAGGCTTAAATCAAAAGGTTGCAGTTTTCCATAAAACCATAGTGAAACTCCAAAAGGAAAAAAAAAAAAAAAAAAAAAAAAAAAAAGGCTATAAATTTTGCTAAATTTAATCGTTTGAGGTATGGTTGTTACAAATGTAATTCTGCTTTGTAGGTTCAGGTTATATCATAATACCAATCAAACAGGAAGACCCAGCTAGCATCCATCCAACTAACATGTTCTGATAACTAGCGAAACAAAATTGTACAGAGTGCAAAGTAACGCACTACAAAAATGCCAACAACTAAGAGGATCCAAATCATTTATTACTTGCCTTATTGTACATAGATGGACCTGCTCCAAAAGCACCCTGATTAAGGTATTCATATTCTGTTGCCCAATCCCTAGCTGCAGAAACAGGAGCTGACCGCAGTTGATTATTATCAGCAAAAAGCTCACCACGACTCATCTTTGACACAAAATGGAGGAATTTTGAATTCTGGGTATTCAGCAAATATAAAAGATGTTGATGAGAAAAAATAAATTACTTCAAGATCATATAATACCGACAAGAACACACTAAAATTATCAATACACAAGCATCAATGCATGTTCTAGGTCAACAGCTACAGGGAGATACACTATTTTGCTCATTTGTTTCACACAGATACACACAATATTCATTTGAACAGCATACATGAGAGCAATTCACTGGAGGTTATGAAACAAGAGGGAACAGAAAAGGTCTACATGCATTTAACTCGAACATGCTATCAGCCTATCACAGCCAGAATACATACAATCTGGCAGCCAATGTACATTGAATAGATGTCAAATTCGAACTTAACAAAGCATAAAAATGTCAATTAAGCTATTGGTAAAAATAAAAAAAGCAAAAAAATCATACCTAAGACTATACCAACAGGTACTTGCCACTAGAGCCAACATAAAAAATTAATCTAGTTCTTGAGCTTCTCTGGAAATGGGAGTAATAAATATGATCTCTCCAGGGAAACAACAAACAGCACATAAGGGTTACTTGGTGGATTAATTGTGTCAACGTATCGTCAATACAGAAAACAAAACTTCACCAAGATGACTAATGGAGAATGGAGACCCTTCATCCAATAAGATATCACAAAAGCTTCTCCCCAGCCAAAATGTGAATTACGATAAATGTAGTCCATGTGAGTTTTTGCAGCTAGAAGAGTATTATAATAAAATAGACATCAATACTATCCGCATCAAAGTTCTAGCAATGGAATTTTGCCAGAAGGTTACAGATAGAATGACCCCGATTCAAAATGCTCACCCAATGTGGCTGTCAACTACAAATGACTTGTCCTCATAGTTTGAAAATCCTCTCAATGGGCCTGTTCAGAATTTAAGAGGATGGAGGAGGCAAAACAGTGATTGAAGGAATGCTTTACTGCAAATCAGTTAGACCTGGAGGAATGATCCACTACGAATAAGGGATAGAGAAAAGGAGCAAATATAAGAGATTCTTCCTATTCCCATTATGTGTAATTAAACATAAAAGTGAAGCATGAGAAAATTCACCAACTCTCTCTTCCTACCGTTAATAGCTCCTCAAACCCCCAGGCAGTTCCCATAATCTCTCTGTCCCTTCCACCACTCAACTCTTGGTGTCACTAATTGAGTAAGTCGCATCAGAAGGCAAACAGTGGTACTGAGAAGCTGATACAATATGGGCTAGCAGGACATGAATCCAATGTTTAGGTATCTATTTGATATCATAGTATATACTGCTAGAAATATTGCATTATATTATTGGGATATTATTTAGATTTATATATTATTTACTAGATTTTATTATGATAAATTTAGTGCATTTAATTGTGATTTTCTTCAGTAAATTTTATATTTGTTTTATCCTATTTTGCAGACTTGAATGAATTATTTGTTTGAAAATAGAGGTGAATATCAGTGGATTGATTTCTTCCCTTGATTCTTCTCCAAATTTTCCATCAAGAGAGAGAAAAGAAGACAAGAACACAAGCCAACAGATCCTAGTGCTAGGCTCAACCTACATTAACAAGTGCAGTGATGGGCTCATCATTGTTCTCTGAACCCTATTCTGGTGGCAAGAAGCTACTGCAAGCCCAAGTTTGGCTGGCATGCCAATAAGTAGTTTTTATGTCACCTTTTTGCTGTCTTAGGGAGCCAGAAAGAAAACATGTAGTGAGATTCTGGTGGTGGTCTCATCTCACAACGATAATTGTTGTGATCAATGGATGGTTTTGATGTTAGGTTTTGGTCAACAATTAAGTGTTTCAATGGCATCGAGGTCGGAATTTTTTCTCCTATCTTGAGAAGGAAATTAACTTCTTAAGAGCAGTATTTGAATGAAATTTTCCACAAGTTATCTCAGGTGTCAACCCAAGCTTCAGTTGTTTGGGCTCAAAGAGAGGATCGCTCATCAAGATAACATGCATCTCCCTAAAGGGAAGGCTTACACTGCCACTAAAATTCAGCCTGTCATAATACAGAGATACAGCTGTAAACTGATACAACGCAGGACTGCTCCTCCCTAGTTTGGAGCTACTCACAAAAATGATTATCCAATACAATTACTTTTTTTTTGCAAAATTTTTGCTCCAAACAAGGGGAAGACCATTGAGGTTTGGCACACAAGTTTTTAACAATTTCCAACAGAGAATGAGCAACATTCTCATTCTCCCAAGACTTATTCATCATTTTCTCTTTCTACCAGTGAGTGCCCGATCCTCTAGAACCTCCTCCTTCTTTAACTGGATAACAGCTCTACATGCTGAAAAGGAGAAACACCTCAACGATTTTGCAGATACACACAGCTCACTATGGTAGGCAGTTACAAAGAATGATTTTGCAATCTGCATCAAACACAACATACAGATAGTGCATTGAGAATGCACAAAAATTGAAAATAGCAAGGCAAAAGGAATCAGTCATAAAGTCCACTCTGCCATGCACCGATTGAGAAAAAATAATGTGATATTACTGAGTAATAGAATCATGAATTCTCTATGGAAGGCATGAAATATGAATGAACTGAAGAAAAAAGATACTCAACCTGAAACTTAGGATCATTATCTTCAGCTAATGTATTTGCTAACATCCGGCTTTGCTCCATTGCAGCCACATTTGAGAAAGGTGAACCTTGATTAGCTGATGTCATTTGGGATTGCTCCTAGTAGAATAGACGGCATCAATACTTCATAAAAAATAAGTAAAATGCACAGAAAGACGCACTAAGAGTCTAGGCATGTTCAACAATTATATAATGAACTACATTGTTCTGCTTAGGAAAAGAAAAATACAGTACCCAAATACACAAATAATCTGAACAAAGGCAACAATTAAGAAGCCCAAGAAGTACCCATTAAACTACAATAAAAGGCAACAATATCAATATCTAGTTCAACGCCCTACATATTCAATGAGCAGGCAGAATGTCACAGAATAAAAAATAGAAAAAGGATATTGGAGAAAATAGGCAGCAACAGTGTCCTTACAAGTGAAAATTCAGAAGCCCAACCGCTAGGACCAAGTTGCCGCTCAAACTGATGGACCCAGGCATCTGGGCCCACATGCTCTCTGTGCTGCTGGCTATACTCAGCAACCCATCCATTTGCAGCAGGAGGTACAGGAGCAATTGCACCTTGGGACTCGTTCCAGTACTCATCCATCTCTCTGAATCTACTAGGCACTGGCCCCCTAGTCCGAATATCATTATCAATGTCCAGAGAACTTAATAATGCATCAATCTGGAATCAAAAACTTTTCCACTATCAGGCAAACCAGTATTCAAGTGAGTTGAGCAAAAGTAAGGGCAAATCAATAAGAAAATAAAAAATCATTCAGATAAGAATGAGAATAAAGCAGTCACCTGAACAGTGATGAGGCATCAACACAAAATAAGACTAAAGCACATAAATATAGACTAAAGATACACAAGCAAAAAACTGCACCTGTGCATTGATAAATTCTTCGCTCTTGTCACCAAAAAAATGTCGAGCCATGATACTGCTGCGGTCACGTATGCATCGTTTATCATCATTGGTCAATCCCAGCGTTGGCAGGGTTGAAGGTTGAAAAGGACTGCCATGATTGCTGTTGACAAATGAATGAAGAAAGCTTGACAAAATCTTCTGCGGAGGTCCTGAATTGGACAAGTAGTTAGCCATGATATGAATGCTTAATACACCACACCACTAGTTCATTATATATATATATATGAAAGAAAGAAGCGAATAACCAAACAAAGCAGATGATCATAACATCAGCAGTTTACCATTGAGGATCATTACAACCCCTTTTTTCTTTATCTCATCTGCTTTATCATATCAAGCTTTTTTTCTACTATTTGACTTTATTCCCCTTGTTCTTGTTTGGTCAGTGTCACTCATAGTTTAATCCCCTTTTTTCATAACTAGTCGATCATAGTGTGCCTGATATTTACCTTTTCATGGGGAGAGTAGGTATTGCACTGGCCTGGCTTCTCTTTCTCTCATCTCACTCGCCGTTTCTTATTTCCTTCTTTTCCTTTTATCTTTTTTCTCTTGTTCTTTTTTGGGGGGGGGGGGAGGGGGGGGGAGTTGGATGTTTGCAGCTTCTAGATAGTACTACTTACACACCAACTCCTTGCAAGCAACGAAGGCAATTGCAAGCAAAGTACCTGCAACAAATAGCAACGCAATATGCATCTAATCACAGAAAAGACAACTCCTCCTTATCGCTAATAAGAAAAGTTGCATGCAAGCTACTGATAGGTCCATGATTAGGTATACACTTGCAGGAAGGCTATCTGGTCAGGTTCCTAGTATAGGAAGTTAGCATTTGATAGACCTATGATCAAATTTGTACAGGATGAACTGGTCCTGGACAAGACTTTAAGGGAAGGGATTTATATTTACAGATTTATATTGTTAGTATATGGTGGGCTTACGTATTGGGGGGTCATGTGCTAAGCAGGGAAGGAATATTGAGTCTGTTAGGGACATTGCTGAATGCTGAAAGCTGCGTCATAGGAAAAAGAAGGATTTATTTATTTCTTCTGTTAAAAAAATGGTGGAGGAAAGGAGGATGGAGAAAATCAATGGGAAGAGATTGGGAAGGTAAATGTAGTGCTCTGGCAGACTTTGGAAAGCCAAAAGAACATTATCAAATTTTTCTCAGCAGTCTCTAAAAGGTCCCTGATTAGACAAGTATTAAGGATCATGCTATTCCTAAGGCTTAAGTAGACAAAACTACAAGCTTGGAATGCTTCAATACCACTTTGTCCTACATGATAGAAACATTAAAGGTGTAAGCGATGCCAAAAACTTTGTGGGAAAAGGTGTCGATCTTGCTTTCAAACATTCGTGCAATTACATCATCTTCACCTTGAGGACAAGCTGAGAATTTTGAATGCATTGTATTACTAGGCCCATGGGAAGGGTAGCTATTAGGCTGCTAGGATAGGAAGGTGGTTAATATTTTGCTGAGTCATGTCACTGTCTTGTTTGAATCTACTTACCAAAAGTAGTTATGTAAGATAACTACTTATTTGAGAAATTTTTTAGGCTATTTTTTTTTTCAAAATAAGTAATCTTAGATAATTACTTTTGGTAAGTAACTCCAAACAAGGCTAAGGTGAAGCATCGGCTATGAGCTGGAGGATTCTTACTTCTGTTAGTAAAAGTAGCTAAGTCATTAGAGACAAGGTGCAGCAGTTATCTAAGCAGGTAAAGAAGAAAGTCGCAATCGGTAGTCACTCAAAATAAAACTGCCAATGGAGCAATGCTCCCTCAAGTGCAGGGAATGCTCAGAAATATAAATGAATCATTTTAACCAGCTCCAAAAAAAAAAGGGATTTCAGAATGGCCCAGATTCACACAAATAATAGAGTACAGCAGAAATGCAACACATCCCATGTGGAAAGAACAAAGCCTTTTCTCCCTTTTTTTCTTGGTATTAGTGATAATGTTTTCTGACTATATATAGGACCATATTCCTCTTCTTAGCACCAGCATTAAGTTCCACGGCAGTGCTCTCACAGAGAAGCAAGCCCCAACCCCGAGAAAAAGATAAACAAGTAAATCTATAAAGTAAGCCCACAAACCCAATGTTAATGTTTCGAAGTGTTGAGCGGCAACAAAGGCAACATAGTCTCCCTTCCTTACCAATCAGGAAAAAGATCCCCATAAAAAAGCTGCAAAACCCACTCCTCAAGATGAGCACAAAAATATCTAGCATTATATTTTAGCTTCAAGAAAGTTGACAAAAGAACCACCCCTAAAAATCAAAAAGGCTAGATCAAGAATGATCTTGGTAAATCAGATAACAGAGAAAACGGATGGAGACATGAGACCCACCCTCATTGAATCAATGACACAGTATCATTTTCAAAGTGCCAACTCATTTCACATATAGACAAGACTGGCCAATGGCCATACAGAAATCAATATTTCAAGGGTTTCCAGTCACTCATATGGTACCACCAGTTAGCAAATGCAACATGAAGCTCTGAAATCATTATCATCCTTGTGGATATTCTTAACAAGCTTGAATAAAGTAGTCAATTCTAAGTAAAAATTTATTCAGTTAACAGGTAAATTTCCCATGTGATTATGGGGAGATCAGTTCCTTCACTTCCTTGGATAGTAATCTATACAACAAAGACCTAATAAAGTAAGCATTGTCAAGTTCACCCTTCAGGTCATGAGACCTTAAACAAACCATAATACATGCACTTAAATCACCAAATGATTGTTAGGTTGATATTTTGCTGTTCCACTATCCAAATACATATGACACCAGTAGACATGGAAATTGGACTTCCCTCGATATCCCCAGAATGTCACTCATCAGCCAATTAGTCCCCTACACCAATGCTCACCATTGCCTCCAAAAAAATATGACGATTCGTTAGTTGAAATATCTCCCCTTTCCTGCCTCAGAAGAGGTCTCAAAATATTATTTGTTCCTGTTCTCTTTAAATATGTCCGACTTCGACCCAATTTCAAGATGGTCTGCACATCATTCCTCCATGTGAAGCAAGCATTTAGGTGCATCAAGTTGGCCAATATCACTATTCCCAGCTTCTGCACTATATACAGCTATGGGCAAACCTTAATCCTAGGATGTGCAATTATCTAAGCTAAAGAAGCCATCAATGGGAATGGTGGTCCTTCAACTTCAACCTATATCATTATTGTGCACAAGAAATGTGAAGAAAAACTGGAATAGAATGGTAGGCATAGCAGGGGAAATTGTTGATTGTGACAAAATGTGCCAATAATTGATTTCTGCATCATTTGACAATGATAATTAGGGGCAAATCTCAGAAATTGCGATTGTATACCAGTCATGGATTACCAGACAAATAGTGTCTAGCCAGGTGAAAACAAAAAAAAGGAAGAGACTATATCTTTATTCTTCCTTTTACATCACAATACATAACAGAAACAGAAGCCAGGTGTTAACTACTAGACCTCAGGAAAAAAAATAATAGGATTAATAATAATAATAATAAATGAAAAAAAAAATCTGTCAACTGTCAAGTAGATGGCATCTGTACTTCCTATTTGCAATAATCAGATATCTTTTTTACTTAAAAAGTTGAATACAGAAACTCAAAAAGGAGCTAGTAATTAACATCCCAGCCCTATTTTATGACTCATTAGGCCCACAACTGATCATGTTATAAACTGTAACTATTTGATCCATCTTTAGTCCTCTTGCCCATGTAAAATAAGATTTTTAGCCTTATTACAGCACTTTTAATGACAGAAGAAATTGGAACTACATAAAAACGTATTTTAAACATAATCACTTTTTTTAGGAAAATTTTTAAACTTATAGTTCCAAAAAAATAGTTATGTTTTTAGATTACTTATTATAAGAAGCTCCAAACAGGGGGATAGATACACAAAGACGGATGAGCCTTCCATATGAGCTGCCAGGCAACAAATGACTCCACGTCAAGATGACTTCTTCTGTTGGCACAATAGTAAAAACCTATACTACAAGCTACTGTCAGAAAAGCCAAACCACCATTGAATTAGTCTAAATAAAGAAAGCAAGATCGAGCACTTAAGGAGACAGAGCACAGTCCACAAGGGAAAGATATAATAACTGCATAATACAAAGAAATAATCCATAAAGAAGGAATGAAACCAGAAACCATATTCCACAAGTCATTATCTCTCCCCCCTATCTCTCTCTGGTGAGCAGTAAAAACTTAAAACAATTAAAAGAGAATCTGTTTTTATCCGCACACATAGGTCAGTTTCATTCATAACAAAACATGAACTATGATGTTACACCGACAGCTCATATGAAGACCTTATCGCAACTGATTATCCAAGTACTGATAACTAGCTAAGATTCTGATAGGTGTCTACCTCTCTTTCTCCCAGTGGAAAGTCCATGTTTGTTCCACATACAATTTTCATCAAAAACCAATGACATTTGTACGGATAAACAGTTAAGTTTTCTATTCTCATACACTCACTGCATGATCCTAGAAGATATAATAAAACTTCAATGATTATTGACCAAGTTGAATTCCATCTTTGCAAATACCTTGACTAGGAACAAGCCTGGGATCAATGAAGTTTGCTTGACCTTCCTCATAGCGATAGGAATTTTGAGGGAGATGTATCTCATCCCAGGAATCTGCAAGTCCACCTTGACTGATGCCACGAAATCCATGAAGGAACGTTGATTCCTGGCAAAGAAATGCATAGCTCATTAGAAGCCCTGTCATCTAGCATCATGCAGAGCATAATTTGAAACACTAACAACTAACCTGCCCATCTAAATTCTGATTCGATAGATAGTCTGACTCTGAACCAGGAAGTGCTGCCAAGGGATCACCAGAATCTGAAAATTGACCGTTTGAACCAATGGAGGTGGATGTAGGAATCTCCCGCAGCCTTTCCTGTTAAAGTTAGGATAATGAATTAACCAAGTACTGTAGCATATAAATGGTTATACTAATTTTGAGGGGCACTTTGAGTGACACACTTCCTACTGTCGAATATGGCTTTATATGCCACAAGCAAAATAGGGAAATGTTTTGACTAGCCAGAATCAGAGTACAATTCAAAAAAATTGCATCTTTGTTTTCCTTGTTTTCTCATCTTCCTCCTAACCTAGGCAGCCAATACATGAGAATGATGATTCAAATAAGACTTTGAAACTTGTGTGTACACACACACACAAATGTAGATGTATGTGCATGTGGGTGAGATAAAATAACAAGTGCATAGTCTTCATCCCAAATGGGCCCTCATGGAGCCATTTTACTATGCCCTTCAGTAGTTTCACTCTGGCCTCTTGTCTAACAAAAATGTGTTTAATAATAACAATAATTAATTCATCGCCAATTGCAGCATCATATTAATGCATAGCCGATTCTATAAAACTTTTATCCAGATGACACCTTTGTCCATGTGTAAATCATAAAGATGGAACCAGAACTTAGATACCCTAAATGAAAAGTTGAAGGACTGTTCTTTAATTTTAAAGAGAAAAAAAGGACTGACAGTCATTTGACAGGCAAAAGTTAAAATATATAAATCAATAACTCGACAGAATGGAAAATATTTACAAGAGTTTCTTTTCCAAAGACCATAAAAAGAATTGGACAAATAAGAGAACATGTTCCTACACAAGCAATCAACAAGGCCAAAAACAACAAGAAGATCTCATCATTCGTTTAACTCAGAGTACAAGAGTAAGGGCTGCTACTTCTTCCATAGAGATGAATTGACAAGCCCAAATATAGATAGGATTTTAGTAATGTAATTATCTGGCTGAGGAAGATGTGAAAATAAAGGCTAATTCATGTGAAATAAAGACAAATAGAGCTCCAGTGAGGCGATGGGATAAGCTAGATGATATTGCACGTGAAGGGCCTTTCCCACCTTAGAGAGTTGAATGCATATAAAGGAATAACATTTTAGGTTGTTTTTCAATAAAGGAATAAACATTTTTTAGTTTCTTATTAAGGAACAAACATTTCCAACTTATCAAATTTAAGGAATCTCCAGCAAATCGACTTCATTAATATATATATACAAGTTAAAATATACAATAATTAAGCATTAAACATTAAAATTATACAACACAAAACAAGAAGATTAAATTAAACCTAACTACTCTTCATTCTCTAACAAGTTAAATTAAAAATTAGAAACCTTCCTCCATACACTCCTTTTCTTTTCTTTGTTCCCAAGCTCCTTTTTGTTCCCTCCAAATAATTGTTACAGGGATAAAGTCTAATTGTTACAGGAACATGATATCTTATTATATCAAGTAACAACCAAGAACCGCTATGTTATGTATTGTGGTAGCCTGTCAGATCTAATTAAACCAATGTATGGCATAGGTTTTCCAAGGTGTTTGCCAAGAACACTAACACAAGAACCAGCTTATTCTCTACATGAATTTTATTGAGGCCCTGGCCAGCAATGGAATGCATGAAGAGGTGGTGCTACTTTTCTCAACTTTGAAAAAGAAAGTGACTTGCAACCTTTTTTTGAGGGTTTTAATGGGTTATTGAGAACCTTAGTTAGTCTTAATTTCATCACTGTGATGATAAACTATTTCATCTGATGAGAGCATTAGATTTGACCCAGAGAAGACAATAATCAAATTCCAGATGAACTATTTGGAGGCAGAAGGAGAAACAGGCTTTGCATCTTTTGTTAAAGAGTAAACTCTGAAAATATTATGGTCTTTGGAATTTTTAAAGGAAGAAGAGGATATAGTTAGAACAAAAAGGAACTTGGGGGGGGGCATAGAGAGGGAGGGTTTAGATTTGATTTATTAATCTTGTTATTTCTGTCGTATAATTTTAAAGCCTAACACTAAATTACTGTAGATTGTAACTTATATCATATAAATACCCAAAACAAAAAAAGGATTCTGGCCACTAATTCCTTAAATTTGGTAATTTAGAAATGTTCTTCTTAATAGAAAACTAAAAACCGCTTTTCCTTTCATGAAAGAGGACCTAAAACTAAAAACATTCTGTCCTTCTTGAAAGAGGACCTAAAACTAAAAACATTCCTTCCTTATTGAAAAGGACCTAAAACGTTCATTCCTTTATATGCATTTGTGGGATTCTTGGAACATACTATCTTCAACATATGAAATAAATTATTACAAGGGAGAAAAAAAAAAGGCTTGATTAATTACAAAGCCAAAAACATCACACGTCAAAGTTAAATTCTTACGATAATTAGGCTGAGCACCTGCTTCAAATTGAGCTTAAAATTGAAGCTATTTGGTGTCAGGCATGGTGAAGCTGAATTGGTAGAGGATGCTGACAAGGACACAAGTGAAGGTTGAGCTGGAAAAATGAAGGCTAACGGTATTCTGCTGGCAGGTTTTATCACCTGGAATTGTTGCTACAGTTGAGGATTTGGTTTTTGGAATTGGTTAGGATGCTGTCATTAATCCGTTTTGCTATTTTGGATTAACTAAATAGGGAGGTATTAATAAAGAATTGTAATCGTATCGAAGGAAAAAGAATTCAATCTTGGTTGTCTATTCCTATCTTATTTTTCCTCTAATTCTCTGCTCACTCTTCTCTTCCTTCTTCTGGTTCCTATCCTCTGTTCTTTCAAGTGACAATTGGTACCAAAGTATCATTGTTACCATTAAGCTGGCTAAGACCAAGACAAAGATGGGTGAGAATACTCGGGTGGATAATCAAATCAATTGGTATCAAGGCCCAGAGTGAGGCCTCCCAACAACAAGTATCATCCCTCCATCAGTTGCTCACAGATCGTGATAAGACAATGGAGACAAAGCTGGAGGAGGGGCTGAAAAAGATCTTGGAGATGCTTCAATCGAGGGGAAACATAAAGACTCCTCCCATTGATGGCTATGGATCATCGGTATCAACTTCTCCTATTATAGCTCCGTTAGCACCTCCAAGGTCAGCCATTAGGCCATCCAACAGAGGTATCTTACCCAACCCACCATTTCCTAGTCCAATAGCTACTAAAACGTACCAGTCAAAGACCATGGAGCCCCTTGTTCACCATAGAATTGTGATGTCAGGCCCAAAGTTGGAGTTCCCGGTCTTTGATGGGTCTAATCGAAGAGGGTGAATTAATATATGCCTTTTGAGTTTAGCTTAGCAGAAAAGCGGTGGTTTCGGTCTTATTCCTGCCTTACTTTATATATACTATCATCATCCAAATTATTAGTTGCTAATTTCTTAGTAGGGAGAAGCATTTTCATCTATCTAAGGTAGAAGAGGGACGGAGAGTTCAGTTGGCGGCCTTAAATCTGACAGGGAGTGCCAAACATTGGTACGAGAGCCAACATTGCAATAGACCAAATGGGAGGAATTTAGCCAAATTATTTATGCCTGTTTTGGAGACTTGCATTTTTAAAGAATAGTGGATCAATTCAATAAGCTAAGACAGGCAGAAGTAGAGGATTACTACACCTAGTTTGAAGAATTGAGAGGATTGAAGTTGGTGTACAACTCTCATTTAGCAGAGGACTATCTTGTGTTCAGCTTCATCAATAGCCTGAGAAAAGATAAGATTCATATGTTTCAACCCAACACCTTATATCAAGCACAAGAGCTAACCATGTGTAAGGAGTTAGCCCATGCCAATTTCACTCGGACACTACCTAAAGTCTCACAAGAAAGATATCTCCACCACCCACCCCTTCACCTAGAGTAGCATCGACAAATTTCTCTCCCATGACAACCAACATCACCAGAAATACCTTGACTGAGCAGAGGCGTGCCCAAGGTTATGTTTTAGGTGTGGCGTAAGGTACCACCTAGGACACCAGTGCAAACCTAAGCAACTGCATAGTATGGTAACTAAGCTTAGCAGGGAGGATAATATACCAATTGAGGGGGCAACTACAAGAATAAATGAGGAATTGGATGAGATGGCAATCTCAATGCATGCCATCACAAGAGGCTAAGGTCACAATACTATACGCAATAAGGAGTCGGCTAATGATCATGCGGTCGTTATGCTTATTGATAGTGGGAGTACCCACAGTTTTGTGAACCTAACACTAGTGCAAAACTCACCATATGAACTGGAATAGACCACTATCTTAGCTATTACCGTGGCTTATGATCAGATTTGAGACTACTGGAATTGAAGGGAAGTGATCTCATACCGAGTACTGGCTAGCTGAGGGACTAGAGCTCAACCTATTTGATTTCCAGAATCTCACCCTTTTGTCCCAAAAGGAAAGAGAATAGGTTAAGCTAAAGGGAACCACCGACCTTGTTCAACTTCAACTTTTGTTGGGTGAAGAGATGAAAGGGCATCACCATTTGTGAGAATTGGAGGGGCACCTATTCATGCTTACTGCTAATGAATATGACTAGCGGAGTCAACTATTCACATGAAACTACTTCCCTTAATTGAAGCATACAATGATGTTTTTAGGAGCTTAAGGGGTTACCCCCACCTAGATTACACGACCACAAAATTTCCCTGATTCCTAGAGCCAAACCTATCAACATTACCCCAAGCCAAAGCCCTTTTGCTTCTCCCTATATGCTCGTCAAAAAGAAACACCACTCTTAGAGACTATGTGTGGATTACAAACAATTAAAACATCTTACCATTAAGAATAAATACCCGATTCCCATCATAGATGTCCTCCTAGATGAATTCACAAGTCCCAACACTTTTCTAAAATTGATCTTAGAGTCGGATACCACCAAAGTGGGGTAAATTCTTAGGATACCTACAAAACAGCCTTTAGAACCCATCAAGGACATTATGAATTTTGACTCATGCCCTTTGGGTTAACAAATGCCCTAGCCACATGTCAATCCTTGATTCCACTGCACTACGAACACCTTGACCTCACCCAAGGGGTCCTGAGACAACATCAATAGTATGCTAAGAAAGAGAGGTGCCACTTTGGTCAAACTCGGATCAAATATTTGCAGTATATCATTTCTAAGAAAGGGGTGAAGACTGGCCCAGCTAAGATTTAAGCCATGATCCAATGGCCCAAGCCTACTAACTCAAAATCTATCATTGAGGTTATTTGGCTACTATCGGAAATTTATAAGGGGCTATGAGCTAGTTAGCAAACCACTTACCAACATGTTGAGGAAGGATTAGTTTACTTAGGGTAATAAGGCTAAAGAAGCATTTAAAAGGCTAAAGAAGGCAATGACCAAAGCTCCAGTGCTGGTTGTACCCAACTTTCAGCTTCTATTCATTCTAGAGACAGATGCTCTAGTGGGAAAGGTATCGGGGTTGTACTAACCCAAGGAGGAAGACTAGTTGCTTTTCTTAGTAAGGCACTTAGTGCCAAGCATCATGAACTATCAATTTATGAGAAAGAATTCTTGGCTATTTTGATGGTTGTCGACAAGTGGAGACATCATCTAAAGGGGGGGTACTTTTATAATTCAAACAGATCAACAAAGCTTAAAGTATCTAGAATAGAAATTGACAACTCACATACGAAAGCAGGGTAACTAAGTTACTAGAGCTACAATACACTATACAATATAAAAGCGGGGTTGAGAACAAGGTGGTTGATGCTCTATCCAAAAGGGAGGGCATGGAGGGGACCCTACATGCTATAGTTTCTACAATGGTCCCCTCTTGGATTACAGAAGTGGAATCAAGCGACTTAGTAGATGAAGAAGCACATGAATTGTTGGCAGCCCTCACTGTGGACCCCAGTTGAGGCCTATCCTTACCTTACAAAAGGCCTATTGAGGTACAAGGGAAGGTTGTATTTGGGGGCATTGCAAGATATAAGGGGTAAGTAGCTTCAGGCAAAGCACAACTCTCCCTTGGGAGGACACACTGGAATCCATGCCACATATCAGCGGATCAAGGCTACTTTCTATTAGCCTCAGATGCGCAAGCGTATAAGGGAGCATATCTATGCCTGCAACACCTGCCAGCAACCATGACACATACCCCGGCCAACTGCAACATCTACCTATCCCTTTTTAAGCCTAGGAAACGGTGACTATAGACTTCATAGAAGCTTTATCCCGATCGAGGGGCTATGATACTATTTTGATGGTGACTGATAAAACAACTAAATTCACTCACTTCATTCCCCTTTCTCACCCCTCCACTACCTCCCAAGTAGCCCATTTGTTTTTTGACAATGTCTGTAAGCTTCATGGATTATCGGTTGTAATCCTTTATGATAAAGAAAAGATCTTTACCAGCTTATTTTGGCAGCCCTCTTCAAACATATGGGAACGAAGCTCCAAATGAGTATAGCTTATCACCCTCAAACAAATGGTAAGTGCGAAAGGCTCAATCAATGCCTTGAGCAGTACCTTAGATGTATGACCTTCCAATCGCAAATGGTCTCAGTGGTTGTCCCTTGCTAAATGGTGATATAATACTTCATACCACTCTGCCATCAAGAACACTCCTTTTGCAGCATTGTATGGCTATGCTCCTCTACTGATTTGTTGGAATTCATCTCACAACGATGTATTAGCTGTCCAATCCTTCATCTAAGATTGATTCCAGCTTAATAAACTCCTCCAGAACCAACTCCTCAAAGCACAGGCACACATGAAACATTATGCTAACAGACATAGGTTTGAAGGTACCTTTCAAGAGGGAGATTTAGTTCTGGTGTTGCAGCCTTACCGTCAAACCTCTATGGTTGTGCGAAGGCACTTGAAGTTAGCTTCAAAGTACTATGGATTGTTTAAAGTCGTCGCCAAGATGGGAATGGATGCTTACTGTAATTCCCCAAAATTTTAGAAAACCTATAATTTAATAAATAACTTTTATTTGAAATAAATTAGCTTTTAAAATTATTTAGTTTAATTATTTTATGGATTTTTGAGTATATAAATTTGGATAGAAGTATTTAATAAATTAAAAGTAAATATTTTGTTATTTCATCAGATTATTTTTATTTAAATAATTTTCCAAACTAATATTTTACTAAAATTATCCTTTTTGAACCAATATATTAAATTATTAAATTAAATAATTTATCAAAAATATTACATTTTATTATTTTATAAATTAAATTAAATTAAATTATTTTCCCTATTTTCCCATTTCACTTTTTCCCTTTTTCTTTTTCTTTCTCCCTTTTTCTCCTTTTTCTTCTTTCTTTTCTTTTCCTTTTTTTTTCCTCCTTCGGGTTGCCTGCTAGGCCAGCCTGCCTTCTCCCTCCCCCGGCGCGCCTGTGCCGCTGGCCCGTTCTCCCTCTCCCCCACCCGCACCGGCTCGCCCAGCTTTCCCCCCTCTTTTCTTTCTTTCCTTTTCCCTTCCTACCTGGGCTAGTCCAGCTTCTTTTTTTTCTCCCCCTTATGCTCTGGCCTGCTCCCCTTTCCTTTCTTCCTCCTTCTTCCACGCCTCAACCCAGCTCCCCCAACCTGTCATCGTCGACTAGGTCTGCCGCCTCAGGCAAGCCGCCACCACCCCGCTGCCACCACTGCAACCCTCCCTCTCTCTCTCTCTCCCCGTCCTTTTTTCACAAATTTGGACCCAATCGGCCATGCACCCCCATCACGCATGGCCTCCCTTTCCCTTCTTCCCCTCCCTCTCCCTGCCACCCTAAACACTGCCACCGACTGGCCACCTATCCCCCTATTCTCCCTCTTCTTTTTCTTCTCCTCTTCAACCCTTTTCCTGCCCCATTTTTCGAGCCCCATACCTTCCCCGACCTCCCTCTTCTCCCTTTTATTCTCCTTCCATTTTCACCTTGATTTTGGCTCCGCCGCTTCCTCCGCCTCACCAACCACCTAAACCACCTTCTGCACCCTTCTACTCCCACCTTGCACCTCCACAACACCACCCAAGCCACCCCGCAACTCCTTCTTTCTCCCCCATCTTTTCCTCCCCATTTTTCTCCCTTATCGGCAGCCCCCCTGCAACCCCACCGTTCGGCCGCCTCTACTGCCACCCAAACCACCAATCCACTCCCTGCAACCTCCTCCACTACCCCCATACCTTGTTTGGCCGAAACAAGCCCCCTCACCCCTCCATTTTTCCCCTCTCTTTTCCTTCCTTCTCAGCCCGGTCCACCTTGGCAGCCATCTTCCCCACCTAGCCGCCGTCACCTCCGCCGCTCTTGGCCACCAACAACCTACCCCCAACTACCACCTACACCCCCTCTTCACTCCTACACCCTTCCCTTACCCGAAATCCTCCCCCTTCTACCTTCCTTCCTAGCCTAAAGACCCCAACCCGAAAATAGCCATTATCCCTTCCTTTCACCCCCCCCCCTTCGAGCCTTACTCTTTTATTTTTGCATGCAGCTCATACTGCATGAGCAATACGAGTTGCTGCATTCTTGGGTTATTTTGGTTAATAATTTTAAGGTAAAATAATATTTAAGTTAAGTATTTCAATAATTAAGTTTTATAAAGTCTTATATTTTTGGTTTCCTTACTTCTAATGTGAGAAATATTGGTATTATTTTTAGGTGCTGATTTTGCTAACTAAAGCTTGAATCTTTAACCGGGATACCGGTAAGGTTTGATTTTTACGGGATAAAAGGTAATCGCTAAACCCCACTTAAACGCATGGATAAACGTATGTTAGCACATTAGGATTTTTAATATGTTATTATGCTTGATATTTGTGGTTTAATATAATATATACATATTTGCTTGTATTGATTGATAAAAAGGAAAGTATGTTAGTTTATATGCCATGTGTGGGAATATTGCTTAAGGAAAGAGTTTGGCTATTAACGAAAGTGTTAAGTACTTATCCATGTTATTTTATATCATTCTGACCATGTATGCATGAATAATATTATTGTGAGCCCTAGGGGCATTTTAATAATATTTCTTGTGCAAAAATATGGCCTAATATGTGTGGGAGCTGATAAGTATTACATTAAAATATGATAGTTGGTGGAGTTGAATATTGTGAATGGAGTATTAATATTGCTATCCCATGTAGTGATATTAGTTTAATAAAAGTGGTGTAATGAGGGGGCAAGATGGTAATTCTGGAAGAAAAGGGTGAAATGATAATTTCATAAGTAAAAGGATAAAATTGTAATTTGTAAGAAAAAGGGGTATTATGGTAATTTTGAAGGTAAATGGCAATATGGTAATTTTATAAGCAAAGGGGTATTATGGTAATTTTGGGAGTAAAGGGGATAAGAATGGTAATTTTGGAAGTAAGGGGTAAAATGGTAATTTTGGAAGAGAAGGGTAAAATGGTAATTTTGTAAGAAAGGGGTAAAATAGTATTTTTGGATGTAAAAGGGGTTTTATGGTAACTTGCAAGTAAAAGGGTATTATGGTAATTTGCAAGCAAAAGGGTAATATGGTAAATTTGGATGTATGGGGGCAAAATGGTAATTTTATTAAATAAGAGGATATTATGGTAATTTTGGCAGTAAAGGGGTAAAACGGTAATTTGTAAGTAAAAGGGGTAAATTGGTAATTATAATTATAGAGAAGTATAAATTGATAATTATAATTATGGAGAAGGGAAAATTAATAATTATAAATATGGAGAAGGGTAAATTGGTAATTATAATTATGGAGAAGGGTAAATTAATAATTATAATTATGGAAAAGGGTAAGTTGGTATTTATAATAATAGAGAAGGGTAAATTGGCAATTGTAATTATGGAGAAGGGTGAGTTGGTATTTATAACAAAAGAGAAGGGCAATTCGGTAATCTAACCAACCAAATGGGAAATATGATAAGTGTAGAAATTATGAGGGGTGAATGGTGATCTAAAAAGCGTAGGAGATAACTTGGTAACCTAAACCGAGTAAGGGGTAATTTGGTAATTACACAACCTGAAGGGTGATATGGTAAATTGGCAAGTAAGGAAGGGATAGCTTAACATCTATACAAGTAAAGGGTAAATCAGTAATTCATATCCAACATGTTGGTGGGACACTGGAGGTTCGTAATAAGACTCAAGTAATACTGAATAATAAGGTAAGAGTATTTGATAATTAGTAAGTATCACGAGAACGAATCATAATTCGGAATTAGATGAGATTATGATGGCCTTAATGATTTGTCTGTGTTATCTTGGATAACCGTCCGAATAAGAAATGACTAAGGATATCAGAACGATTGAAAGTGAATAAGTATCTGATTATTGTACTCTTTCATGATCACCTTAACTAAGACACTAATGCTTACAGTGAAAGACCTCGACATCGGGAATTGTGGCTCTTTAGAGGTCGCTACCCTAAAGGCGTGGTTTAGCCCACGATTATTCTAGTATTTGCTGGTATGCCTTTGTACCCCAACCAGGCCCTATATCTTACTCTATCTAGCTCTACGGACCTATTTAGGGGGTATACATACTTATGGATTAGGTGTCCTTGTCGGTAGGGTATTGAGTAGCTTTATGTACCAGTACTACCAGGGCACCTTTGCATCCCTGGGTTGATAGTTGAAAGGTACTGAGTAGCTTGTATGCACCGGTACGACCGGTGTACCTTTGTGTCCCGGGTTCTTGATCTCCCGTCCGATGTAATAAATAGAATTGTTGTGCTGATTAAAGAAAGGAAAAACACTAATCACGAAAGTGAAAGATTAACGAACCGGGCCCAGTTGACTTATGATATTGAGTACCGATCCACCGGTTATAATAGTGGCCTAGGAGCGTGTCACCCTGGCAGATGATTATGAGTACCGATCCACCGGATATAATAGTGGCCCAGGAGCGTGTTGCCCTGGAAGATGATTATGAGTACCGATCCACCGAATATAATAGTGGCCCAGGAGCATGTTGCCTTGGATGATGTTGATATATATTCCGATCCACCGGCAATAATAGTGGGGGTCCCGAGCTCAATAAAACCAGTCATAGATGTGAATAAAGTTAGAGAAAAATACTAATCACTTATAGTGGAACACCATGTGAGTCGGGGTCAAACCAGTCCACCGGCGAATAATTATGGCCAGAAGCGTTTTGCCCCGCATGACCGGTCCACCGGCGAATAATAGTGGCTAGGAGCATTTTGCCCTACATGACCGGTCCACCTGCTATAATAGTGGGGTTCCCGCACTCACATGGGTATAAAATCTGAGAGATGATGGAATAATGATTGACTAATGGCTTAAGGCCCAAACGTATTAATTCTGCACTATGACATGACTTAAGGTCCGAAAGTATCGACTTTGCATAATGACTTATTAATAATTGATGGTCTTGTTAAGTATGTGATTGTGGTGCATGCATTTCTTATTATATAAGTATATAGCTTTGATTCATGTGTTACATTGTGGGCCTGCTTTTAAGTGTGTTTTTAAAAGGTTACTCAATACCATAGTACTAAAGGGTTCCATTCGTGGAGCACCTGCATATTCAATGGACAGTGTCCCTTGCAAGTCTTTTTCAGGTGCTACTCAAGTGGGTAACGGGAAAGAGAATAAGGAATCATCAGGAACCGTTAGGGTTTTTCCCTTTCTATTTAAATTTCTGGTTTTCATATTATTGTTGTGTTTGTAACCACCACTAGTGGACTCTATTCTTGTAAATGGTTTGTCACGCTACTCTAATTTAAATATGGTTTGTAAATTGTATTTTACACTTTTAGCCTTAACACTTGGTACTGGAACGGTAGGAGTGAACCGAAATGGTACTAAGTATGACGGTAATATCCCCAGAATTAAAAATTTTGTAATTTGCTTCCGCTAACTCTTTTAAATAAAACGAAACTTTTCAGTAGTGAATTTTAGGGGTGTTACACTTACCATTTAGAACTGCCTATGGGCAGCCTCATTCATCCTGTGTTCCACGTATCTATGTTGAAGAAATATGTGGGCAACCCCCCGGTAGTGACTGCCCCTTTGCCCATACTGAATCATGAGGGCCAACCATTGGTTGCTCTGGTAAGAGTGATAGACAAGCGGGTAGAGAAGCAACACAACAAGGCTATCACAAAATTATTGGTGGAATGGTTCAATTTGGGACTGAAAATGCTAATTGGGAAGATTTCACTGTCCTACAGGCTCAATTCCCTTCATTCGATCCTTGGGGACAAGGATCATCTGATCCGAGGAAACTTGTCAGGCATGGTGAAGCTGAATTGGTTGAGGATGCTTACAAGGACATACGTGGAGGTTGAGATGGAAGGATGGAGGTTAACAGTATTCTGCTGGCAGGTTTTGTCGCCTGGAATTGTTGCTACGGTTGAAGATTTGGTTGATGGAATTGGTTAGGATGTTGTCAGTAATCCGTTTTGCTATTTTGGATTAACTGAATAGGGAGGTATCAATAAGGAATTGTAATCGTATGGAAGGAATAAGAATTCTATCCCGGTTGTCTATTCCTCTCTTGTTTCTCCACTGATTCTCTGCTCGCTCTTCTCTTCCTTCTTATGGTTCCTATCCTCTGTTCTTTCAGGTAACATTTGGAAAATATTTCAGATTAATCGTGAAATCCACAAACCTAGAACCAGTTAAGTTCAGAGTTCAATGAGAAACCGCATATTCTATCCAATTATGGCCGATTTTACGCTAGTCAATTGCACTTCTTTTCTCCATCTCTTCAAGTTTTCTCGAGACGAGCAGTTCTAAAGTTCAAATTGAGAGTTCCAAATAGCGAAACAAACACGTATTTGAAATTTATAAATAGCAATAATAATCTTAACAAACAAGATGTACTCGAACCGGATATTTGAAATACGAACCTGGGTTTTAGAAGATGACCCAATAAGGTTGTTTGCAAGCGCGCCTAGGGGGTTAGAAGAAGATGAAGTTCCAGGAACGGCACAAGCCGCACCCCCCGTGACAAGATCCCGCATCGCCATGGTGATCGATCGCTTCACCTCCACAATTGGTTTCCCAACCTTTCGTTCTGTCTGCCGCAAATTCGCAACGATAAGACGTCTAGCTATATTTTTATTTTTATTTTCGAAGAAAAGGATATTGTAATAAATCACTTAAAAAAAAAAAAAAAAACTCAACGAGATACAAAATTAGTAGTCATGTCTTCCGTGATCGTACTAACTCATCCTGCAGTAGGGATGGTAATGGGTCGGGTCAAGATCGGGTCCAGCTATATCTAGATCCAGATCTTTTTATATTACCTAAATTCAAATCCGATCCAGATCCATCGGATCTTAAAAGTTTAGACCCATATCCAGATCCATCGGGTCTAGCAGGTAAACGGATCCTAAATGGGTCCAGTTATTTTTAAAAAAAATAAGTTATAATCTATGCAAATACAAATACATTTATGTTTTATATAACTTAATATGTATTTTTTTGTTAAAAAAAATCATCTAAGTGAAAAAATAAATATATTAAAATAGTCATATTAACTTTTCAAATGGTATTTTAATGCTTTTAGTAGGGATGTAAATGGGGCGGGTTTGGGGCGAGTATAATCATATCTGTATCCGTATCTGATAAGAAAATTCGTACACGAATCCATACCCGTACCCGCATCCATATCCGCTAACATATTTATATCTGTATCCATTGGATATCCGTTACTCGACGGATTATCTGTTTATCCGTTAATGGATATTATTCGATGGATAAATCCATCACTTGACAGATAAACCCATTTAGAGTTAAGCTAAATGATAATTCTAACTTTAATTTATACTATATTTATTTTAAAATTAAGGGTAAAAATGTAATTATATATCAGGTAAACGGATACGGATATGGATCCGGGTATGGGTATAGATATGGATATGCCATACCCGTATCCATACTCGAACTCGACTGGTATTTTTTTTCCATCTTCCATATTTGTTTATCCATATCCGTATGACAAAATCCGTCAGGTTTCGGATAAAATATGCCCCGTTTATATCCCTAACTTTTAGAATATAATGTTATACATATTGTTTATAATGTAAGTATACAAAAATAAATTTTAAAAAAATAAATAAGGAGCTTATATAAGTTAAGACAATAATGGCAAACACAATATTAGTATATATTTATATATGTACACACACACACACATGTATATTAAACGGGTCTAGTAGGTCGGGTCTGAGTCTAGAACTGGACCCAGACCCAGACCTTTTAAGGTATGTGTGGACTCAGACCCGATCTAGACTCATCAGGTCCAAAAATTATGGACCCAGACCCGCTAAAAATGAGGCGGGTCTAACGGATCTGGGTCGGATCCGAAACCCATTGTCATTCCTACCCAACGGCGCAAAAGTACTAACTCAGGAGAACCCAATAAAAAACTCAAAGTTAAATTAGCTAGCCTATCTACATACATATTGGTCTCCCAGTAAATGAATCTTATAGTGCCTGTGCTTAGGACAGGGGTAACGAGGGTGTAAAAAATTCACTAAAAACTTTACCATGTGTCTACCGGATTTAGATGTTAGGTGTTATATTATAGAGGTAATTAATTTATATCTTATAAGGGTAATCTATTATCTGTCCAACCCTTAATTAAATTTGGAGGGAGAAAAATTATCCTTCCAACTCTCCCTCGACACTTTTACCTCACCCATCCTCAATTTCGTCCCTGTCTATCCACCATTGTTGTAACTTCTAACAATCAACTCTCGCTTCCTCATACTATCGTCATCCTTTTATCTTCATCAATGAGATTTTATCTACATTGATAATCTGCTCACATTACATCTACACCAGTGATTCACTCACATTGAATCCATAATTTCTCTAGCCTCTTAAGCCAAGTGATATGTCTTACTCTCTACTCTCACTCTCTACACCAGTAATTCGAACTCCTTTTCTCACATAAATTTATTTTAATTTAATTTCAAATCTGTAATTTCAGACTTCTTATTACTTAGTGAAAGCTGTAATTTTAAATTTGTAATATACAAGTAATCTTACTTTTTTATTGAAATTAGTCGATTCCACTATAGGTTTTGCTTGGATTATGTGTTGCTATGCAAATTATTTATGCTGATTCTACCATCTTTACCACATCCTAGTGATTCTACTACTAGTGGGTTGCTCACATACGCTTCAATCATTTCTAAATTGTAGTGAGTAAAGAGCATTATTTGGGAAATATTTATTCATGCAGTAAACAATGTTCCATTAAATTATTGTTATTTGTGAATAGCCTAATAGAAATCTTTCTCTTACATGAAGTAATTAATGTGATTAAAAAATCATATAATTAATAATGATTTTATGGATTTTTTTTTAATGTGATTGAAATAAATTAAGTATATTAAATATATGTTATAATACGTAATTATAAATGAAACATAAAAATAAAAAGATGAATAATATAATTAATACAATAAAAAAAATATTACTCTAGTATAAGTTATTTATCCTATACCAAACACACACAAACGATTCCCTTTTTATCTTTTATCCTTACATACCAAACAAAAATGGTGTAAAAATTTCACCCCGCTAATTATCTCCCCCTTACACATTTCCCCTCTATCCATTTTCCTTATACCAAGCGCACCCTTATAGTAAAGTCTTTCTCAAATTGAAAAATATCTCGGCATTTCCGGACCATAGCAGTTGACATGTTGTTCTTATTACCACCGATGTATAATGCATCCACCCCCACTTTACAATTCATCTTAGTATCCACCTTTTGAAAATGGCATTCCTTGTCTAGCTTCAAGCCATGCCATAGCTCCCATAGCTCAATATTTTTTATATCCAGTCTCCCAATCAAAGCCATGAATCCAGGCGATATCTAAAGAGTATGGCAACTTCAACCAAAACATCATCACTCTTCACATAGTCATCCACATTCAATTTGATCGTGACCACTATAGGAGGAACCCAATAAATGCCTTCAAGCCTTGAGGGCCTTATGAAAGGGAACAACAAAGTGGTCTCAAGCATTTACAATACCCTTAGTGCAGGTAATAATGAAGGCGACACAATTGTAAGCATAAACGCACCCTATAAAGATCATTTGACATGTCTGCTTCCATAACCACCAACATATCACGGCAAAGAGGATATTTCAAGGCACTCCATGTCTCGTTGTGATGTCACATCTTAAATTCTCTTTTAAAAAATGCTGGCATGAACCCCAGAGGAACTCATCCCAACTATCTGGTTACAACTAGCCCTACCAAACTTCACGAGTAATCTCACACCTCCTCAACACATGATTTATATCATCCAAACAGCTCGAGCACAGGGTATAGGCTACACAATCAGTTAAGCATCACTTGGAATGTTGTCTATTGGTAGGAAACTAATAAAGCCCTACTCTCCATAAAAACATTGTTCGTTTGGTCTCAACAAAGCATAAGCCAAAGCAGAGTTGTATACCCAAGAGGCATGCACACTTCATATTAAGTGATATGATTCATCACCACCTAAAGCTATTAATGTGCTTAAAATCTTCCAAATGATAGCATCAAGCAGCATGTTATAGAAGTGCTACAAATCCCATGCACCATTCTCATGGACATACTCTTCGATCGAGCATAAAAGTTCATCTTCTGGAACCAGAGCTAAAGCTAGATCACATAACGGTTGTGCTTCAACCCATGGGTCAAGCCAAAAGCGTAAGATATTGCTATTACCAATGCTCCATTTAGCTACTCTCTAAAGGATATCTAAACCACGATACATACTTCGATGTGCCTGGGAAACCACCCTCTTACACTATTTAGCCCATATTTGGAGCTACTTATCAAAATTAGTTATTCATGATAATTACTTATTTTATAAACTTTTTAGGCTAAAAAAATTCTAAATTAAGTAATTATCTATGAATAAGTAATTATTATAGATAATTAATTTTAATAAGTAACTCAAACAACCTATTAATCATCAGGTGAAAATCTTTGAAATACTTTTCATGCAAGGCCTAAATCCATAAAGTACTATCATTAGAGCAACTCCCATCTCAATTTACTCAATAGAGCCTCATTTGTGGTCTTGGTGCATCGCACACTTGCTTTCTTGGGCTAAATATCGGATACAAGAAGACCCAACAAAGCCGTTGATTTTTACCTCCACTAAAGCATTCATCAGGTGGCTCATATGCATATATTTTAAGGTGGATAATAAAAATACTTCAAATATTTAACTAATAAATATATCTAAAATTTGAAAAAATAAAGGGAAAGAAAAGTACATAGGCTACCTAGATCAAATTAATTTATATTGGTCCACTTTTTTTTATATTGAGTTCGTTGCTTCGCTAATGTTTTCATTTATTAATTGTTATGCTTCTTTAATTTGTAGAAAATGGCATGAAAAAAAAACAAAGGAAAGAAAATAAAAAAAAACTTTAATTATATGTTAGATTGTTAGAAAAGTTTTATAGTGAAAAAAATGTGTGGTTTTGTAGAAAGCAAATTATGAAAGAAGTTAATAATCATTATTAGTACCATTATCATTGTTATTATTATTATTATTTGATTATCCTTATATGTTCAATAAAAACGTAAACTATTACATTAGTATATTAAAAATTCTATTAAGCTTCTAAGAAATAAAAAAATAAAAAAACATAAATTCAATACTAATAAAAAATAGAAAATTTCTAAAAATATTATATAAAAACTTACAATGATTTTTTTTAATAAAATATAAAAAATATTATATATTCCTATACATTTCAAACATCGCACAACAAAAATGAGAATGAAAAAAAAAACTCCATGTTGATTTATAAATAGCACACAATATCACCTTATCACATGCACTCTACAACCTCCATCGCCTCCATCATATTCAATGCCACCACAAAATTTTTTTAGATAGTATATTTATAATTATAAATATATTGGAAATTTATATTTCCATTTTATTTTAATATTATTTCATTAATATTTTAATATTTTGAAGTTAACTTTTTACTAAAAGTTACTTACCAAATTATACATTAACTAAATTTATTTTAAAATAAAATGTTTACGACAATAATAATAATTCACATATATAATATAAAAAATTAATTAAGCTCTAATACACAAGGATGAATATAAATTGAAATCATGTATAATCAAAATATTTTTCATACATAGAAAATTTATACCAAAAAGAAGAAGAAAAAAACACATCATTAGCAAACACAAAAACAATTTTACCCACGTAGAATATATCATAAATTATATTAATCTTTCCATTATACTGCATATATATTCTATTCGAGTCAGAAAGGAAGATAGTGACCAAATAAGGCCATATTTTCATGCGACATTTTGGTTCCAACTGAAAATAACTTCATTTTTCCAGTAAGGTCAAAATACACTAACAACCAACTTAATCAAAGGCTTGTTGGATCACCAACAACTTGATTAAAGGTCGTGATGCACCCTATCCCTCTTGTGTTGATAGAAATTTCAACATCATACCTCGAACCATTTTGATTAAAAAATAATTACTTTTTCTTTAATTCATGTGAATGCATATATGGTAACCATAGTAAAAGCATTAGTATATAACTCCATTTCATGATCAATACTTGAATAGTAAAACTTAACAATGGATAGAAAAACAAAGAGAACTAAGAATATCCAACTAGCTAACAAATATTAATCAATGATAGATGCCATAAGGACTGAATTTGTTAGTAACCTTTCATAGAAAGTTGTATTTGTTGCTGAGTTTACTGTGACATCTACAACTATAGAAATCTTACCTGCCATATCATCTAACCTAATATTATATTCACAAACATCTCCAACTACGAGTACGAGCTTGCTTGGAATGGAGGATCCATAAGATTTCTAATGGATCTATTTGAGGCATGTGAAAAACTTTACATTTATGATCCATGACAAAAAAAAGTATCATTCAACATTACATTATAGTTTGCCCACATTGATGTATGTGTGGGAAATATATTGTGTCTTTCACAAAAAGTAAAGAAAGCATCATAAACCTCATTTTTCAATCTCTCTAGTATATACTTAATTAATGCTATGAAACATCAAGGGCTTTCTTATAGTTTAGTAAAAGTAAACTAGCTACTTTATGATTTATACACTAAGGTATATCCAATCAACCTACTTTAGTTGCACATAGGATGTAAACAACAAGCACCCATCAATAACTCAATTCACAAAAAAAAAAGGTATTCTAAGGTTCCATGTACATCCAGGAGGACTAGGAGAAGGCATCAAATCATTAACATTTGATACAAGAATTAGATGCATAAAATGAAACAAAATACCACATATTACTAAGTATTAAACATTCATACAATCATTTTATTGTACTCATTAATATAAAGTTTCAAGTCATTGAGAATTAGATTGAGAAAAAAATCCAACGATTGGTGGATGTCAATATTAGGCTAATGAATTGTAATCATTCACATTTTTTATGCTCAATAATGAAGTTTATAATTTTTATCTCCTTGTTAACAACTAGGCTCCAGTAAAGCTAGCTAGCTAGAAACCATGTATTTTATTTTAAATCCAGTAGGAAAAAAAAAGCCCGTACCTAATTCATTGCCTATACAAAACAACATTATCTATTGCAGCAATGAATGTATGTTTATCAATTTTGGTCAATATACCCATGCCTCTAAAAAAAGAATTTATTGTTTGAAAACTATGGATGAACATTATCCCACTTGATTTTAAATTTAGCCTCAAACCATGTATGGCATGGGGTAGTATGATGAAAAATAAATAATAGAAAAAATAACAAGGCAAATTTAGAACTTTAGTATAACCAATCTTCAAACTCCCAAATTTGGTAGATTTAAATGATAGCTTTGTATATTCGGCTTCATTTGCTTTGTTTGTTTCTTGTGAGTTTTTTTGAAATTCGAGCTTAATTATGGAAATCAACCTCATGGTACATTGTGTGAATTTATCTTAATATTTTTTGTTTAAGTTGAGTACAAAATAAGTTTGTTGCCTCATATTCATGTGATATTAAGTTTTTATTTGGAAAATTAATTAAATAAATTATTTTATTTAAAATAAGAAGGAAAAAATAGTTTCAAATTAATAGGAATTTTATAAATAATTTAATTTATTAAATTTAGGGTGTTTTGCTAATTAAAATGGAATTTATGGAAAATCTTTAAAAAATCCAAATTTGGCATAAAAAGGGATTTAAATATTATTTTATTTAAATATCCTAAATAACCTAATTAATTTAATTAACCTAATCCATTATTTTTCTCTTTTTCCCTTTTCCTTTTTTCCTTTTCTTTCTTCCTTTTTTCTTTCTTTTTCTTTCTTCTTCTTTTCCTTTTCTTTTTCTCCTCCCCAACCTGGGCCAGCCCAGCGGCCCAGCTCCCTCTCCCTCCTTCCTTTCCTTCAGCGCGACCCAGCCCACGCAATCGTCGCTCTTCTTCCACCCCTGGTCGTGCTGCGTTTTATATATTTTTCCCCTGGATGCAGCGTTTCGTCCCACCTATTTAAATGTTGTCGCTCGGTCTGCCTTCCTTTCTTTTTCTTCTTTTCCTCCTGGACCGCCGGTCCAGCCGCCATATCTTTCTTCTTCTTCCTTCCTCCTCCCCCATCGTCGACCTGTAGCTACCTGCCGGCCGAAAATTTCGCCGGCAACTACGCACAATCGCTGCCCACCTTTCTCCCCCCTCTTTTCCCCGACAACTCATCGAATGCACCTATTGCCCACTTCCCCTCTTCCCTTGCATGTTTCCCCTCTCCCCTGGTCACTCGCAGACCACGAACGGAGAGTGCACCGGCTGCCATCGTCGATTGGTGCCCACTCCTGCCTACCACTCTCCCACCTTCCCTTCGACCCCAACTTCCCCTTCAGTCTATAAATACTCCCATAGCAGCGTTGAGTTGAGTTTTTGGCTTGAGTTCAGAAAAAACCCTCCTTCCCGCCACCGCAACTTTAGACAGCCTTAACTCCGCCTTCGGCCAAACACACCACCAACTTCGCCCACCTAAGCCTTCCCTGCACCATCCTATAACTAACCAAACCTCTCATAACCCTTGATTCTTCCTATGTAGGCCACCCCGGCTGTGCGAAGTAGCCCCCTCGACCAACCCATTCTCTGCCTCCTCCGCCCTTCGAGCCACCATTAGCCACCACTTCTGCCGCTGCCGCCGCTCCTTTCACCTCCCAAATTGTGCTGCAGACCTTCCCCTACCTTTATTTTCCTCTCCTTCCCTCTCCTCCTCTCTTTCTCTCCTTCTTCCCCATTTGGCCGCCACCTCTGTTGTTGTGCGCTGCCGCCCCTCACCGCGCCACCACCCTCACTTTACTCCTCTCAGCCTAAATCCTCTTTTTCGGCCACTGTCGCCACCACCGTGCACCACCGCTGGTGCCACCCATCTCCGCCGACTCAAGGTGAAACCCTAGACCCTCTCAGCCCTTCTTTCCTATTTATTTTAATTTATCCTATTTTTATTCCAATTTTCAATGATTATTCGATTATTAATATTAATATTATTATTACTATTATTATTATTATCGGATGTAATATTAACGCTATATTTTCTTGGCAGGGTCGAGAGTAGTATTGAGTTAATTAAATTGTTAGTTTCGAATTTTAGGAATTAATTGAATTATTATAGGTTTTATTATCATTTTTATTATTAATAGTAATAATATTATTATTAGTATTATTATTTTATTATTATTGTTAATTATTTAAGAAGGGCTGAGGCCTTAATTTATAATTAGGGTTCGCATACTCTTATTCAAATATTATTATTACTATTTTTGCTATTATTAATCTTAATATTATTATTATCTTTATTATTTTTAATATTATTATAAGTATTATATGTTATTAATATTATTGAATAGTAATTTCATTATTTGGAGGTAGGGTCGAAAACCCTACCTTATTTTATTTAAGTTTGTGTTATTATCATTATTATTAATAATATTACTATTAGTATTATTATTAGTATTACTGCTAATATTTTATTATTATTATTATTATTATTATTATTATTATTATTATCTTTACTAATATTATTTTGGTGAAGGGTAGAAATCCTTATATCACCATTCGTTTTAAATTACATTAATATTATTATTAGTATTTCTAGTAGTATTTCGTATAGTTAATTTTAGTATAGTATTATTTTAATTAAAAACCTAGTCTTAGGGTAGGTTAGTAAATAATGGTATTTTTAGGAGGGAACCTAATTCTAGTTTTTCCCTTATAATAGGTGAACCCAGTCAAAGCCCTCAAATTGTATAGGAACGTGCTCCAAGACCCGTGACATTTTTAGGTAAGGGTGTATCTAAGGGCGATTGTGTGTAATGTGTTTTACATGTCTTACATGTCATGTGACATGCAATATGATATGTTCTAAGTATATTCTTATATCTATTATATATTTAGTATGATGTGGTGTTGAAGTATGTTCATATGAGATTTTATGGCATTTATATGATATGTATAAGTTGTGCTTTTAATATGAATTGATGCGACCCATAAGACATGCATGCAGGTCGTGGGATATGGTGTTATGGTATGAATTAATGTGGGAGTGGTCTAAGCATTATATGGCATGCATGATGGTATTAGGGTTGCATGATGGTATTAGTGTTTGCATGGTGGTATTGGGGTTTGTATGGTGGTATTAATGGTTGCATGGTGGAGCTAGGGTTTGCATGGGAGTAGGGTTTATGTGGAGCTAGGGTTTTGTATGGGTGTTAGGGCATGTCATGATTAACTATGGTGGTGGTGGTTAACTAGGGTTGGAGTGGTTAAACTGAGTTGAAGAGTAAGCATGGTAGGAGTCAGACTTGCATGTCTTGGAATGAGTTTATGAATAAGATACTTAAAGCATTAATCACGTAAAGTGGAAGATGTTGAGTCGGGCCCAGACCGATCCACGAGCATAATAGTGGCTAAGGACTACGGTATCCTGGAGACCGATCCACCGACATATAATAGTGGTAGGGTATGTTACCCTAGTGACTGATCCATCGGTTAAAATAGTGGGGGATCCTGAGCTCAATAAACCAAACCCTATATTTTGCTAAGATATGGAAAGACACTAATTACTTACAGTGGAACACCGTGCGAGAAAAGGGGCTAGACCGATCAACCGGCATTTAATAGTGGTAGGGCATGTACCCTAAGTGACCAATCCACGGGCTAGAATAGTGGCTAGGAGCCAAAGTGCCCTGGAGACCGATCCACGGGAAAAAATAGTAGGGTTCCCGTACTCATATAGACTTGATAAAGAGCATGGTGTGAAAATAAATTTGATAAAAGTTTGATGAAGTAAATAATATAATCTATATTGAATCATGGTATTTCACCTGAGCATTTATTTTATCTTGTGCTATTATGATTGAATTCTATGCTCCTTTATTATTATGCATTGGTTTTGTGAATTTTGTATGCTGGCCTTAGTGCACGGTTACCTTATTCAGTACGTAGCATACTGATCACCCATTTCATGGGTGCTGCTCATTCCCACGAGTAGAAGGCCTGTTTGATGTGTTGCAGGTAGGAGATGCTTGTTTCGATGTTATTGATTTCTATGGGACATCAGGTGGGGCCAAGTGATGATTGGGCTGGATTCAATGTCTTAGGAGTGGTGTGGCCGTTCTTTCCTTTGAGATTATTATTTGTGTTATCTTCTAATTATGTTTGAGCCTGCAGAAAAAATTTGTTATTGTTATTATTTTTATTCTCTAAAAAATAATAGCTAGTATTTCAAATTATGTAAAGACTTATGCGTACTCTGATTTCTGTATTCATGAAGTTGAATTATTTAATAATGTTATGTGTAGTTTTCCTTAGCCTTAGCACTTGGTACTAGAAGTATGGAACCGGTCTAGTACTAAGTGTGGTGGTAGCATCCCCAGATTTTACGGTTTTAATTTATAAGTCTTGTTTTAAAAAAAATGTATAAAATTTTGGGGGTGTTACACTTATGGTTGATACGAGATTAGTCAATGGTCAATCTTGTACCGATCACGGTGGTAGCACCCCTGTTTTAGTGTGTGATTTTTTGTATAAATAAAAATTTTCAACTGTGAATTTTAAGGGTGTTACAGCTTTTGCTTTAATCAAGGGTTCATGGATGACTATTATTGATTATAGCATACAATGACTTTACCCCCAAAAAGCATTAGAAGATTTGATTGTTGCAAACCTAATTGCCTCCATTAACATTAATAAGTGTGAAGACTAATCTCTTGTTGTCTTTTCTAGACTAATTAAACTTCACATGAGTTCCCCCCGGTGATGTATGTAAACAATAGGTTCACCATCATCATCTTCTTCATTCAGATTTCATGATCTTATTTATTAATATCATTAAAATCAAGTCGTGTTGAGAAATTAGGTAAATAAAATTATGACATTTGTGAGCTTGTATCAAAACTAGGGATCATAAGATGCTAATCTATCAAAGATTTTAGTGAACAAATTTCTTGTTTAGAATTCCATATTTGACTTTAAGAGGGTGGAAAAATTCAACCTTGTGACCGAGAAAGACTTAGCATGTAGAAATTGAATCTAGTAAATGATGGATTTTGAACTTGAAACTGGGAAAAGAGTGTTGCGTTATTATCTTGATTTGGTGGAAAGTTTAGAGCTTGTGAAAAGTTCGGGGGTACTAAAACTTATTTAAGAATTTTCTAAATATTTCATAGTCAGTACATAAGCTCCAAAATCTGCAAATTTAAGAATTGTTGTGTACGTTGACAAGGTTGGAAAATTTGTGGTTTTGATGAGGTTAGTAAAGCATTAGATTGTTAGGCCTCTGCCTTTGAAGATGTTTTAATTTGGCTCAATTTTAAAGGTACCTAGTTATTTTTTATATTAGTGTTAAATGAAATAACAATAATAATAATGAAGTAAACAAATTTTAATAGTAATAAACAATGAAAACATTAACAACCATAATAATTAAAACAACAACAATAGCAATAAGTGTATCAACAATCATGATTAGATACACTAATAGAAAAATTAAATTAATATAACTAAGAATAAAAATTTTACTAATTATAATAACTAAATATCATAATAATAACTTAAATGAAGTTGAATAACAACAACAACAACAACTACTACTACTACTACTACTACTTACATAATAATATTCATGGTAGGAAAAATTGTTTTGAGTGGTAGAAGAGGAGAAAGAAAGAGTAGAAAATTTTAGCGAAGGAGAGAGAAGAACAATATGAAAACATGTAGAAAATTATACAGATATCATATTCAGATAAACCAACCATCTATTTATAGACCTTAATTTGTACCCTTTTTTGCCAATAAATAAGATAATTTTATTTTATCTTAAAAATTCAAAAAAATAATCACAAACTGACATGTGACGTGATAAAGTCAAGCATGCATTAATGTTGCATTATTTTTTTGATTAGCCCCTAATTCGTTCCACGTTAGTTCCTATAGGGATATTTCGATAGTTTATATAGAGAGTGAACCTTCAACTTATAAACTAACTTTTGGATGGATTTAGAGTATTTCCCAATAGAGTAGACTTAGATCCTTTCAAACGAGTATGCCTCAAGGGTCCATAACGATTAGTTTCACACAAATATATCTCATAGTTTTAGTTGGAACTCTTTTGATGTAATGAAATGCCCCAAAATTATTTATTTTAAGATATATTACTAAATAAGGATTTATTAAGAAATTAATTTATATTATTACTTTATTTGGAAGAAGAGGGATTTATTTAGGGCAAATTAATAGGAATTTATAAATAGTTTTTTTAGAGGAAAAATTGGACTTTTTGTTAATTAAAAAGGGAATTTAGGAGAAATATTTTTAAAAACCCTAAATTAGCCTAAAAAGAAAATTAATATTATTTTAAATAAATATTTTATTTTAGATACCTAAATTATTCAAATTAATTTATTTAAACCTAAAACCTTAAATTTTTCTTTCCCCTTTTTCCTTTTTCTTCTTTTCTCTCTTTTTTCTTATTTTCTCCCGCCGGTTGGGCCTGGCGTGGCCCAACCCACCTCTCCTTCTCCTTTCTCAGCGGCCCAACGTCGTGCCTCATTCATGCGTCATTCCAACACCGTGTTTTGTCTCGTTACCGGACGAGACGCTGCGTCCCATTTAATGGCCAATCTAACCGGCGCGACCGGCCCGTTCTCTCCCTTTTCTTTTCTTTTCCAGCCGACCGGTTCACCCCCTTCCTCCTTCCTTCTTCCTCCCCTCTCCTCCGTCGACGCTGCTGCAACTCCCAGCCCGAAAATGGCGGCGCCGGCTACGAGGGCTCTGACCAACCGATTAATCTCTCTTTTTCTCCCTCTTGACTCGTACATTGACGTGGAAGGATCGATTATCCTCAACTCTCGCTCATTCTCTCTCTTTTGTGTCGCGAAACTTCGACCCCAACCCAAGCAATCGCTGGCCAATTTCTGCCACCGGCCACCAAAACCCTAGCATTAAATACCATCCAAGGGACCCCCAAAACCCTAATAACCCATCTAAACTCTATAAATAGCCTGGTTGTGGATGTTTTTGAAGCTTCTTCCTTCTCGAAACCCTAAGTGAGAACCGCCCACCAACGTGACTTCAGACGCATCTTCTAACGCCGATAGCTAACCTCAGAGCCACCACCACATTCCAAATTCTTCGTTGCAATTCCTCTAGCTAACTAAACCATTTTCAACCTCCGATTCTTCTTGCACGGGCCTCCATAACCGTGTAAAGTTTGCTGCTCATCTCGCCAAAATTTTTACCCCGAAACTTTAAACCACCGTCCACCGCCACATACGCCACTTCTGCCACCCTATAAACCACCCAAAATCTCCTGCTAAGTGTCCTCCACCGAACTATAAGCTTATTTTATTTTTCTCCTTTCCCCTTCACTCTTTTTCTTCATTTTTACCTCTCTTAGATCCATTTTCCAGCCACCTCTGGAAACCACCGCCGGTGCCGCTTATACCCTCCAACTCAAGGTGAAACCCTAGACCTTTTAAATACTTACTTTCGATTTATTGATAATTATTATGCTTTTATCCTAATTTTTAATATTAATTCAATTTTAATTATTATTATTATTATAATTATTATTATTATTATAATTATTATTATTGTTATCAACTGTATCTTAATTTCTAAATTTTGTTGACAGGCCTGGGAGTATTATTGAGTAAGATAAATTATTATTCTCAAATTTTTCTTATTTAATAGAATTATTACATTATTATTATTATTATTATTATTAATATTATTATCATTAGTGTAACTATTTAATTAATGTTGTAATTATTTTAGGAGGGGCAGAGACCAAAAATTCTAATTAAGCCTCGCACTTTTAATTTTTATTAATATTATTAACATTTTTTTCTAATTATATTACTATTATTATCGTCTTTATTAACTTTATATTATAAGTATATATAACTCTAATATCATTAGTACAATTTTGAATGGTATTATTATTAAATTGGGGTTGTTCGAAAACCACCTTGTAATTTTTAAGAATTTTGGTATTGTTAATATTAAATTTCTACTAATAAAAGTATCATTAATAATATTATACTTTATTATTATTATTATTATTATTATTATTATTATTATTTTATCATTACTATTTTTGAAGGGTGGAAACCCTTATATCACCACCCCTTTTCGAATAGTAAATTAGTTGTATTCTCAAGTAATATTTTGTATAGCTAATTATTATGTAATATTATTTTAATTAAAAACTAAATCTTAGAATAAGTTAGAGAATAATAAATTTTATAAGGGAACCTAAATCTAGTATAATTTTATATAATAGGTGAACCCATTCAAACCCCTCAAGTGGAATAGGAGCGTGCACCGAGACCGGTGTCGTTTTAGGTAAGGGTCTACTAAGGCCATTTATGTGTTTGTATGCCTTATGTGTTTTATATGCCATGTATTGTATGTTCACTATTATTAATTATTTCGTAAATGGCATGATGTTAGGGTTGCATGAAATAACATGATGTTAGGGTTTGTATGAGATAACATGATGTTAGGGTTTGCGTGAAATAACATGATGTTAGGACTTGCATGGAAGCATGACTACGTGGAGTTAGGGTTTGTATATGAATTGAGGTTGCATGGAAGTGTGGTACGTGGATTTAAGGTTTGCATGTGGATTAGGGTTGTATGGAAGTGTTGTCTACGTGAAGCTAGGGTTTTCAAGTGAATTAGAGTGAGCATGGTAGGAACTTGATTTGTATGCTTTGACATGAATATCCGAATAAGATACATAAATTATTAATAACGTAAAGTGGAAGATATTGAGACGGGACCAGCCGATCCACCGGTCAGTAATAGTGGTTAGGGTTTTACCCTATGTGCGACCGATTCACCGGTAATAATAGTGGTTAGGGTTTTACCCTATTGTGACCGATCCACCGGTAATAATAGTGGTTAGGGCATGATGCTCTATTGTGACCGGCCCACCGGTTATAATAGTGGGGGATCCCAATCTCAATGAAAATAAACCAGAGTTTGCTAAGGCAAATAAAAGACACTAACTACTTACAGTGGAACACCATGCGAGGAGGAACCGAACCGATCCACCGGTTAGGAATAGTGGTTAGGGTTTTTACCCTTTATGTGACCGATCCACCGGTTAAAATAGTGGTTAGGGTTTTACCCTATTGTGACCGATCCACCGGTAATAATAGTGGTTAGGGCATGATGCTCTATTGTGACCGGCCCACCGGTTATAATAGTGGGGTGTTCCTATGCTCGCATGGATTGATAAAAGGCATGGTGTGAATCGGATTATGATAAGAGATTAATTAAATGATTAATCTGGATTATATATGGGCCTTTGTACTTTTACCTGGTTGATCATATGCATTTATGATTATGCTCTTTTATGTCCCGCATGAATTATGTGTTTATGTGCTGGCCTTAGTATTCGGTTACCTTACTCAGTACGTAGCGTACTGATCACCCCTTTCATGGGTGCTGCTCATTCCCACGAGCAGAAGACCCGTCTGACGTGTTTCAGGTAGGTGATGCTTTCTTTGACGCGATTGATGTCCATGGGACATCAGGCGGGGCCGAGTGATGATTGGGCCGAATCCGTTTCAAAGTGGCGTGGCCGGACTTCCATTGAGATTTTTCTTCCTAGTTCTTTAATTTATGTTAAGCACTTCAAAATAATTTTATGTTCGGAGTTATCACTCTTCCCTGAAAAACTAACTCTCGTATTTTGAATTGAATAAGGACTCGTGTGTGTCTAATTTTCTTATTTATGAATTTGAACTATTATTAATTTTATGAGTTGTTTTCTTAGCCTTAGCACTTAGTGAAATGCCCCGAAAAATTTCTAATTTTAAATAGTATATTTAAATGAGGTTGTATTATAAATTTAATTATGTATATTATTTTATTTAAAATAAAAGAAAAATAATTAGGGCAAATCCAGAATAAATTTATAAGTATTTTAATTAGGAGGAATTTAGGTATTTTAACTAATTAAAGATTTTAATTTGGGAATTTATTTAAATAAATTATTTTATTTAAAATAAGAAAGAGAAAATAGTTCCAAATTAATATCATTTTTATAAATAATTTAATGGAAGAAAATTTGGGTGTTTTGCTAATTAAAATGGAATATATGGAAAATCTTTTAAAAATCCTAATTTAGCCTAAAAAGGGATTTAAATATTATTTTATTTAAATATTATTATTTTTAAATATTCTAAATTTTAAGATTAATTTAATTAAGCCAACACATTATTTTTTCTCCTTTCCTTTTTCCCTTTTTTTTCTTTTTCTTTATTCCTTTTTCCTTTCCTTTTTCTTTCTTTTTCTTCTTTTTCTTTTTCCTCTTCTTTTCTCCGACTGGGCCAGCCACGACCCAGTTCTTCTTTTTCTTTCTTCTTCTTCTTCGGCCCAGCCCGTGCCCGCGCGACGTCTTCCTTCCGCCCCATGCTGCGCCGCGTTTTGCCTTCTTTTCCACTAAAACCCATCGTTTCATTTAATGATGCCCTCCCCACGCGCGAACCGCCTGGTTCTCCCCTTTTCTTTTCTTTCTTGGCCGATTGGACCACCTCCCTTTCTTCTTCCTTCTTCCTCATTTCCCCGTCGTCGACGACGCTGCAACGCTGGCCGCCATCAATGGCTTCTCAGGCTAAGGTAATTAATACCGATCGTTTCTTACCTCATTGTCTTCCTCTTAACTCCAGGAATAAATTGGCATAATTATTTGACGTTAAATCTCGCCCGTTTTTTCTCTACTGGTGTGCGAAATTTGAACCACCCCAAAACGGAAGTCGAGCCATTACTGCCACCGGCCACCCATATTCTTTCATTTAACACTTCCATGTCGACCTCTAGCTCCTCATTATCCATTCCAACATCTATAAATAGCCTAATGGTAGGAGTTTTGGATTTCTTTTCTTACCTGAAACCCTAAGTGCAGGCTGCCACCACCGCAACTTCACACGCTGTTTTCACCGCCGATAGTCAACCTTAGCACCACCGAAGCATTTTAATTTCTTCCATGAAACTTCCTCTAATCAACTAAACCATTTAAAACCCTCGATTCTTCTTGCACGGGGCTCCATAGCCGTGCCAAGTTTGCTGCTCGTCTCACCAGAATTTTTACCCCGAAATCTTAAACCACCGTCCTCCGCCGTGCGCCGCCACCTTTGGCTGCACCACCACCATCATTTTGTCCCTCTCCTCCTGGGCAACAATAAATACCTCTTATATCACCTCAATTCTCCTTATCTTTTTCCCAACATACATCTTTCCCTCTTTTCTTCTATTTTTTCGGCCACCGCCGCCGCCGCCGTGCACCACCGCTGGTGATGCCTATTCCCACCAGCCTAGGGTTGAACCCTAGACCCTCTCAACCATTTTCCATATTATTATAAGCCTTGATTTTAATTTATTTCAATTATTTGCATATAAATACCATTATTATTATTCTTAATATTTATATTCTTAATATGTTTTATGATTATTATTAGTAGTATTATTGTTTTATTATTATTTATGTTGAAGGCTGAAGCCTTATTGTATTTTAATTCTATTTTATTATTAGAATAATTATTATTAACATTTTATTATTTATTATGGAAAATCTTAGGCCCTAATTTTGTATTAACATTCGTACTTATTTATTTTAGTATTATTATTTCTACTGTTCTTATAACCATTAATAATAATATTATCATTATCTTTATTATTTCAATATTATTATATATGTTATTAATTTTATTATTAATATTAAATAAATGGTAAGTCATTAGTTATAAGTAGGGTCGAAACCCCACTTTAAATTTTAAAGCTTATATATTATTGTTATTATTATTATTTTTTTTATTTTTATTATTATTTATATTCTCATTGATATTATTTTTATTATCTTTGATATTATTATCTTAGTATCATTATTATTATTAGGGTAAAGTCTTTAACCCTATATTATCAAGGTTTATAATATCTCTATTATTTTTTATAACTTTAGCAAAGTTAGAATTTTGTTAAGATTATTTTATTAGTATGTTATTAATTGGTCAAAGCCTTAAGGAGGCGTAGGAACGTGCTCCAAGACCGGTGTCATTTTAGGTAAGGGTTTACTAAGGCCATTGTGTGCTTATATGCATTATGTGATTCATATGCTATGCATTCTATGTTTATGATTATTAATTATGTTGTATATGATATGACATGGAGTTGAAGTATGTTTTTGTATGGCATGTGTATTATTTATGTATGATGATATGTGTTGTAATCCTGTAAGACATGCATGTGAGGATGTTGATGTGGTTTATGTGGGAGAAATGATGAAAAAGGAGGATGGGGAAAGAATTTGACTAAGGGAAGTGAGTCAACCTACTTTTATGGATTTATAAGGAAGAATCTAATGTATGGTTTTATGTGGAAGAATATAATTTATGTTTTTATGCGGAGAATATAATATATATGGTTTGATTTGGAAGAATGTAATTTATGATGTTATATGGGAGAATCGAATTTGTTGGTTGTTTGGGAGATTCTAAATTATGATTTTATGTGGGAGAATCTAATCAATTGTAAGGTAAGGATGAATCTTCGATTTTATGTGATTTGAATCTAGGGTTTGGTAAGGATGAATATTTGGTTGGTATGGATTGAATGTAGGGTTTGGTATGGACAAATCTTTGGGTTTTATATGGTTTGAATTTAGGTTTGGTATGGGTGAATCTTTGGTTTTGTATGGATTGAATTTAGGGTTTTGTATGACGGAATCGTGGTTTGTATGGTGGTATTTATAGTGCTATGGAGGTATTAGGGTTTACATAGTGGCATTGATGGTTGTATGTGATATTAGGGTTTGCATGGTTGAATTTAGGGTTTCACATGGAATTTTAGGGTTTACATGAAAAAGGTTTGAAGGTTTGCATGAGGAGACTAATGTCTGCATGGGTATAAAATTTACGTGTGGAAAGTTAATTTGGGATGTAAGGAAGGTAATATAAGTGTTATTTGGGTGTTGGACTATTTTGGACGGAAAATAGTACGTGGAGCATTATGAGGGTACGGAAGAGGCTGAATTAGGGTTTGGAGTAATGAACTCTGGGTTGTTGTGATTAATTAGGGTTGGAGTGGATAATTGTGGTTTGTTATGATTATCTAAGGCGTGGAGTGGCTAATTATGGTGGTTATGGTTAAATAGGGTTTGGAGTGATTAACTATGGTTTGTTGTGGTTAATTGAGGTCTGTGATGGCTGATTAGGGTTTTTGTATTATCATGTGCATGTGGTAATTAAAGTGTAATTATGATGGTGGAATTTTATGATTGGTGATGTGTGATGACTTATGCATGTCTAGGGTGAAAGCCTTTGAATAAGATACTTAAGACACTAATCATATGAAGTGGAAGATTATTGAGTCGAGTCCAAACCGATCCACCAGTCAGGAATAGTGGTTAGGACGCGTAGTCCTATGTGCGACCGATCCACCGGTCATAATAGTGGTTAGGACATGAGGTCCTATATGTGAACGGCCCACCGGTAATAATAGTGGGGTGACTCGAGCTCAATAAACACAAACCGAAATCGTTAAAGCTCTTAAAAGATACTAATTACTTACAGTGGAACACCATGCGAGTAGGAACCAAACCGATCCACCGGTCAGGAATAGTGGTTAGGGTTGTACCCTATGTGTGACCGATCCACCAGTAATAATAGTGGTTAGGGCATGATGCTCTATTGTGACCGATCCACCGGTAATAATAGTGGTTAGGGCATGATGCTCTATTGTGACCGGCCCACCGGTTATAATAGTGGGGTGTTCCTATGCTCGCATGGATTGATAAAAGGCATGGTGTGAATCGGATTCTGTTAAGAGATTTATTAAACAATTAATCTGGATTATATTGGCCTTTGTAATTTTACCTGAATTGTTCATATACCTTTATGTTGTTATGTTGGATTATGCCTTGTTATTAATCTGCATGAATTATGTGCTTATGTGTCGGCCTTAGTGCTCGGTTACCTTACTCAGTACGTAGCGTACTGATCACCCTTTTCATGGGTGCTGCTCATTCCCACGAGTAGTATGCCCTTCTGATTTGTGCAGGTGGGCAAGACATCAGTTGGGGCTGTGTGTTGAGCTTGGTTGGCTCAAAGTTTGAGAGAGTTGTGGCCGTATTTTAGTCTTTATGCAATTTTATTTCCTGCTATTATTTCTTTGTATTGGAGTATTTATCCTCTTTGATTTCGCACTCTGATTTCTATTTTATTACGTTTATAAACATTTATGCGTACTCTGATTTTAAGGTATGATCTTTCGAGTTCTTTTATGAACTGTTGATTGGAATTTAATGTAAATCTTTTCTTTAGCCTTAGCACTTGGTACTGGAACGGTCGGAAAGAACCGGTCTGGTACTAAGTGTGGCGGTAACACCCCCAGAATTCACAGGTTTTAAGTGATTCTATTTTAATTGCTTCCGCTTTAAAAAAAGTTGTGAATTTTTTGAGTGTTACACTTAGTATTGGAACGGTAGGAGTAAACCGGTCTGGTACTAAGTGTGGCGGTAACATCCCCAGAATTTACGGTTTTAAGTTATAAGTATGGTAAAAAAAATTGTGTAAATTTGGTGGTGTTACATGTAATGACTAGAATCATCATTTAGGCTCCATTTAGTATAATGAGTATGGGTTTTATATCACCTCTCCCTAAAATGACTAGCATTGCTTGGTTTTCTCCTTTATCATTGTATTATGTTTTTTTTTTCATAAAAAATTTGTTAATGACGCGGTGTGTCATGCATGGGCTTATATATATATATTCCCTACGTGTTCTTCCTTTAGTGTGATCATAAAATCTCGTATGCCCACTTGTTTGAGACTCTCATCAATTTGTTTGAGATATTTTGGATCAATCAAGTTAATATGCATTATAAATCCTTTATTGTGGGCACTATCAATTGTAATTGACTACTTGTAAATTTTGCTTAATAGGTTCATATTGAGTCAAAGCCTAATGGCCAACTACAACCTACAACGGGTGAATGAACAACTCGTTTGAATTGACATATTTGATCTAGTATCGGAAAACCATTTTGACATTGAAATGCCCCAAAAATATTTATTTTAAGAGATATAATTAAATAAGGATTTATTAAGAAATTAATTTAATTATTTATTTTATTTGGAATGGGAAGGGTTTATTTAGGGCAAATTAATAATGAATTTATAAATATTTTTATAAGGAAAAATTGGTATTCTTGCTAATTAAAAAGGAATTTAGGAAAAGTCTTTTAAAAACCCTAAATTAGCCTAAAAAGAAAATTTAATATTATTTTATCTACATATTTTTATTTCAAATACCCAAAATATTCTAATTAATTTATTTAACCCCAAACCACTTAAATTTTCCTTTTTTTTCTTTTTCCTTTTCCTTTTTCTTCCCTCCTTTTTATTTCTTTTCTTTCTTTTCTTCTTTTTCTTTTTCTCTTCTTCCGAATTGGGCGTGAAGCACGACCCAATCCCTTTTCCTTTTCTTCTCCTTCTCCCGCGGCCCAGTGTCGTTCTTCTTCCTTCGGCAGCTGAAACGCTCCGTTTTGTGCCTTCTTCCTCTGAAACACCACGTCTCATTTATGAACGTTATAACCAGCGCCGACTAGCCTGGTTCTTCTCTTTTTCTTTTCTTTCTCCAGCCGCTAGTTCACCTCCCTTTTTCCTCCTTCCTCCTCTATCGTCGAGCTTATCCATTGAAGGTCCAAAAATGGCGTCGCCGGCCACACAGGTTTTGACCGATCGTTTCTCCCCTCATTATCTTCCCCTTGACTCGCAGATCATCTTGGTATAATCCTTTTTCCTCATCTCTCACTCGATTCCTCCCTGTTCTCTCACAAAGGGTTGACCCTGAACAAAATTTGTGCCGGCCGATTAACGCCGCTAGCCAACCCAAACCCTACATAAAATACCCTCCTACTGACCTCCAAAACCCTATCATTCCCTCTAAACTCTATAAATAGCCTTGGTTGGTGTGATTTCGAAACTTCTTCTCCCCGAAACCATAAGAGCTAACCTGTGCGCCACTATGACTTCAAATGAGCCGTCTGCCGCCGTTAGCTAACTTCATCGCCACCTCTGCCTCCCAAACTCTTCCCTGCACCCCCTCTAGTTAACTAAGCTGCCCATCTCCCTCGATTCTTCTCACATGAGCTACCACTCCCATGTGAAGTTCCTTGTCCATCTAACTAAAAAGTTTTACCTCGCAACCTTCGAGCCACCGTCCGCCACTACATCCGCCACTTCTGCTACCTTCTGTACCACCCAAAAACTTCTACTAATTCTCCTCCACCAAACCATAACCTTCTTTCCCCCTTTCTACTTCTCCTCCCCTCTTTTTCTTCACTTCTTCCATTCGGCTGCCACCTCCGCTGCCCCTCGCCGCGCCACCACCCTCACTTTACTCCTCTCAGCCTAGGCTACCACCAGTACCTCAACCTCTACCCTTATTCTCCACCCTTTCTTCTCAAACCTTAACTTTTCCCCTTTTTATCCTCTTTTCCGGCCACCGCCATCGGTGCCACCTGTAATCCCCCAAAAATTTAAAAGTCTATAATTTAATAAATCACTTTTATTTGGGATAACTTAGCTTTTAAACTTATTTAATGTAATTATTTTGAGGGTTTTGCCTTTTATATTTATTTAATTTAGTTATTCTGTGGATTTTTGAGTATATAAAATTAGATGTGAATATTTAATAAATTAAGATAAATAAATTGTTATTTTATCATACTCATTTTATCTAAGTAATTTTTCAAACCAATATGTTCTAAAATTTACCTTTTAAACCAATAAACTAAAATATATTAAGTTAAATTATCAAAATTTGTTTATCTACCAAAAATATTACACCCTATTTCCCAAAAATTATTTTATCTATTTTCCTCCTATTTTTCCTTTTTCCTTTTCCTTTTTTCCTTTTTTCTTTTTTCTTTTTTTTTTCCTCTCCCTCCTCCTCCTTTCTTTTTTTCTGTCCCCATTTTCCCCCGACTGGGCTAGCCCAAATCACTTTCCCCTTCCCCGTCTTATGTGGCCCAAGCCGTGAGCCTTGCCCCTGCGCCCAACAGTCGAGCAGTTTTTTTTTTCCCTTCCCTTGGACCGCCGGTCCACCCTTCCTCTTCTTCTTCCCCAACCCCAACCTGTAATGCCGACCTATAACCCCGATTTCAGCTGGCAGCCACTAGCCCAACGCCCGACCATCCTCCCCCGCTCTCCCCATCGTTTTCTTCTATTTTTTGACCCCGAACAACCCCATCTCCCCCTCCTCGCATGCCCCTCCCCTTTCCTTTTTCTCCCGACCTGACCTAACCTGCCATGGCAGGACTACACCGCCTGCCACCACCGGCCGATGGTCCTGCCTCACCTACCCCGGCTATCTTCTTCCCCCTTTGTCGTTTCCCCCTCAATTAGCCTATAAATGCACCCCAAGGGCAGCCATAACCGAGCTCCCTTTTTGCAAGCCCAGAAATTCAGCCTTTCGTTGTTGTCGTCGACGACCACTGCCACAAACGCCGCCCACCAAAACCTTCCCCGCACCTCCCTCTAAAAAACCGAGCCACCATCATCCCCTATTTTGCCCTGCACGAGCCGCCCCGGCCGTGCAAAGTTGTTAACCCGATCAGTCCACTCCAGCCTCTCGCCGCCCCTCGTGCCGCCTTCCGTCGCCAATCCTGCCGCAACCAACACCTCTTTCACCCTCCAAAACATCCAGGGAACCTTCCCCTACCTTCATCTCCCCCTCCCTCCCTCTCCTTCTACTTTCTCCATCTTCAACCACCATCCACCACCTTCGGCCACCGCACCAACCGTCGTGCGCCGCCACTCCCTACTGCAACACCACCTCCATTCCACCCTCTCCACTTGCTGTACCTTCCACCACCTCAAACACCCTTCCACTCCCTCTCTTTTAGCCTACATGTCCATCTTTCCACCTCTCTTCTTCTTCCACCGCTGCCGCCGTCGCCGCCGGTTCCGACGCAGACCTTAGGTGGTACTCCAACTCCCCCAGCCCTTAAACTATTTTCTATAAGTGTCAATAATTTTTAGTAATATTAATAATATTATCCTTAATATTACTATTACTATTATTCTTCTTATTATTATTAGTGTTGTATTATTATTACTATTACTATTACTATTACCATTATTAATATTATTAGTATGTCTCAATTTTATTACCTAACCTAATTTCAGAAATATTTATAACTATAGCATGTTATTAAAAAGAGTTACAACTCTAGTACTAATAAAGTGATCCTTATTATTATTATTAATATTACTACTACCACTACTAGTATTATTATTATTACTACTACTACTACTACTACTTAACCTAACTTTATTAGTACTATTATTGTTATTATTACTATTATTATTACCACTATCATTATCATTATTTCCTTGCTAATATTGTTAATACTAACTTTGTCCATTATCACTTTTATTTATTAATATAATATTTGGACCCTTATATTACTATTACCATTTTGGTTACTATTATCATTGTTATTATTATTATTATTATACTTAACATTTTTATCATCATCATCATCATCATCATCATTATTATTATTACCATTACCATTCTTATTATTATTAATGTTATTTAAACCAAAGTTGGTGTATTATCATTTTGTTGTTAGAGAAGAAAAATACTTAAGCCGCAGTATTTTTACTATTTAAAATTCGAATATTGCTAATATTATTCCTAATTCCTTCATCCCTAACATTATTACTATGGTATCATTAGTAATAGTAGTAGTAGTAGTAGTTGTTGTTGTTATTATTATTATTACTACTACTACTACTACTACTACTACTACTACTACTACTATTATCACTATTTTGCTATAATTAGTATTAGTGCTATTATTAGAAGAAATAAAGCTTTTAGGTTTAATAATATAAATATAGCAATAAATATTAACATAAACATATCTTGACTAGTAATATCTAGTAGGCTAACTTGAAGATAAAAACCCTAGTTTTCACTTGTAAAGCTCCATTTAATAATAATAACCCTAATCTTAGACTAAAATAAGGAATAATAGTACTTTTGGTAGGAGGGAAACTAATCCTTAGTTTTTCCTCTTATGGGTGAATCAAGCCAAAATCCTAAGGAGACGTAGGAGAGTGCTCCAAGCCCGGCGTCATTTTAGGTAAGGATGTAGCTAAGGCCCATGTGTGTTATTTGACTTATATGCCTTGGCTGCTATATATATCATGTTATGTTGTGTATCGTATGATTGTCCTTAACTTGGCTTATGTGTAGTGCAGCTTGGAGTTGAGGTATGTGGTATGTGGTATGTGTTTTCTTATGACATGAGTATGATATGTATATATGGTGATTATGGTGTGATATGATATGGCCCTCTAGGACATGCATGCTAGGACAATTGATAATATGATATGCGAATGAAAGGACAAAAAGAAATAAAATGGGAAGTGAGTTCGTTAAGGTGGATATGAGGTTGACCAAAATGAATGAGAGATGGAAACCATGCATGAGAATCCTAGATTTGACTTGAGGATCGAGAGCGACTCGGCCAGACTCTGTTTCTTTATTGGACCATGTATTATTTTATTTTAGTTATGTGGTGTCGTACAATCCTTTATGTTTTGAAAAACTTTAGTCACGTATTCTTTGGATTGTAATCCTAAATCGCACTATGATTTCTGTATGACTTGTGTTTTACTAATGACTTGTGTTTTATTAATGACTCGTATTGGATGTTAACCTTGTTTAGCCCTAGCACTTAATACTAGAACGGTAGGAGTGAACCGATCTGGTACTAAGTGTGGTGATAATGCCCCCAAGTTTACGGTTTTATCTTTTCGCTTCCGTTAAACCCTTTTTATTAAACAAAATTCTTCAATAGTAAATTTGGGGGTGTTACACCACCCATCTCCGCCGACTCAAGGTGAAACCTTAGACCCTCTCAGCCCTTCTATCCTATTTGTTGTAATTTATTATATTTTTATTCCAATTTTTAATATTTATTTGATTATAATAATAATAATTATTATCATTATTATTATTATTGTTATTAGATGTAATATTATTGATAAATTTTATCGGTAGGGTCAAGATTATTCTGAAGTTAATTGGGTGGTTAGTTTCGAATTATAAGTATTTATTTGTATTATTATAAGTTCATTATCATTATCATTATTATTATTATTTTTAGTATAATTATTTTATTATTATTGTAATTATTTAAGGAGGGTCGAGACCTTGATTTTTAATTAGGATTCACACCCTTGTATTTTTATTACTATTATTACTGTTTTTACTATTATTATTATTATTATTATTATCTTTATTATTTTTAATATTATAAGTAATATTACTATTATTAAATAGTACTTTCATTATTTAGAGGTAGGGTTGAAAACCCCACCTTGTAATTTTAGGCTTATATTATTATTATTATTATTATTACTAATATTTATTATTATTATTATTATTATTATTATTATCTTTAATAATATTATTTTGGTGAAGGGTAGAAACCCTTATATCACCATTCGTTTTAAACTACATTAGTATTATTATTAGTATTTTAGTAGTATTTTGTATAGTAATTTTAGTATATTATTATTTTAATTAAAAACCAAGTCTTAGGATAAGTCAGTAAATAATAGTATTTTTTGGAAGGGAACCTAATTCTAGTATTTTTCCCATAATAGGTGAGCCCAGTCAAAGCCCTCAAGAGGTATAGAAGTGTGCTCCAAGACCGGTGGCATTTTTAGGTAAGGGTGTATCTTAAGGTCATTGTGTGTAATGTAATTTACATGTCTTACTTGCTATGTGACATGTAATATAATATGATCTAAGCATATTTTTACATTTGTTGTATATATAATATGAAGTGGAGTTGAGGTATGTTTTTATGATATTTTATGGCATGCATATGATATGTATAAGTTGTGCTGTTAATGTGAATTGATGAGACCCATAAAACATGCATGTAGGTTATGGTTGCATGGTGGTATTAGGGTTTGCATGTTGGTATTAATGGTTGCATTGTGCTATTAGGGGTGGATGGTGGTATTTATGCTTGCATGGATTGGTGGTGTTAGGGTTGCATGGTGGTATTAGTGATTGCATGGTGATAATAATGATTGCATGGTGGTATTAGGGTTGTATGGTGGTAATAATAATTGCATGGTGGTATTAGGATTTGCATGGTGGAGCTAGGGTTTTGCATGGGAGCTAGGGTTTGCATGAGTGTTAGGGTACGACATGATTAACTATGGTGGGGGTGGTTAACTATGGTTGGAGTGGTTAACCCGAGTTGAAGAGTAAGTATGGTAGGAGTTAGACTTGCATGTCTTGGTATGAATTTCCGAATAAGATACTTAAAACATTAATTACGTAAAGTGGAAGATATTGAGCCGGGCTCAGATCGATCCACCGACATGATAGTGGCTAGGTAGTGCAGTATCCTATAGACCAATCTATCGGCGTATAATAGTGGCATGGTATGTTACCCTCATGACCGCTCCACCGACTATAATAGTGGGGGATCTCGAGCTCAACAAATCAAACCCTACAGTTGCTAAGACGTAAAAGACACCATTACTTACAGTGGAACACCGTACAAGAAGGGGCCAGAACGATCCACCGGCATAGAATAGTGGCAGGGTATGTTACCATCGCGATCGATCCACCGACATAGAATAATGGTAGGGTATGTTACCCTTACGATTGATCAACCGGCTAAAATAGTGGGGCTCCTGTACTCGTGTGGTCTTGTTAAAGAAAATGGCGTGAATCGATTTCCGATAAAATAGTTATTAAATAATTAATCTGAAATAAGTGGACTTTCATGTATGGGCTTGATCATTTATAAGTTGTATAATTTTTTTCATGATCGTATGTACTATATGTGTGGGTTTGAAAATGTAAGTTGAGTATTGTCTTGCATGATTCTATATGCTTATGTGTTGGCCTTAGTGCTCTGTTACTTTACTCAGTACGTAGCGTACTGATCACCCGTTTCATAGGTGCCGCTCATTCCCACGAGCAGAAGGCCCATCTGACCTGTTGTAGGTAGAAGATGCTTATTTCGATGATATTGATGTCTATGGGACATCAGACGGGGCCGAGTGATTGTGGGCTGATCGGATCCTGGAGTGGCGTGACCGATTTCCATTTGAGATTATTATTCGTGTTATTTTTAATTATGTTTGAGTCTGGAGAAACAATTTTATTATCATTGTTATTTTTATTCTCTGAAAAATAATAGCTAGTATTTCGAATTATGTAAAGACTTATGTGTATTCTGATTTCCGTATTCATGAAGTTTGACTATTTAAAGATTTAAAGATGTTATATGTAGGCTTTCTTAGCCTTAACACTTGGTACAAGAACGGTAGGAGTGAACCGATCTGGTACTAAGTGTGGCGGTAACCAGGGACGAAGCCAGGATCAAAATTTAACGGGGTCCTACTATATATATATATATTTTATATATTTTAAATTAATACTAATTTAAAAAATATTTAAATATTTATGTATATCCCTAAAAAATATAATTAATTAAACTATATATTTAGTATTATGCATAATAATAATAATAATAATATATACTACTGTCTCCAATAAAATTTATTTATTTATTTTTAAAATAGCAATAACAATTACATTATTAATAAAAACAAATTAAATTATGGCCTCATTATACTAATTAATGTGCGTATATAAATTATAAGAAAAAAATATATTAAAATGGACGACATACCCTTAATATTTGGTAGTAAAATAACAAAAAAAAATGAAAATTTATATGGTATACTAACAAAATGTAAAGAAGAATTTTGTAATATATGTCCGTCAAAGCCACGTACTAGTAATCCAGTAACACATTAAATAAAAAAACAAAGATAAAAATAAATTATATAATATAATAATTAATTGAAAATAGAATATAAGCTTGAATATCTTTAGATCGATAAAAGAAAAAATTTAAACGGACAGAAGCCAAACATGGATTAAAATGGCCGGATAAAAAAATTCCAAAAAAAAAAACACCAAATTAAATATTTATAATATATCTATATACATTATAAAGCATAAATTATTAAATTTATATCTATATATATTATAAAATATAAATTATTAAATTCACATGGGGTCAAGTGACCCCATGTGCTCCATGCTGCCTCCGTCCGTGGCGGTAACATCCTCAAAATTTACGATTTTAAGTTATAAGTCTTGTTTTAAAAAAATGTATAAATTTTGAGGGTGTTATAGACATTGAATTATCTGATTTTAGTATGTACATGTCAAGTATCAACCAATGAAAATAAGAAAAAAAATAGAATAATTGACTGAATTGGGTCAACCCGAAATATATCAGAATGCAAGTAAATTTTCTTTTCGGCAGCGGTTTTAGTCACTAGCAAATGACCAGCTGGACCAATTGTACAAGAGTTATATCCGATCAATTATCAAATTAAATTACTTTTCCATACAACTACGGTTGGGCAAGTCTGAGCTCATTCCCCGGATATAAAATACCGGCTACGGTTCATAAAAATCCGAGTAGGGGGTGACTTGAATTGTAGCCTTTGTCGAAAAAGGCCCAAGAAGCATCCTTCCAGCCAGCAGGTAGTTGCATCGCCGTTTGGAATTGGATCCAAACAAATCGTCGTTGACTCGAAGCTTTTAAATAGCGTACTGCGTGCCCCAAACATTCCACTCTTTCTGGCCTCATTGGTGGCCTTGACAGGTAATGGCTAAGAAGGAAACGTCTGTGATCTATGATCTTCCTCGCAAACTGATACTGATTGCCTCTTGGACGTTATTCTTCCTTACTGGCACAGTATCTTCGAATGCAATATTTAGCTTGAAGTATAGGTATGCAGGCACCAATCGGTCTCTTAATTCTCTTAAAGTTCATGATACCAATCGTCTCCGGATGTTTTCCACCGTCGACCTTCCTTTAGGTGGAACAGGGCGGCCAGACTCATCTGGGTCAGTGATCGATTTTACTATGTACTTGTTGTCGATTCCATGCCCAATCAAGCGTTTATTTTGATGAGTACAAATGATTTAACTTCTCCTTCTAATTGTTTCGAATAAAATGATACGTATGCTATCGGTGATTGTCTTAATTTGCTGGTCACGTATGTCAATTGGTAGGCTTTATTTTGCCAAAATTGGAATTGGAACGCCGTCGAAGAGCTACTACATGCAGGTGGATACAGGCACTGACACTTCATGGGTTAACTGCGTTGGCTGCACCGATTGTCCACGTAGAGGTTATCATGGGGTAATTGCTTCTGTTATTCTGGTCATCAAGTTCATTTTATTCTCTTGGTTAATTTAGATAGAATCTGATATATATGGTTTTCGGGTAAGCTTGCTGTACCAATGCATATATGACGATTTAAAATTTTAATGATTTAGAGACCGAATATTGCTATTCTCAGTCAAATCTTTGTCATACGTGTAAACTGTGTGGGGTTCTCTTTCGTCCAGTATATCTGTGAAATCTCTGGAGTGTGAACGGATAAACCGTTTCTAGTTTCTGTCCTATGATATATGTTCTCTCCGTCTTAAATGATAGTTGCGTTAGGCCAACAAATTTTGTTTTTGATTATTTGTCAATTATGCATTACAAAAGCGAGCAATTCAACAGCAACAGTTGATTCCTTTTTATTACTCTCTCCATTCTACAATAGAGGTCACATCCTGACACACAAATTAGGAAATGATAAAAATGAGGGAATAGACTGCGTAAGATGACTAATATACAAACTGGATCCCTAATTAATGAAAGAGAATAAAAAGGTATAATGGGAAATGCAATATTTAATTTATGGGAGTTTTTGTAATCTGACTTTTATTTGGAAACAAATTTAAAAAGCTAATGCGACTTATATTGTGAAACGGTGAGTAATAACTTCTTCTACACTAATGGATTGTTTGAAGTTACTTAACAAAAGTAGTTATTCAAGATAATTGCTTATTTTGAAAATTTTGCATGCTAAAAATTTTCAAAATGAGTAATTAGTTTGGATAACTACTTTTGATAAGTAACTCCAAATAGGGGCTAAGTGGATCAGTTATATATTTTGCCTTTTTACCTCATGAATAGTGTAGCAGCTATTTGTGGTAATATGTGAATTGGTTTTTACTTTAAAGTGTATAGGGAATAGATTTACTATTATGATACAGGGCCGGAGGGAGTTTTTACTTCACACGCAGACTTACATATTAAAGGTTCTTTGATTTCGAAGATAAAACTGGCAAAAAGACCCACAATGTCTTTCTCTCTAGCCCAAAAGTTATATTCTGTTGTTTTATGTTTCTCCAAAGTCTTTTTGGTTGGAATCCCAATATTATTGATTTAGAAAAGAAGAGGAATGTGATAGAGACCAGCACTTCATGAGTGATGAGGGAGCTGAATCCAAAACTTTCATGCTTTGGAGTGATTGTGACCTGTGAGGGTGTTATGTATCTTTTTATCAGATCTTAGTGATTGAATAGTTTTGATGAGATCAAAGCTGAACTGGTAGTAACATTATTTGGGGAGAAATGCTAGAGTTGTCCCCCCCCCGCGCGGTCTTTCTTAGTTTGCTTAGAGAGAGAATCTTTGGGGTCTTTCAAGACTTGGATGAGTCTCTTTAAGAGCTCAACGGTTAACGATGCACTTAACATGGTGATGTAGAGGAAAATGATTGTTGCTGGAACTAGGGCCTATTTTTCTTGCTATATTTTCACATCATGTCAGGCAAATTTTGATAATAATAATAATAATAATAATAAAATAAAATTAATGATGATAATTATGCTTTGATTATGAACTGCTTAGGGCTATCAAGTAGGTGGAATACCTGTCATGGGAATTGTTGCAAGTGCAGGTTTAGGCTGTTTGAACACATTCGAGTTTGTTTAGAATAGCCTTGTTGTGTGTTTGTAGGATCCTGAATTGTAGTTTGAGCCAAAGAGGAATATTGTGACATCATTCACATTTTGAAATATTTAAGACAGGGCCGCCTTTTTCCTGGGTGCTCAGAGATTAACTACACAGTTGACAGAGTGATGAAAAGGAAATGATTGAGGAAAAAGTGGGTTTGGAATTAGTTTTCTAGAGATTAGAGATTTAAGATGCACTAATTGCTTTAGCCTAGTAAGTGGATGACAAAGTTATTGTGAGGACAGCGAGAAGGGTGAGGATGCTTTGAGCTGTTGTGTTTGATGTGATAGCCTGGTTGTAAGGGAGGATAATCACACCTTTTAGATATTTCCCAGCCTAGCTAGGTATATATTATGAGAAAATGCTCATGTGGAAGAAACATGAGTGGAAGTGCCAGTACAAGCACACTGTACACTGAGCCTGCTCATATACTAGATTTTTGTGATGAGTTAGTGTCAATGGGGCATGCATTTTTGATCAACAGGTCTTTGATTATATGTGTTTGTTTGTATGATTGCTCTTCTTGTTAGAATATGTTTATAAACTTTACGTTCCCTCTGCATAATGAGGACTATATGGCTGATAGTGAGAGTATTCATATGACAAAACTTGGTTTGGCTTTTAATTCTTCATTTTGGCAGATAGAACTCACGCGGTATGATCCGAAGGATTCTATTACAGGGAATTTGATCTCCTGTGAACACCAATACTGTTTGGAGGTCAATGGGGGTCCTTTAGCCGGATGCAAGTCCAATTTATCATGTACGTATGAAGAGTACTATCCTGATGGAAGTTCCAGTTCTGGGTATTTTGTCAATGATACTGTACAGTATGATCAAGTGTCTGGTGATCTTCAGACTACCACTGCAAATGGAAGTATTATTTTCGGGTAAGGAAATAGCCCATGTCGTTTTGAGCTCAAATTGCACAAAAGACAGAAATTTCATTTTCTCATATAAAACCATATCTCATGGGTTGTTCATGTTCATACTTTCTTTGTAATTTGATTTTGCAACATCATGGCTACTAACTAGTGCAAATACATAGTGTCCTTTATATTGCCATGATGCTACTCAATGAGGTAGGTCATTGGGAAATTTGGACATCTTCTGATTTATGAAAACAGCTTTGTATTTTCAATTCTTGGGAGTGATTACTTAATGGTCACTGCTTCATCTGTTCGTAAATTTTTTATTTGAGCATCCGATATGTTTGTTTCTTATTTCTCAATGACATGAGCTTTAATTTATCTAAAACTTTTATAGGATGTGGCTGTTTCTTAAAATTTTCTGCAGTTTACTTTAGCCTCATCTTCCTTTGATTTTCATTCTTTTATATAATTACTCTCTGTTTCACTATAAAAGGGCTATTTTTTTCTTTCAATTTTATTTAACAATATAAGTTATTTTGGAGGAGCGAAGAATTTATATGTTGCATTAACGGTTCTGGCAATTAAGAAGTAGCTGGAATATTAAATAGAGGTACCCAGGCAATAAAACCATGGTCACGGTCGCAACATTGCGGTCTTGGAGTATCGTGGAAGAAATTTTATATGTTGCGGCATGAATTTTCTTTATTTTTTACAACAAATATCGGTCATACGTAAATATTGGTCAGTATTGGAAAATATTGGCAATATGTTTGTGATTTTTTTTTTCTTTGTCGCGTATCACCGATATATTGTATCGGCGAGGTCAAAATCTGAGACTTCTCAGCCAAAATTTTTTTGTATGGGAATACCATTAATGTAAGGGTATAATAGGAAATTTAGGTATTATGTTTCCTAAATTTTATCATTTCTTAATACGTGTTTGAATCTCAAACATCTTTTATTGTTTAAGTGATGGTGTATTTACCATTAATTAGGATGGTTTCCCAGTTTCCTTTTGGCTGTTTCTACCTTTTGCTTTTCAGGAAGCATTTTTATCAGCGTACAAACTCCTATGAGTAACTACTTTAGATTCTTTTCCATCTTTCTGGTTGAACCAATCATTCAGATCTCAGTTTTAATCTCTTGACTGTAATCTTACTGTATTTTCTTTTTTATATTATTCTCTGATTCTTCTTCTTCTTCTTCAATATTTTTTTTAGGTGTAGTGTTGGAGAATTGCTGGACCGTGGCTCAAGTGATGAAGCTCTTGATGGGGTTCTTGGATTTGGGAAATCAAATTTGTCTATCATTTCACAATTGGCGTCATCAGGCAGGGTGAAAAAAATGTTTGCGCACTGTTTGGATGGTGTGAATGGAGGAGGTATATTTGCCATTGGGCAGGTTGTGAAGCCAAAGGTTAACACAACACCACTTATCACCAGCCAGTAAGTGATGATTTAGCTTTTCCGTCCGTCTGCTTGTTTTCTCCTTTCAGTTTTCCTTTTGTTGATCGCCCTTTGGACATTGGTGAATTTTTTTTTTTGGGTTGATAACTGATATTTCTATGTTACACTATACCATGATATTTGGTGCTAATAGTTGCTTGTTCTCCATTGTTCAAATTTGGACATGAAGTATCATTTGAATCTGCCTGCCCTCCCTCCTCCTTCACCCGCTCCCGACATAAGAAACTGAAAGAGTTACATAATGAAGGTGTGTTTGTCTAAGAACTAGTTGCAGGGATATCCTTTTTTGTTTTTTAGCATAGCAAATCAGTTAGCATTGTTACATGGTCGAAGTTGCTATGTGATGACCTTCATCTAAAACCATGGTTGCTTGTGCTCTATTCTGCATTTAGATTGGTTGGGGAATTTCTTTGGGAAGCATGTTATTTTCATCATCAAGTCTTTGGCTCAGTGGGTAGGACATTGGTATTCACACATTTTTTAGAAGAAAAAGAATTAGATTATGGGGAAATTTGGCAGAAGTGCTAAATATTCCGTTAAATTGGATTTTGGAATGCTCATCAATGCTGTAAGAGGAAGACTAAATTTTCATAATAAAGGAGAGGAGAGTTTTGATTAGTTATATTTGGAAGCTTGATATTAAAACATTTTTTTTTGGCATATTGGTATTCTGGCAAACAAAAGTATATTTAAAAGCATAAATATTTTGTGTTTGTTTCCATGAAGGCAGAAACATTTTTGAACTTTCCATAAAGGCACAAACATTTAGATTTTATTCATTTAAACTTTATTCCTATTTAAGGCATAAATAAAATTGACCAAAATGACCTAAAATTTAAAGTTTCTAAAACATTATGCCTTAATGGGAATAAAGTCTAAACGTTTATGCTTTTATGGGAAATTCAAAAAACGTTTATGCCTTCAGGAACAAACTCAAAATGTTCATGCCTTTAAATATACTTTTGTCTATTCTGGCATATATAATATTGTTTGTATGTAAGATGTACACCAGGAAACAATAAATGTTAGTCTTAAATGATGAATGAAATAGTAACTGAAAATAGATACCAAAGGTTCTAGTTTGAAAAGTCAGAAAAGGGCTGTTTTCTGTTGATATCACATACAAAAATCAGTAAGGTGGTGGGACTACCTACCTTTATTAGCAGGGTTTTAGGATTCTTTCATTTGATGATTGTGATATGTTGGCTGGATTGTCATAATACAAGTCCCTGTGGCATTTGTACATAATGATATCCTAGGCAGCAGGTAATTTAAGAGTCATCAAGTTTTCATTTCTCAGGTGATCCTGTAGTCTGCTACTTAGTGACTGACAGATACTTTAATCCTTTGTGGTGGGACTGCCGAATTGAATTTTGGGTAGTTTCATGTGAGAAAGATCTCTTTTTATCAGACATCAATTTGAACACCTTAACAACTTCCATACGTGCCTTTCCAACTTTTGTCTAATATGTTGATCGTGAAGGAATTAATTAACCTATCCACTATACTACTAGAAAAAGGCAAAATAGATCCTCAAGGCGATGACCCCTTCTTTTCCAAATCTTAATAGATGATTAATCTCTACAGCTGCATCACCTAGCTGCATTCAGAGACTTTTGCAGCTACATTGAATATTGAAACTTCTTGGGTTGCTTTATTTTCACTATTGTGGTTTGGGCAGGAAGAATAGTTGAACTTTGCGGGTTCAAGGTTGGAGAGGCATAAAAAGGACTGATTTCATAGTCTTGGAATATTTTAGTTACTGTGAAGAGACAGCAGAGCATTCCATTGGGAATAACCTCTCTTGTAAGTCATGAAAGAGGAATTATTCCCTTGGATACTCATTTGCAATTTCTTCTTTTCATTTTAAGTGACCAACGTAGCATCCTCCATACTGTTAAATGTTATTTACTTAAAAAATTGCACTCTCTCCTGCAGTTGCCAGAAGTGCATATGTGTTTCCTAGCATATTGAGTTTTTTTTTTTTTTAACTAATAGGGTACTGAAATTTCTTTGATCGATGCATGTTGTGTGTTTCTAGCTTTTGACCGTCTGACTGGTTTACTTGTTTTTGCTCTTACAAAGGGTATGTTTGGTATGTGCTCCAGTTTTGTTACCTGGACATTGTGCTTCACCCATTTTGCTGATGTCAACTTGGTACGATGATGAGAGTGTGTTTCAAACCAAGGTTGTGCCATATGGACGTGCCCATTGTAATCAGGGTCCTAATTAGATAGACTACTTCAAGGGGTATATATATATATATTTATATTTATATGACAGTTAGGTGAGTAAACAACATAACCCTTAATAAAACATGAATAGTTCTTTATTTGACAATTATTCCCCCTCCCCCCTTTATTTGATGCTGTAAATGTCCTCATATTTTATGCCCCTTTCTCTGTTTAGTTAACTTAAAATTATGTCATTAAACTCTTTGTATTAGTCAAGTTGAAAATTTATCTATAATGTCATTCTATATGTTCTTCTAAATTTGTATTAAGTTGATTTTCACTGAGCAAAAAAGTTATCTATTGATTAATAAGTTGGCCTTTATATAGCCTTACACATAATAAACCCTAGATATTCCTAATTACCAATATAACCCTTTATTTCTTATAATTCTCAACACTCCCCCTCAAGATGGGCAAAAGATATCCACTAAGCCCATCTTGTCACACAACCTAGATAAATTTACTGAACTAAGTCCCTTGGTGAGGCAGTCAGCCACTTGATCTCCAGTAGTCACATGACTTAGCTTCAGTAGTCCGTCATTCAATTTTTCCTTGATGAAGAATCTATCAATCTCCACATGCTTAGTCCTGTCGTGCTGTACTGGATTATTAGCAATGTTGATTGCCGACTCGTTATCACACCACAACTTCATCTGGGCTCCTTGGTCCACCTTGAGCTCTACCAATAGGGCTCTCAACCACAGCATCTCGGCAACTCCTAAAGCCATGGCCCTGTACTCTGCCTCTGCAGTCGATCTCGAAACTACCGACTGCTTCTTGCTCTTCCAAGAGACTAAGTTGCCCCCTACAAACATGCAATACCCCGATGTTGACCTCCTATCATCAGCACAACTTGCCCAGTCAGCATCACAATATCCCTCAATGCCCAAGTGTCCATTCTTCCTGAAGATTAGCCCTTTCCCTGGTGCACTCTTCAGATATCGCAGAATTCGGTACACCACTTCCATGTGGCCTTTCCTCGGATCATGCATGTAACGACTCGCCACACTTACTGCAAATGAGATGTCGGGACGAGTGTGACTCAGATAGATCAACCGGCCTACCAGCCTCTGGTACCGTTCGCGATCAACTGGCTCTCCCGCTTCTGCACTCAGCTTGAACTTCTGATCAATCGGAGAAGTAGCCGGTTTGCATCCCAGCATGCCCGTCTCTTTGAGCAAGTCTAACACATATTTTCTCTGGGACAGAACCACCCCCTCTTCTCCACGAGCTACCTCAATCCCAAGGAAGTATCTTAGCTGCCCTAGATCTTTCACCTCAAACTCCTTGCCCAGTCTCGCCTTCAGCTGAGCAATCTCTCCCTCATCATCCCCAGTAATGATCATGTCATCAACATACACAGCGAGCATCGTGGTGTGACCTCCATGTTGTCGGAAGAATACTGTATGATCTGCGTTGATCTGCTGATAGCCCATACCTATCATAGCTCTCCTGAATCTGTCAAACCAAGCTCGAGGAGACTGTTTCAATCCATACAGTGACTTCCTCAACCTACATACCTTGCCTACTGTTTGTTTTGTGCCGAAGCCTGGGGGTATCTCCATGTACACCTCCTCCAGTAAGTCCCCATGGAGAAATGCATTCTTCACATCCAGTTGGTGCAACTTCCATCCCCCATTCACAGCAAGGGAGACGAGGGTCCGGACTGTGCTCATCTTTGCCACTGGTGCAAAGGTCTCATCATAGTCGATGCCATATGTTTGACTGTACCCCTTTGCCACCAATCGTGCCTTGTAGCGGTCAATTTTCCCTTCTGGAGTCTGCTTCACTGTGAAGACCCATTTGCACCCAACCGCCTTCTTGCCTGCTGGTAATGGTACTATCTCCCATGTCTTGTTCTTATCAAGGGCCCCAAGCTCTTCATGCATAGCTGTCTTCCACTTTGGATCTTCCTTAGCAACCTGCCAAGACTTGGGTATAGAGACAATGTCCAATGATGTAATGAATGCTCCATGTACAGGTGATGTAATGTTAGAGTATGAGACAAATTGAGCAATATCATGTGGGAAACCAAAACGGTCAGGAGGATGTCCCGCATTGCTGCGAGAGGTCCTCCTTAAAATCGTGGGGTCAGGAGAAGGCAGAGGAATCATATCACCTGTGTAATTTGAGTCTGAGGTGGATGGTGTAGGTGTCTCAGGAGTCGGGGTAGGCCGGGACAAGGGACTTGTGGGCACAACTGGCACTACTGGCACCTCTATATCCATCTGCCTCCTCCTCCTCGTATACACCCTTAACTCCCCCTGAGCTTGAGTCTCACCCCCTTCGGGTTCAATCTCCTCCTCCTCATCTTCCGGTTCCTCAACCGATTCCTCCACCACAACAGTACAGGGTACATGTACCTGTCTCTCACCATCGCTACTACTGCTCTCCCCCTCTCGCCTCATACCTGAAGTATCGGGCGAGTCGCCAAAGGGTGAGTTCACCTCCAACGTGTAGTATGGCTCGAATTCTCTAAATGTCACATCCATACTCACAAATAACCTCTTCTCAACTGGGCTCCAGCACACGTATCCTTTCTGGGTAGCAGAATATCCCACAAAAACACACTTTACCGCCCTGGGATCCAACTTTCCTACCGACGGTCTGTTATCCTTCACAAAGCATACACACCCAAACACCTTTAATGGAAGGATCCCACCATTATCTCCTTTCAGTATCTCACAAGGGGACTTCCACTCCAACACTCTTGAGGGCATCCTGTTGATCAATTGAGCGGCTGTCAAAACTGCCTGCCCCCATAAGTGCTTTGGAACATTCATTGAAATCATCATACTGCGGGCTACCTCTAGCAAGTGTCTATTCTTCCTCTCTGCTACTCCGTTCTGTGCTGGTGTGTATGGACATGTGGTTTGGTGTTGTATCCCTTGAGCCGACAAGTATTCCCCAAACGCCTTGTTGGTATACTCCGTCCCATTATCGGACCTCAATACCTTCACTACTGCCCCGTATTGAGTCTGAATGGCCTTGTGAAAATCTTTAAAGCAATTCAATACATCACTCTTGTTTCTCATCAAATACAACCAAGTAACACGAGAGAAACAATCAATAAAAGACACAAAATAACGATAACCATGCATAGAACTAACAGAACAAGGTCCCCAAACATCAGAGTGTATTAAATCAAAAACACTAGAACTCCTATTCCCAGAACTAACATAAGAGCTTCTAGTAAGCTTGCCAAACTCACAAGCATCACACACCAGTTTCTGTTTATTTGCTTTTTCATACAAAGACGGATACAAACGACTCAACAAACTAAAAGAAGAATGTCCCATGCGCCTGTGATGTAGCAGTAGCACATCCTCCACACTCTGCCCAACTCCTCCTACTCCAACACTCTCCACCATGGATGTCAAGGCTGCGTCCATCCCCTCTCTATCCAGGTACCACAGTCCATTATGCCACGTGCCAGTCCCAAGTCTCCGGCCACTCCCCTTCTCCAGGAAGATCACCTTGGGAATATCAAAAATAACAACACATTTTAGGTGGAGAATAATGGCACTAATGGATAACAGATTCACTGGAAAAGAAGGAGCATGCAAAACATTGGACAAAGTCATAGAATCGGTACATCTCACAATACCCTTACCAACCACAGGCTGTGCTGTACCATCAGCGGTCTGGATGCTCTCTGGCACCGCTAGATGACTATAAGACGAGAACTCACTAGCAGTTCCTGTCACATGTCGAGATGCACCAGAATCTACTATCCATTCTGGTGATCTTGAGGTGGATATAGAGGCAAGAGCATGTGTATCGTGAGTACCTTTAGCTGAGTGAGCATAGGAAGCGAAGTTACCCCTGGATGATGTGGATGTGGATGCGCCTTCACTCGCACCCTTCCTGTCTCCATCGACTGCCACTCTCTGCTTCCTCTTCAACATCTCCAGCAACTCGTGATCTTCATTTGTAAAGACCACATCTGCCTCTCCTTCGTCATCTGCTACCATCAAATTTGCCCGGTAGCCTCCTCTTCCACCACCTCTGCGACCTCCACGCCCATGACCACGACCTCCAGTCTGGCCACGACCACCCGAGTTCCTCTCCTTCGGAGGCTTAGTGCATGTCTGCTTCAAGTGGCCTACCTCGCCGCAGTTGTAGCACTCACGAGTTTCAACCCTGGCTCCTGTGTTTCTCAAGTTGGAGACAGCCAAAGCAGACTTCACTCCCGGAGGTCCACCTGTCCCCGCCTGTAGCTTAATACGGCTCTCTTCCTGTATCATAGCTGATACTGCCTCCTCAAGTGAGGGAATCTTCGTCTGGGCTAACAACATCGCAGTCCTCTGCTCAAACGCTGGGGCCAACCCCTGGAGAAATAACATAGTCCGCTCCTGAACCAATGCCTCTCTCTCTTTGCACTCAGGATCTTTGCAGCTTGCTCGAGGTGAGAAATGATCATGCTCTAACCACAAGCGCTCCAGCTCTATGGAATACTCCTGCACCGTCCTATCTCCCTGGACTGCAGCATAGATTTCCCTCTTGATCTGGAACACCCTCAGATTGTTCCCCACCCCATCATAAGTCCTCCTCAACTTCTCCCAGACATCCTTTACCTTCTCAATACCATCCACGGTGGCAGCAATAGATGGAACCATTGAGTTCAGAAGCCAGATGTACACCAACATGTGTGTAGACTTCCACTCATCTCTCCCTGTAGCACCCTCAATCGGCTCTACTCTGTCACCCGTCAGAAAACCCTCCAGATTTCTTCCTGTCAGAATATACCTTACCCGACGTGACCAGCTCAAGTATGTGGCTGGCCCATCGAGTTTCAGATCAATAGGTGGAAGCTCCACCTTCACAGACGGTGGCCTCGTGGCGTTTTCACCCATCGACATCCTCATAAACTGCATCAAGGTCGCAAGGTCTGCAGGACCTAACTTCTTCACGATCTCCTCCATCGGATTCTTGCTAGCCTCCATTAATCCGATTCGTATTCAAGTGCCTAGATCACAACCTTGCCCTTCTTTCTCTTCTTGACCCTTCTCTTGATTCTCCTCACATCAAAGTCTAGGTCTCTATCCCTTCATCTCTACCCTTCTTTGGGATCCGTGGGGTATCGCCCCCCCCCCCCACACGGGCTCCCTTCAATAGAAGATCAAAACGGAGAGGTGGTGACCGGCCTATAGGGAGAGAGTCGGCCGAGAGGGAGAGAAAGGAAAAACTCGCTGGCTGGCGGCGCTACAGTAGCGGCGCTACAGCGGCGCGCTACAGTACCGGTGCTACAGTACCCTTTTTTTTGTGGCTAACCCTAGATTCTGTAGTAGCTCTGATACCAAGTTGATTTTCACTGAGCAAAAAAGTTATCTATTGATTAATAAGTTGGCCTTTATATAGCCTTACACATAATAAACCCTAGATATTCCTAATTACCAATATAACCCTTTATTTCTTATAATTCTCAACATATTATAGTTTGCTAATAAGTAGATGCAAGAAATGATGCTATACGGGTGATAAGTCTAATAAATGTACCCTAGTTTTACGAGGGAATAGTCAATAATTTTATATCAAATATCCCTGTATTCATATCTATCTTTTCCACCTTTGTGTCCAGGGTTTCTAGTTTTTCATATAATCTAGGGCCCAATGTTTGGGATTTTACCATCCAGTTCTATGTAACATACATAGCTGCTGGGTTTCATTGCTAGGTTGTCATCTCAATTTGATCAAATTTTTATTGCCCTTAATGACATAGTTTCAAGATTTTGTTGATTGAACTTGATTGCTAAATTTATGTACTGACTGGTGCATCCCTTAACAATGCCGTTTAGACTGCATTACAATGTCAATATGACAGCAGTTCAGGTTGGGAATTATTGGCTCACACTTTCACCGGATTTATTTGGAGGCAAGGCAGGGACCATAATTGATTCTGGCACAACCTTGGCTTATCTCCCAGAGATTCTTTATAGGCCACTAGTTAGTAAGGTATATCTTCCACTGCATCTACCTTTAATCAAGGTACTTGTTCTATTGCAATGATAGCTGAGATATAAATTGCATCAATAGATAGTGTTGCAGCAGCCAGAATTGAGATTACATACAGTTCAAGACCAGTACACATGCTTTCATTATTCTGAAAGGTATGATTTTCAGGTGCTGCTGGTGTTTTGTTGTTATTTTACCTTCTATCATTGTGTTGTCTGCCTAATGTTCATATTTCTTGCACTTAATCCTTTTGTTCCATTGTCTTGTTCTTCATTTTAGACAATTAAGTATTGTGCTAGAAGGACCTAAAAATCCCAAAAAAAAAGAAAAAACCATATATTGCAAGGATGTTACCTGGAGATTAATATGTGGGAGCAATCTACTAGAACCATGAGTAAACATAAACATATTTGGAGCTCATCTAAGGATCTATCAAAATTCATGTGGGTACAGAATCACCCTTCTCTTTTTAGATGTTATTAACTCGATCAATGGCTCTTGATAACAATTAAAAGTTTTTTCTCCCTTCAAAAACTCAAACATTTCTTTCCAACCACAAGAACCATGCTATCACCAAAAGGGCTGCTAAACTTGCATAGCAATGACTGAGAAGAGAGTGCTTTGAAGAGCACAACCTTCATGTGAGCTAGTACTTTACCTTTGGTGTACACCTTGCATGAATAACTCCCACTTTCCATGCTTGGTTGCACTTTTGGATATTAGCAATAGTTAGGAGTTAACTCAATGCTGTTTGACAACCTGATGAAGTTGGAACTTAGCCAGTATCCTTGTAAGGGCATTTAAGGCAACCTTTCTTTCTTAGAGTGTAGGAAGAAAATAGAAAGTTAAGGAACTTGATTTTTTGTGATCTCTAGTGCACCATCTTCCCCCATGTGTCACATTGACTTCATTTAACAAATCAATCAAGGCTTGCTGATATCCCAGGTTTTTTTCCCATCTTTTACTTTACTTTTTTCCTTTGAGCATTGGATTTTCACAACTTCTCAACCTTTGTATCTTGTCTCCTAATAACTGCAAAGCAGTAACTCGATGATCTGCTAGATTTTAAAGGTCAGGAAGTGATGCAAGGGTGAGAGGGAAGAAGGAGAAAGCGAGAGGGAAAACAGAAAATCACTTAGGATTAATTAATATTCATCCAATCGTCCTCAAATAACAACCCTAAGGGCCATAAAAATAACGATAGTAAAAATCACTAATTACTAGCTAAGATAAGATCATCATAAATTACTAAGGTAAATAAAATAATTACTAAGGTAAGAAAATAAGATAGGAATCTATTTTTTATTCCTACGTTTATACTTATTCCTATAAAAATCCTGTTTAATTACACCATTCTCTCCCACCGGAAAAGAACTCGACTCCGGCGAGTGAGATCGAAGAAAGTCATTAAGCAATTCTGGAGCCAAATCTCGAAGATCATCCTCAGTAACCCAAGTAGCATCACAATCTGGACGTTCTTCCACGTGATCCAAAATCGGCGAAACCCTCCTTGAGAAGAGGAAACATACTCCACATCATCAATAGAAGCAATCTCATCCTTGGGTAGCTGAACAGGTGGTACTGTCGGCTCCTGCAGACCTGCAGGCACACTAGAAGGCAAGGCAGGAGGCTCAAAGTTGCCTCTGTAAGGTGACAAATCACTCACGTTGAAAACGGGACTAATACCTAAATCATCGGGTAGATCTAGCACATAAGCATTCGGTCCTTGTTTTTTCAAAATCTCATACGGGCCCATGGCGCGCGCATGTAACTTTTTAAAACATCCTTTTGGAAAACGTTCAGGACACAAACGTACCATGACAAAGTCACCTTCATTAAAACCCTTATCTCTACGATGCACATCAACAGCAAGTTTATAGTCCACATTACTCAACATAATCTTACGCCTAATCTCATCATGCAAAGAATGTATATGATCAGCAAAGGACTCAGCAGACGCAGACACACGTGCATGTGGGGATAGGGGGCCAAAGTCAACAGGAGCACGAGGAGCATAACCATAAACAATTTCAAAAGGACTCTTTCCCGTGGACCGATTAGACGCATGGTTATAAGCGAACTCAGCTGTGGGTAACACTAAATCCCAAGTACGAGGTCGATCTCCGACAAGACAACGAAGAAGGTCACCTAAACCTCGATTTACTACCTCAGTCTGACCATCGGTCTGGGGATGATGGGCGGTAGAAAACTTTAACTGGGTTTTGCTCATAGTCCAGAGTGTCTTCCAGAACCAACAGATGAACCTAGAATCTCTATCAGATACTATGGAAGAAGGAAGACCATGAAGTCTGACTACCTCACGAAAAATCAATCTAGCAACGTGAACAACATCGGAAGTCTTGCTACAGGGTATGAAATGGGCCATCTTGGAGAATCTATCTACTACTACAAGGATCGAGTCATGGCCTCTGGATGTTTTGGGGATACCTAGAATAAAGTCCATGCTAAGATCCTTCCATGGCTCATGAGGAACAGGTAAAGGAGTATATAAGCCCGTGTTTTGTTTTTTTGTTTTAGCTAACTGACAAGTACGACACTGGGATATGACTCTCTTAACGTCTTGTTGCCAAGAAGGCCAATAAAAACGATCACGTACCAAGGTGATGGTACGATCCATACCGAAGTGACCTGCAAGGCCACCTGCGTGCAATTCCCAAACTAGAAAGTCTCTATATGACGATTGGGGAATGCATAATCTAGAGGCTCTAAAAAGATATCCATTATGGATGACATAATCAACGAAGTCCTGACGGTTACCATGAGAAACTTCTAGGTAGATGTGACCGAAATCGGGACAAGAAGAGTAATCATCCTTCATTTTATCAAAGTTAGTAGCCCTAATATTCCATTGTTGAAGGATAGCACCTATCCTGCTAAGAGCATCAGCTACTCGATTCTCGGTTCCTGAACGATGTTTTAGGATGAAAGTATATTCGCCTAAGAATTCCAGCCATTTAGCATACTTCTTTGGCAATTCTCGCTTTGAATGCAAATACTCTAGTGCTAGGTGGTCAGAATAGACTACAAAGTCTTGGGGTAAAAGGTAATACCGCCAATAATGGAGGGACCTGACCACAGCATATAACTCCTTAAGATGGATGGTGTACTTTTGTTTAGACGCGTTGAGTTTCTCACTGAAAAATGCTATGGGATGTCCTTCCTGACCTAACACTCCGCCTATGCCTGTTTCGCAAGCATCACAATGAACCTCGAAGACTTTACTAAAATCGAGATGCCTAAGGACAGGGGCCTTAGTCATACACTCCTTAATTTCCTGAAAGGCTCTAGAAGCTTTAGAAGTCCACTGAAATGATCCCTTCTTTAGACAATCAGTGATGGGGACCATAATAGAGCTAAAATTGCGGATGAACCGACGATAGAAGGAAACTAGGCCATGGAAGCTACGTACTTCCGTAACAGATTTTGGTTTAGGCCATTCCTTAATAACTCGGACTTTCTCAGGGTCAGTAGAAATGCCCTGAGAAGAAACAATAAAGCCTAGAAAGAGAACCTGAGACTGAAGGAAGGAACATTTCTTGAGATTAGCATAAAGCTTGGCTTCCCGTAAAGTAGTAAAAACTTGTCTAAGGTGGGACAGGTGATCCCTTTGAGACTTGCTATAAATTAGGATGTCATCGAAATAGACCACGAGGAATTTTCCCATAAATGGTTGGAGGATATGGGTCATAAACCTCATGAATGTGCTAGGGGCATTTGATAACCCAAAAGGCATAACTAACCACTCAAAAAGTCCATCCTGCGTCTTAAAGGCTGTTTTCCATTCATCCCCTGGCCGAATACGAATTTGGTGGTACCCGCTACGTAAGTCGATTTTAGAGTAGTAACTAGAGCCAGCTAGAGTGTCTAACATGTCCTCTAGTCTAGGGATAGGAAATCTATACTTAACCGTGATTTTATTAATGGCTCTACTATCCACACACATTCTCCAAGATCCGTCCTTCTTGGGAGTGAGTAAGGCGGGTACTGCACAAGGACTCATGCTATGCTTCACAAATCCCTTACGAAGGAGCTCCTCAACTTGTTTATTTAATTCAGCCCGCTCATTAGGGTTCATCCTATAATGGGGAAGATTAGGTAACTGAGACCCAGGAATAAGATCGATGGCATGTTGAATGTCTCTCATGGGTGGCAACTCTTTAGGTAACTCTTCGGGAATTACATCCGAAAAGTCACCCAATAACTTCTGAACCTCAGTGGGAATGGGTGAAGTGGAGTTTGGGGAGATCTCTTGAGCGACTATGGCTAACATGAAATTGGTTTTCCTACTCTCCTGATGAAAGGCGTGAGGTGTGATGATTTGAACCCTATTTATAGAAGCTTCCTTAGGCGTAGAAAGGGGTTGAGGGGGTGAGGGATCGGATGGTTTTGCAGGATTAAGAATGATACGCTTTCCTTTAAAGAAGAAATAGTGAATATTTGGTCGGCAATCAATCTTAACTGAATGATCATAAAGCCAAGGTCTACCTAAGAGAATGTGAGCGACATCCATGGGAAGGACATCAAAATAAAGATCTTCTTTATAATGTGGGCCTAGGTGGAGGGGAACGAGGCATCTTTGGTCAATGGGGAGAGTGGTTTTATTTACCCAAGCTACCGTAAAAGGATTAGGATGAGGTTCAGACTTAAGGTTTTGTCTTTTTATGGCGGATCGAGATACGACATTAAGGGTACTACCACCATCTATGACCAACTTGGCAGATTTTCCATTACACCTAAAGAAAGTGCAAAAAATGGAAGTTCGTTTCCACTCATCGAGATGGGTGCCTTGCGAGAGAACACATCTAGCCACATTAGAATGTTTTTCTTGTTGAGGGCTGATAGTCCGAACAAAGCTACAATGTGGAGTGTCCTCCTCTTCGAGTTCCTCATCATCACCTGAATATTCACAGGGGTCAACTATAAGATCCTCAATAGGTGGCTCATCACCCTCCTGTTCTAGTATCATGGTACGGTGGGGACAACGAGATGCAATATGCCCTCGCTCATGACAGTTATGACATTGGATAGAGTTAGCAGTCGATTGAACGGCGTTAGATCGGTTACTAGGAGTAGAGTTATAGGTGTTGGATTGGGAAGCACCCTTGGGGTTAGACTTGGAGGATGTAGGCGTGAAGGACTTGGCCTGACGTGAATCGCTGGAATAAGGAGATGAATATCGAGTGGACGAGCGTTTGAAGCGTCTTTCAAATTCAAGAGCCAATTTGAAAGCATCTTCGACACATGTAGGCCCATGGAGCTTAACGTCTTCCCTGATGGACTCCCTAAGGCCATTAATGTATCTAAAGAGGGTAATATCGGTAGGTTCAGGGTAGTCACACCTTACTGAATAATCCTCAAATTTTTGAGTATACTCAGAGACACTGGAGGAAGATTGTTTAAGGTTGTTCATTTGCTCTAGGAGCTGATTTCTATGAAAAGTAGGAAGATGCTTTTCTTTTAGCTTTTCTTTCATAACGGCCCATTGACGAATAGGTGGTTCTCCTAAACGGTCCATCTGGGTTTGGACCATTTTCCAGTACCGTTTTGCAGCTCCAGAGAGTTTCATCTTAGTAAAACGGACTCGCTCGATATCACTCATGTTATAAAATTCGAAGTAATCCTCCATTTCTTCTAACCAATCAGTAAAAAGGTTTGGGTCAAGAGTTCCGTCATAGGAGTTCACATCGACTTTGACTTTCCGAGTAATGTCGTCCTCATATCTATGATAAGGTGTTCTATCATGATGGTTTGAATGTCTACGATTCCTATGGCGAAGATGTGCTACGTCTTCTTCCGATGTGTCATCCTCTGAATAATTGAGATTAGGCGGATCTACGGGGCCTTGAGACCTAAGGTGTCTATGGTGTGGGGGGACGTAACCAGGGGTTTGTTTGTAGGACCCGAGAATACTACGGTTTGAGCCAACTAAATTGGAGTCGTTTTTGCATGAATAAGGCTCGAATTGAAGGATTTTTGCTTCGATTCAGGCTAATTTTTGGGGTTCTGCAGACACGAATTGTGGTCTGAGGTTCGATTCGAATTGACTAATTTTGGGGGTTGGGTGAGGGTCGACGATGGCTAACAGTGGGGTTGGCTGTGGTCGGCGAGGCGGCGGTGGGGTGGTGGCAGTCGATGGTGGCGGTGGCGGTTGGGTGGTGGAGGTAGGGTTTGGGTGGCGGCTGAGAGTCGATTAGGGTTGCTCTTTTTTTTTTTTTTTTTTGAACAGTGCGTCACAGTACTATAAGGATCTGAATTTGGGCTCTGATACCAAACTGATGCAAGGGTGAGAGGGAAGAAGGAGAAAGCGAGAGGGAAAACAGAAAATCACTTAGGATTAATTAATATTCATCCAATCGTCCTCAAATAACATCCCTAAGACCCCTTTATATAGAGTAAGGGCCATAAAAATAACGATAGTAAAAATCACTAATTACTAGCTAAGATAAGATCATCATAAATTACTAAGGTAAATAAAATAATTACTAAGGTAAGAAAATAAGATAGGAATCTATTTTTTATTCCTACGTTTATATTTATTCCTATAAAAATCCTGTTTAATTACATCAGGAAGATTAAGTATCATTCTTTTCTGATGGTCATGCCAATATATTTCCTATTCCAATCCTGGACCATAATCAGATAAAGGTGCGTCCTTGCAACCTTTGTGTATGTCCTTCAAAAGTGGCTACCTGAATATGATCAATGCAAATACCTTTCTCTTGAGGATGTCCTCTTCGGTAAATCTTCATGACTATATACCTGACAACGGTCTCTAATGACAGGTCCTCATTCTTTGAGGACAAAGTGATCATCTCTCTATGAAACAGGTTATTACCACTGTGTCAAGCTAGATCTTCATCCAGATATGTTCAAAGGAACCACTGAAAGTTGGTTCTAAAGACAGACATAAAGTAGGGGGAATCTTTATGTGAGCTGGTCTCCCAACTTTGTAGCAGAGATATTTTGATTCATCTTTTTTTCCCCCCCTCTCTCTCCAGAGGGTTTCTGGATGCTGAACTCTTTTCATATGATGGAGAGTTGCTGGTTTATTTGGTGCATCTCTATTATGTGCTATTCATGGTGCTACTGAAGAAAATACTTATTAATACTAGGGCCAACACTGATGAAAAAACTTCAACAGTCCTTTGAAAAAAAAAAAGAGAGAATGGTTTCCCTTTTCTATAGTAGCCTGACTTGAGCTTGTTCTATAAAGGTTCCATTTGGGTAACTTAATACGTGATCTAAATTTGATATGAAGTAATGATATAATAGTGTTTTAAGTAATAATAGTGTTTGGTAACTTGTCTCAAATGAAATGAATTGATATATAATAACGATTTTAGACATATGGGTGAGATTAGCGAGGTTAATTAATATAGGAAGTTTTTGTAATAAAAGTAAATAGTATGAGTTTTTTTTGGTATTTAGTTGAAGTTGGTAGGATCTACTTATGAAGTAATAATAAATTGTAAATACATTTTAGATAATGAGAATAATAATCCAAAAATAACGAGGTAAAACAAATGACTTGAAGTATATAAAACAAATGACCAAATGGTGCTAAACTATAAATGTCCTAGTCTAGGTTTCAAATTAGTCTTAAGATTTTTATCTTGTTGACAATTTTATGGCTCTTTCGCCCTTCCAAGTGACCTCCTTGTAGCCTAGCAAATGGATTATGTGATTGTGATTTCTGTGTTTAAGCAGATCATTTTCATTGTCATAGAGAAGATAACCTGCTTCTGTTTGTGCTGTTGAATTTTACATATCTTGTGGCTTGATTTGTAACTATTAACATTTTCTTTTCCCCTTCTTTTATAGTGTGGATGAGGGTTTTCCCCCAGTTACCTTCTACTTTGGAAATACTCTTCCGTTGAAGGTGTATCCTCATGAGTATCTGTTTCCCATTGTAAGTAATTTATTCTATAGTTATCTTAACACGTTTGTCCCCATCTCATTTAGGACCAACTGTTAGGCATCTCATGTGACACTCTTATATGTGTCTTTATTTTGAGACCTACATATGCCTTCTGCTTGTTCTCTTCCAAGTTTACTGATGTTGACTTATTACGTCCTTTATTTATTTATTTATTTATATTTATTTTTTTACCTTTGATTATTTCTTGAAGTGTATAATTTGTGAAGGATGAACATAAAGGAAATCTAAGCAATCTTTGTACCCCCAAACATGAAAAAACTCAGGGCAACTTGGTAGCGGACTTGGTTTTGGGGAATCCAAGGCAAGCTGTGTACCAGAAAATTTATACCAACGGAAAATGTGTACCAAGATTGGTTTTCTCTAAATACCCTTGTGATATCTATTGGGCAATTAAATTTTCCATGGGGATCCTTATTATGCTTTATTGGTTGCTGCTAATAATAATCTGATAGTGTCAATTTTTGCTGCCATAATAAGCTGACATTTTGTCAATTCAACATGAATATTTCTTCAGCTTTCTTGAGCAACTGCTAATCTTTGGAGCAGTTAAGCCTTGGCCATACTCAGAATGAGAAAATTTTCTGTTTATTGGTTGTAGTCTTGTAGATAAGCATGTGACATTCCTTTATTCTTTTATAATAGTTCCACTCGTGGAATGAAATATCGTCCAGTACACTGATATACCTCTGATACGTATTGGATTTTTTGGCTTGCCGATACTCGACATTTCTAATACACGATATAGAAATAAAATCACATGCATATTGGTTGATATAATATGTTTTGGGCTATGAATTCCAATATTTACCGACATTTTATTCATATTTGCCTATGTTTTGTGATATATACTGTTATTTGTTGTGGAAAAAAAATACATTCTGCAAAAACCATGGCACTTAAAATATTGTTTGCGAAACCTAATATCACAACACTACGACAGTGACCGCAATTGTGACTATGACCACAGTTTTATTGTCTGAATTTCCACTTGCATAAGTCATGTTGATGTGAATCAACTTGAAGCAGTAATTGGGCATTCTTGCAAGAGGCATAAAGCTTGTGGCTTGGTTCATTTTGATTAGCACTCAATTTGTGTTTGAGTTTGGTTCACTGGGCAGTGGTGATCTCAGGCTGCATTGATATAGGGTCAGTTTTTATTATTTATTTATTTTCCTCCCACTGTGTTGGGTTGTAGATCATATGCCAGCCCATGTTAGTTAGGGTCAAGTTGAGGTGTATTGGTAGTTTCCAATTTTGGCGTCATTGTAGTTTTGGTCATATTAATTGTTCGGTTGCAACTGCTGGGTTGTTTCAGGGTTGGAGTTGCTTGTCTTGATTTGTGCTCGGTTTGGTTTGCAGATCACTATGGTTTATGTCATATAAGTTTGCTTCATTTGGTTCATTTAGGTATCAAAATTGGTTACCTTAATTATCACCGCCTCTGGTTTTGGCCAATTAGAGATTTTGGTCATTATTGTAATTTTATGAGTTAATGTTGAGCCTTATCTGATAATTAACGGTAAGAAATTGAATTTGTTCCTTAAGTTATCACTTATTTCAAAGTAGTTAGTGATTTTCTCATAACCTCAATGATATGCCTCGGGTAAAATGGATTTAGTTTATTCACGTTTGTTTTTGGTAAAGGCAATATCGGATAAAATTTAATGTGCTTTTATTATTTGTATTATTCTATCTTATATTATATTAAGGTTATTTATGTTAGGTTGTTTCCTATAAAAAGGGCCTAACGTAATGTATTATGAATTTGGTTGAATAATATTGTGAAGTTTGTGTGATAAATTGGTATGGTCTCGAATTTATGGATCGAGTTATGAGGCAATTGGGGGATAGTTATAATTAGGGTTTTGGCTCTTCCCCATAGTACAATAGGGGAAGAACAAGAGACAAAAAGGAGAAAAGAGTGTTGGGGAGGGGCGATGTGTGTGTGAGAGAGGGAGAAGAGAGAGCAAAAGAGAGGCAGGAGAATCAACAAATATTTTAATTCCCTAAGTTGTCTATTAGTGTTGCTAAAACCTCTTATTTTTAGCGTAACATGTCTTGGGGAACTAGCTAGGATTTTTTGCATACCTAGGGTCTAAAATAATCACCTAATAAATTATGGCATGCTAAGAATTAAGAAAAACTAAAATTTGCTACTTATTAATGGACTAAAATCTAGTAGACTAAGACTGAACCTAGACATGGGCTTGGGCCTGGCTTGCAACCTAGGTACTCCCCTCCTAAAAATTTGTTAGAAAAGACTTGTGTTGATCTGTGTGATTAGTTGTCAATCCTAAAAGCACTTCAAATAACTACCGATGACCCTAGTGTGGGATTAGGTTGTTACACCGGGCCCGTGACCCAGGTCTGTGACATAAACCATGGTAGGAGTTACCATGGTGGTACTAGCATACTAATAGTTAAGTGGTGTTTCATATAAACAATAAATAATTATATATGAAATGACTCCACCAGAAGGAAATGAAGTGATTTATAACATTTTTTTTATGACCAATCGAATTATTTGTGGAACGAGTTATGATCATTTGGATGCTTAATATTTGTGCTAAAATGACCTTGTTATGCCCTCTATTAATAAAAGCAACTTAAATGTTATTTAGAGCCCGTCTTTTTTGTGGGACTATATGATTTGATAGTAATTTTTTAATATTATAATATAATATTATTAATATTTGATGTGAGTCGATATCAAACTAGCGTATTAATATTATAATATAATATAATCATAGTCTTATTATTATGGTTATAATATATATTATTTTGATATTAACTAAAATAGCAATTATTGTAATATTAAAATAATTATTATAATTATAATGATAGTAATTATTATTATCATATTATAAGGATAATAATATTATATTTTAATAATGTAATAATAATGATTTTCATAATTATAATTATTATTGTTTTCATAATTATTTAATAAAAATAATAATACTTATTATAATATTAATTGTTATTTAAATTTTCTAACAAGTGCCCATTACACTTGTTAATGTGCTAAATGTTAAAAAACAATTGTATTTAATGTCACCAACTGAATTGTGTAATTATAATTGATTCACTGTAAGAAAGTTAAGTCATAGGTTCTGTTTTTCTCACCATATAATTCGATTAAACCAATAAGATCAGATTAGAGTAATTATTATTTGTATTATTTATAATAATTATATAAAATCATATTTATAATAATAATTTTATTCTACTTTTTATTATATATTATCACTGCAATCTTTTTTTTTGTTTGTTAGGCTCCCATCAAAGCGCCTTCTACTTCTATTAGGCTATAAATTATATCAGAATCATTCTCAACGAGTCCATGAGAAGTGATTTCATTTTGTTGACTGGGTCCAGGTAGAGACCAAAGATCTCGAGCGACCGATAAGAACTCAAAAGATAAATCAGTATCATTTACTTCTTCAAGTTTGTTCGAAGTTAGAAGTACCATTTGTACAAATAAGAATTCCCTTCATTGCATGATTTTTTCTCCGTTATTATTATAAGTGTAATTATTATAATGATAATTACTATTCATATAAATAATATTTTTGTAATTATTGTTACAAATTTTATTATTAATAATTATTCTAATTATAATTGTCATAATTATTAATATAGTTATTATAATAAATTATTCTTATAATTATTAATATAATTATGATGATAATAATCATTAATATTATTAATATTAATATATTAATTATTATTTTTATCAATTCCAATTAAATTGTATCAGCATTGATCAAATCAAATTAAAAAATCTCAGGTGAGGAAAATAGAGCCTTAATCGGTGCTCAGGGGCACTTGTTAGACAGATAGTAATTAATATTATAGTCTGCCCTCAAAAAACTAATTATTATCATCTCGCATATGATGTGAAGAGAACAAGCCCTTAGTCAGTGTGTTCATCCGTAGCATACGACAAAATATTGGCTGAAATGAATCTGCTGGTACGATATCTCGGTGATATGTTACAGAGAAAAAAAAATACATATATATTGCTACTGTTTACTGGTATTGACCGATACTTACTGGTATTTACCCAATGATACTTGTCAATATTTGTTTTTAAAAAAAAAAATTATGCCGTGACAACCACAACATATAAAATATCTTCCGCAATACCCAATACCGCAATCCCATGCCTGTTTGGCTGTTTTATTGCTTGGTCCATAGCTTTGTAACTGATCATTCTACACTCTCCTTGGAATTGCTTAATGAGCGCTGCTTCCAATTTGCTATCAAAGCGTTATGGTTATTATTATCATGCAAGCAAGGTTTGTTTCTAGGTTATTATTATCATACTACAATGTTGTGATTCGTGAACCTTGCTGTCATGTGACTGACCATTTTATATTATTGCAGGACGATATGTGGTGTATTGGGTGGCAAAATAGTGGGATGCAATCTAGGGACAAGATGAACCTGACCCTATTGGGAGGTTTGCTTAGAAACTTCTAGTTTACGATTTCTTCTGTCACATAAAATATGCTTTGATGAGATTAAGTGGGTAAAAATAGAACAGAGTCTACTATGTTGGTAAGACCAAGATCGGTCTTTTTTTCTTTGGAAAACCTTCCCGATATGTGAACTTGCTTTTTTAACAATTGCAGATCTAGTTCTCTCAAACAAACTAGTCATTTACGATCTTGAAAATCAGGTCATCGGCTGGACTGAATACAATTGTGAGTATCAAATTGATTCGTTACCATATAATCTTATGTAATTGTATTTGCATTTCGCGGGCTACATTATTGATTGTTTTTGGTTCTTCAATCTACTTTCCTCCAATGAATTATTGTTCCTCTCATGAGAACACTAGGATCCTTATGATTTCCTCGCTTTTTTAGTGTATAATGCGGAAGTGGGTTAAATGCAAAATTGGTTTCATTGTGCTGTAAAAGTGATTTGTTACATTGGTTGGAGCTCATGAATTGCTTATGTTACCATCTGATGCAAAATGACGACGACGTTGTGTATAGCTGAAACTCTCTTCGAACTTCTATCCTTTTTCTGACCTTGTGAAGTGAAACATATGGGCATCTTGTCTGATGAAGTGCGGGTTCTGTTTCAGGTTCATCAAGCATTCAAGTGAAGGATGAGCGGACCGGAACAGTCCATTTAGTCGGTCCACATACTGTATCTTCTGCTTGGAAGGTTAATGTTCATGTAATCACAATATCGTTTCTCATGCTCGTTGCTTTAGTGACCTGTTGATATTGAGGTACAGGCATGATAAGATCAGCGTGTAGATATATTTCTTAGCTGTAGATATATTTGTCTAGGCTTTACGAACCTGTTGCGATTATGAAACAACAATTAGCCCCTCCATCCTCCTTTGCATTCTGTCTTGGGAATGGCATACGGAGCTCAGTGGGAAGGCAAAACATGGTCAGCTAGGGTCATACTTATGGAGATCGATTACTGTGAGTATACTGAAATAATGATGTTGGTCTTAAGACTGCATTAGAGGAGAGGATGGTTGAATCTTGATGTAAGTGGGTTGGTTACTAGATCAATATTCACTGCTCATGGGTTCATGCCAGTTTGCTTTGGAAACTCGTCATACTCTGTTTCATATAATATAACAATTTTGCTAGCTATATTTCTTCTGGATAAGTGTTTAATTTTTTTTCCCCTTCAATATATTTCGTTAAAAAAAAAAAAAAAACTTTGTAGCATTTTTGAATTCTGCAGAGATCCGGGCAACAGGCAACAGCTGCTGAGGCCCGGTCGTCTGCCGCGCCTCCTCTAGTTTCACTTGTACTTTTTCTGCTCGTCTGGTACACTCCTTTGGTCGTCCGCCGGGGCACAATATGTTTGTTTTTCATTTTTAACCATTTTTTCCCTTCGAGAAATATTCGGTCCTTTGACAAATGATCTTGTGAAATCAAATAGTTTAGAACATTTGAAAATCATTTCAAATTTGTTTTGAATGATTAAACAAATTATTTTACTAAGTAGAAAATGCCCACACACATATATATTCAAGGACTATAACATGCATAAATTATAAAGTTGAGTCTTGATTCCTTGAATACGATCATGAGTTATGTATCTCAAGTACGAATGTGATAGATTATGTGGAAAGCAAACAGATTAGGCAATAAAAGCAGTCTATTATCAATATAGTATTAAAAATCACACCGAATTAGTTGGTCTAACCGGGTGAACTGATGAACCGATCAGATTTTATGTACTAATTTTTAGGATCTTAAAATTAGTGAAAGTCGGTCAAAAAATTGGTCTGCCGAATAGGTCAAAAAATCGATTGGAAGTCGGTTAAATTTATGTATAGTTTAATTTGTTATATATTTAATATTTTTTTAACTTAATATGTTCTACTGGTCTGATTAATTCAAACTATTGGTTCGACCACTAAATTAGTGAATAAGTTATAATACTGGTTCGGTTTTTAAAACTATATTTATTAATTAATAAAATAATATCAATTGACTTATAATGTCGACATATAATTTACAATAAATTATTATCCGGACCTTAAAAACAGTTGAAACATGTATCGCATAATGCGAAGGTACCTACATCATCTTATTTTTCCATATTGCAGTGTATGATTTTGCCAAACAAAAGCCGTAGGTTTCCCCTGGATTCCCAAAAAGGTCAGGATCGGAAAGTGGGGAATAAAAGTAGCTGTTGAAATATCAGAGCCAGGCTTGACATGTTCTATACGATAAGATTAAGAACCTGCGAACTCATTTCAGGTTGAAAGGCCCTTTAAAATACTAATACAAATACAAATGCTAATACTAATAATAATAGAAGTAAACTGCTAGTGAGAGTCAGCTCATGTAAGGGGTCTCGTCACATGGGTGCTTTCTGTATTTCTTAATTTAATTTATTTATGGTCCTCTCTAATCCTTTAACATATATGCACCATTCATGGTATTTTCTGTCATATATAATGTTTATGTGAAAGCAATGAAAGTCATATAGGGCAAGTAATTCTTATTCATGTGGTGGGATACGGTAGCATATGCAAGACATGCTCTGACTTCAATTAATAATTAAGTAGCTCTTCATGTCGTCTACTATTATTTTTTGTTCCACAACCACATTTACTAGGTAGAAAATGAAGATGTTTAATCATCATAAAGGTGAATTGACATTCTCGTTTAGGGATGACAGTTATATGGATTTTATCCAAAATTCTTTTGATCTAAAATATAATATAATATTAAGAAAAAATAATATTTATTAACTATATCTAATTTATATATGAAAATTACTGAAGTAATAATACTATTATTTGAAACTCATATGATCTACAATAAATTGATGCATATTGACAATTTTGAACGTGTGATATTTTAATATAATATTTTTTTACTTATAAATTTAAGCTAATACAATTTTTTAATAATTATTATTAATATACTTACGAACAAAATTGTGATGGGCATCATGTTTATTAAGTATTTACTTAAAATTATAATTAACATTATTTGTAACAATTATTTATTTAAAATTATGATTAATGATATCATTTTAAATAATTTATTTATCATTAAAATTAAATGTATTGATTAATTATTTATAATTGTGATCAATAATATATTTTTTATTAATTATTAATTTGTAGTTATATTTAAATGCAATTCTTGTTAATTTTCTTTTAAAAACTACAATTAATATTATTTTTATTGATCAATTATTTATAATTATGACTAATAGTATTTTCAATGTTTATTCATATTAATTAACTATTTATAATTATAATTAATAATATTCACGATGGTTATTTAATTACATTTAAGAATAACATTATTTTTATTGAATAATTATAGCTAACATTATTCTTATTAATTATTTATTTATGATTATAATTAATAATATTACTTATAATTATGATTAATATTATTCTAATAAACATTGCATTTATCATTAAAACTAATATTATTTGTATTGAGTTATTGACTAACTATATATAATGATGATTAATATTATTTTTAGGAATTATTAATTAGTAAATATGATTAATGGTTATCATTAATAATTAATTAGTTTTAATGAGAATTAATATTATTTGTATTGATTATTTAATTACAAGTAAGAATAATACTATTTTTATTAATTGTAATTTATAATTATAACTAATAATATTCGTATTAATTATTACTTTATAATTATAATTAACATTATTATTTATAATTATGATTAATATTCTCCTTATATATAATTGATTTATCAATAAACTTAATTTTTTTGTAATTTTAATTAATTAATTAATAATAACATATTTTTATTAATTATTAATTTATAGTTATAAAAATTATTATTATAATTATTTTTTATTTAAAATTATAATTTATTTTTATCATATTAATTAATTAATTATAATTATGATTTATATTAATTTTAATAATTATTTATTTATCATTATGATTCATATTATTTTCATTAATTATTTATTTATGGCTATAATTAGTATTATTTGTATGGATTATTTAATTATAATGAAGAGTAATAATATTTTGATTAATTATAATTAATAATTATAACTAATATATCATTCTCATTAATTACTTCTCTATAACTATAATTAACATTATTTTTTATAATTATGACAAATATTAATTTTATAAACTATTTATCTATTAATAAAATAAATATTGTTTGTGTTGATTAATTATTTATGATAATGAATAATACTATTTTTATTGATAATTCATATTATTTATATTATATATATAATTAATATTGTTTTAATATTTATTAATTAACTATATTTTTAATTAATTTTATAGCTTTCATTTATTAATTTATCATAATAATGAATATTATTGTTATTAATTAAATATTTCAAATTATAATTAATATTATTTATACTTATTATTGAATTATAATTAAGACAAATAATATTTTTATTATTTATAATTAAAAATTATAGTTGGGTAGGAGATGATAGGTGGGTAATTAATGAGAGTACAATAGTGACGGTGTAGGATATTTTTGATATTTAGTAAAAAAAATAGTGGAATATAGATATAAAGTAATAATGTGTAGCAGATAATATTGACAATAAGGCTATAAAAATAAGATGTAAAATAAATAACCTAAAATTTGTATGAAGTATTAATATAGTTAATAATGTAGTTATCAATTACACACATTCTATTATTTTATTTTTATAACTATTTATAAATTTCGTAATATTCATGCTATTGTAGATTTCTGCATCTAATATATCTAAAATTTCTAACATTGTATTCCCATATGTTTTCCACAGATCTTTTGATGACCTTCCTCAGACTTTCGGACCGCAGACTTTTTGGCTGCGGGGGAGGTTTCGTATAACGAAGTTTCACCTTGTAGTCATCTCTGCTAAAAATAAAACGAAAATTTCTTAAATTCATTTTTGTATTTTAGAGTGTATAAATACTTCAGGCGTAAAAATTCTTATAAATAACTATGAAAAAATAAGTATAAAAAAAAAAGACTAAAATTTTCACGTCAAACACAAACACATTTAGGCTCCACTATCTATCCTCGACAAAAGATCGAGAACGATAAAAAAAATAAATAAATAAAAGATAGTTGGCTACTTGGCTGCTTCCACCACAGGTATATCTCCCAGCTAGCAAGCTTGATCTCACACTAAATTAAAACAAAGAGTACATACATATATATATAAACTAAACGAGTTTAGAAATGCACCTCACATGCATTTGCCTATCCCATTCTCAAAATAAATTGCTGTCTTTCCGAACGCATTCCTTTCACAAAATTTATCACATGGAAAGAAGTCAGAGCCTGGCCATCGTCACATAGCCACACCACCCCACCAGCGGCGGCAGCAGATGCAGAGGCAGAAGAAGGAGCAGATCGGTGATTACTAGCTAGATTGGGATAGCTAGCTAGCTAGGCTTCCTCTTCCTCCTGCAAATTAAAGTGCGCATACAACTCGCACAGAAAGCAGATTATATATCTCTTTGAAATAAGGTCGCCATCAACGAACAACAACCCATGCTCTCCCTCTCTCTCTGCCTGTCTTAATTTCTGTGTCATGGTTTGGAATGAGAAGATGGCCTTTCTACCAACATCAGATTATCTCTTTCAGCATCATCATCATCATCATGTGAATGAGGATCACCATCACCCTTCACCTCCAACTCATATTCTTACTTCATCTGTTCCTCCTCCTCAAGATTTCCAAGGTGCCTTCCTTAATTCCCTTCTAATGATTCCCCTTTGATCTTGAATTTAATTTTGTATATGTGGGTTCACGACAATTAAGAGCATTGAATTTGATGGGGTATTTATAAATGATCTGTGTTTGTGATGCTGTGTGTATGACATATATGCATGCAGGTATAAATCCCTCTCTTTCCATGATTAACCAACACAGATCCTCACCAATTATGTCACTATCAGGGTATGATGAACATGATCATAACTATTATAGTTATGGCAACGAAGACATGATGGGGGGCATGGATGGTCTGGGTCATCATGGTCATGGTCATCATCCTGTTGGGGATGATGACATGTCAGATGATGGATCACAAGTACTGGGAGAGAAGAAGAAGAGGCTAAACATAGAACAAGTGAAGACGCTTGAAAAGAACTTTGAATTGGGAAACAAGCTTGAGCCAGAGAGGAAAACGCAGCTGGCTAAGGCACTTGGGTTACAGCCAAGGCAGGTTGCTATTTGGTTTCAGAACAGGAGAGCCAGATGGAAGACTAAGCAATTGGAGAAAGATTTTAACTTACTTAGGAGACGGTTTGAGTCTCTTCAAGCTGACAATGATTCCCTGCAGTCTCAGAACAAGAAACTTCATGCAGAGGTAAGAACATGTAATTAACTATATATATATGCAGTGGTAACTATTAGTTTATAATAAAAATGAAGTACTGTATACATGCACGCTATTTAAAAACTATATATTCTTAATGGCATATACCCTAATTTTTTTATTAAATTAATTTCCACTTGAGTCGTGAGATACCTTGTATTATAAATAATTCTATTTCAGTATTATTCTATTTTTTATATGTTTAAATTGATAGAATTATTAATTTTTAAATATGAATGAAAAATATAAATATTTTAATTTTTTTTAAAAAAATATGAAATTTTTTAAGATGTGAAATTTATTTTTTTAATTAACTACATAGAACTTAATTTAATTTTTTATTATCATTTTATTCAAATACAAATAAAAATATTAATAGAATGGTATTAGAATAAAATAAAAATTAACAATGGCTATGTGAGATTTAGTCTTTTGTTACGTAATATATAGTCTCATTTTGCACGTATATATATAATACCAGTTGATCATCTTGAAACACTGCCCATATGTACACACACCCACCCCACACACATTTACATCTGGCCTGCACTGGCATGACCCATTTCTATGATTAATTAACACCTGTCCTGCTAGGGCAGGACGGATTCATATCGAATCGTTTTCTGTTTTAATAGCTTTGTGTATACTTTATACAACATGCTTTATATCGATACGGAAACGAGGCAGCTTCCATTTCCAATTCCATAATAACAATTATGGTATTCATTCATGACGGTCCAGTTACAGGCTCTGAAAAACAATGAAACACCAGAACTACTCGGAACCATCAACCTGAATGCAGAAAGCAAGGGCTACTGGAGCAATAATGGGAGTGATATTAGCTCCGACATTAACTTGGGAATCTCTACAACAACCACAGCACCACCGACCGACAGCCCGCTTTCGTCAACAAATCTCGGATTCGCATCATCGTTCATGCCGACATCCCTCACTGCCGGCCTCCTTCACGCTCCATCGAAGCAAGAGCACGGCGGCCATCATAATTACGATCAAACGACCGTTCAAGAAGACGGCTTTTGCAACATTTTTGGTCCGACGGGCGCCGGCGTCGCTGTAAGTCAGGAGCTCAAAACGCCAGCCTTTTGGCCTTGGCCGGAACAGCAAAACCTACCTTAAGTAATTCAATTGAGCTCTTTTACACCAATTGCTGACATCAAAACGTACGTACCGATCAATTACTCAAAAGAAGGTTGAGAAAATTGGCATAGCTAAACTTGATTGGAGTTGATTCACCTTTTCAATCGATCCTTTTGGTTTATATTTATTTCCTTGTTTTTAATAGCTCCCATCACCTCTTGATTATCTACCTAGATAAATATATATATATGTCCGTGGTCTAGTAGATTTCCATCTTGTGAGACCATATATATATATATAATTATTATGGGAATGATTGAAAGAAGGGAGAATGTTTTTGGCTTACAGCTTGAATTACTGCCCGTATTCATTTACGTTTATATAGAAGGTAAATCGGGGGTTTTACATGAAATAATTGGACAGTTATAAGCACCAGGTATTTATCTAATTAAGTAATCTGTTAAGCCTCATCTTTCCGAGTCTTTTGGGTTGTTATCAACTCTGTTGGGCCGACAGACTGAAGACTCGGTTGAAGACTCAGTTGGCTAACACCCCCTCAAGCGAAGGGGTAATGGCAAGATACAGAGCTTGTCTCGAAGAAGAACAAAGCCGGCGGAATTGAGAGGTTTAGTAAAAGTGCCTGATCCTGTGTGGCAATTAGGGTAGTAAATAAGGTCACTCTCGGCCTGTTAAAATATTAGTTTAGCTCGCTTGTTTAGTTAAATAGATTAAATTTGAACTCGAAAAAGTGAGACTCGATTTATTTTATACCTTTAGCTCGTAAGCTCGACTTATCTCGTTAAAAACTAAACTCAGTCTGTTCGTTTAGTTAAACGAGCATGAGTCATATTTTAAACGTATTTAATTAAACGATTCGAGTCCAAATCTAGAGATATTTGGCTCGGCTTGACTCATTTACACCTCTAGTGGCAATAATGTAACAAGTAGAAATGATTTGGTTAATGCAATACCGTGGGTTGATATGACTACGTGGAGGATACCTTGAAGTCCTCACTCATATCCTCCTGATAAATTTTTAAAATTTTTCTAAAGTTTTCTAGGAGGGTCACCTATCCTAAAAATTACTCCAACACACTTAAATGTAGAGTTCTTAAGACAGAATCACCAAAAAAATGATATATAATATTGATATAAGTAGTCAGATCAATCATTATAACACTCCTCTCAATTTGAGGTATTACATTCATCCCCACTCAAAAAACGCAATATCCTCATTGTGCCTCAACTACTAACTATCTTAATACAGTTTATCCCAAGAATTGTCCCGTTAGATGGTTGATTGGCTCATCTAAGTTTAGCTCACAGTCGTGGTTTTGCTATGATACTATTTGTAACACCTCGAGTCGATATGACCACGTAGTGACTACCTTAAAGTGTTTTAGGATTAATCGGCTGACCCCACAGATCAACACGAATCATTTCAACACATTTTATCCTCACTTATGCGCTTTTTGATAAATTTTCAAAAAATTTCTAAAACTACTCAAGAGGGTCACCCATCCTAAAAATTGCTCAACAACCAACACACTTAATTATGGAGTTTTTAGAATAGAATTACCAAAATGATGGTATACTATGTTGATATAATTAGTCAAATCAACCATTATAACACTCCGCTCAATTTAAGGTATTACAGTTAACTACTTTCCCCCTTAAAAAATAATAATCATCTTCAGTATATTTTGTATGAGCATGAAAGATAGGATTGGATGCCAAAGCGCCACTACTGTACTCACAATAGGATTGGAATGGTTGAGAGGGGAATATGCAAGTCTTTAAGAAGCATTGTCGGAAACTGGTAAAGGTCAATAGCCATGGCATGATACTCAACCTCAGTGCTAGACCGACAGGAACCCAAAAATGTTGGGAATAAAATAATTGGCTTGGTTAGATGGATAATAGCCTCCTCAAATAGGTACTAATAAAATATAAAAGTCTTTAAGGTCAATAGCTATGGCGCGATACTCAGGCTTAGTGCTAGACTAGCAAAAACCTGAAAAATGTTGGGAATAAAATAATGGGCTTGGTTAGATGGATAATAACCTCCTCAACTAGGTACTGAAAAAATATAAAATTAAATTATAAGTTTAAGGATGATGACCTGTGGAAGGAAAAAATTGAAGAGGTTTTTTTTTTTAATAATATAAATGGAAGAGAATTTGGGAGTTTACATAACAATATATTTGTCTATCTTATATTCTTTACAAATGGTTATAAGATAACCTTTTATACCCTCCCTTATCTTTGTCTAGAATATTCAAAAAACATTGGTTGTTTGACTTATATACCTTTCTACCTAACATTAGTCATAACCAAGAAAACACATAAGTTACAACTTAACAATCGACTCATTGTCAACTTATAAGTTATCATATTGATGAGTATCAAATCCCTTATATTAATGGATTTCCTAACCACTCCCTTACATCCCATCTTCCCTTACATCTTCTTTCTCGGTCTTGGCCACAAGACCTTTCCAACCAACTAATTCCATCAGTTGGCCTTTAGTCATCGCTTTTGACTGGCCAATGACCCTTAACTAACATCCCCTTGGCGAATGACATTAGTCCTTTTATCGAGTAACCCCCAACAATACTCCTCCTTTTGATACATAGGAATAATTCATTTTTTTCTTTCTTGAGAGAAATTGTGTACTCTGTTTAACCTAACTTTGGTGCAATGAAATTTATTTTTACCTTTGGGTAAGGGCTTTGTAAACATGCCTAATCCATTCTCATCGGTATGGACTTTCTCCGGACAAAGTTACCTCTCATTGAGCACATATCTATTATCCAGTGATACTTGAATTTGATATACTTGAATCTTGAGTGGAAGATGACATTCTTACTGATATAAATGACACTCTTTAAGTCACTGAATACTACAAACTTGTCTGGTCTTAAGTTGATCTGCCTATATAATCTTTTCATCCACAACATCTCCTTCCACCCCTCGGTGATGGTTATGTACTCTGCCTCAATCGTAGATAGAGCCACACTTCTGTAATAGGGACTACCATAAACAACTCTCTTACAAAAGGTAAACAGGAATCCTGATGTTCATCATCTTATATCTATATCTTTTGTCAAATCATAGTCATTATAGCCCACCAAAATAAGCCCAACCCTACTAAAATAAAGTTTCATACCGGACATCCCTCATAGATACTTTAGTATCTATTTCATTGCCTCCTAATTATATATGCTAGGGTTGGATATAAGCCAAATTAATATGTTAACAGTGAATGCAATGTCAGGCCTTGTACACATCATTTCATATATTAGACTCCTAATGGTCAACGTATATGGGATATGACTCATCTTTTTCCTTTTTATTTTCATCCGTCAGACATGATATCTTGCTTAGCCTGAAATAGGGAGCAAGGGGACAACCAACTAGATTTTATTAGTCTATGTTGAATCTCCTAAGTATCTTCTCTATATATTCCTCTTGAGATAACCTCATCTTATCTTGACTTCTGCCACGAAAGATGTGTATACCTAATATCTACTTGGCATGACCTAATTCTTTCATTTGAAATAACTTACCCAAATCTTCTTTCAACATTGGTATCCATTTCCGATCTTGGCATACTATCATCACGTCCTTCTTGTACAGAAGTAGGAGGATGAATTTTTTAGGCCCAAAACTATACATAAACACACAATGGTGTGCTAACTTCATCTTGTACCCCTATCAAGCCATGGACTACTCAAACTCCATATACCATTGCTTAGGCATCTACTTCAATTCATACAAGCTCTTCACTAGCTTTCACACCATACCCTCTTTGCCCTTTACCTTAAACCTCTTCGATTGTTCCATGTATACATCTTCTGTGAGGTATCTATATAAGAAAATTATCTTGACATCAAGTTGATCCACTTCTAAATCTAGAGTAGTATCTAATCTTAAAATCACATGGATGGATGCCATCTTCACCATTGGAGAGAAAATCATAGTCAACCCCTTTCTCTGACCAAATTCCTTGACCACCAACCTTGCCATGTGCCTTGACTTAGTTTTTCCCTCTTCATGCTTGATCTTGAAAATCTACTTATTCTTCAAGACTTTTCTCTCTCTCAAACTTTCCACTAGCTTGTAAGTGTTGTTCTTTTGAAGGGATCTCATCTCTTCCTTTATTGAAACCAACCACTTTTCCTTGTTGACATTATCGATGGCCTCATAATAGCATAGAATCCACCACCCAAGAACAACTCATAGTCCGTTGTAAGTAGGGGTGTTCACAAATCGGTCAAGAATGACCAATTATTTTGGGTTTCGATCCAAGATTGACCTGACATTCTCGTCTCTATCGAGTTTTAGTTCTGAAGTAAAAAAAAATGGTCCTTAATTAGTTTTACTTCTAATTAATTTGGCCTTCTTGTGTAACATCCCCATTTTTCACTACTGAATATTTTTTTGTTCTAAAATGGTGCGGAGGAGGAAAATACTAAATGTAATTAGGAAAAACGGGGTGATACCGCCATACCTAACATATGATAGGCGTCAGCCTCGGTCTTACATTAGATATAAGGCTAAAACCAAACGAACTAATATAAGGTAGAGTGCGTAATATCAAATTACATAAATATTTAAAAGAAACATTTACAACATAGGACCTTGACGGTCCCTAACATTTTCAAATGCAAGGAGAATTATTAACTAAAAATACAGGGCTATTATAGTGGAAAACAAGTTAGGGCATGACCCCAAATCCATGGTTTGTCATAAACCCCCACCAGAAACCTCTAGATGCCCACACTCTCAAGCCCCAAACTCAAGTTAAGGTAGGCCCACTACTGGTCATTCCCAAAAACATGCACAGGAGCCTCTACTTATAGGAATGAGCAGGTGACCGAGAAAACAGGCACATCAGTACGCTATATACTTTACCTCCCTTACAAAAATCATAAGCATACAAGGTTCTATCATGTCATGTTAAGCATGCCTAACATGCATCATGCCAATGTCTTATAAGTAAGTGTACCTACTCTATCATGGTCAAGTAATGCATCAATTTTTACTATCATGCATAAATCAGGCAACTCAGAGTGTATCATGCTCATTTTTATAGTATAATATCATAGATAGCCACACACTCATACTAAGTAGATTTTCCAGATAAACACTAGGGTTTATTTTCTAGATAAACACTATGGTTTATTTTCTATCTTAATTAATTAGGTTATACCATTTCTTATCCATATACTTATATAGGTCATTGTCAAGTCATTCATTTTAATTACTATCCAATTGTTTATTCAAGTCATTATCCATGTATTCATTTCAACTTTTATCATTATTAACATTAACTAACCATTCATTCCAACCATTATCTGATTATTCATCATCAAGTGATGGACTATGCACCACCCTATGGTCTCACATACCATAGAAGCCTATCCAAATCAAGGGATGTAAATTTCAAGCCAAAGCCAATAACCACAATGGTCATAAGTTAGGCAAAATCCAACCGCCTAGGTAACCAAACCTTTTAGTATTTATATCACCTAGTACATCATCAGTGTCTAGAGTAGGTAAGGCACCGGTATATACTAGGATCCCGTCTGAAGGCAAAGCCTAAATGCAATAATAAATTTCTGAAGGCAGATTAACCCCTAGTAGCTAATTAAGGATCGGGTAATCCAGACTCATACACAATTCGATTGTCTTTCGCTTTACGTGATTAGTATATTATTTATGAGGTTACGTGATCACATAAGGCCCATACAAAGAGTAAGCAAGACATTCACATATTTCTTCCATATTAATCATTTCCATCGCCCAACCATGTGTGGGGTTTCCATTTATGCTTTTTCAATATTAATCATTCCCATTATATAATTCCATCCAAGCACAATCCTTATTTCACCACCCTATTTCTCAAGAACTATCTCATTTCATATGTGGTATACCTTTTATGCCTTTCCATCACCAATTGGCTATATCATGAATCATGGTCCATTTAATCCATTTGTTAGGTCATTGATCCATGATAATATATATATTTTTATCTCTTAAATAGTTAGATAATAATCCCATGCATAGTCTCAAATTAAATCCAAACCGAGAAGAAAAAAATCGCACAAACCAGCAAAATTAGTCAAACGGTCTAGTCCAACTAGTTGATCGGTTTGGGTTGAATAGTTAATTAGTTTGGCTCACCCAAACCAGGTTTTCCTCACATTCGTCGATCATTTTGGACAAACCAGTCAACTATTTATAGGCTAGTATATTAGTTCTGCCCGAGAGCAAGACCAGGGTCATTGCAGGCCTACCATTCGATGAGTTGGGTTAACTAGTCGATTGTTCTAGGAACCATTTTATTGGTTTAACTTAAATAGTCGATTAGTTTGCCCTCTAACAACACCAGCTAATTATTTTCATGTAGCTAATGCTTATAATTCTTTATCATACCACATTGAAACGTGTTCTAACATCACATAACACATTTTTAGCTTAAATTAGTTGCATATTTCACCGTTAATCATCACAACCTAATATTTCCTCAAGATTCATGCTTTTCACTCAAAATGCCGGGTCTAGCCATTCAATACAGTTTTTATAAGCTATATACTCATGCCAACATGTAATATCAAAATTAAAGATCTCCATAACATGTAAGTTTATTCGCAACCCATTTCAGAAGTAATAATGATTTACTTGATGCAAGCAAAAATTTCCTCAAACAAGAACACTCAACCTATTAAATCTTCAACTTTCAAAACCTTAAAGAAAATTAATTCAGAAATTCATGAATAAATTTTATAAATCCTAACTTTAAATAGGAAGGGAAGACTGAATATGCCATACCTAAAGGAAAAATATAGGGTAATTCAGCTGAGTCATTCAACCTTTTTCCTAAATCAAACTCTTTCTTGCTCAACAATTAAAACAAGAGGGAGCTAGATAAAGGATGAAAAGAGAAAAAAGGATTCAAATAAAAAGCTCAAAGTGAAGAGGGAGAAGGTGAGTGCTAGAGAGTTATAGTATTTTGGTAGCTGAAAGAAAGGTGAATAGAAAGGGTAATTAAAGCTATTTATAGCCAACAAATCGACACAATTCATAATTGTGGTCAGGAACATATTCTGACCTATCTTGTAGAACTCAAATGGTGATTTTAGAGGAGTGCGGGTTGATTGGTCCAGAAATGCATTACACAAGAGGGAAAAATAGAAGGTCATCATGGAAGTAATCTCCTACCTAATCATAATCAAGTCTGAGCTTGAAGCAATGATCCTAGAAATGTGTAGAGGGGAGAGGTGGAAGAGGACAAGCTAAGGTTGTAACACCCCCAAAATTCACTCCTGAAAAAATTTTTTTGAAAGGATAAAGTGGAAGCTAGGAGAGAATTTGGGGAATGTTACCGCCACATCTAACACAAGATAAATGTCCACCATCTATCTCATGCTAGATGCAAGGCTAAAACCTGTCAAACAAAACTTTAAACATCAATGCCGTAAGGATAAACTCCCACAAGGAGATATCCACAGGCAGATGGCAAGTGAATCAATTCACTAAATAAAATCATCGCTGAATCAATCAGCGGAACCTGCGAAATAAATCCGAATTTTAAAAGCTTATTAGAGTACGATAAATTGAAAGTTAAATTACAATACCCTTGAATTTTAAATACAATACTTGAAACTTCCAAAAATAAATACAGTTAAACCAGACAAATCCTGACGGATCAAATTCCGGATTGCCTACTCTCTCAAGTCAAACCTTCCACCCAAATATAATATTCGAATTGAAACCTGCACAAGAGATCTGCTCCCCACCATCAGTGGATCATCACAGGACCCATTCAACCAAGGTAGCATCAGTACGGGTCCGGTACTGAGTAAATCAATACTGCCAAACTCATGGAAGGAAGCATAAAACACATAAGATACAAGCGTACAAGAAATCACGATAGCATGCTAAGTAACACCAATCTAACAATCCAATGATAATCATTATTACATCCGATTTTATTTATTTACGATGAGTTCAGGGACCCCACTATTCTTAAACCGGTGGAACGGTCTGAAGCACCTCTCGGGGACAACACACCCGAGCCACTATTATCATCCGGTGGAACGGATCCTACACCTCTCAGGGCAAAACGCTCCTGAGCCACTATTCTGAACCGGGGGGAACGGCTTGAAGCACCTCTCGGGGACAACACACTCGAACCACTATTATCGTCCGGTGGAACGGATCCTACACCTGGTCCTGACTCACGTAATCTTCCACTTTAAATAATTAGTGTCTTATTCATTACTTAATTCATATCATATTCTTATTCACGTTGAGTATAGGGCCCCACTATTCTTAATCCGGTGGAACGGACTGAAGCACCTCTCAGGGACAAGTCACCTGAGCCACTATTATCATCCGGTGGAACGGATTCTACACCTCCCAGGGCAAAACGCTCCTGAGCCACTATTTTGAACCGGTGGAACGGCTTGAAGCACCTCTCGGGGACAACACACCCGAGCCACTATTATCGTCCGGTGGAACGGACCCTACACCTCGGCCCAACTCACGTGATCTTCCACTTTAAGTAATTAGTATCTTATTCAGGGATTTTAACCGACCATAAATCAGGCCCACATGAATAATTCCATGACATCAAGATACAGCATAAGATATCATATAATTTTAATCCCTACTCAACCCTTCACATACTCAGATACATATCATACTCTAGTTTCACATTAACACACATTTGCATTGAGACTATAAATTCGTACATACATACAATTACAACACAGAACACAGAATACGCTTGACATAATTAAGTGATCAATAACCATGCTCGTCACCTTCTACTTCAAGTAGACATACATTCAAATTCCACCATAAGTAAAGGTAAGAAATGACTTACCTCAATCCGAAGCTAGCTAAGCAAATTGAAAAATAGGGATAGATATCGAAGGCTCAACAATCCACGAGAAAGTTTTCCTAGATCGCCGATAAAAATCGGAACTAGGTTAGAAACCATCTTATCAATTAATAATTCACATATTCTAATTAAATAAACACAAACGAATACAAACGATCTTTATTGGAAAACGTGTCCAAAACTCAGGACTCAAGAGCATAGCTCTATTAAGATTTAAGATTAAAATATAAATCAAATGATTTAAAACCCAAACACAGAAATCGATTAGATAAAAGACACACAGCACAATAAATTTTATACAACCATCCCTGAAGATTAGGGTTTTTAATGCCTAAACTACGAATCGACCAAATCACTTTTATTATCTCAAATTGGTAGTTTTAAAACACAATTAAATAAATTTTAGATAAATCTAGATAATCAATTTCAACAAAACAATATCCCGATTAACCAATTCAGGACGATCCGTTTTCAAAATTAGGGTTTTAAAGCCAACGAAAAAACTCAGGCAATTCAAATCAATTAATTCCAATTCAAGATATTAGAATACAATTAGGATCATTTCAACTAATTCTATAAATTTAATTTTAGAAAAACAACTATACAAATAACCAATTTCATAATCTCACTTGAAATCTCGGGTTTTAGGCCCGAAAATACAATTCGGTTGAATTCTATTAATTTAATCAAATTTAATGTTTAGAAATACAATTAAACACATTTTATAACATATCATATAATCAATTGCTCAAACTAATAAAAGAAATACCCAATTCAGCATAATTAGGGTTTTTAGGCCCGGAACGCAAATCCGATCAATTCTTGCTAAAACATATAAATTGACGGTTCGGAAATGAAATTAAATATATTCTAATATAAATTATATAATCAATTGAATAAACCGACCCGATTACACAATCCCATTTAGTTCCGCAAGAGATTTGACCTAAAAATCTAATTCCGATTAATTACATATAATTTTTCCAAATCAACACTTCCGATATGAAATTAAATACATTTCAAATGATATTGTAAAATCAATTGAGCGAAACAACTCAATTACGCAACCCAATTTCAATACACACGAATTTTGACCTAGAAATCAAATTCCGATTGATTCCGCATAAATTTCTCAAATTGACGGTTCCGACATGAAATTAGATACATTTAAAAACATATTGTATAATCAATTTATCCAAAATCGCCAAATTGGACGGATCCGAAAAATTTGGGCATAACCCAACCTAAAATTCAAATTTACAAATTTCCAACACAAACCATACAATTAACATATCCAAATCAATCTCACAACACATATATACATAATCAAACAATTAATTTAGCTTATCACAAGCTAAATCACACTCAATTAATCAAATTAATATTAGGGTTTTCGAAAATTTATACCAAATGAAATTCAACAAAATCGGAGCAAAGGAAGGCTGGGGAAGCTTCATCGGGGACCGGGGGTGGCTCGCCGGTGGTCAGCGAGGCTCGCCGATGACCGGGCGATGGCAGCGCAGCCTGTTGCTACTCCCGCGCTGCTGCTGGTGGTTGCTGCTACTGCTGCGGTCGAGCAGGCTGCTGCTGCGTCGCCGGCGGTCGCGTCGCCCGTGGTGGCTGCCGAGGTTGGCCAGAGCGGGGAGGAGAGGCGGCGAAGGAGGCTGGGGTTTCTGGCGCAGAGCAGAGCACAGGGTCGGGAGCAGGGAGACGGGAAAAAGGAAAGAGAAGAGAAAAGGAAAAGGAAGAGGGGGGGCACCGGTCGGGTAGGGCTCTTCTCTTTTTTTTTCTTTTTTTTAAATACACATATAAAATAAATACTAAAAGTATAAAATTATTAATGGAATATTTTATATAAAATTCATTAAACAAAAATTATTTCGTAAGGTTCTGAAGGCTTAAAATCGATATAAAAGCTACATAAAGAATTTCGGAAACATTTTCGGAAAAACTTACCAACGAACGAAAAAATTTATATTATTTACGGAAATACATTATAAGACCTCAAAATAATATTTAAAAGCATAAAAGTAAATATTTAAATTAAATTCTAATAAACCGAGACTAATTTAAATAATCTCCGAAATCGATTTTCCGTAAACCAAAAATCGTAAAACAGAAGAAAATTAATTCCGGAAAGAAATTCACAAATAAACTCCGAAAATCTTTTTAATTTAAAACTTCCCGAAGATATTAACGATTTTTAAAAACGAATAAATTTAAAGTCGGAAATATTTTCTACGGATAAAATTATTAAAATAACTTTAACTATTTAAACCGAAATTTTATAATTTAAATAATATATTTCGTTAACGAAATATAACTCCAAAATAAAGTCGTAATCACACGACGAAGTTGTAATCGAAAACGAATCTAAAATATTAAAAATCAAAACACGAGAAAGAATGGAAATACATATTTTTAACCGAAAATCGAAATCATAAAAATATAATAAAATCATGGCCGTGAACGAATTTGTCCAGAATGGTTCGCAACGGCAACGATTAAATAAATTCAAATATGAACTCGAAATCGTCGATAAATCCATAAAACGAATCGAAATTAAAATAATTAAATATTTACATCAAATTACGCTAATAAAATCATTAGGCTTAATAAAATTAGGTTTCAAAATCCGGGGTATTACAAAGGTCATCTTGTAGACCGACATTGTTCACATGGATACGCATTTAGCATATCATAGTCTGCATGATTGTTTAAAAGATAGAAAGCAGCTTGCATCTTGTACCTTGAAGCAAAGTCAAGCTCCTCAATACACTTTATAGCTTCCACGAGATCAACACATGAGCATTTGTCCATAATTGTGACAAACTTCTCTACCTATTCACTTAGCATATAAGAACATGATGTAATAAATGCACCCATTTTCCTCTTACCCTTGTTACCTTTTCCATGACTCATACCACTCTTTGCATAAAAACTCTTAAGACATTGTGGAAATGATGAATAATAACTTCTCCAGACCTACCAAACACTCTCTACACCTCCCTATTTGTTATGGCATGCCCCAAAATATACAAAAATAAAGCTACTTGCTCTTCAACATTAACCCATTTCGTTGATTGCAAGCCACCATGATTCACTAATAATCCAAAAAATTCATAAAATGTATTAGGACCCATACGAATCATATCTTGAAATATAACTCTATTTGTCATAACCTTTCTTACCAAAAATCTCACTTTTCTAGATTCTTTATGAATATCATCATCGTCATCGTCATCATCATCTAACATGTTACTCTCATCCAAATACCAATAAGTTGCCACCACCGCGATAAACCAATTAAGGATTGTAAAGTAAAATATAGTAAGAATATCCTCACCGGTATCTATCTATCAAAACATAAATATCATTGTCATTATTATGATATCAAAATAAGAATATCATTAATATGTATGTGTATAAACAGCTTAAGGCTACTTCAACCCTCAAGGTGTGTACTTTAAACCCAAAGGGAGCAATCGACACCTAAAGAGGAGTAATGCTTGGTCAAGTCATGCTAAGAATCACAAACTAAGTTATCCAGGTTACATGAAAAAGAGAAAAAAAAGTGTACAAATAGTAACCCTTAGTTAGTTGTAGAATACAAAGCTGCTACAACCTTCAATCGAGCAATCAATTCTAAAGAGGAGTAACACTTGAATCTATAGTGTCCTTACTCCTTACTCATCATATGATAATTTAATCAAGCAACAATAGTAGCAATCGAGCAGCAACAACATCAATTGAGCAACAATATCAATCCACCAAAAAATTTGTACAAATAGTAACCCTCAGTTAGCTGTAGAATATAAGGCTGCTACAACCTTCAATCGAGCAATCGATTCTAAAGAGGATCAACACTCGATTCTATAACGTCCTTATTCACCATAGGGAAATTTAATCATGAAAAAATAGTAGCAATTGAGCAACAACAATATCAATCAAGAAACAATATCAATCCAGCAAAAAAATTATACAAATAGTAACCTTTAATTAGTTGTAGAATACAAGGCTACTTCAACCTTCAATTGGGCAACTGATTCTAAATAGGAGCAATGCTTGATTCTATAGTGTTCTTATTCATCATATGGAAATTAAATCGAGCAACAACAACAATCAAGCAGTGACAGTATCAATCGAGCAACAACAGAATCAATCAAGAAACATTATCAATTGAGCAACAAAAGCAATCTAGCGACAACAACAATCTAGCATTAACAACAAAGAACAATCGAGGAGCAACAATAGTAGCAATTGAGCAGTAGCAACAACAATAAAGTAGCAACAACAACAACAACAAATCAAGCAACAACAGAAATCGAGCAACAATGGCAGCGATCGAGCAGCAACAACAACAATCGAGCATTAATAGTAAAAAACAATCGAGCAACAACAAAAACAACAATTGAGGAGCAACAACAGCAATCAAATAATGATAAATATCAAGCAGCAACACTAGAAATTGAGTAGCAATAGCAAACAACAATTGAGGAGAAAAAATATCAATCGAGCAATAATAGAAATCGGGTAACAACAATAAGAATCGAGTAGCAATAGTAGCAACCCAACAACAGCAGAATCAATCCAGCAAAAACAGAATTGGTCATGAAAAAATAAGAAACAAAATCAATCGATCGACAACATTATTAGTCGAACTCCAAAAAATGGGTCTAACATTGCTTGAACAATCCAAAAAATCAATCGAGAAATGAGAATCAATAAACCAAGTGACAACATAATCAATTGACTAAAAATATTTCAAATAGGAGAAGAACATAAAACAAAACCTACTTACCTGGCCGTTGAACACTAAAAAAAAAAATGGAAGTTGGGAAGTCACCGTCGCCTCTACAACTCTGCGAGAGGAGAGTCGTCGTCAACACTGCAACTACGTGAGAGGAGATTCATCGTCAACACAATACAACTCTCGTTGCTACCACTCGGACGTCACAAAAGGAGAGGTAGAGTCGTCAACACGGCAGAGAACGGGAGAAGGGTGCAAAAAAGAGCAGTATCGAGATGAGAGGAGAGTATAATTGTGAGGGGTATTTTAGTCCTATTAGGTCAAAAAAAATCTTAAATTATAACTTGTCCCCTCCCATTACCTCCCAAATTGGGGGTTAATAAAAATTAAGCTAAATGGGGTGAATGGAGATGAAAGATTAATCCTAATTCACCTCATTAAGATTAATAATTTTTGTTCCCAAATGAGATGAATGAATTGATTCATCTTGATTAACCCCCTTTCACTCCAAAGTAAACATGGTATTAATTTTTGGTGTTATGGTATAAGAAAAATGGCAGGTTCTCTATATCTATTTTGATTCTCTTTTATCATGAGAACATCGGTAAGCCCCGCAAGTTGGATGCCCTCGAACCATGTCGCTTTTAGTAAATAAATAAAAAAAGCCTATGCTCGTTCTTTCTTTCTAATCACGTCGGACTATATTATTCATAAGTATATTAAGTATCAAGTAATGTCCATTGTATGTATTTGCTATAATTATGGAATGACAAAATTTTATTTAATATTTATATTGATCTTATCATCGTTGTTTTACGTATTGTTATTATTTTTAGTATAGATATGAATATTCTTATTTAAGTTAATTTAATTATTACATTTTTAATTTTTATTATTACTATTTTGTCATTACTTGAATTCTTATTATTACTATCTTTATATTTATTGTCATTACTTTCAATCTATTTGTTTAACTAGTGCTTCAGTAATTTTAGTTTTGTGAAAATATTTATCATATAAATGTTGAAAATATGCTATAATTTTTTGCTTTTATATTAGTATGTCAAAAATAAAATGATATGTTGCATAACGTTCGGTTGTAATTTTGAGCATTTATAATTCAGTATTTATAGTTCATAGTTAGCACATACATTGTCAATATATTGTTCTAATTATGTCAAATATATCGTTCTAATTTTGTGTAGTTTTGAGAATGCATTCATAATATAAGAATATTTATTGCCTTATAAATTGTTCTAATTTTGTGTACCTTTTTTGTGTAATATAAAAACATTCATTATTGAATAAATTGTCTTCGTAGTATATCTATCAAGTTATGTTATACTTATATTGAAAATAATTGTATATTAATAAAGTTTCTTTTCATACTTGTCAATCAATGTGTAAACATTAATCCACATTAATATTATATCTTGTTTGTCTTCCTTAATAATAAATCTTCTCTTCTCAATGTTTTGCTAACTTTCATTTTGTGAAAAAAAAGCTTAACTACTAGATATATATTTGCGTGAAATAAATTGATGTTCAATAATTTAAAATTTTGCTTTGCACTTGTTTTGCGTACTTATGCATCATTCAATTTTATTAATCAGAATGAAAAAGAATCATAAGATGTTTGAAGTTGAAAATGAAGAACATTGATTGTCACTTAGAACATTGCATATGTTATTTGACAAATGATGTTAGTATGCTATTCTCATAACTACATAAATTTATCTATAAATCTTTTTTAGATGACCTTGTTATAGTAGGTAATGAAGTACCTACTACAACCCATTGATGGGTATGCTATGATGAATGCAATCATCTAGCATCACAAAAGAAGAGAATAAAATACCAAATACAAAATACAACTATTACAACTTTTGTGTTTATTAAATAATAATTATATTCTGTTAATTTTATCTAAATAAATTCCTCGTGTCTACATAACTATTCTCTCATGATATTAACCTATGTAATGCATTATACCTCGTCACCTTGTTCACCTATGCTCTGAATCTCTATGATTTACACATAACATATGGAATATTGTATTTATTACTTGAGTCAATGCACCTTATTAAATTTTTTAATATAAAATTGATATACTTGTAGCTATTCACTCCATATATCACATATGTAATATTTTATATCATTTTATTTTTCATTAGTTATGCCATTATTCAAGAACTTTCTAACTACATTTATAATTCAACTATCAAATTTACCCTCTACAATGGTAGAAATAATAATTATATATATATTTACCTTATATTTGAAAGTACCTGTGCAGTTGGGCCGTCGGTGCAAAGAGAGGGCGGCAAGATTCACTGTCTGCGTCCAGCCTGTCCGCAGAACAAATTACGACTGAATGCACTCCCCATCTGTACTTTCAGCCCATCTATTTCCTTCCCTAAAGTTGGACCCACTTTTTTCGTCCCTTCTCCTAACTTATGATCGCGACAGCGGATCCGACGCGACGCTTCTCGTTGCTTCCTCCCCCTTTTCTCCCATCCTTTCCCCGCGTTGCAATCTACAACCGAAGGAAATAATAAGAGTGTAACGTAAAAAGGGAGGGAAAAAATCGTCATTTACAATACTCCATTTATTTACGCTCATTCCGACCACAACCCGTAGCCCGTCTACACTTCTGTAAGTTAATCGATCATTTTATCTCCATTCTCTTCCTACTTCCTCCTCCTCACTCATCCTACTACTCTATTTTTATTCCCAATCAATCAAATTAACCTACCGGAGCTTCAAAAAATGGCTCGAAAATGGAGTTATTTGGTGGTACTAATGGCGGCAGCAGCAATAATGGTGGCGGAATTAACGGTGGCTGTGAGTCAAGATTCATCGCAGGAGAAAGAAGTGAAGAAGGTGAAAGGTAAAACGGTTTATAAGAAAGGTTGGGAGTGTAAAGTATGGTCGGAGCATTGTTGCAATGAGACAATTTCAGATTATTTTCAACCTTATCAATTTGAGGATTTATTCCCCAAAAGGAATTCACCTGTTGCTCATGCTGTTGGGTTTTGGGACTACCAATCTTTTATTCTTGCTACTGTTGATTATCAGCCCTTTAGGGTTTTGTACTACTGGTGGTAAGCTTATGAGTATGAAAGAATTGGCTGCCTTCCTTGGTCATGTCGGCAGTAAGACTTCCTGTAAGTTTTTCAACCATTTTTTCAGTTAATTTTTTTATTCACGTCGGTTATGCTAGGGGGCACGGGGCACCCCTACTTTTTGGTTGGATTCCTGATTCTAATAATATCGTTGTTTTCTTATGGCATAACAAAAATTTGAAATCTAGAAGCATTGTTGTGAATTTGTGATGGAGGAAGTCCACACGATACACTGTTGATTGGTCAGAGGTCCAATATATTCCTAGCCGATTTGTTTTGATGTTGAAACAGACTCACCTTGCACTGGTTTACCTTGTGATTGATTAGATATACACAGATTTTGAGGGAAAACCTTTGACCATTAATTTCGCTCTAATTATAATACATTATAATCTAAAAATATTATTGATATATTAGTATTAAAAATTAATTTTGTAATACTATTTTTTATATCATTTTTATCAAGATGTTAATAATTAAAGTGTCCTTGACATCCGTAATGTCGCATATTTCTGTACAGAGGAAGTATTTCATTACTCTCATTTTTCTCATCCTTGTTTGTTATTAAGAAACTCTGTTCATTGGTTTTTCATGACCGATATCACAGATCATTGTTCTCTTTTCCCATGATTTGCTTTCTGTTTTAAAATGTAACTTTTTTTTGGTACCTAGGTGGTTATGGTTTGGCTACAGGTGGCCCATTTGCTTGGGGTCTCTGCTACAATAAGGAAATGAGTCCAAGCCAGTCATACTGTGGTGAATACTTTAAGTTAACTTATCCTTGTGCCCCTGGAGCCGAGTATTATGGCCGTGGTGCTTTGCCTGTATACTGGTATGTATTCTTGTAGTTCTTTGTGTGCTTATCTTCTTTTTTGGTTCTCATTTCATTCTTGTTATGAAGAATTCCCTATGGAAGACCACAACAAATGCAGTGTGTGAGCTTCTTGTTGGCTGCTTGTAGTTTCGTTGGTAACTTGGGTTGTGGTTGTCTCATTGATGGCATAAGGATGGGAATTACTTTTCGTTGGCCTAGCTAGTTGCATCTGATAAATAAGAGCAAAATGGATGGCTCGTAGTGCGGTGTTGTGAATCAAATTCACTTCACATCTCATAATGGAAAGAAATGACTTAAGTTTATTATAGATGATATTGGTATGAGTGGTGCAAAATAGTATAGAAAAAGACTAGTAGACCCGAGCGACTATACATCAAATTTCTAGTTGCCATGCAAATCTATTTGGGTCATGGAATTTTCTAATTGCTGATCATCAGCATCATAAGTTCAACTTCAGGCCTTCAGGGCCGTCACATTGGGCCAATGCAAAAATTAAGAATTGGGTCCTTAAGAAACGTAAATACAATTATCGAAATACAAATATATATTTACCTGACAAAATTATTTTATAAATATTTTTAAAAACATTAGCAAACTTTTTATTCTTCTGATATTTGTTAAACAGTGAAGAAGTGAGGATTTAAATTTCATGGTGTCACCATGTAGTATGTATGGAATATTAGTGATGTATGATAACAGTTTTTCTTAACTTTTTGTATGGTATTGTGAAATAGTATCACAAATAAGACAATTGAAATACTGAACTACGATTATTGAAGGTGATAAGTATATTTATTCTTTTATTAATATTAATTATTATTAATTCAGGGCTCCTTTAAATTTGGTGGTCAGCCTGTACAGGGACGGGCCTGTTCAAGTTACTAATCCAGTCAAACTTTGTGCCATTTCTTCTTAGAAAGATTCATAGGGAGAATTTTTAGTTTTTACTATATAATTAATTTTCCATCACTGTAATTTGCCATTTGCAAACTAGCATACATAAAGAAAGCATCAGGGAGAGAGGGACTCATGGATGAATATGTAGTAGGTGATATTGTGGCCAATTCGCTATTGCAGGAACTACAACTATGGTGCTACGGGTGAGGCCCTGAAAGTTGATTTGCTGAATCATCCAGAGTATATAGAACAGAACGCTACCCTGGCCTTTCAGGCAGCAGTCTGGAGATGGATGACCCCGATGAAGAAGGGGCAACCTTCGGCCCATGATGCATTTGTTGGCAACTGGAAGCCCACCAAGAATGACACCCTGTCCAACCGTATCCCTGGTTTTGGCGTCACCATGAACATCCTTTATGGGGATCTCACATGCGGACAGGGTGACATTGACCCGATGAACAATATCATATCTCATTACCTTTACTACCTAGATTTGCTGGGTGTTGGCAGAGAAGAAGCTGGGCCTGGTGAGCTGCTAAGCTGTGCTGAACAGAAGGCGTTCAACCCATCTGGGTCAGCTTCATCCTCATGAGCACCGTACTTTTTTTTCTTGGTGATGTGGTGGTGTTTCTATAATCTGTTTCGTTCTCTGCGAGGAAGCTAAATAATTGAGGCACCATAATTGGGTCGTTTGTTGTCCCTGTTTACCGCTGAAGATTAAACCCAGGATTAACTAGTCTATAAGGTTTTATAAGAGAGAGAGAGAGAGGTTTTTGGTTGTTTGATGATTGCTCATTTGTTACTGTCGTGATGGTGTCAAATATAGTATTGTTTCGATTATTTATTTATCATGTAATTATGTCATATGGGTGCTCTGTACAAACTTTGTTGCCGAAAGCCTATTTATGGTATGGATGTCTTGAGTGGAAGCTGAGAAAGGAATATTAAAGGAGGTCCCTTTCAACAGCTTGAACAAGAGATTTGTGCTTGGCCAATCTAGGCATGAATTGGTTTGGTTTTCCTCTCCGTAGTTTTTAACCAATACACTTGTAAACATTAACGGAGCTTTTCAGCTTTTAACTTTTGATGGAAGCTTTCAAAGTGAATTCTCGGCCTTCTCTAGTGTGTTGTTTGGTTTGGATTTATTTTTCTTAAAGTTTCAACTTTTAACTTTGTACTCTATGGATTCTCGTCAACCTCATTTTTTTACCTCATCTGGGGGAAGGGTAATGGATACAAAGATAGAAGGTTAAATAAAATGTATATTTGATTAGGCATAATTATCATTTTACTTTTCTAACATTAATGCCACTTTCATTCACCTTAAAAATATAAGTATTATTTATTTTGATTTGAATAAAATTAAAAATAATATTAACTTAGATTAAATTAATGTAATTCAAACGGTATTTCAAATCAATTCACATCAATTTCTTTGCCCAGTTGAATTTACTTTGATTCGTTCCTATTCAAACGAAATTTTAATGTCAAAGCGGCCTGACTACATTTCTCGTTGTTAGCTCTTAAGACTGACTGTGGTCATAGCGCTTCTACCGTTTTTTTTTTATAGATAAAGATAATCAGAAAACAGTTAAGTTCCAAAATATACGGACTCAAAAATAACTTTCAAAAATTGCCCTGACAATAAAGATGAGGACTTTATGTTACAAGCGCTTCTACCGTTCTACGGCCATTTCAGTAACCTCAAACATGTGGCAGACGCAGTCATCCGAACGATGAGGTAATGCAATAGTTCTCTAGACAAAAGTTAGTCCGTGAGCGTAACCAATGTACGAAACAATGGCCGGCTCTCTGCACCGATGTATTTATTGGCCTAAGTTCTTTTGAATTTTTTTTTAATCAGTAAATACCGTTTTCATCGATCCAAAATCTTGTCTTTGCGTGAGCAAACATCATAGCTATCCACTTTTTCCATCTTCTAGAAAGGATTTGAAAGAATATTAATTATATATCCATACAAGAAATAGTTGATTTATTGGTCTAAGTTTATTTGAATCTAAGAAATCTCAGCAGATAGTTGATAAATTTGGGGTCGGTCGGATGCACTATTAGAAAGGTTAAGTTATCAAAAGCTTCGTGAATCAAAGAGCAGCAAAGCAGAACTACCTGCCATATATGTTTAGAATAACGGTTAAGCATTACATCTGTTACATCTTTTTAGTACGGTTGAGAACTCAAGTCTACGGTAGAATAGTTAAAAGATATAAGCTCTGTTTAACAATTAGTGAATAGCTGACAGCGATTAGCAGATTATATTAATGGTTGATTGATAGTAAATTGCATTAACTAATTTGAGTAACGGATAATATTAATTATTTATATAAAAGTGTTTGGTAATATTTGATGATAGTGATAATTAGTAGTGGATTAAAGATATAAATGACATTGAAAAAAATTAATTCTAAATATAATAATTCAAAATGTACTTATTTTAAACTTTTTTAGATTTTTTTTATCCCAAACCATTAACACATTTTTTTTTTGTTTACCAAATATTAGAATTAGAAGTTTGATGTAGTCAAGCTTTTAATTTATCTCAAAAATGTTAAAAGCTTTTCAAACCTTTCTTTATCATACATAACCACAATGTGGAATACAATGGAGGGTAAGAGAGTTTTGAGCCTAGAGTGTAGAAACATAAATTAACGAGTTAAAACACCGGATAGTAATATATAGAAGGCTGAGGATGAGGATGAGGTAACATACTAAAAAGACAGATGCGAAATTTATATGATCGTCGTTTAAGCTGCTGGACATCCATCTTTGTCATCATCTACCAAGTATTTGTGCTTCCAGTAATATCTAATAATGATGAGTTAGGGCAATGAAACATTATACGTAAGCTTTTTCCATAATGATGAATGGTCGACATGACATGCAATGCCAACAAGGGTCTTTGACTCTTTGCTACAGTATCAAATAAACCCAAAATTCATGTAAGCCTTTTGATAATTCCATTCCCCAATCAAGATAAACTAAGTAAAAAGCAACGTACGAGCAATATAACATGTAATTCAAGTTGTGTGGCTATTCATTGTTCAAAAATCAACTTGCATAGATTCCATTCTTTATTCCAGAGGTGACAAGCGAATAAATTCTCTCCACACCAAGTAACATCAACAAATTAGACAATTTCATGGCATGGAATGCTCTCTCCAATAAGAAATAAATCATAACTTGATAATTATAAAGGATATAGAAGCATCAAGAAGCATACATCCTCTAGCACTACTATAGAAACTAATTTCAATAACGCAATATTAATAACGATAACAGTAAAATTGTTGATATAACTAGGAAAATTTTGGGCGGAAAAATTTGATAACAGTTTAGATGAAAAACCATGATCAAAACTTTAATTTTTTGGGATCGCATTTAGGGATTGGGTTTTAATAACAATTCTATAGATAAACTAATATTAAAACTTTGACATTATTAAAACCGACCAGAGAAAAATAAGGGAAGTCAAATTTAAACACGTCCCTCCTTGTCTTAGAAAACCTCGTTTCTTATCCTTCAATGGTAGATTAGCAACCAATCCCCCACAATTTTCAACCACCTAGCCATCGCCTCTAGTGACCCTCCCTCACAAATGTTTTTCCTATCCTAGAGCTTTGTTTTTTTTTTGGTCCCATGTAGAAGACTGTTTCAAGTTCTCATCTAACTCCCTTATTCGAAGGTTTGAAACCTACATCTATGGTTGTAATGTCCAAAAAGAAACCTTGAATTGTTGTTGTTTGCCTCAACCGACCCAAGGATCAAAAACTTCCTTTGGTTGTTTACTAGATTTGTTCAAATCTATCATCTTTTGTCCAATGGTTCATGATGGGTCTTGTGAAGAAATATATTTTGATTTTTCTTGTCTCAGATCTAAAAGATTACGAGGTTAAATGTTTAATTTGAGTAGTTTTTTTTTCAATCTGGTTGTCTTGTGTTATTGTTGCCGCTTGATGGCCTATGCTCCTTGCTCTTCTTTGGCTCATATCTCAGATCTAAAATTTGAGTTGAGCATCACTCTTAGAGGTGAATTGTTGTTCACGTTAATTTTTTTAGTTTTTCTTGATTTGTGTTTGATTTTGATTTTTTTAGCCAAAAAAATTGACAATTCCTCATATCAATTATTAAGTGTTTGATTTTTATTCTTGCTTTCTTGGATTTGGTTTTATATATGTTTATCTTTGCATATATATGTTTGATTTTTGGAATGAGAAATCAAGGTAATGAATTTATTAGTTTTTCATTGATGTGTGTGTGTGTGTTTTTTTTTGTTAATTTGCTCAATGTTGTTTTGTTCATTGTTGTTATTAGGACCACCTATGTGATTTAATAATGATGGAGTGTGTGGTATATAGTTTGATTGAGACCTAGGAGGGTTCAACTCCCTCACACTTCTTATTAATCCGATCTATGACTCCGTGTTTTGATAATGTTGTTTGATTTTACATGGATTTTTAATAATGGTTCTGGACAAAAGCCATTATTAAAGGTGAGTTTTAATAATAATTCTAGCAAGGAACCGTTATTAAAAATGAGTTTTGATAATAGTTCTAGTCAGGAACCGTTATCAAAACTTTGCCATCAGTATGTGTTTTAGGAGATTTTGATAATAGTTTTGGAACCATTGTTAATGCTTTAACAATGAGATGATTTTATAACTATTGAAAACTATTATCTAAGCCCAAAAATAATCGTTGTTAAAACCCATTTTCGTGGTAGTATAGTGTACACTATACTAAAAAATTGGTAAAGAATAAAACCAGACATTAAAGTAAATTTTAGGAATCTGAGCTCCCATGTAAATGGTTGCCAACATACCCAGCATCAATAAAGGTATGTACACATCCCAACATGACCGTGATGCAACATATGCTTTCCGACATGCACCTAAAATTCCACCCAGATGCAAATTCATCAAAATTTATGCATGCATGTTAATGCCAACTAGTGCTTTTTCAAAAGAACTAGAACCTAAGGGACGACCCAAGTAATTGGATACAGATATGACAAATCATCTTTTATAAGAGGATGATAAAAGATCTAATATAGATGTATTATTAAGATGCTCAAATATAAAAGAATCATCTTTTGATTTTTGACTAGTAATCAAAGGGATTGACATATAATCTTTATGAGAGGTCAAGTCACTCTCAAATGTTCGATGCCTTGGTTTGGTACATCAAAGAACATATTTAGCTTTCTCTCATTCTTCTTTGTATGTGTTCAATAAACCAAAGTACAAGGTAGCTACAAATTCTTGAAGTAGGAGAAAAAAATATGAAAAAAATTGTTATATACATCATAAATAACAAGAAAAAAGAAGTAACTAAGAATAGTGATCATGGATGTAATAATATATACTAATGTAATAGTGAATAAGCATAAAAAACAACCATGAAATCTAAGCTTAAGGATGCGGATGGAATCAATAGGGAAAGTCATAACATAACTAATAATCTAATTTTTATTAATTATGAACTGACTCATGTGTAATGTGTTTTATACTAATGATTTACTAACAGAATAAACTAACTGATCTTAATCAGTTGTAGCTTATCCAACTAAGTAATCTAACACCTGTATTGTTATTCAACTAATAAAACTGTCTATTGTATAAATCACTCATACACACCCTTCAAGATGGATTAGGAGATACACGAACTAAGTGAAGCTTGACAAAAAAAAATGTTGTTGTTGAGAGCTAATAGGTTTAGTCATTAAATATGCCAATTAGAGAAATGATTTAACATGAGAGGTGTATAAAAAATTAGCTTGGATTATATCATAAATGAAATGGCAATCAATATTGATGTTCTTCATTCTCTCATGGAAGACAGGATTTGCAAATATGAGCTAGGTTGTCTTATTGTTACAATATAAAGGAATAGGAAAGGGATCTGACACATTAATGTATTGAAGTATCCCTTTGAGACATGTTAATTCACTTGATGTAGCAGACACACTATAATATTTAGCTTCAGTAGATGACTTAGAGCTGCTTCTTTGCCTTCCAAGAGATCAAGGAAGAGCCTAGGAAGGCACAATATCTTATCAAGGAATGACAATTATAGACACAAATGCCCAATCAACATCACAATATACAAAAAGAGTTAGGGAAGATTGAAATGAATAAAAAAAGTCCAAGTGTATCACTTCTATGTAGATAAAAAATAACATGAAAGGATTCTTGCATATGGGGAACCCTACGATGCTGTAAAATTGACTGAGATGTTGTAATGAATAGGATAGGTTTGGGCGATTTATATTAAGGTAGAGGATTTGACCAATCATCTTGCAATAAAATTTAAGATCTTGAAGAGAACACCATCATCATATGATAATTTGAGATCCTTAGGAAGAGGAAATAGATCAGAAGTGCATTGAAGCATGTGAGTATCTATAAGTATGTTGAGGATATATTTCATTTGAAAAGAAATAAGCTTGATGAAAAATGGGAACTTCAAGCCCTAAAAAATATTTCATGAGACCCAAATATTTAATAGTGAATACAAGATCAAGAGTTTGTTTGACATAAGAAATTGTTGAAGAGTCATTCACACTGAGCAAAAAGTCATCAACCTACATAAGATCAATGATAAAAATGGAACTAGATATGAGAGTGAATAAAGGGTAATCTCTCTTAGAGTGAACAAATCTAAGAAAAACAAGCATTTAGTTAGCTCTACATTCCATTGGCGAGTAGCCTATTTCAAGCCATGTAAGGATATTTCGAGTTAGCAAACTTGACTAGGGTGTTATTTGGAATACCCTAGAAGTGTAGTCATATAAACCTCTTCATCTAGGTATCTGTAAAGGAAGGCATTATTAATGTCCAGCTGTTGTATGGACAATCCAGTAGAAGTAACAAGAGCAAGGATGATTCTAACAATGGTAAACTTAGCCATAGGAGAAAAGGTGCATTTATAGTCTTTTTTCTTAACTTGGTTAGAGCATTTGGCAATCATCCTAGCTTTATACCTATCAACTGTGATGTATGGGTTATATTTAACTTAGAAAATCCATTTTGATCTAGCGGCTTTCTTATTTTGAGGTAAAGTTATGAGTTCCTAGGTTCCATTGTTTTCAAGGGATGAAAATTCCTTTTCCATGGCCTTAATCCATTGAGAATCATGCTTGGCCTAGGCATAAAATTGGGGTTATTGAAAAACAAATACATTAGCAAGAAATACTATGTAATCAGGTGAATAGGCACGAGAAGAAGAATCAAATAACAAGAAATTAGTGTTGTAATTAGGTAATTAAAGACAAAGAAAGTCATGAAAGGCCATGGGAATTTTTTTGGATCATGTGGAATGACAAATAGGTAATTCAAAAGTTGGATTCAAAGATATAGAACCAATTAATATAGGTGTGAAAGGAGGAGGATTAGAATTATTTGATGAAGGGATAGAAGGAGGGTTTGTGTTACTTGTGGGAAGAGGTTTGGATGTTAGGGACATGTAGGGAAAATAGGTGGGAAATAAAATCAACAACTGGATTGACTAGGGGTAGTGTAGTGTGTTGTTAGGGCAAAGAATCATTATGAAGTTTATAGGGAAATACATCCTCTTTGAAGATTACATTATGCGAAATAAAGCTTTTCTTTGTAGCTAGGTCATACCTTGTAGGCTTTTCATCCACATAGGTATCAAAGAAATATGCACTTTGTGAATCTAGGTGAAAACTTATCAAAGGTAGTGTTTTGGGCAAAATAGAGACAACCTATGATCTTAATATGATAATAGCTAGGAGGTTTATTGAATAGTCTCTCAAAGGGCGTTTTCTATTTTAAAACTAAAGAAGGAAGCAGGTTTATGATGTGTGTTTCTTCCAAGATGTATTCGCCCCAAAAAGGAATTGGAAGATTGGCATGAAGTCTAATTGCTAAAGCCATTTCTAATAAATGCCTATGTTTCTGCTCCATCGACCATTCTATTTAGGGTCTATGGAATAGTTATATGTAGAAGTATTCCTTTTTGGTTAAAAAATTTGATGGCAAGTTATATTAATGAGCTCACTACCATTATCAATTTTCACTCACTTCAAAGAACTATCGAACTAAGGCTTTACATATTCAAGGAAGTTTAATAGAGTTCCATGAACCTAATGTTTGTTAGATAAGAGAAAATTCCATAAGGTACGAGAGTAATCATCAACCACAATCAAGAAGTAATGAGCTCTAGTTAAGGAGGAAGTTTAGTATAAACCCCATAGATTTACATGAATCAAACAAAATTGAATACATGTCATAGATGTGCTTCAACAAAAGGGAGTTTATGATGTTTGGAAAAAATGCATACATCACAAAAGTAGCTAGAAATATTTTTACAAGAACGTATATTTATGTGTTTCATTTTTTACAATGAGGCATTTCCTAACCTATAGCATGTGTAATGTGTAAATTTACTAATTTGGTAGTATCAATACCATTACAGTAAGATGAAACATAATTAAAGGAAGTAATAATAGAGGTTTTTATGATGTGAAGACCATGGTCTTTGTGCCCTATTGCAAGTATGTGCCTAGAAGTGGAATCTAGCAATTTATGTACACTCAATAGGTTGTGCTGGAATTTAGGAACAAACAACACATTATTTAATATTACTTATGGTGAAATAAGGTTTTATCCTACTTAAGTTATTGATTTTTTGAAATACCCCAAAACCCTAATTTAGGGAATCATGGCCAAATAAGAAATTATTAGGAAGATTAATTAAATAAACTATTTTCTTTTTATGGAGTTAATTAAGGTAAACCTAGGAGAAATTTATAAATAATTTTAGATAGGAAAATTTTGAGTATTTTGCTAATTAAAATATAATTTAAGAAAATTCTTTCAAAATCCCTAAATTAGCCTAAAAAGAGAATTTAATTATTATTTTAATATTTATATTTTATTAAATATCCCAAATTACCCAAAATATATTTGATTAAGCCAATCCACCTTTTTCTTTCTTTTTCTTTTCCTTTTTTTCCTTTTCCCCCTCTTTTTTCCTTTTCTTTCCTTTCCTTCTCTTCCTTTTTTTTCTCTTTTTCCTCTAACCTGGGCCGGCCCGCTGACCCAACTTCTCCCTTCCCCTGTGCGGCCCAGCCTTCCTCGCATCTTTTTTTCTTTCCCTCTCCTGGCCGATTTGGCCTTCCCCTTTCCTTCTTCTTTTTTTCCCTAGACCGTTGGTCCAACCCGCCCTCATCGTCGTCTACCTCCCACGCCTGCAACTCCCCTAAATCGGTGCCGGATTTCCTGCCTCCGATCACGCCGTTTGACCCATCGTTCTCCTCCTCTCTTCCCCATCGTCTTCCCTATCATTTCATCTCGGTCGACCATTCCCTCCCCTGCTCATGCCATCCCTCTTTCCCAACAAAACATGGCCTACACACGTAGACATGCGCCAACCCATCCTCGCTGGCCGGAGACCCATAACCCTTACCCCTCTACTCTCCCACTCCTCCTTGTCGTTTTTCCCTTTCGATTGGCCCATAAATAGCCCCGAAGGCTGTCCTAATCGGGTTTTGATTTTTGGCAGCCTAGAAAACCCACCGAGCGCCGCCGCCTGTTTAGCCTAGTATTGCTCCACGGTCAGCCGTCGTCACCACCCACTCCTACCACAAAAACGCTCCCTGCACCGCCCTTTACACAATTGAGCCACCACCCTTCCTTGCCTCTCCCTACACGAGCCACCCCGGCCATGCGAAAGCACCTTTCGGAATAGCCCCATTCGACCCTGTGCCGCCCCTCGTGCCACCGGTTGCCGCTGGTTCCGCCACCTGTAGCGCCGCCTCTACCCCCCAAAACAACCAAGAAACCTTGCCCTACCTCCCCACACCTCCATTTCCCCCTACTTCCCTCTCCCCTAGCCTCCACATCCATCTCTCCACCACTTTCCTTCCTCCACTGTTGTCGTCGTCGCGCCGCCACCCTGCCTAGGTGGTCTTCTAACTCCTTAACCCCTAAACTTTGTATATAAAAGTGTTAATGATTTTAATATTATTAAGTATTATTATTAGTGTTACTACTACTACTACTACTACTATTATGTCCTAACTTTTATTCCGGAGAATTTCTAATTAATGGTGTTAATTAAGACTAAAACCTTATTGTGTTATTATTATTATTATTACTATTATTATCATTACTATTATTACTATTATTATTATTATTATCCTTATTATTATTATTACATTATTATTATTGCCACTACTATTATCATCATCATTATCATCATTGTTATTATTATTGTCATTATTATTATTACTACTACTACTACTACTATGATTTCGATTATTATTATCATCATTATTATCATTATTAGTATTCTTATCATTATTATTAGGATTATTAATAATATTATTATTAGTAATATTAAAACCCTTACTTTAATACTATGAATATTACTAAGACTTACTTTGATTAGTAGTGGTTCGATTAACTATCTTGAGAATAATAATAACCCTACCTTTTAATTATAAACTACTATTATTAATATTAGCCTGAGTATTAGGCTATGATAGGGGTAATATAGGAAATTATGGTAATTCCGCTAGAGGGAGATTAACCCATAGTATTCTCTCTTATAGGTGAATCGAGTCAAAACCCTCAGGAAGCGTAGGAGCGTGCTCCAAGCCCGGCGACGTTTTAGGTAAGGACATAGCTAAGGCCACCTATGTGTTACGTGTTTTACTTGCCTTGGGTGCCTTGTACAATTTATATGTTGTGTTCTATATGCTATTATCTTATCTGTTTTATGTGTAGCGCAGCTTGGAACCGAGGTATATTCACTTGCTCTTGTCTGGTATGTGCTAATATGGATATGCTGCAAGTATGATGTGATGTGATGTGACCCTTAGAACATGCATGCTAGGTTATTTGATGTAGTGTTGTGGGATGGAGGCATAAAAGAGAAAAATGAGCAAGTAAGATAGCCAAGGGGAAGTAAGTTGGCTAACATAGGTAAGGATGACCTAAGTAATCTATGAACCATGAATGGACGAGTAAAAGGGGAATTAAATAAAATGAAAGAGTGGGAGTGAAATACCCTAGAATTAATTAATTTAGGAAATAAGTTATTAAATAAGAATTATTGGGGAATTTATTTAATATATTACTCCTTATAAATTAAAGAGGATTTTGTAGGGCAAGCTAATAGGAATTTTGAGATAAATTACAAGGGTATCTTTATACAAATATTTATATATAATTTTAGGCCCTAAATTAGCCTAAAAAGGAGGGTAAATATTTTATTATTTAAATATTCTTACTCTAAGTACCTAAAGTAAATACTCTAAATATTTATACAAAGTAAAATACTAAAATAAAATAACAAAAAAATAAATAATCCTTTCCTCTTTTTTTTCCCTTCCTTTTTTCCTTTTCTTCTTCTTCCTCCCTTTCTTTTCTTCCTCTTCTCGCCGTTGGGCCAGCCCGCGGCCCAACCCCCTTCTTCTTTCCCTCCTTCCCCCGCGGCCCAGTGTCGTTCGGCCAGCCCTCGCACAGTGAAACGCAGCGTTTCGCCCCTCCTTTCGCTGAAACGCTGCGCGCCGATTAATGAAGTAGCCGTTGCCTGCCAGCTACTCGACGCCGCGCTTTGTCCAAATAACCACCAAAACGCCGCGCTTTAATAAGGCGTTTTATGTCCGCTGAACCGGCCGGTTTCCCCCCTCTTTTCTTTCTTTCTTCCCGGACCGCCGGTCCAGGCCTTCTTCTATCCTTCTTCCCCACGTGCCGCTGCAAATCGCCGCCCAGCCCCCCTCTGCGCCGGCCAACTGTCTGCGCCGCCTGCACGCCGCCTCCCTCTCTTTCCGACCTTCCCGCCAGCTTTTTCCGACAGGCCGACACCCCTATACCTCACACAAGCCTACTCCTACCCCCTTCCTTTTTCCCGACCGAAACGCAGGTCTGCCATGGCAGACCAGCGCCGCCTGCCACCGACGGCCGACGTGACGAATTTTCACCTGCCCGTGTCTCCCTCTGCCCCCTCTCTCGATTTTCCCCCCCAATTCGAGCCTATAAATACCCCCGAGCCCCAGCATCGGGCTCTTTCGAAAATTAAGCCCAGAAATCCCTTTTTTCGCCGCCCCTCTTCAGATCACCGTCCTGTCGCCGCCGCCCATCGCCGCCACTCGAACCACCCCCGAAATTCTTCCCTGCATCACCCTCCACCTACCCAAGCCTCCCTCAGCCCTCGGTTTACCCTGCACGCGCCGCCCCAAGCGGGCGAAGTGCCCTTCCCGACCAAGCCAACCTCAAACCCCGCCACCCTTCGCACCGCCGCCCACCGCCGTGCCGCCACTCCCAGCGCCCCCTCTGCCTCCCAAAACCACAAAGGGAACTTCCCCAACCTCCCTAGACCCTCTATTTCCCCTGCCAACCCCTCCTTTTCCTTCCTTTCCCCTCCACCACCTCCCTACCTTCCTTCTCCCCCTACGTCGCCGCCGCCGCCGCCACCGTGCGCCGCCACCTGTGCCACCAGCACCCCTAGGTAGTTCTCTAAACTCCCCAACCCCTAAACCTTTATTACACAAATGCTAATTATTTTTAGTAGCATTATTAATATTATTCTTACTATTATTATTATTATTGTTATTATTATTATTATTATCATTATCATTATTATTAGTACTATTATTATTACTATTATTACTACTATTATTATTATTACTATTATTATTATTGTTATTATTGTTACTATTATTATTATTATTACTATTATTATTATTATTATTATTATTATTTAGCCTAACCTTGAAACTTTTATAACTATTGCTATTACTAATATTAGTGACCTATAACTTTAGTATTTTTATCTTAATATCATGATCGTTATTATTAATAGTATTACTATTATCATTATTATCATGGTTATCATTATTATTATTAATATTAATACTATTATTATTATTATTATTATTACTATCATTATTATTGTTATTACTATTACTATTATTGTTATTATTACTATCATCATTATTAGCAACATTGGACTACTACCGTTAATAATAAATATTATTAAAATTACTTTAAATTATTGTAGCTACTTTTATTAGTAGTAGCATGATTAACTACTTTAAGGATATTGACCATACTTCACTTATAAAAGTAATATTACTATTCTTAGCCCTAATGGTAAGTAAAGAATAGGGGCAAGGTAAAATAGAATAGCGTTTTGGTCGGAGGAAAGTAACCCTAGTTTTCCCTCTTATAGGCGAGCCAAGTCAACATCCGGAGGAGGTATAGGAGCGTGCTCCAAGATCGGAGTCGCGTTAGGTAAGGACAAAGCTATGGCCTTGTGCTATGTGTGATGTGTTGTGTCGATTAATGATGAGTATGCCATGTTAATGTGTGTTATGCATGTGTTATGAATAATCTGTTTTGTGTAGCGCAGCGTGGATAATGAGGTATGATGTGTGTGCCTTATATTACATGAGCATGACATGTTATGTATGACATTTATGATGTGTTGATATGGCCCTCTAGGACATGCATGCTAGAGTTTTGGTATTGGGGAATGGGACTAAAAGAATAACAAGAGGGGAATGGGGAGTGAGATTATTAAGGGGAGGATATGGGGTAGACCCAAGTACCTCATCATCCATGAGAGAAGCTGTACGTGGAAACATGTTTAAAACAAATGAAAGTTGGGAACCACACATGGGGCTTTAAAATCTGCATGGTGACTTGGGGTGTCTGCATGAGGTGACTAACTCCTGCATGGGGGTGTGTCTTACGTGAGAAAAGTTGAATGTGGGAGTAAATGAGAGATGGGGAGAGTTGTAGAGTGATTAGAGACTTGGGGATGAAAAGAGAGGGGTTACTTGTGGAAGGAGTAAGGCGCTAGGGTTTGATGTGGCCAACTAGGGTTTTGCTGGTCACATGCTAGATTGAGGAGTAAAGTATTATGCCTTGGGGTTGACTTGATAAGGGTGAGATGTGGAGTGAAGAATAAGTAAAGGGTAAGGTAAGTGAGAAGAGGAGGGGCCACATAGGCCCAACTAGGGTTCCCAAGGGGAAAACCCTAGGGGTTGAGAATTGGCGAGATCGATGCCGTAGAGTGTTGGGTTTAATCTATACTTCCAAGAGTTGGTCCTTCACTACGTTTGAGCTTAGGGGAAAATAATGTCGGGGTGTGATTTGGGGGTGCACGAGTCTCAATATATGGGACGAGCCTCTTGAAAGGAAAGCAGTAGAATGTAGTGGGCATGCATGTAAAGGGTGTGTTGTGATTCAATAAGACACGTATAAGACATTAATTACGTAAAGTGAAAGATGTTGAGCCGAGCCCGTGATCCGGTCCACCGGCTATAATAGTGGATCAGAGGCGTTCTGCCCTGTGCGTCTATTTTCCGGTCCACCAGCTATAATAGTGGATCAAAGGCGTCCTGCCCTGTGCGTTTATCTCTCGGTCCACCGGCTATAATAGTGGGGGACCTCGTGCTCAACAAACCAAACGAATAAGTTAATCCATGGGAAAGATACTAAGTACTTAAAACGAAACACCATGTGAGTCGGGGCCGTGATCCGGTCCACCGGCTATAATAGTGGATCAGAGGCATTTTGCCCTGTGTGTTTATTTTCCGGTCCACCGGTTATAATAGTGGATCAGAGATGTTCTGCCCTGTGCGTATATCTTCCGGTCCACCGGCTATATTAGTGGGGCTCCCACACTCACATGGACATTTGAAGAATGTGTGGAATGGACTTATTATCACTAATGAGAATAAAAGGATAAAAGCACCGAGGAAATATTTGGCCTTGTCCTGCATGTTATTGTATGTTATCTATGTGCTGAAATTGTATCATATGTCCTATGTGCTGGCCTTAGCTCGTCTGTTACCTTACTCAGTACGTAGCGTACTGATCACCCGTTTCATAGGTGCTGCTCATTCCCACGAGCAGAGGACCCATCTGACCTTGTGCAGGTAGGAGACCACGTGTTTGATGCCTACGATACCTACGAGGCGTCAGGTGGGACCGAGTGATGAGTTTGTCCTGGTTGGGGGCCGAGAGCGAGTTAGCCGGACCCTTTTATTTTTCCTTGATGTCTTCTAACTTAGCTTGTTGCATTTATATTATGTCTGTAATTTGAAAGTGGGATTTTTATGTTGTAATCTTAACGACACTCTATCGGTGGTTGACACCTCGTTTTCATGAACGCTTTGTGATAACGGTGCATTTATGTTTGATGTTTCCCATTTTTGACTTTCTGGTTTAGCCTTAGCACTTAGCATCGGGGCGGTAGAAGTGAACTGGTCCGGTGCTAAGTGTGGCGGTAACACTCTCAAGTTTATAGTTTTAATTCAATTGTTTTGTGAAAACCTTGGTCTTAAACGAAATTTTTCAGTAGTAAATTTGGGGGTGTTACAGGGAGAAACTAAGGTTTACATGGGAGGAACTAGGGTTTGCATGGAAATCTTAGGGTTTGGCATGATAGAGATCAAGGGATTTGCATGGGGAGGTTAAGGTCCGCATGGGGGCGAACCTTACGTATGGAAAGTTACTTTGGGACGTGGGGAAGGCAATGGAAGGTTTGTTTGGGTGACTGGAGGCTCGAGGTGAAAAATAGTACATAGGATAATATAAGGGTACCTAGGGACCAACTAGGGTTTGGGAGGAAATCCTAATTTGAGAAGGTGGAAAAAGAAAAAAATAAAAGTAAACGAGGAGGAGAGAGGTATGAGAGGAGAGTTGAGTCCAATGGTCATGACACGTAGGGCATTAAAATAGTGTGAGTTGTGGGAGGCAGAGAAGGAAGGGCCACATAGGCCTAAATTAGGGTTTTTGGAGAAAACCCTAGGGTAAGGTGGTGAGTGGACCTTAGGGTATAAGGTGGTGGGCCTTGACCCACATACTTAGGGGTTGGGTTCCCGGTGTAAGAAAGTGGGTTAAGGGAAGGATGCCGGGGCGAGTTAGGAGGTGCAGAAGTCTCAAGATATGGGACGGGCCCTCCTGTGAGGATAAGTGCGGATATAGTTAGCCATACATATCAAGGGTGAAAGACTTTCGAATAAAATACGTTAAGACACTAATCACTTAAAGAGAAAGATGTTGAGCTGGACCCAGGCCGGTCCACCGGTGAATAATAGTGGCTAGGGCCGGGGTAACCTACATGACCGGTCCACCGGTGAATAATAGTGGCCAGGAATATTTTGCTCTGCATGACCGTTCCACCGGCTATAATAGTGGGGGTTTCCATGCCCAACAAACTAATCATAATAATGATAAGACATGGGAAAGATACGAGTAATTATAGTGGAACACCATGAGAGTCGGGGCCAGATCGGTCCACCGGCGAATAATAGTGGCCAGGGCACGTTGCCCTGCATGACCGGTCCACCGGTGAATAATAGTGGCCAGGAGCATTTTACCCTGCATGATCGTTCCACCGGCTATAATAGTGGGGTTCCCGCACTCGCATGGATTGATAAAGACTATGATGTGAATCGACTATATTCATCAGAGATCTAAAGAATAAGTTATCAGGTCCATGGCCGATATTGTTTATCTGTGTTACCGCATGTTGTCTACGTAATTATGCCATGTATGCGATGTCGTGTGTTTTTTTGAGTATGTTGGCCTTAGTGCATCTGTTACCTTACTCAGTACGTAGCGTATTAACCACCTGTTTCATGAGTGCTGCTCATTCCCACGAGCAGAAGACCCGTTTGAGTTTGTGCAGGTAGGGGACGATGTTTTCGATGCCTACGATGCTTATGAGGCATCGGGTAGGGCTGAGAGTTGAGTCTGGACCTAGCTTGGGGGTCGAAAGTGACGTGGCTGGAGTCCATCATCTGTTTTATTTTCCCGGTATTATTATATTTTGTTTTATCCTATTGTATGATGTCCTCTGACATTTGGTACTTTAAAACTATACTTTTGGGATGTACCTTTTGATTTCCGCACTCTGATTTTATGCGAATTGTGTTTTATTAATGACTCGTATTTGGATGTTATTCTTTTTTAACCTTAGCACTTAGTACCAGGATGGTAGGAGTGAACCAATCTGGTACTAAGTGTGGCGGTAATATCCCCAGGATTTACGTTTTGTGATTTTGCCTCGGCTAAACTTTTTCATTAAAATGAAAATTTTCAGTTGTAAATTTTGGGGTATTACATTTTTGTGATCCATCAAGTAAACCAACAAAAATGAGAGAAGAGGATGTGTGAATATGTAAGAAAAACTAGCATCGTTACACATATGGTCTGGTGCACTAGAGTTAACAATCTAGGTTAAGGTTTTGATGATGGGGAAGGAAGAATTGTAGTATTGCCTACAAAATTTGTGAATGAAAGACTTGAGTTGTCATTTCCATAGGCTTGATTGACATGTTTGACAGATCTCAGTACTTCATGGCAGATAGTAGTCACTAACATAGGATCAATGTTCATTGAGGTTACATTCAAGAGATTAATGAAGTAGTAAAGGGGATTACCTATTATATCCTTTGACTCAATCATGTTCATTGTTGGTTTGTTGTTGTTGTTGAAGCCTTTGTTCTTTGCTTTATCATACCAATGTAGGTAGCAAATCAGCTTAAAACATTAGTCCATGGTATGTCACCTTTTATTTCAATGGGTACATTTTTCAATGCCATTTCCCTTTTTGAATCATGTGATTTGGTGTGTTATAGTGTATGCACTTTATCGGTGGACATGACACTATTTTCTTGATTGAATCTGGTGAGAGCTCTCAACCTGTAGTAGAATAGAGCATGCCTTATTGATAGAAGGTAAAGGTTCTTATACAAGAAGGTTATCAGCTATATGACTGTATATCCCATTCAATCCAAGCAAGAATTGAGTGAACTTATGTATGTTTTCCCTATCCTTAATATTCTTCAAAATTGAGCAAGTACATTATGTGATTGCACCACAGTTATAATTCAACAAAGGATCGAGCACTTGGATTTCATCACATAGTCACTTGAGCTTTCCATATGTCTCCGTAATTATGAAATTATCTTGAGAAAGATTACTCAAATCTCATTGGATTTGAAGAATCTATGGCCCATTCTATTGACCATATCTCTCAATGATTTTGTCCCACAACTCCTTAGTGGATGCAACATATTTAAATTCCTCATTTAAGACTTGTTCAATTATGTTAAGAATATAACAGGTGACATTGTAATCACATCAAATCCACTATTGATGAGTTTCTTCATCTTTTCTTAGTTTAATAGTGGTTCCATACATGAGCTCTAATTTAATTTTTGTGCCTAATTCTCTTTTAATTCCTCAGCCCTAATTGAGGAAATTAGATCCATCAAAACAAGTGGTGATTACTTGCAGTCCTGGATGGTCTCTAGATGACAAATATAATGGATCATTGTACCCATTGATGGTGGAACTTGTATATGAAGTAGCAGTGATCAGATGATCTTCGCTAGATGCGGTCTGAGTGTGAGGTAAGTTTGATTTTGTATTACGAGGCATTTGATTAAGAAGAAATAGAATAATGAAATACAACTATTTTTCATCTAAGGTAAGAACCTAAGTTTTTATACCATGTGAATGAGCATCAAAAATAGACATGAAAGATGAGCTTAAGGACTAGGGTGGGACAAATAGAGAAAGTTAGGACATGCAATAACATGGTATAATACATATACATATACATATGACGATTGAGATATAATAATCACTTAGATAATCAAATTCCATCAAGGTCACGTACTACTCATTTTCATTCATCTGAGATAATTGAACTTATTATTGAACATCCTAGAGATACCCTCTGATGTAATAATTAAAACCCAACTTCAGCATAATTCACGTCTTAGCATAAATCCCAAACAATCATATATATCACAGGTATGCTCACGGGTATAATTTACTAAGATTCATATCATCCCAGGTATACTTACAGGTACAACATAATAAATCCATAACATCACAGGTAAACTTACAGATACAGCATAATAAGATCCATAATATCACAAGTATGCTCACAGACTTAAAACCAACACAGGTAGGCACGAAGGCTGCTACAGGTAGGCATAAAGACTACTACCGAAACCAAAGAAACCTTAGGTAGGCACGAAGGCTACTACCGAAACCACAAGTAGGCACAAAGGCTGCTACCGAAACCTCAGGTAGGCACGAAGGCTGCTACCGAAACAGGTAGGCACGAAGGCTCCTACCGAAACCTCAGGTAGGCATGAAGGCTCCTACCGAAACCACAGGTAGGCACGAAGCCTGCTACCAAATAATCCAATAATTTGATAATCATTATTTCCATCAAATCATATCATTTCCATTTTTATTTACTTTCTCGAGGGGAGATTAATCAACCTGAAGACACAAAGGTACTCCAGTCATACCGGCGCAACAAGGCAACACAGTATCCTACCGACTATCAATCCAAGGACACAAAGGTACCCTAGTCGCACTGGTACACGAAGGTAACACAATACGCTACTGACAAGGACACCTAATCCATAAGTATGCATATCCCCTATTAGTCCGCAGAACAAAATAGAGTAGATGTAGGGCCTGACTGGGGCACTAAGGCACACCGGCAAAAATCTATATCAATCATGGGCTAAACCACGTCTTTAGGGTAGCGAATTCTAGGAGCCACCATTCCTGATCTCGAGGTCTTTCACTTTAAATATTAGTATTTTATTAAGGTGACCATGAAATCACATATAATACAGATACATTCAATTCTCATACTTACCTGTTCTTACTTATTTCCAATTATCCGAGACAACAATAATTAAGGTCAAGTTCAAAGTCAACGTTAAAATATACTAAGGTTGTCCTAGGCTCAATTATTCACATATGGATACTTTAGGTTAAAAAGATTAAAATACCCGTAAGACCAACATTTCCAGATTATCATCTATTTAAATACTAATTCCATTATAATTTATTCACTTGTCATGAAAAGGTTAAAACACCATAAATAAATTATTCATTACACAATTTAAATTATTAGATATGTCAAATGACCATTTTGCCCTTATACAAAACTTTGCACATAAAATCCTTTTTCGCACATTTAATCCATACAAAACACATACTCACATACTCAACACCAACTAATACATATTAGACATGATTTCCAGGATAAATATCATAATACACAAAAATAACTAAATTACCTCTAGGGCACACAACCATAATAATTATTTTATAATTATTTTTAAGCATGCTCAACCTATTATTTTATACATAATTATCATACAAATTATTTTTCCATCAATAGAATCATTTTAATCATACTTTTGTACCCAACATAATTTGCATTAGATAACATACTTGTTTTAACATTTTTCATAATAATAATAATAATTAACACATAATTATATCGAAATAAATTATGCTTAACATATTTCATCCACCAAAAACCCTAAGGTGCTATCACGCAATATTTAAAATTTTAGTAAGGTATAACAGTTACCTAAATTCCAACAAAAATACAAAAATAACGGTATTCTACTAAAGTTATCGGATCTCGCTAATCAACCTTTCGTACCTAAAAATAATACAAAAACTATCGAATTAATATCTATCAAATAAAATAATAATTATAATATAAAAATATTTATTTTTCAAAAATTACGAAAATACCCTTACACTTAAAATGGGTACCAATATTATTATTATTATTATTATTATTATTATTATTATTATTATTAATACATACAGCGTGAGCCATGCACGCGAAGGAAATGGGTTGGCCGAGTGAGCTGGGTTTGCTGGTGGTGAGGGACTGCTGGAGGTTGGTGGCTGCTGCGGCTATTGGCAAGGGTTGCGGTGATGGTGAAGGTTGGTGGCTGCATTGTGGAAGCATGTAGAGCTGGTGGAGCTAAGGCCGAGAGAAGAGAAGGAGTTGGGTGCTGCGAGGGACTGTGGTCGGGGTAGCTGTAGGTGTTGTTGGTTGATCGAACAAGACGGGCGAGGGCTGGCTGCGAGGTGGTCGGGGGTGTTTGGGCGATGGGGGCTACAAATGCAGGGTGGGGAGGTGTTAGTGCTGCTCGGGCTGCTGGACGACAGGGAATGTTGCTGGAAAATGGCGGACGAAACTGGAGGGGAGCAGGGGATGTGATGGGGAGGCAGAAAGAAGGGGAAAGGAGCTGCGATGGGCTGGTGCTAGGAGGCAGGGTGGCTGGGTTGTGTGGCGATGGTGGCGATTGGTGCTGTAGGGGGCTATGCTTGGGGGCTGTTTGGCGATGGTGGACGGTTTCTGATCGGGTTGCTGTGCGGTGAGGGAGCTGGGAGTAGGGGTTGCGATGGTGGTGGTTGGGTTTTAGGTGGCGTAGAGGGCTGGGGTTGCGGGGAAGGCAGGGCGGAGAGAAGAGAGAGGGGAGTGGGAAGGGAATCGTAGGGCTGGCACGATTGAGCTGCATGTGTGCATGTATATAGCGTAGGCTTTGTTTAGCTGTGCTTGGGGAAGGGCACCGAAAGTGGGAGTTAGGATGAATAGTAGCTTGGGGGATGTTTGTTTGTGGTAGAGTGCGCGTCCTGTGTGGCGTGTGTACATGTGTATAAGTGCGTAGGGTGTGTAAGTATGTAGCGTGGATATGTGTGTATAAAATGGACAGACAAGACAGAAAAAAATATTTAGAAAAGATACTTGGGGCCGGTACAGGGTAGAGTAGGAGGTAAATTAATAGCACCGGATAAGAGTTTATTTATTTAGTTTTAGATTTAATTTAGATAGATTAAAATATCGAATATAAAAATAGTTCGGAAAAAATTATTTGAATTAGGATAGGTAAAAAAAAAATTTGGAAAGAGTAAAATAATCGAAAATAATATTTAGGAAATTATTTTTAGGTTACGAATCAAAAGATTATTAATAAAATAATTTAAAATAAGATTTATGGATATAACTAAACTTAAATTAAATAATCCAAGTTCTATTAAAATTTTAACTCGATTAAATTTATAATTAAACCGTTCAAATAATACAAAAAATAATAACATTTTTAAAATTAAACCTCCTAAAATAATAATTATAGCTAATCATATGATTATTAATTTATAATTATATTTTTAAAAAACGGGGTATTACAATATTTTATGTTGATGTCATAGGTCAAACAATGTTATTATTCTTGCTTTGATGATAACAAATGAGTTTTGAGAAATAATGTGTTTGCTTAAGTGTGCATGTACTATAATTGAAAAACAAAGAGATATAAACACACTTACTCAAAATAATTTTTTTATGTGCAATTTAAAAGAGCAATCAAGGTTCGAAGTAAAAGATAAGTTCTTTGAAGACAACCAAGACTTAAGGTTCAAGGATCATAAATCTAAAGTCTTAAGTTTCTTGTAAAGAGTTAAAGTTGAAAATTTTCACATTTTGGTCAAAACTCTTTAAAAAGGTTTTAAAACACTTTATCTAAATTCTCTTTATAAGAACTCATGGTTGATATTAATTTCTAAATCCTTTAATGTGTTGTAAACTTGTTGTTTGGTTCCAATCGAAACCAGTCATTTGGTATCAAGACTGATCGAATGTTTTAGTTTAATTAGGAATATAACCCCATTCGTATCTATTTAAACTCATCGATTGATTTCTCCAAACTAATCAACATGTTTGAGGAAACTATTTGACTAGTTTGACCAACCAATTTATGGGTTTTACTCTTGTAGAAACCCATTCATCTTTGTTTATACTCATCAACTGGTTTTGCCAAACTGATTGGCTAGTTTGCAACTAATCAACTGGATTGAATAAACCGACTGACTGGTTTTACTAAACCATGTCATTACTTATATATGTTCACGGGACAGACTGAGTACTATGCAAAATTGATTGACTGGTTTGTGTAATAGTAAATTTTCATTTCAGTCTAAACATAAATTAGTTGATTGGTTTGAACCACTGATTGACTGGGCATACAATTGATCGATTGGTTCAACCAGACCGATAAACCGGTGAGCATTAAATGTTATTTTTTCCCATTGGGTGATATAAATTTTTTGGATTTTTGTGTCTAGCGGCTACACGAAAAGGGTGATCCTTATAAACAAGCCCCCTCAGCATTTATTATAATAAATTTTCAACTACATTGAATGTGTAATTAATCATATACTCTTAAATTATTTAATTACTCATTCAAACTCTCTCAACATTTAAATTTAGAGTTTTTATTGAAAGGTGTTCATCGCTCATTTCTCTTTGCTAGAATTGCTCTTCAAATGTAATATCTTTTACTATATATGGCTAGATTACATCTCATTGAAGGTTATACACTTTCATAGCTTGATTTCTTGGCGTAAATCAATTGTAATCACAACTACTTTACAAAATTCACTTTAAAAGAGTTAGTGAGTGTTTTTCTATCATTCTAGATAAATTTTTGTTAAGAATTTAGAGAAGATAAATACATCAAATTATAAATAATCTATTAGAGAGTCATTGAGATTATAAGGCTTATCAATAGAGAAAAGAGTGATTATTAATAAAAACACGTCATTATTTAAAATTTAAAAGGGATAACCTTTTGGTAGTATATGTATAGAGTAATTTGCTCTTAAACTACTCTACATTGCTTGTAAATTTTTTATTTATTAGTTACATTTTGTTAAATCTTGTTTACCCCCTCTAGGGTTCTTTCATTTCACCACTACTTCACATACTATATTTATGGTAAAAAATCTGAGCACAATTCAAATAATTTTTGGCAATTATTCTACTTATATTTAACCATTCTTATACAATAACTTATCTTCTCAAAATTATTTCACATATCTTTTTCCATTATAATTACTTTAAATATCATAGTTCTTTTTATATAATATGATCTTTCATCATGACTTTCTATATTTTCACCATTATCTATCTAAAATTATACAAAATTTTAACACATCTCTTACCATTATCTTCTTTTTTTTTTAATTTAAAAAAATGATCTAATAAAATTTTACCAATTTTGTGATATCTTTCACCATATACACACATGTATTTCACTAATGTTTAACTCATATTTTACCATTATATCTCTATAATTTGTTAACATTAATCTAATTATAATTCACTAGTTCTCTTCATATTTTTCAATATAAGAAAAGTTTCTTTCACTAAAGGTTAACATATCTTTTACCATTCTTTTTTACATTTTTATTTTAACATTGATGTAATTAAAATTCATCAATTCTCTTCATATCTTTCATCACAAACAATGCTACATTTCATTAAAGCTTGACACATATGTGGCAATTATTTTTCTATAATTTTTAACATTGATGTAATTAAATATTAGCAGTTTAGTTCTTATCTTTTTAACGCATAAACATATATTTCACCAAAGTTAATTAATTTTTTTTGCCAAAGTTCATTTCAATTCAAATTTTAAAGCAATTAAAAAGTAGATATATAAAAAAGATAAGCACATTAACAAAATAAATTATGTCAACACAAAATTGCATAATCAGTAGAATCAAACAACAAATTTGATTGAAGACGAAATCACAAGAAATTTAATTGGGAAAAACTGAAGAAGATGAAATTTCAACATAATCAACGGAGATCAACATTCATTGAGAAGTATTGGAAAAAAAATCATAGGAAAAAAAGTCAACAAAGATTGAATTTAATTGATTAAGATGATAGAATAATACATTGAGAAAAGTACCAGGAGGAGGAGAAGGTAAAAAATGCAGGAAGATGATGATCATGTATTATACCATGCTTATTATTTGTTTATGATGTTTTTTAATTTTATTGATGTGACATTTGGTAATATGGTACATATTATATGCTGTATTATATAATGTAATTTATGCTTCTCTACCATAATAAGAATATTTATTTATATAGATTGATTTTAACAGTATATATACATTTGATTTTATACTAAGCATATCTATTTATACATACACTTGATGAACGTTCATATCTGATTGACCTCCTAAATTTGGGAGGGGGGTGGCAGTTACTTGCTATTAGTTAGGTCTAAATCATATATCCGAGAACCATTATTTGTCTCATTTACTCTATTTTTTGGATATTTAAAAATTTATTGTAAAAAATGTAGAACAGATATTTAATCAAATGATACGAATATCCGGTGGTATATAATATTATTAATATGTGCGGATCAGATCCCAAGCCAGAGTCGTCGTGACGCGAATATGGCTGCGGCAGCTTGAGAAAGAAGGCTGAACTTGAATATTGTGAATAAATTAATAAAGTAAATGTACGGACGATCATCACCCGAACATGATGAATAAAAAAAAACAATTAAACAGATGTTGATTTGATAATGATACCTTCGCCAGTACAAACCTTTTCCTATGATTAAAACTCACATGTTGATGATAACTATACTTGATAATTAACTTCTAATGGCACAGACTTAACTGGAGCACTGTACTAATTAAATGCCGCCTCGTATGGTTATTTAATTAGAAACTAGTCATTTCTAACTTTAAAAGCTCGCGTACCCACTCTTTGTCCCATTTACGTGCGTGCTCTGCTGGAGGCGTGTTTGTTCGCTTGACGCTCTCCCCTCCTTCTCCCCGGTACCCACCATCAGAGAAGCCAGAAGGATAGTCACGGAACTCTTTCTCTGGATTGAGCTCTTCATTTTCTCTTTGAGTGAATCAGTGAATCAGAAAGAGAGGAGAATGGGGGTTTCCGGTTCCCTTTTCTGCTGAAGCTGACGTCAACTGTTAGGAACAGCCGATAGCTTAGGTGAGCTCTGAGCTGCTACTGTTGCTACTTTTCTTGTTTTTTTTTTCGGGTCTATCACCACTTTCTGGTGGATTCTTTTTTTTTTCCTGCGGTAGATCTTTATGTTTCTTGGCTTATTTTCTGGTTGGATTTGCGTTGTTCCATTTGCTTCATTTGTTTTCAGCTACTCTATTTGGATCTCGTTATATCTGATCTTATCAGGTAAAAATAAAATAAATAGTAGCTATGAAAATTTATTGAATATCTGGGTCATTGATTTTGATGGGTTATTTGCTCGACAGTTTTGGACTTCCCGTTTGTCAGTAAGTTTTGTCGTCTGGTGCTTGGTTTTGAATTGAAAACGTTAATTGCTATCCATGTTGAGTAGCTACAATCATTAATCTGGTCTGTCGATTGTCCATGATCTTTTTTCCCCTCCTAATTGATTTTGTTGCATGTTGATAGAAATTAGAAATACCTCTCCTGACTCTGTTGTGTTTTAATTGAGTCTTGCATGTTGCAAATTTTTGAAAAATAGAAAGCCGAATTTGAACTATGAATCATCTCTTCTGTGCTGCTCTTCGAAATACTGTATATGCACTTCGATTCTGTTTTGTTAATCGTCTATTTGGTTTGAACTTGTACCGTGAAGTTCAAGTTTTAGTATAGGTTCCTAGCATCCCTTTTTAGGCCTCGCCTCTATGCACAGTTGGATAAATTCATGGTGATGGGGCTGTAATGATTGACATGTGGTGGGAATTATATGATATAGATGGTGGACTGGGTTCACTGTTATTCCTTGGGTGAGAAAGTCCTCGTTGGTCCCAATTGTGCTTTAGGAGGTGTATCCTGTGGCTGCGCATGTCTTGCAATGTTTTGTGCCTGTAGATATTGTCATGAAAATTGATGTCATGGCGTTATAAACATTCTATTTTTGGATACGACACTGTTGGTCGTGGGAGGGCTGAGAGCCTGAGATTCTGAGTTGTGCCAAAAATTATCATCACCTAGGTCGTGCCAGTGAGAGATTAGATGCTGCTGAGTGTAATGTGAGAACATGGTTGAATTCTGAAGAACAAAGTCAAATGACTTTATTGCAGAAGCAACACTGAGTTGCAAAGAACCTCTTAGTGCTCTTAGTCAAATGCATGGAGCAATATCCTTTTGTGCTTAGTAATTGCCACTCAATATTTGGCTGATTTTGCTGAAATCTTTTAATCTATCATTTGCAACTATTATAATTACCTGTATGGGTCTTTTCATTGGCAGGTTTGAGGTTTTGACCTTGTCATTTATCCCCATTGGTCATAATCATTATGATACCAACATGGTGGAAACTCTATTTGAATTTGAAGGGATTTTCAATAAACACTCATTTTTCACCATTCATCACCCAAAGCCATGGTTGCTTTAGGAATTCTGGAGATCAGTGGGAATAAGAGCATGGTAGCCCCTTCTTGTTCTAGTTTCTTGATCATGATTGCCTAGACTTCTTCTCTCATGCTTCTTTTCCAAATTATTGAATGATTAGACTGCAATTTTTATATCAATGTTATCAGGAAAATTTCCTTCTAACTGCTGAAAGCAGTTTCCTAGTCTGTGGTAAGTACCACCATTGAGTTGGGGCTGGGCTCACCCTAATGGTTTTCCCAAGAAGCTGGCAGGGAGTAGTTGCTTGGAGGGAGGACAATGTTAACTTGGGAGTTCGCTGGTTTGCTTGAGACAGATATATAGCATATATGATGACAATTCTTTCATGGTTTTTGGTTCTCCTTGATGGTTGTTGTCTGTTTTTGATTATTTGAACATGGTTGAGCCTGTGGATTTATGATTCAGCAAAAAACACGTTAGTGTTTGCTAGCAAGTTGGTCAATAATCTGATAATGTCTTTCTGTTCTATTGTTGCTTGCAATGTTGTGAAGTGGTCTCTGCAAGTATTTGTGTGCCGGAAAGCCTGAAATATCTTGGTGTAGAGATAAACATTGAAGAAACTTCTAAGGCTGATTAACATGATTTAAGTTGAATCTTGGACTGGTATGGTCACTACGTTTTCTGCTAAATAATTGTTTCTTTTTCTTTTTACCTGATCTTGATTGGGATATATCAGTATTGTGGAAGACCAAAACAACTAAGTTAATGGATTCTATTAATGAGGAGACCGATGACAAAGGTGGTATGTGGGAGTTGGATCAGACACTTGACCAGCCCATGGATGAGGAGGCTGGAAGACTTAGAAATGTGTATAGAGCAAAGGTAAAGTGCAGTTTTCTGTCTATTGTTCATGCGACTTCAAACTATCTTTCTTTGTTACTCATATGAAAATTGAAAAAAAAAAAGAAGAAGAAAAAGCAAAATAATACACACACACACACAAATACAGAGTTGACAATTTAAAGAATAGATTTAAGTGATTTTTGGCCTTTTATTTGCTAAGCCCTGACATGTCATTTTCTCCATATAAAAAATGCTAAAATTAAGTGAAAAGCCTTGGCATACAATTAAATACCGGTCCCGATACGCAATATCGGTCGATATTTATCGGATTTTGGGTTGGCCGATACGCAAAATTGGCGATATATGACAGTTTTAGAATTTCACGTATTTATCGGCGATTCATCCATTATTAGCCAATATTTTACCAATATTTATTAATATTTACCGATATTTATTGTGAATAAAAAAATATAAAAATTACGTCGTGGCAACTGTGACATATAAAATATTGTTTGCAACACCCTGATACAGTGATACTGCTACCGCAACCGCAATTATAATCATGATTTTATTGCTTGAGCCTCGGTGAAGTTATTAAGTGCTCATTTCCTTTGTGGGTTTGGTACCTGTATACTTGTAGTTTGATGTGATTATTAGATAAGCAACTCTACTATGATTTTAGAAGTACTTCATCATTTCATCTGCTGGTTATTTGGTTTAATTTGACTAGAAGATAAGCAATTTACTATGATTCTAATATACCAATACAATTAAATATCAGTCCCGATACACAATATCGGCCGATATTTATCGGATTTTAGGTCAGCGAATACGCGAAATTGGCAATGCACAACTGAATAAGAATTTTACGTATTTATCGGTGATATATCGGTTACTGGCTGATATTTGCCGATATTTTACCAATATATGTTAATATTTACCGATATTTGCCGTGACAACTGCAACATATAAAATATTGTTCATGACACTTCGATACTGCAACACCGCTACTGTGACTGCAATTTTATTTCTTCTGCTGGTGATATAAAATGCTCATCCTTTATTCATTTAACATGATGGGAATATAGAAAAAAACAATCGAATAAAAGTGGGTGCATATATTTATTCTGCTGGTGACAGAAATACAGAAAAGGCAATTGAGTAGAACTGGAGACATAAATTTATAAATAAGCGCAACCTTTATAAGGATATTTTTGTGCTATGGGAGCTGATTAATTTTTGGTTCTTACAGAATTTCTCTGCATTTTTCATTCTGCGGTTAGCATATCAAAGTTTAGGAGTGGTGTATGGAGACTTGGGTACCTCTCCTTTGTATGTTTTCTACAACACGTTCCCTCATGGAATAGAAGATCGGGAAGATGTGATTGGTGCACTATCATTGATAATATACTCCTTGACTCTTGTCCCGCTATTGAAGTATGTTTTCATTGTTTGCAGAGCTAATGACAATGGTCAAGGTAAACATACCATCTTTAAATCCATGTATAGAATATCTTATTTCGGACAGACTCTTAGCATCAACATCTACAAAAAGAATGCTGATACTTTGTGTCTATATCTGTATATCTAGACATAGATGAATAGTCTCTTGTTTCATGAACTGTGTATCAATTTAATTGCAGTTAATGAGGCGATAAATTTATTAGACTTTATCTTGTAGCCTGAGCCAACGTGCAAAATTGAATTGTCAAGATTTTGAAGTTGGTTGACCTGGAGAATGTGTCTAAGGTAAGATAAAGGGGTGTCTTATTGGGATTGTCGCCACCAGATTATTACCCAAAATGGGAAAGGAGTTGATACCTGGCCTTATGTGTGCAAAATTGTGTAAAACTTGGTTTTAAGGGATTTTCAGTGCTACAGAACAAGCAAAGGCTTGGTGGAGGGAACTGATGGATTCTTTCTGAGCTGCCTTTAGATGTAGGATTACCTGAGGGAGAGAATTGTGACCTAATACAAGAATCTGTCCTTGCGAATGAAAGATGTTGCTTATATTTCATCAAGAATCCTAGTTGTGTTGGATCCATATATAAGAGCCTTGACTCTCGATTTCTTCACACCTGCCTAATCTTGGACAAAGAGCTTGGTACAAAAACTAATAAATTCAACCCAATGTTTCTTGTTTCCTAACATATGGTTGGCCTTCTTGATTATTTATTAAGTGCAATGCCATCATCAATTGCCAATAGTGCATTTTTATTCCAACCTGTTTTAGTTTACTGTTGTTGCTTTATCTTTGCTTATTATGTTGACCAGTCACATTCATGCAACTTGTGCTTCAGGTGGAACATTTGCTCTATATTCACTGCTTTGCCGGCATGCAAAGGTAAATACCATTCCTAATCAGCACCGTACTGATGAGGAGCTAACGACTTATAGTCGTAATAAGTTCCATGAGAAATCATTTGCTGCAAAGACCAAAAGATGGTTGGAAGGACATGCATCTCGAAAGAATGCTCTACTTCTTCTTGTTCTTCTTGGAACCTGCATGATGATTGGGGATGGAATTCTAACCCCAGCAATATCTGGTAGATGGCCAAGCCATTTTTTAATACTGAATATGTTTAATATTTTGTTGATTCTTTGAAGTGTCTTCCTTAATGAATTAAATTATGTCCTAATAGTCAGCACATAACAAATTCTCAATATTTTCTTATCTGATTGGATATGGTTCTTGCATCAGGCTATGTAGGGTTTTAAACAATTCTATTCTGTTTATTGCAAAAAAACTATTATGCATACTTATGCCATTGTCTGCCCGAAATATTTTGCAGTCCTTTCCGCTGCTGGTGGAATCAAGATAGACCATCCCAAGATGAGTAACGGTATGTTATCTTCCCAGTATTTAAAAGTATTTCATCACTTGTATCATCCTGTTATACCTGCTCTTTGTAGCCACTCAATTTTCTGGTCGTGTAGTCATCCATTAAAATCTAATTGTTGCTTAATTTTCCCTTTCAAGACAGATATCGTTGTCATTGTTGCTGTGGTGATATTGGTGGGTCTGTTCTCCATGCAACACTATGGTACAGATAAAGTTGGATGGCTCTTTGCTCCTATTGTCTTGCTTTGGTTTCTTTCTATTGGAGGCATTGGCATATTCAACATCTGGAAATATGGCAGTGGCGTCTTGAAAGCATTTTCACCTGTGTACATCTATCGCTATTTGAGAAGGGGAGGCAGATATGGTTGGATGTCTCTTGGAGGAATTATGCTTAGTATAACTGGTATCAGTTGCTGCATGTTCATCTCTATTTATTTTCCACTATAATTATGTGCTGAAAAATTTAAATGACCTAATCTGTATGATGCAGGTACCGAAGCAATGTTTGCTGACCTAGCCCATTTTCCAGTTTCAGCTATACAGATTGCCTTCACGGTATTAGTATTTCCTTGTCTTCTTCTAGCTTATGCTGGGCAAGCTGCTTATCTCATGGATCATCCTGAACATGTTGCAGATGCATTCTATCGTTCAATACCAGGTATTTTCTAATCCGTAGGTGCAGTGTGTTTGAAGTTTGTGTGTGGGGGGGGGGACATCCAGCAATGATGTGTCTTTTCTTATTTATTGTGGACTTTTTAAGAGCTGCAGTGTAATGTGTTTGAATATCTGGTTTAGCAGATGGTGTGTATTGGCCTATGTTCGTTGTTGCAACTCTAGCTGCAGTTGTTGCCAGTCAAGCCACCGTATCTGCCACTTTTTCCATTATCAAGCAGGCACTTGCTCTTGGTTGTTTCCCTAGAGTCAAAGTTGTGCACACATCAAAGAAGTTCCTTGGCCAAATCTACATTCCTGATATTAACTGGATTTTGATGATCCTTTGCATTGCTGTGACTGCTGGATTCAGGAACCAAAGCCAAATTGGGAATGCATATGGTGAGTCTCAATTTTCTGTTTAATTCTCATTGTGAGCTCCTCATAAATTCTGTTGTCCATTTCAATCATTGAAGCAGCACGAGTAACAATTGGTCCATTGGGTTTATAATTTCAAGCATAAAGTGTAACACCCCCAAACCACCCCCCTAGTTGGAAAGTACTACTTCTGCTAACTATACAAGGGAAATCCCATATAGCTAGCACGGCTACAACCTGAAACAAAATCTATCAATAATGAAATTCCTCACATTTAACAATGATCCTCAAATAGTACATCTGATATTCATATAACTAACCAACTACAATTACAATGATTACAGGGCCTTCTCTGAAATAATAACTATGGCGTCGGACTAACAACTGAAATTACTAATAAATTAGTGTATGAAGGACTTCCTCAACTACGATTGTGGGTGGAAGTAGCATTCATCCCTGAATATCAACCCATATGGATTCTTGTTTGCAAACATGGGGACCTCTGGTTGTCTGCACTTCTCTTTTCCCTGTTTCACTGGCGGTAGCTTCTCTGCTATCCATACCATCAGTTGATTGCTGTCTTCGCAGACCTGCTGCTACTTAAGAACATCCCTCTTGAGGATGCATGCCAATTTACCTACTTTTTTCTCCCATTGTCTTCTCGATTGATTCTATCCTGTCTTCCAACATTGGCTTTCACCTGGGGTGTCCACCTTCACTGATTCAATTTTACATTGATCCTCAAATAGTACATCTGATATTTATATAACTAACCAACTACAATTACAATGATTACAGGGCCTTCTCTGAAATAATAACTATGGCATCCCGAACAAAGGGACTAACAACTGAATACTCTAATTACTAATAAATAAGTATATGAAGGACTTCCTCAACTACGATTGTGTAAACCATCAACTCAGTAAGTAACAAGCCCACTATCCAAAACACAGATCAAGCTACTAACTGCTATGTATACAAAATAATTAAGCAAAACATTTATTTTTTGGAAAATCATAATAAAATACCTCGCAAAACTAAATGATTAAATTCCTAAAAAAACTAGCCAATAAATTGAGAAATCTTTATGAATAATTAATGTAAATGACTCATAAAAGAAACGATTCAGAACTCGAACAATGTACGATAAACCAATCGAATGATAATTAATCCAACAAATATAGGACCGGACAAACAATTTAGTAATCTCATTAGAATGATAAAACAATCAAACCAGACAATCAATTTACAATTTTAGTCTAAATGTTCTCCCGTCATAGCTAGAGCTTATACTAACGACACTAATCGACAAATGGAACGCCCTAAAATTTACTATTGAAAATTTTTATTTTGCAGAATTGTAATATTAAGATAATTGGGTGTTACCCCATACTCGACATGAATTTGACTCTCCTTACCATCATCATATCAACTAGAAAACAAAACGTTTACAACTTTAAATGAGATAAATAAGAGAACAAGAGAAATATTCATAAATCTTATGTAAGAGTTTGGATATTAAACTCTGGAGTACAACATAGATGAAAATACAATTAGAGGGATCCCATGGAACTAAGAATCCATAAAATATTCAGACAAAAAGCTAGCTAGTGGATAACATTAACTCTACGCCCAAATGCCAATGAATAAATTACTTCTCCACAGGAAGTGTATCAAAGCAACAAAAATATCAAGGCGGTTCCCAATAACCTGCACATTAAAACTCGGGTCGTCTGCTTGTGAAAATGAGCAACACCCATAAAAAAAAATATTCAATACTTGCGTATTGAGTAAGGTAATCATAAAGTCATAAGAAAGGGACAAACAACACGCATAAGTCACATGGGAGGATTAAACATGCACATTAATTATAATGAGATGACTCAAGAGAGTAGCTGAAGGATTTCCAAGATTGAGAATTAGATGTTTCTGTTTACTTAATCTCTTAAGTTCTAGGACCTTAAGGCATAATGCTCCTGGACACTAACCTTGTCCAGTGGAACAGACTAGTACAATTCTAGTATGTTAAACTCTTGGCTACTATTCTCGTTCGATGGAACAGAATGATATAATCTATCCAGATTCATAATTTTTTTTTACTTTAATTATTAATGTCTTGTCAGATTGATTGGTTATTTCATTAGTGTTCATGCATAAGTAACATAAATAATGAGCACATGAAACACCATGAAGATTAATTTATTATTTTCCGAGGGAAAAGACCCATGGAATGAAATCGCGGATCCGATATTGCGTATCGGCCGCAATTTCGCGGAAACAGTGCCTGCCGCGACGCGAAACACCCGAAACGCAATGGAGGGAGAAATTCACGGCGATGTCGCCGATATTTCGGCGCAATATCGGATGTCGGAAAATATCGCCGATATTGTCCGAAATATCGGTGACCCTACAGTAACCAGCAATTATTGATGGAAGAATGGAAAAAAACTAACCCTAATTCACAAAAACCTGCAACCCAGAACCGTAGAATCGGGGGCGAGCAGCGGAGGGCGAGTGGCGACTGGCGAGCGGCAGACGACGAGCTGCGGATGGCGAGCGCGACTAGCGAGCAGCAGACGACGAGCGGCGGAAGTCTGGGAACAGGAAGACCGGAAGAATCGAGCTGCTCGAGCACTCGAGGTCGAAGTCGAGCACTCCGGAAGAGTCGAGCTGCTCGAGCACTCGAGGTCTCGAAGTCTAGCACTCTGGAGTCTGGAACCGTCGAAGGCTGGGACTGAGTGAGAGTTTGACTTTGAGACTCCAGCACAGTAACTGTTACTGGCTTATAAGATACGTCGTAGGCTCGCAGCAAACATTTCTGATTTAGTAATTTAGTATAAACATTTTTTATTTAGTAAATATAAAATATTTAAATAATTTATATTAAATTATGCTACTAATATATTATAATATTATTTCTTTTTTATTAATTAACTAACTAATTCATTTAACTTATGCTATCTAATTTTTATTAATTAACTATTATTTATTAGTTAAATAATATATTAATATGTTACTAATTTTCATATGCTACATATATGAATTTTTTAAATAAAATATTAATACTTAGCCTAGTAATGATGTGATATTAATAATTAATTAAATTAATATATAGATAAATTAATACTTATAATTATTATAATTTAAATATATTGTTAATATATGCAGTTATATACTATAATAAATTAATAACAGTTTATTATTAATAATTTTGTATGATTATTGAATACTAATTAGTTAAGTAATTTTAACATTAATTAAATTAGTACATGATTAAAATTAATAGATAGATAATAAATAATTGTTATAGTGTTAATTTATTGTAAATTTATATAAATATAATATAACGATAATTTATTAATAATAAATTTAATATTATAGATTAGGCATCTAAAAAATCAATTAATAATAATTTGAAATTGGGTAAGAGGAGAAGTAGTATTTATTTAATACCAAGAAGAGTTAGACACTTAAATACTTATATTTAGTGTATAGATATTATTTTCTTTATTTAACATATTGTATATACATAATAATTTAAGTGTGTTTGTGTTATATTAAAAACTCATTATCACCTATATAATTTTATAAATAATGACTTTTATAGTTCACTTACTAATTATAGGTACGCTATAATTTTATAGGGTAATTTAGTATTTAGTATTCCTTATTTAGTAGATATGAAATATTTAAATGATTTATGTTAAATTATGCTACTAATATGTGATAATATTATCTATGTTTTATTAATTAGCTAACTAATCTACTTAACTTATGCTATCTAGTTTTTATTAATTAGCTATTATTTATTAGTTGAATAATATATTAATATGTTGCTAATTTTCATATGCTACATGAAAGTTCTATAATAAGTTATTTATAAATTTTCATATAATAAATTTATAACATATAATTTAACATATAATAACTTATTATTTATTAATTAGCAAAAGTAGTGTTGTTAGAATAATTTAACATATAATAAGTCATTTAAAGACTTCTAATATAACATATAACCTTTATGCATAGTTGTATAAGTAATTAAATGATGAATAAATAAAATTTAATCCATATTGTGAAAAAAAAATCAGAAATCACGCCGCGACGGCCGCGACATATAATTTATAGACCGCGACACTCCGATACCGCGACACCGCGACCGCGACCGCAATCGCGACCGCGACCGCGACCGCAAGCGCGACCGCGACCGCGGTTTTATTGTATGAAAAGACCACAACGCCCAATGATATCCTAACTTCACAAAACAAGGTCGACCAAGCAACACCACATAAATTCATACCTTTGCATGGTGGCCACACTCTCACAATACAATATAATATGTACATGGTATAATATAGACAAAATGATTTTCATAATTGGACTATACCATTTATGATTTCAAGCAAAGGAAGCATATCAACACGTCATTTCATGAAGTAAACATTTAGCATCAAAACCCCTTAATTAATGACATGCCTTCTTACCCAATAAAAACCACTAGTCTCTGGGTAAGCAGAAAATTCTTAAGTTTCCTCCCCCAAGATTACTGAAAGATCACCTAAAAGTTAAGAAAAACCCACGGTTAGCATGTAGGAAGGTCAGGTAAGAGGAAAATGAGTTAGAAGAGAGAAATTGAGAGGCTGATTGAGAAGAACGGAAACGAATAATGAGTGCTTAACAAGGCACACACACGCTTGGCAATGAATTGTGCATGCTCAGCAAGGGAACCGTAACTAGTTGAGATCAAAGGAGAAATATTGACTAAGGGCGAACAAAACACGCTCGCCCAAGAGCTGAGGGAGAACAAACAAGTGTGATCGAGACCAAGGGAGAACAAACTCGCTTGGCAAGACCGATTCACTTAACGAGACACCTGAGACCGAAGGAGAACAAACTTGCTCGGTAAGACTCCTAAGACTAAGGGAGAACAAACTTGGTTGAGAGAGAGAGAGAAAGTGACGTAACAAGCTGAGGGGCGTTTGGATGAACAATTGAGTCAAAAATGGTGGTGGTGGTTGCAATGGATGAACGACGAACAAAGGAGTGGAGATTGAAGTATTTTTATGGTGTTTAGCTAGGTGAGCTGCGAAGTACGACAATGACAACAACTTGTAGGTTGGTGGCGGAGCAATTGGTTGAAAATTAAGGAGAGCAAGTCCTAGAGCCAAAGGAAAGAGGAGGTTTGATGGCTTGCAATAAATGACCGAAAGTAAAAGGGAGTTATATGGCCGATTGCGTGAGGAAGGATCGTGTGGGGGAGTTGGGAAGTGAGGTCAGGTGCTAGAGTTGGGATGCAGAAAATAGGGGGAGAAGAAATGGGGGTGGGACTGATGCATGAGATGAGAAAGCAGAGAGAGTGTCATTTTGGGCGTAGTTGGGGTTAGGGCCTGTAAACGAATAGATTCAGCTTTTAAGCTTTTTGGATTGGGCTCGGCTTGTTTATTTAGTTAAATGAGTCAAGCTTGAACAAGAAGAATTTGGGCTCAAGCTCATTTACAATGCAAGAGCTCGCTAGCTCGGCTTATTTATTACAGAAGCTCATGAGCCCACTTAGGTCGGCCCAATTTGTTAAAAGCTTAATTCGTTACTTAAAGATGAAGAAAAAGACCTCATTTGGTTTACAATAAGAATGTACTATTTGAGCAACTATAGCTATTGTTATTGTTTATAATATAGCTATTGCTATTGTTATTGTTTGCCACTATAGCTAGGCTCGGTTCGACTTGTTAAAAGCTAATCGATGTGTTTTTTTTTTTCTATGCCTTAAAAATATGGGCTCTCGCATATAGTTGCTCAAGTTTCGTATATGCATGATATCTGTGCTCATCTCCACTAATTATGAATAAATTAGAAATCATGAAACGGCTTCCAAATTGGTTCCGATTTGGTAAAGATGTGCTAGGAGTTCGGACAAAATTAAAAAAAAAAAAGAAAAGAATGGAAGAAAGAAGCATCATGTTTTGTTTGCCCAACTGTGAGGATTGTATATAATGTAATTGTGTTTACAATGTTCAAGCTTGTCTTCCTGCTCTCTGTTGGAAGGTTATCTAAGCCAAAAGGGCTTGAACTCTTAAGTACTTACCACCTAGCATGAGTCTCACAACTAGTAGGGGTTTGGGAGGTCTAGAGGTATGCAACCTCACGAGGAATAATTTGGTGCTAATAATGGACTGTTTTCATAGACCGAGGATGTTTTTGGATAAAACATTTGTGAATGTAAAAGTTGTAACAACAATAACACCTTACACTACTACTACTACTAACAAATATTGGAGTGAAAAATATTTTTTGGATAAAATATTTGTGTAAAGTGCATAAAGTTGTGAAGTAATAATAACAATAATAATAATAATACATGAAGTTAAGCGGTAATAATTCTGCTGACAACAACAACAATAACACAATATCAATACTATTAATAGTCATACATATCATAACTAACAGCATAAAATAGATAATAAAAACCAGAATTCAACAACACAAGACAATTAATAAGGGTGATAACACACTGAGACATCGTATGATCATGGGGTAAGCATAGGATAAGTTCAACTAGAAAGCGCAATAACACTACCAACATCATATAATCTAATGGGCAAGTAGAAATAACTTCAACAATCAAGACCATAAATAGACCTACTAAGCAAGCAAAGTAAATTAATGAACTAGTTACCTGAGAACACGATAAAGAGTCGCGTCACTCTGGATTCCCTAACTATGACCATAGTGGTTTCTACTTAAGGTCATCTATGCAAATCCTCGGTTGCCGCATAAAATTATAATTTTTCTGGCAAATTTTGATGTCCATCGATAACTGCTTTTCATACATCACCGACTGTCAGCCACCTTTTACTGCCCCTGGAAGCTTGTCGTACCTTTTCCTTTAAGCCTATTTGAGTATTCCATTGGATACACCTATCTTCTTCCAAGTATTCCTAGTCTTATATTGTTTGTGTTTCTATTGACAGGGACAGCGGTTGTTGTAGTCATGCTGTTGACCACATTGCTCATGGTCTTAATAACGTTGTTGGTATGGCATTGGCACTGGCTTATTGTTCTGATCTTTACTGGCTTTTCCCTGCTAGTAGAATTGACCTACTTATCTGCAGTAATATTGAAAGTTGATCAAGGTGGATGGGTACCCCTTGCAATTGCTGCCGTATTTCTTCTTGTCATGTATGTGTGGCATTATGGAACGTTGAAACGCTATGAGTTTGAGATGCACAGTAAAGTCTCATTGGCATGGATTATTGGTCTAGGCCCCAGTTTAGGGCTGGTTAGAGTCCCTGGCATTGGGCTTGTATATACTGAGCTAGCCAGTGGAGTGCCTCACATCTTCTCTCATTTCATCACAAACCTACCTGCCATTCATTCTGTTGTGGTTTTTGTTTGTGTGAAGTATCTCCCTGTATATACAGTCCCTGAAGAAGAGAGATTCCTTGTAAAAAGGATCGGACCGAAAAACTTCCACATGTTCCGGTGTGTGGCTAGGTTTGGGTACAAGGACCTTCATAAAAAGGATGATGAATTTGAGAGGAAGCTTTTCGACAATCTCTTCACATTTGTTCGTTTGGAATCCATGATGGAAGGCTGTTCAGACTCAGATGAATACAGTCTCGGCCAGCTTACTGTTCAGTCAAGAGAGTGCCTATTGACTAATAATGGTCAATCGGGTAACGAGACTGATCAAGAAATGTCATCTTCACAGGAATCTATCACCCGCATCCAAAGATCTCCCCAGGTAAACCTGACGGTGAGGTCAACGGGGCAGACAAGCAGCCAGATAAACGACGAACTTGAATATTTGAACAACTGTAAAGACGCTGGGGTCGTGCATATATTAGGAAACACCATCATTAGAGCCAGACGGGATTCAAGGTTCTACAAAAAGATTGCTGTTGATTATATGTATGCCTTTCTGAGGAAAATATGTAGAGAGAGCAGTGTAATTTTCAACGTTCCTCATGAGTCTCTCTTGAATGTTGGGCAGGTGTATTTTGTATGATAATTCTGTCGGAAATAAAAATCAATTTTGCTGTCAGTTTATGCGTGTTAGAGAGATATCGAAGGAAGTGAAAATTAGAGCATACACAACATTTTGTATTATTCCAATGCCATGCAATTTCACCTCTATTAAGTTACAGCCTTACAAGTTTTAAAATGCAAATGCTTCATGCACAGCAGCCCAACGTAATCTCATTCGATTGTATTCTGTTCTGTTCCGCTCAAAAGGAGCATTAAACTGTGACCGAAAGCTAAAGATACAATGCCAGAATACTCTTAGCTTTCTGGAAACACGGAGATAGATTTGGTCCCATTCATTCCAGGCTATGAGCAAAAAACTGGAAGAGAGTTTTAACTTAACTCAAATATCATCCCCTAGGGCTAGGATGACGCAGGATCAGCTACACTAAGTGGTATACAACTCGATGCATGTCGTCCAGACAAGAGGGTGACAAGGACAAAATTTTAAAGTAAAAGATTTTGGCTCTGTTTAACTTTAGGAAAGTATTGGGTATAGAAAAGAAAATAGAAGGGAAATTACTTTTCAGCTGTCTGGTTCCCAATAAAAATAGAAAGAAAGAAAGAAAGAAATAAGGAAAGAGCCGAAGAAAGTTGTACATAACCATTTTCGTCGAGGATAATCCTGAAAAACAAAACAATGCGGTATGGAAGAGTAATTAGTTAAAAAATGGCTTATAAGCTCGTCTCATTTGTTTATAGCTCCTTCTAGCCACTAAACCAATCCTTGATGATTTCTTGTAGTTAGGGATAAATATAATACGATTTAAATGGTAAATTAAACTGAACCAAACTATAATTTTATGATTTAAATACTTATTGTTTGGTTCATAAACTTTGAAAATAGTTTGGTTACAATTTAAAAAACTAAATTATGATTTATAAATTATACAATATATATATATATATATATATATATATATATATATATATATAAATTATTGGTAATATCACCATTAAGTGATATTTGGTGTAATGCTAATTAATAGTTGTATGTTAAGTATATGTATCGATCATGAATTATTTTGCTATAATGATAATTTTCTCCTCATTATATCTTTAAAACTATTCATTTTTTTGGTCATTTACATACTCAAATTTGTTAGAGAATTATTTGAAAAATATTGTATGATTGTGCGTTAATTAAATTAAATAGTTCTATTTTTCTTACAACTATAAATATGATTTATGTATATTTATATATATACAACTATATCTATACATACGTTTATAGTACATTACATATTAATATAAAAAAATAATATTTTAAAATTATAATTTAATATTAATTGTTCATTGTTTCTAATTTTTATAAGAATATTAAAGTAATTTCAAGTTAGATAATCAACTTTTGACATTTAAAATATAAAAAAGTTATAAATCAAACCAAACTAAACCCTAAATCACAAATATAATTTGATTTGAATTACTTAGAAAATCATTTAGTTTGATTTATTTATTTTTTAAACTGCAATAATAAAATTTGGTTTGATTTGAGACTCATGCTTGACCAAACCAAACCGCCCCCGATGGTACTACTATTAAATAGATGAGAGACAAGTAGCTAGCATTTGCTTGTTGCGTCGGCGGCCAGTGGGTTGGACAATGTGGAATAATCCTTGTTAGTCATATCGTGTCATTGGAACCCACTGCCAGCATATTATTATTTTACATTATTTATCTTTATTTTTTATATATTTTTTCTTCACATTTTTCTTATTTCCACATCCACCGTTTATTTCCACCTCTTTACTTTGTCTCTCTGTTGACTTTTATTTAGCTTTAGCTTTTTCTTTATTATTTATTTCATTTTTTCTTCTTACTTATATGTGATATAACCTAAATAAAAGATAACTGCAACATTAATAATAATTATTGATATTATATTCATTATTATTAATATTATTGTTGTTAACTTTATTATTACCATTATTATACCTATTATTGTTATTATTACTATTGTTGTCTAATGACAATATTAATAATTATTATTGTTAATATTATTATAATGGTAACTAACTCTTCCAAAACCAAACATCTACTTGTTAAAAATTTATTTTCCATAAAGAAAAAAATTTGATTCTTCAACCTTTTTCTTTCCTATTTATTTCCCTTCCCCTTTCCTTACTACTGTATAGGAACCAAATGGAGGCTTACGGAGATTTTAAGACAAATCTTGCGTCCTACACTCAGAAGTAAACCAAGGAACGGCAAGTCAAAAGTATGGTTATTACATTCTGAGGCAGGTCCTGCTAGGAGAAACCGAGTTCGCCAATACTGTGCATGTTGACAGAAATGTATTACTATGCGGATCTTTCCTTTGTAAATGAATCTGTTGCCATACGGACTTTAGTTTTATACAAATCTACATCATACCTAGCCACAATAAATAAACAATTGGAAATATTCACCAATTATGGCACAATTTTACATTTGAGCAGATTTTTCGTTGGAGAAAATTGTGAATTACGATTATGTACAGAAGTATAGTGTATACCACCGGTCACCATTACTGTTTGCGTCCTTTCTTCTTCTCAACGGATTCCATTGCTTCCTCAAAAGACTTCTGCACAAAATTTACACATTGCACAGTATTTAAAAGAAACAGCAAGGTCATCCGGTAAGAAAGCCCCAGTCACTATTAAACCAATAGAAAGACAGCATGATTAAACAATAGTCACAGGTGTAGGAGTCAACCAGTAGGATTTAGCTTAGTAGTTAAGATCAGCTCTTAGGTACATGTTTAGATCTTCCCCTTCAATATTATAACACCTCTATGGTGATTTTAAGTTTATGACCACCTAGATAGTGCTTTGTACACGCCTTCACAGGCTTTCTATAAATAAATAAAAAACAAGGATAGGAGTCCACTTTTTCAAATTAGGCACACACTACATTAGCTTCATCTCTGTATTCGTATCCCCTCCACCCAACACAAATAACTGATAAATACAAAACGTAAGAAATGATCAGAATTTCAACTTAGTGACCCAAGGCTAGTGCAAAGCAAATGTTAAGACATAAATATGTTTCTAGCTCAGTACAACCAAACAAACATTTTTTTTTTACTTGGTTGAAAAACCAGAAAAGGGTACTAGAAGTATCATGCACAAGCATCAAGGAGATGTTTCGCCATGGCATCACATTAGTTCTCAATGCCAAGGAACCAAGCTATCCATGGAGAAAGAATTAGCTACACTTCCTTGGAATGGGGATGATCCCACCATGCATTACCAAGAAGCACATCCAACAGCTAAGAGAGAATGGAGAGTGACACGAAGCCAATAATTATGTCACAAGGAGAAAATCATCATGATGTCATCCCTCCAAGTTTGTTCAAGATCCAAGGGCTAAATTGGCCATCCAAAATCTACGGTTAAGAAGTTGAAACTCTTTTAATCATTTGGAAGCTAAGCGGTTGAAAAAACCGAAAAGATTCAACAATGAACTACGAGACAGATTTGAGAAGATTATAAACAATACTAGCCCAGGTGAAGACAAGTGTCCAAAGCCATGGCAACCAATCATTTACTAGCTACCCAAGAAACCCGACTGCCAGCTATTGACAAGTGTCCTAGCTAGTTAGGGTGGTTAACGAGAGGATAAGGAATATTCCTTCTCAAAGATGAGTCAGGACAACCGAAAAGATTCAACAATGAACTACAAGCCAGATTTGAGAAGATTATAAACAATACTAGCCCGGGTAAAGACGAGTGTCCAAAGCCATGGCAACCAATCATTTACTAGCTACCCAAGAAACCCGACTGCCAGCTATTGACAAGTGTCCTAGCCAGTTAGGGTGGTTGAGGAGAGGATAAGGAATATTCCTTCTCAAAGATGAATCAGGACACATGACAAATGCTTGTAGTTCCTATTTATCTTTTAATTAGCTTTTACTCTAGCCCATTAATGTAACTATGGATCAATCCACTAGGGTTATTTTCAAAATTTAGCTACATAATGATGGTTACTTTCTTGTCTATAAATACAAGTGGTTGGTCAAGGCTTGCAATCACCTTGATCAATGAATTGAAATCTTGCCTTGAGAAATCAAGTAGTGTTCCTTTATCTTGTAATTGGTGGCTTAGACTTTAGATTAGCATGTGTTGGAGCACAATCTTCTATCCTTAAGAGTGATGGCTGGTGCCTTTATTTCTTAAAGTGGTGGATTGCAGTCCTTTGTCATTGAATTCTTCACTCTTGAGTGGTGGACATATCCCCTACATCCATTCCTATTTTCTTTTAGCAAACTTCAACAAAAATCCACATTCCTTCCCCATCATCCTCATTTGGTCATCCCTCATCACCTTCATCCCATCCATCAACAACTCACACATTTACTCCCACAAGATCAAGCTCATTCAATCATTCACTTTATGAAACCTTACTTTTGAACGAACTGTTGTTCACCTTTAGTTGTCTGAATTCGATCATGCAACCAAGCTATAAAATTGCAATTGCGGGTCTTGTGAATGATATTTTATATATCGCGGTGTGATTTTTTATTTATTATTTATTTTCACAACAAATATTAGCAAATATCGGTAAATATTGGTAAAATATAGACAAATATTAGCCGATAACCAATATATCGCTAATAAATATGTGAAATTCTAAAATCGTAGCGTATCATCAATTTTGCATATCAATTGACCCAAAATCCAATAAATATTGGCCGATATTGCATATTGGGACTGATATTTAATTTTATGAATGCGACAATCATAGTCCTATAACTCCTGTCAACCCAAGATCCATCTATTTCTATTCATTTGTATACTATTCACATTCCACCTTCCTTAGTAACAAGGACCAATAGAACATGCATCAAAGTATCTATTAGCAACTTATCTATCCGATTATTGACTCATGCAAACTACGTAAGTATGGTTGCATTATTTCATCAATTGCATCCACTTTCGTCCATGGTGCTCAAAAGCTTCTTAATCATTTCAATAACAAAGACAGAAGGATTCTAATTTTTCTCCCTCCTAGCCAGTTAGCCAGTTGCTTCCATTTACCTCAGCTAGCCTCAATGATTTTCATACAATTTCTATTGTAACCACCCACAACATTTTTCTGTCATGTTTTCAACCTGAAATTGGGCTTAATGCAACTGCTAAGCACAGGCAACCCTTCTTTTATATCTAACTGGTGTTCATTTCATAGCAGTACTTGACCCAAGTGCAAAACAAATATTTGATGGAGCAGAATCTACACAGAAATCAGTCTCTCTCTTTCTCTTGCCTTTCTTTCTTTTCTTTATTTATCAATCTATCTCAATATTTTCGGCTTTATTTCATTGATGGGCACACAGCTACCTATTGCCTTAAAACCAATTCCCTATCAAGGCATAAACCACACTGTTCTGTGCATTTATCATACAGTTGCGATCATTCATGATTTTCTCATCATTAGACTTAAGCACAAGCCGGTTACTTTCACTGGTAGTCTGGTATGCTCAGTTCTCTCAGATGCCACTTAGCAAATTATCACCGGCTATACATAGAAAAAAAACGTGTAAATTGTTCCCTCTCTTTTTCTCTTCCTAGGCTAACCACAAGTTTGAAATCTTGAAGACTCAAACTGAGGCTTTAAAGAAGTTAGTATTTTGACAGTGAAACGGGAAAAGGAAGTGCGTACATACCCCAGAATTATGCATTTTCCAAAATTTGTCCATACTCGTATCAATCCATACCGATCCACCCAATAAAACCCTATATAAGAGAGCATAAGACAAACTTCCACTAAAATCTGAACATTCTGTAGATATAAAGGGGAAATGAGATAGAAATATTCTGCCATGCTCGGCTAATAACAAAAACTATAGAGATGGAGACAGGCTAACTTACCCCGCGAAGGCAACATTGAGAAGAAAGGCACGAGTAGTCATATAACGAAGAACAATATCCGCCTTCGTCGACCAAGATGAGGAAGTAGAATATCGAGGACGAGGAGGCGGCCTGTAATACGAACCTCCTCCGTATCCATAATAACTACTACTATTGCTTCTACCAGAATAGAAATTGCCGCTATAATTACTACTACTACTACTACTTTGATATTGGGATCTAAAGTTATAGTCAGCACGCTTTCTATCATCGATAAGAACTTCATAAGCTTCAGAAAGTTGCTTGAATTTGACATTGGCGTCGTCCTTTACCGATTTGGAAGCTTGCGCGTGCTTGTCTGGATGGAATTTTATCGCTAGTTTCCGAAATGCTTCTTTAATTTCTCGCTTTGTCGCGTTTCGATTTATCCCTAGAATTTTGTAGTGATCCGCCATCATTAATTTCAGGAGATTCTCTCAAAACATCTAATCACAATCAATGATCTAAAATGTGGATGTTACAAATTGGATTTTTTGATCCTTTTCCCCTTCTTCGCAATATTGCATATGTTGTTTCAGGGTTCTTCCTTCCGGCTGCTGCAACAGAAGGCTGACAAACAATGGTATATGTTCGGTCTTGACTCATGAGGGCGGAACGGAAGAAGGCTTTGGTTCTCGGATTAGAATTATACCCGCGACATCGTGGCGTTGTTATAGCCGCTTTTGCATAGCTTTGATAGTTTTTTTTTCTTTCTTTTTCTTTTTGAGGGGGGATGACACCGCTTGAGCTACTCGCTCGTGATATAAGAATACTTTTATTTTATTTATGTAGGACGGTTCGAGGATTACATAATCCTCGCACATCATCGTTTACCAGATTACAAAAACTAGAAAGTTAAAATGTAAAAAGATACATTGACGAGGTGTCCGGTTTGTCTAGACGTCGACCACTTTATTTCTTTCATTGTAAGTGTATTCGAGGTCAACTTCCTTAAGGTTGGACATAGGAGGAGCTCTGTAATCTATAATAAGAGAAAAAAACCATAGCTGAGTAGATTATATCTTGTTGGACATAAATAATAAAGAAAATGCGTCCAACTTAATTTGCATCCTACTTATTCCTACTAATTTTGTGACAAATGAGCCATCCCTCAACCCCCAAATTTTAGTAAGAAGGCTATGATTAGCGTTAATATGTCAAGCATATCCAAACACCCCGGTGGCCCAAATGATCATGAATGATTCTTACGGCTCCGGTGCGGCCGGTGCCATGGACCGTTTGTATTAAGTTTGAGAAGCAGGAGATGGTCAATTCTTAGCGAAATTCTAATAATTTCTTTTTCTAAAGTTTATAGTTCTTGTGTTGTTGAAAGTAAACACATTCAAAAACTCTTTCTTTTGGTGAGAATATAGGGATATGAGTACTAATTGATTGAAAGATAATATTGTTCTGAACATTTCAACGAGAAGCAATTCTGTGCATGAAAATGAATTTCCATAGTATTTCCCAGTGATGCTCTACCTCATGTGCAACATTAGTTTTGAATTAGTTGTCAAAATAATACCCCTATTTTTACCAATAAAAAAAAATTATTTTGAAATAATAGTGTGAAAGCTAAAATCATAAATATGAGATGCTACCACTGTATTTATCATAAAGATATATGCGTATATTTACCTAAATCATAACATATATAAGGTCAGATATGAAAAACAATAACAATAAAAGAGGAATAATAGTGCAAGGTAGAACTCTTTATAGATTACCAAAATCTCAATATAAGGTTACAAGCTAAATCATATCAATTAAAACCAAAACAAAAAAAATTTTGTATGAGACAAAACACTGAAAACCCTACTCTCTTACTTATCCCAAAGCTATAGAAGTATCCGAAACACCTACATCAAAGCCACTTAAAAATAATTGGTTCAATATGAAAATACTAAGTGAACATATCCAACTCAAAGCAAATAACATGCTTACCAAATTATACTCATATGCAATCACAATATGGTAAAACCTAACATGCCGCACCTCTAGGACAAACAACCACCATAATAGGTAATAATTGCTAAGACATGTTATCAAGATACTCATTTTTTCAAGAACATCTTAATATGCTTTTAACCTAGCATGCTCAAAGCACACCATAATCACCCAGCACAACATAACAAGGTCATGCGTAAACTTAAGATAGTACATGTACTAACATGCAATACTACCAATCACCTCAGAAAATCTAATAATATCCAAATATAGTGCAGATGATGTAACTACTGACCACCAACACAATCAATCAATAATTGTAACACCCCTATTTTTAGGACTTAAAAATTTTGTTTAAAGAGTTAATTATGGAAGCTAAATTAGTAAAAATGTAGGGTATTACCGCCATAGTTGGCACAAGCCAAGTTTCCTTTGTCATTCTCATAGCAAGTACTAAGGCTAAAAATATTATTATGCTTAAATTAATAATATAATTATAAGAACAAGAGTAGAGATAACAAAGCATATTAACATCATTATAAATAAAACAAATGTCAATGGTTACAAAACTTGGTGAAAGAAAAATATAAGAGTATATAAGATTCCAAGTATAACTAGATCAAAGATACCAAAAGAACAACGAATAATCCTAACTCTCAACCCAAAATACTAGCCCTCAACTGATCTCACAAGCTAATTTGTAAAGACTATTGTCCGCTGAATAAGTAAAGGCCCACAAAATGGAACCCATTAGTATAACGGTACTAGGTAACCCATTGTATAGGACTAATATGAAAAACTTGCATGTAACACATATAAGGCATCATAGTAGTACATGGTTTTATATATTAAAATATACATGCAATGATCAAAATATGATAATAATATTAGATAAATAAATATCACAAAATCCACATACTACTCATACCCTTTCATCTAGAATATGATGAAACTCACCAACAAAAAATCCAAGGAATGCTCTCTAAAGTAACGATTAGAATCTATCTCAACAAAATAACTATAACCTTCACAATATCTCTAACATCTCAATATCAAAACCCATAATATCCTTAACACCATAGGTAGAGCTCAAAGGTATAATACCAATAAAATTCTTAACATCATAGGTTGGACTTAAATGTAACTATCAACCATTAGTAGGCATGCATGCTACTACCGAGCCATAGGTAGGCATGAAGGTTATTAGCAAACCATGGGTAGGAACAAAGGATATTAACAAACTAATCCAATAATAATTATTTTTATTTTTATATATTCAAGGAGAGATAATATCAATCTAGAGATACAAAGGTACTCCGGTTATACCGGCACACAAAGGCAATATAGTATCTGATCAACTATTAAACTAAGGACACTAAGGTACCCTAGTTGCATTGGAACATGAAGATAATATAGTATGCTCCTAACAATGATACCTAATCCATAAGTATGCATATCCTCTATAATTCCGCAGAGCTATATAGAGTAAGATATAGGGCCTTGTTGGGCATCAAGGGGACATCAGTAAAAATCTACAATCAACGGTGGGCTAAACCATATCTTTAAGGTAATTATCCCTAAAGAGCTATCATTCTTGATCTCGATATTTATCATTTTGAATATTAGTATTTTATTAATGTGATTACAAATATCACATAATAACCGAGAATTATTATTTCCATACTTAACCATTTTTACTCATTTCCAATTACTCAAGATAATCATAATCAAAGATAATACTATGGTTACCATGATAATCTACTAAGGCCATCCTAAGTTTAATTATTCATATTTGAGTATATTAGGCCAAAAATGACCAAAATATCATTGATACTACAATTACCACTTATCATCCATTTATATACTAACTCCATTTTATTTATTAGCTTGTCATAAAAAGGCTAAAACATAATAATTAAATTATTTAGCATGAAATTAAATTACCAAACATGTCAAATGACCAATTTACTTTCACACATAATATAACACATAAAATCCTAATGTGCGTATTTAATTCATCCAAAATTATATATTCCCATGCTTAATAGTAAATAATATATATTAGGCATGCTTGTCGGAATAAATAACACTACATGCTTAAAAAAAATCAAATTATCCCTAGGACACATTATAATACTCCAAAATTTTATAACCTTAATTTCAAGTGTTTAGCATTTTATCGGAACCTTGACCCTTAAATCTTAACTTAATTACTTTTGTTAAATATTTACCTACAAACCTAGATAAATTCTTAAATAAATTTATCCTAATTATATCTTTTTACTTTTTATTCAAATCCACCCTGAGCTAATACTTTTATTTGGTTTATTTTTCTAATTGGATACCCTATACCTAAATAAATTACTTTTATTTTAATCCTAAATCTAACCTAACTCAAATTATAACCGTAAATTTATTTTCTTTTTCCTTTTTCTTTCTTTTTCTTTTCTTTTTTTCCTAGGCCTTTTCAGCCCAACCCATCTCCTCTTCTTTTTCCCCTTCTCCCTATCCCATTTCTTCCTCTTCATTTTCTTTTCTTCTCCTTCTCCCTTGACTAGCCTATGCACCAAACACCCCCTCTGCACACACTAAATGCACCCCAACTGCCCCTACTTGCACCTCAGCACACCTACTTCCCTTTCCTTCTCAAGCCAAACCAACTCCTTTGCACTCTCCCTCACAACCTTTCCATTTCCCCTTCTACGCCTCCTATGCCCTACACCAACTCACTGAGCCCCCTGCCATTACTAACTCCTCTACAACCTTTGTCATTCTAGCCAATCAACCTACCTCATTCACCTCAGCTCTACATCAAACCAGTCCTACATATATGTGCATACACCCTCCTCCTTATATTCATTTGTTTGAACCCAGCCCCTACTCTCCCTCCAAATCCCTATTTGTTTTCCCAACTAAAATCAACCTAAGCCCTACCTTCCTTTATTCTCCCCTCTTTGCTCCTTCTTCATCATCTTCTTCTTCCTTCTTGTTATTTATCCCTCACTTTTCCTCATGCGGTTTCCCCAATAAAAACCATCCTCGAACATTGAAACCCACCACCATCCTCGCACTTCTCCCTCCAACCACTAACACCAACCACATCATTGTATGTTCCCTTCTTTGCCCTACGTCGTGCCTCACCTCCTTCACGTCGCCGTAACCCCCTACCCACCATCATCGTTCACCATTGTTGCCCTCCTCCCTACAACAACACCCACAACAACAACATTCCACTGTGCCCCATTTCCTACTCAACTGAGCCAATTATGAACACCTCCATCATCTCTCCACCACCCATCTCCCTCATCGCCACCATCACCTCCCTCTTCTCTAATCACCAACACACCACCATGCCAACCATCATCTCCTTCGGTCAAACCACCCTTGTCCCTCTTCCCCTCGCTGAATTCTCCCTACATTTGGCCCAAACTCACACTACATGAGGGCATAATTAGACCTTACAATAATAAAGGTTGGGATTCTATGGTGTTACAAGCTATTGAAGGTGGTGGTCGAGGGGGAGGCACATAGTGGTGGATGAGATGGCAATGATAGGAGAGGATGTTGAGGTAAGGATATGGGGCACACTTATACTAGTGCTGAGGGCATCTCATGTTGTTTGGGGGTGGCAACATGAGGTGAAAAAGGGGCATTGGTGGAAGATAACGCTGCTAGGCAGGGACAGTGGTGGAGGTTGACACAATAAAGGCATAAATAGGGAATTTGATGTAGGGAAGAAGAGGTTTGTGGAGGTGGTTGGTGATAGTTTGGGTTAGGTGGAGGTTGGCTGGGTGGTTTTGGATGGTGCTGCAAGGAGAAGAAGAAGGGCCAGGTGGAGGTTGCTAGCTTGGATGGTTGTGAGGATGATCAAGGGTGGTGGGATGAATATGTGAGGCATAGGTGAGGGAAATGGGGAAAGAGTAGGGAATGCAAGAAGAGCACTGTTGTGCATGGCTTGCACGATTGTGCATGTATTGGTGCACGACCATGTGACATACAAAAAAAAACAAGCTAGGAGGAGGAAGAAGAGGAGGAGTAGGAGTAGGAGTAGGAAAAAGAAGAAGAGGAGGTAGAAGAAGAAGAAGAAAGAGAATAAGGTGGAGGCTGAATGAAACCATAATAGGGACAATGAGGAAGAAGGAGGATAGGAAGTGGGTTAGGGGTTTTGCTATGTAAAATGAATGAAACCCAAACAGAGGGATGAGTGGAGTGATTATGTAGTCGGTTGGGGAATGAGGGTTCGATTAGAGAGGTAAGGCGTGCATCGTGAGAAGAGGAGGGAGACATGAAGAGTGTTTTGGGCAGAAAAGATAGCATAACAAGATAGATAGAGGCTTGGGTGAGAGAGGGAGATGGCAAATAAAGGTAAGATAGGAGTAGGATTAGTATTATTTTATTTTTATTTTAGGTTTAGTTCTATTAGGCTATGATATCTGGTTTGGAAAATAAATCAGGGAAAGATGAACTAGTTTAAGATAGGTTTAATAAAAAAGAAGTGATAAAAATAATTATGGAATTTATATAGGAGTTTATTTGCGTTACGATTAAAAGATCAATAATGAAATAATTAGGTTAAGGTTTCAAGTTTAGGTTTTGAATAAAAGGCTAAACACCCAAAAGAAAATGTTACGAATTTTTGTGGTGTTACAATATTAACCAAAGGTAGTATACATGATGTCTCCTACCAAAATAATAACACACACTGGTAGTGTACATAATTCCTCCTACCAAAATAATAATACATAATGGTAGTGCACATAACATGTCATACCAAATAACACATACTCTTAGTGCACATAATGCCTCCTACAAAAATAACATATCAGACTAGATATATAAATTAAACTTGAGAAGGATTATAATCTCATTCATGGTACAAATGACAAGGCTACATAAATCTTACTTCTAAGACATCAATAAATGAATCCATTATGAAAAAATAGCCACTCACCAACACTAAGTGCCCAATTCCTTAAGTATGTGTACCCCCAAAGGGTTGACAATTTTACTTACAAAGGTAGAAAGGGCCCTTTAACATGAAGGCCTTTTGCACTTAGGGACCTAACCAATTCATAAGATGCTTGCCCAACTCAAATAATCTTTCACTTTACATGATTAGTATTTTAAATCAACCAAGAATACCAAGATTCAACAATAATACTTACTTTCAAGCTCTCTTAGTGAGAAAGAAGAAGTCATAACAATAAACTAGCCATAAAAGGTTAGGGTTAGGTAACAAGCCATAAATCCCATAACACAAAAATAATTCATTTTCAACTTAATCATTTAATTAATTCCAATTATTCAAGGTTAACATTTAATCAACTAAAAGTTTTCTAAGGTCATCTTGGGCACAACTTACCCCACACTTAGGTGAATTTAATTCTCCAAAACACTTGACAAAGATTACATGCTACAAAATCACCGCTTTAAGTTGAAAGACCTTATAAAGACCAACTAAAAAAAATATCTTAGATATAATAAAGTAAACCACCATAAAATAAGGTTGGGCACCAAAAACAAAACCAAGACCTTGCTAGGCCTTAATCCCAAATCTAAAACCAAACCATTAACAAAGGTGTAAAAGCCAAAACAATAAACTAAAAGGCATACAAGTCTAACCCGAAAAAAATAATACTCAATTGAGAAAAACAATTTTATTAAAAAATCATAGAAATACATCTAATAAAAAACACATTTGAGGCCATAAAAAGGGAAAATCGATAGTGGAAAATAACTCATAAAACCAAAAGAATCAAATATAATTTTTTTAGAAAAAACTATTCATTGAAAAAAAGTCAAAGTCAAACTTTGGAAAACATTTTCCTCCAAAACTACTTTTAATCCCAAAATACTATATACATGTCAAGTAGGCCAAAATATTAGACATATTTGGCTCAATAGTTGTAAAATAATTCCATATGCCATTTAAAAAAAAAAAACTATTTATGGTCATTGGTGAAAGTCATATTCAAGGTCAAAATTTGACTTTCACTATTTAAATATTCAATATTTTACCATTTTAAGGCTAATTTAGTCTTTTTTATGTATAATATTGATTATTTAACCCTAATTTAATTGGTTAATATTTAATTAATCCTCATAAAAAATTAATTCTCAACTAACCCTACTTATGGTAATTAGTTAATAACATTTTGAATCTTTATGACAAACATTCAAACTAAAATTTCTTTAATCATAACCTATATTACATTAATCCAAATGACAACATATTATATATCATATTTCACATCAAAATGACAATAAATATCATGAAATTATTATATTGAACAAAAAATAATTTCAGCATTAAAAACTAGCCAAAACCCATGACTAAACCAATCATGACAAAATTTGATAGATTTGCGTACTCGTTGGAAAATGGTTATAACTCTTTACTTGCTAAATCAAATCATGAATTGAAAGTTTTTATGGAAATAAGTCTTAAGATTTTATTTAGCATATTAATTTTATATAAAATAAAGCCACACACATCCATATATTCCATGGAACATGGGGCAAACTCCTAAAATCTAAATTAGCATGATAATCTATTTCCAATGTGTTTAGGAGGTTTGCCAACAATAAGAAAATAATAAGACCCATTAATAACTCCATTAATGAGTTTACTGAATCCTATAAAATCAAGGGAAACTATTAGGAAAATCAAACACATAAAACATAGCAAAAGGAAAAGAAAATAAAGGAAAAGAGGATGGTTAACCAAGCTTTGATGTTGTTGAAAGTTTTTAGAGCTTTAATGGATATTTCAATGTTGGAAGTAGCCATGTAAGGCCACAAAATGGATAAGATCATAAGGATAAAAGATAAGTGGAAAAAAATATGTAGCACATAAGTGGGTGAAGGGAGAAAATATGAAATGAATTTGGTGTACATGAGGTGAATTATTGGTGGATTAATAATTAAGGGAATAAGGTGTGGATGGTTAGGGTTAGTTGTATTCCTTTGGATGGATATGATACATTAGAGAATATATAAGAAGATACGGAGGGAGATTAACACATGGAGGAGGTGATACACATTGGGGGGGTGTTGAGGTGGTAGGCTAACATGGACATGACATGTGAGGTTTTAATAAAATCATACTTAGAGTAGGTGTTTTAATCTTACAAGCAAAAGGAGAGGCACCTCCTATGATTTATATTGGCAGTTTCATGTTAAATTTAAAATAGGTTTGAATTGCCAGGAATGAATCTAAAAAGATAAGGATGAGATTCAATTACATAAACTAAGTCTTAGAAGCTTATTTTTCTCAAAAATGGTAAATTTTAACTACAAATAATAAAAATAATGGTAAAATAATTTTAATTCTTTTTTAAATTTATAAAACTAAAAATAATAATATTTGAAGTTTCACAAATTTTATATAATTATAAATTTCATTTAGAGACACAAAACTTGAAAAAAAACATAACTAAAATGAAAATAATAATTTTCCTCAAAATCTTCATTTATCATTTTAAATATGGCTAGGAGACTAAAAAAAAATCAAGAAATCCAAATATGATCAGTTTATAATGATCCAAAAGAAGTTATATGACCAAAAGTGGTTCAAAAGATATCACGAAACTAAGTTTTAAGCAAAGATATGAATAATGGAATAAAATGTTAAAGGACAACTAGGGTTTCAATTTCCTTCAAAGGATGTAGTAAATTTTTTAATAACATAATTCTCTCATTTTTATAATTTTAAATATATTTTTTAAAAAGTGGAGTATAAGAAAGGTAATAATGAATGTAGTGCTTACTCGGTTCTAGAACTAAATTGTGGTAGGATAATCAAGGAACATGTGCTTGTAAGTTTCTAGTTGTTCATGACAAATAGGGCATTGATTATCATCCATGATTGAATTTATGGCCAAGGATTCTTGTACAAGAAATCTTTCATATTTTAGTAAATATAAAAGATGTTATCCATTTTATTTTTCATCTAGTTTCTAGATCCATATCCAATTTTATGTACATTTAGTTAGTGTGGTGGTGAGAATGTTCTCAAAATTTAATTTAGTCTTAAATGTACTATGAGAAGTAAATCACTAAGAAATAATATCTTGGCTAGAAGTGTTCAATTAGTTGGGTTATCCATAACTTATATAAACCAACCCATGAAAATAGGTTTATGGATTAAATAGGTTAGGTTAGTATTTCATAAAAGTTCACATGGGTTTACCCATGATGGGTTATAAAATATGATGGATTAGCATGGGTTAGCCCACGAGTTTCCATGAGATAGTGAATATTATTTCTACTATACCAAAATCATCATCGCCATAACCTTATTTTAACTGGACCTTGGACATACCATTTTATTTTAGCCTCCCCAAACCAAACTAAACCCGCTTGACCTCACCCGACCCTTTCCTAACCTAAAGTGACTTTGCTTGTGTAACACCCCAAAATTTGAAACTATTTTTTTTTGTTTAAGTGGAAGCGTAAAAAAATAATAATTGAGTGTTACTATTGTACTTGACCTAAGACTTTCTTACTATGCCATCCTTGAGTTGAATACAAGGTAAAATAGTTAAACATTTAAACATAATAAAATGGAGGAGATACATTTCATAAACTTAAACAAATGTTTTGGAGGGTTACTTCGAGTACAAAGACAAAATGCATAAGGGATCACATTGGGAACTTAAAGTCCGAAGAGGAATTCGAGTTCAAAGTGGTTAACCAGATAACCTGAACTACGACCCAAACTCGTAGATAGAATCAACATTCTTCCCCAACAAGTGCATAAAAGTGGTATAGTCATCCAAGGGGTCCTCATAGACCTGCATAAACTCAATTGGGTATTTTGCTTATGGGAATGAGCAGCACTGATAAATGATGATCAGTACACTACATATTGAGTAAGGTAAAAATATAGTTAATAAAGGTCACACAATCATCAGATCACAATAGAGATAAATGTGCTTATAAAATAGCATAAAGGTACCAATTTATTTATTGATTTCTAAACCTTACAATAAAAATTTAGCCACTTCTTGTGGCCCTCCATTAACTTTGGGTAATGGAGGTGTGCACTAGGTTCTACAAAAAACTTTAGTTGATGAGTCAAAAATGTAGTGTTGAATGATATGATTGTCAATTCATTACTTTTATGTACATGATAATGGGAGATGGGACCACTAATTTATCACTTTCAATTTTACATATTTTTCTTATATGTTATCACTTTAGGTGACTTTCTATCATCTTTAAGTGATGGAGTTTTATATATGGTGATAGGTGATGCGACTGCCATTATGCACTTTTAATATTTGAATTGATTATAGTAGATCCAATTTTAGTCTACCAAATGGTAGGATTTTAGCCTTTTATTATACCCTCCATCTCATAATTAGAATTGAGGTTATTATTCATACAATCAATTTAAAATATATACAAAGATCCTGACTTACACAAAACAACAATGATATACTAAAATCAAGATATGTCCAATGTAATGATACACAAAGAAAATTTTTAGAGTTACTAAGGGACCTTATCTATTGATTTAAGAGGATTAAGTTAGAAACAATTATTAAAAATGAACCAAACATGTGAATATTAAAATATCATAATGTAGAAATTAATGTATGACACCAGAGGGTATGCATCCCTTATTTATAATTCGACTGTCATAACCTATAGGGAATCTAGTGATCTTCTAGCCATTTACCAAAGATTTATGCATTCTTCTTTGCATTTATGGGGTTATCAATTCTTATTTGATCATCTTTAAGCTAAATTTTGAATGCACAATTATAACAACTTCCTCCTCTCCTCTTTAAATTTGTATCAACATAGCTGTTATCCACAATATTCAATTTTAGAACTATCATGTTCATAAAATGTTATGATATTAAGAAGATTAAATAAAGGAGAATACAAGATAGAGATAAGAATACGAGGGAGCCTCTTATTTCACTTATCTTTATCTCACGTATACAATTGACTATATTATATATACACACACACACACACACACACACACACACACACACACACACACACACATATAGTATCTATATTTATTACATCTATTATGAAAATAATTTAAGAATATGGATGGTGGTGGAAGAGATAGAGAGTTGGGAGGTTGCAACCATAATGGAAAACTATTATTATTGATGGAAACAATGGGTGTATTAAATATAGGATTTAATACAATACACATTTATGAATTGTACATAAATAGGACATCTACAAAAAACTAATGCTTTTCCTTTTCATTTTGCATATCTTTTTATAGGTAGCATAATAAATACACAGTGTATTAATTGGGTAGCTAAATACTAAATCCTCATAAATAAAATCAACAAGTTAAAACTATTTGAGGGAATCAAAATCTACAACTAATACATATATTTGGTCTATATTATTTGTGGAAACATTGAAAGCTAAACATATAAGGAAAAACTATACATATATTCTATGAAATTTTTTCATTAAAAAAAATATTGAATAACTAAATACAAATTTTGGAGGCCTAGAGTTGTATCTCTTGTTAGAAAGTCTTATTTTGAATGAACTTTTAAAATTACATAAAAATTTAGGTCAGTGAGGAAAATATATATATATATATATATTAACCAACTTCACTTTAGTTATAAATGTATGGAAGTCAAACCAATACCAAGTTATACTTCAACCACAAATTATTTTCATAGCTAATTTTTTTTCCTTATTTGCAAGTTATAAATATTGTTTATTGTAAAGAACCTAAAATTTCATAAAACTTCTAAAAAGGGATTTGAATAATTTTTTGTTCATTATATATTATAAATTTGTAAATGCGTTATGATAGTTATTCTTTGATTAACTATCCGCTATCATCTAGCTAGATAAATTTGTTAGTTACAATAAATATAGTCTATTACTCTAATTACAAGGTATGTAGTGTAATAAACAACAATTAAATAAAACTAGGAGATATGATCAATGCAAAACATGTAAAAAATATAATGTGCATAATTTTATCTTTCGATAATATAATTTTTTTGAGAGCAATATTACTCCAGTGATATCAAGTCATGAATTTTATGACGAAGGTCACATTGTCCCCCATTTTCTAAAAAAAAACATTTACATTGCCATCTAAAAACATCTACATAATTTTTTCCATATAATCTGATACTATAAATCGCACACGTGCATAACTAATACTCTTGGTAGCATTATTATCTTCAACTTCATTGTCTTTATTAATTTCAATAACACTTTTCAATCATTTGCTCATCCGTCGACATCCATTTAATTTTGTCACTTCCTTCAAGACGATTCTAGAATTATTTAACATACATCAAATATGGACAATTGAAATATTTTATTAGATAGTTCTTAAGTGCTTTCACCATTAAATGATTTATCCAATTATATAAGGCCCCATTTGATTAGTGCAAAACATTAAGGACATGGGGAAAATTGGAAGGAAAATGTGTTCATATTGTTGGTTACTTGGAAAATTATAATAAAGAAAATACAAAGAAAAGGAACACAAAAAGTTACACTACTACTTTTTCCTAAGATAAGGGGAATGGAAGAAGAAAGAATTGAAGAAAATTAACTCGCACTCCCTCCTCGACATTCCTCCTCCTTCAATGCCATAGATATTCATCCTACCTTCCTAGTCTATTTGATATCTTTCTTTGACCTTCCATCTATTCGACTCATCTTATGGTTTCTCTAGGATGTAATATTCATTGTCATCTTGTGAGTTTGAGCTCCAAGCTTCTTGTCAACATACCTTCATCTCGAATAACTCAAGCTATGACTCTACCGACTCAATTTGAACATGTAATATTAATTATCTTTTGATTTGAACTTAAAAAAAATGTAATCTTACGACCCTAATTTGATTCTCAAGTTTATGGTTCATGGTGTGTGAATTTGTTGATGGGAAATTTATTAGCTTATCTTTGATTTTACCATTATTAGTAATTAATTGTTGGGTGCTTGATACCTAGTTAGCTTTGCAGGCTAAGCATGTGGTATTTATTTTCTTGGGGATCACCTAATTTATTGTTCAACTATGTTATGTTTTTCTTCACATGTCCTATGTTTGATTGTTTTGTGTTGATTCCATATTCCTCGATATGATAATAGATTTTAGGAGATACTTTTATTTTGTTACATAATTTGAGTGAGTCATTCATCTTCATAACTTTGTGAGCCATTTTGGACATGGCTTCTTCTGTTTAGGAGCCTTGCTAGGTAAGTTGTTTATAAATGGAACATGTTTGATTTTGTGAGTCTCACAAACTATACATTTATAAAGGATTTTTTAAGAAGTCTTATAGGGTTGGTTGTGATGATTGAAGTGAATTATTTTTGGTTAATTTTGTGGGAATCCATGTAAGTTATAGTCTAAGAGACTCTTCTAGCCTCCTCTTGTCAAGTGGTTAGCTTTGAATTGACGATACCTTTATTTTTTAGGTCAAAAGAAATTACTAATTTATCTAATTGGGTGAAAATGTAAAGGATAATGTGTTTGGTAACTACACTTGGAGGAGAAACCAAGTCATTGTTTCTTATTTTACATGACAATTATGTATGAAGAAGTGGATTTAGTATAGAAGGATGTTGTCTCCCATTTGGACGAATCATGTAAAAAATAGTTTGGAAGTCTATCATCCTTTTCTCAAAATCAATATAACACATGAATGCATGCATTGATAGATAATCTTGAAATTAATAACTCCAAATTAATCTAGCTACCTAGGCACTTCATAAATAACGAGTGCATGAATGCATGCATTTATATATAGTCTTGAAACCTTCCATCATGAGATTCAAAGCGGAAGTAATGATAAAACTATTTAAAGAAAAGGTAAATTCACAAGATGATGTAGCTATCATATTAGTTACTTATTCACTTGGACCATTGAATTAGTCAATAATATGTTCATATTGAATCATTTGTACAATATGAGTAGTGATATCAATATAAATTTTCTCTATGCTCATGAATTGCAGAGACAATGTCTTGGTAGAATGATCTAAGAACTTCCTTTATGGGTTTTGGATAAAATAAAGAAGGCATAACATCCTTGAACCGGTTATTATTACAAGGTCAACTACTTAAAGACATCTAGAAGACATTATATATATGTTTTTTAAGTAATTGTAGTGAAATCGACATTCCAAAATGGTAGACTTGTCACATTCTTCATTTGTTCATCTCAAAATGAATTTATATTCATTTTTATACCATTTTCATGATGTAACACCATAAAATTTAATAATGAATTTTTTTGTTTTACTAAAGTATAATATTAAGATAGTTGGGTGTTACTATTGTACTTAACATGAGTTTAGCTTACCGAGCTTACCGTACCATTCTGATATCGAATACAAGGTAAATCATTTACAAATTAAAATAAGATATAAAGAGAATGAGAAAAATATTTCATAAATCTTAGATAAGTGTTTAGAGATTAACTCTGGGTACAACATAAGAAAAATATAACAAAAATGGATTTAATGAAACTAAAAGTCAATAAGGTATCATGACAAAAGCTAACTACTAGATAATTCCAACTCTACACATAAACCTTAGTAGATAAACTTACTTCTCTATAGAAAGTGTGTCATATGCAATAAAATCATCAAGGTATTCCTCAATAACCTGCACGTCAAATCCTAGGTCATCTGCTCATAGAAATGAAAAATACCTAAAATAATGGTCAACACTTGTGCATTGAAGGTAATTATACAATCATAATAAAGGGAATACATAAGACATAAGGTCACATTAAATGACTAATCATGCACATTAATTAAAACATGAGAGGTTTCCCAAGAAAAATCAATATATTTCCAAGATAGATGGTGATACATTTCCATGTACTTAATCTCTTACGTTTAGGAATCACACTATTTATAATCGATAGAACGACATCAATCGATACAACAATATCAAGGCATAATGCTCTCAACCAATTTTCTCATCTAATAGAATGGACTCATACAATCATAGGGTATAAAACTTTTGACCACTATTTTTGTCTGGTGTAACGAATTGGTACAACTCAAGGGCATAAAGCTCCTAGTCACTATTTTCATTTGGTGGAACAAACTAGTACAACTAGTCTCAACTCGTGTGATTTTTCACTTTAAATATTAATATCTTATTATACTATTGGTTATCTTGATAATGTCATATGAACTTAACATAATTATGCAACACACATAGAACACATATAGAAGTGGTTTGGGCCACTCCCTAAGGAAAAAGACCACAAGACCCCTATAAAACCCTAATTTCACAAGAAAAACATAATTTATTTTCTAAGTCTCATCTAACCACCAAATTTAGTACATTGCCCTTAAATATAATTATTAAAAATGTACCCCAAAATGAAGTTTTAACTATCATATCTCGTATATGTGATAACGAGCATATATCGAGGGTTACTATTCTTAATTTAAGCTATTTTTTAAAATTTTATTATACTTATGCTGCTCATAAATTACCCGGAGTATTTCATATAACATACTTGGTATATTTTAATCTAACATCACTTTAGAAATACTACAATTCCATATTTAACTCAACCTAACCAAAATACCCCTATCTTACTTAAATACCTCAAATCCTCAATGATCACCATGCCATATATATTTCGCATGAAATTCATTATAAAAACCACAACAATTACCGTGCTATATATATTTCCCACAAATATCTTAAAAGTCCCATATACCCTTGAGATTGCCAAAACACACAAACATTTCACAAAAATCCTATGAGTCCCAACATTATTGACTTCCTACCTCCAACATATATCATCATAATAATACTTAACCATATATACATAAGATATTCTTTGTAACACAATTAAGATAGTAGATCATGCCAACCCATTATGATTACAAGATAAGGCTTAACCAAACAATAACACATGAAATCACGCTTTCACATAGCATTCATATTTTCATAATACAATATAACAATATCATGTTATGACATTAACAACATGGTTTATGAAATATAACTATACTAGCAGGATATTATATACAATTTATACATTGCATGTGACCCCTAAATTATGACATGTATCCTTATCCTTATATAGCGAGTCTCTAAGTAGGAACAAAGTTCTAAGTTTCCTCCTCCAAGATCACTGTAAATATCACCTATAAACTAAAGAAAAACCACAGTTATAATTTAGGAAAACAAACAAGAAAAGGTAAGGTAAAGGACGACCAAAAAGAGAAAGAACCAAATCAAAAGGAGAAGGTTGGTTGTTGCACAAGGAAGACACACTAGCTAGGGGGTGTAGTTTGAAGCCTTCATGTTGGAAATAGGAGCACAATTTAAGGTGCTCACATTGAAGGGGAAGCACATCATGAGGTGATCACGTTGAAAGGGAGGCACAATGTGAGGTGCTCTAGTTGGTGTCATGTTGTTGTGTGAGGGTTGGGTAGTTTTGGGATGTTGTTGCATGAAGAAGATCAAAGATGGGCTTGGAATGGGGGTGGCTACATGAGCTTCTTACACTACCAAAAGGGTGTAATGTGAGGTGCTTAGGCTAAGGATGGTGGTGGGGTATGAGATACGTCCAGTTTGGAGGAGCTTGATGCACAAAAATGGCATAACTTATAGGGAAGAAGATGTAGAGTTGATTTGGAAGAGTGAAAAGAGATTATGACTTGTGTTTGTGGAGCAATAAATGTTGGAAGGAGGTAAGGAGAAGGGAGTACATTGTGGATGGTGGTGTGTGAGCATGGTAGCGTGAGGGAGTTAGATAAGTGGGGAAAGGTGCAGATTAGGGCATGGGATGAACGCAGGGAATGACGGATTTGGGGGGAATTTGGCATGAAAATCCTTATAATGGAGGGAGATGATGATGATGATGATGACCTGCATGTTTGGTTATGTAACACCCCAAAATTCACTATTTTTTAAAAAAGTGGAAGTAATTAAAATAGAAACTCTTAAATTAAAACCCTTGAATTCTGGGGATGTTACCACCACACTTAGTACCAAGTGTTCAGTCTAGAGAAAAGATTAACATTTAAACTCAAACCAACAGTTCATAAAGAACTAGAAAGGATCATATAACAAAATCAGAGTACGCATAAAAGTTATAAGCAATAATAAGATAGAAATCAGAGTGCGAAATCAAAATTCCTCGGAGGGAACCAGTTTGGTACTAAGTGTGGCGGTAACATCCTCAGAATTTACAGGTTTTAAATTTTAAATTCTTCCACTTTTGGAAAAAAATAGTGAATTTTGGGGTGTTACAGGTTATAGTTGGGTTTATTGGTTGGAGTAACCAAAGTGAGACAACTAGGTGGAGGATGATGTCACATGAGGAAGAGATGAACTAAGGGAAAGAAAGAAGAAGAAAAGTAAATAAAAGGAGAAGAGGGAAAAAGGAAAATGGGAAAAATAAAGGAAGAGATTAGGGTTTGAGTTAAGGTTAAGATTAGGATTAATGAACTAGGGTGAGATTAAATTTAGGCCATTACACATGCACATTCCTATTTTCTATGGTGCTATTATCTTCCATCATCTATTAAGTTTGCTTCATGAAGATGTTAAATCAAGACTGTGGAGAAGGATTGATGCCTTTCTTTTTCATATATGAAATGGTTGTTTTGTGATAGTTTAGATGTTTGTGGTGGGATTAGAGAGACCACAAGGGTGTAGGTTTTTGAGTTGTTGCCTATTGGTTTAGACAAATGACCTTTGATGAATGAGGAATGTCTCGTACTGCTAGCATAGATGAATTTTGCCAATTATTTTGTTTTGCTTCGACACTCATTAGTGGTAGAGTGTTTAAATATCTATTTAGTATTTTTTATATAAAATTAATTATTTATAATCACGGTTAACTATAATTTTTCTACATGTTTTGTTTTTCTGTCAAACCAAACACAAAATATGTTCCACTAAATTTTTTAAGCAACCGAACAGGAAAAAAATTATCTTTGTTTTCTTTACATCTAAATTTTTATAAATCAAACGTAGCTCAAAGCAATAATATTATTGCAAACAAAATACATTGAACAAAATGACAAATTAATATTTTTTATATAAAAAATTGAATAATATATCCATGAAATAGTAAATAAAACTTCGATAAAGTAATAAGTTATTATTTAATCCATGAAATAAATAATTATTAATTTACTGATAATTTAATATTGATTAAATTAATAAAATCTTTCCGGTCCCCGAGTCCATCAACTTCACACGCAATTGTGTTTTGATCCCGAAAGCATGTTCGTTCCTAGACTTGAGCTCAAAAACTCCTCCTCTACCTCAACCTTAAGGACATCCACCGATCACTGCCGCAAATCACATTTGGGCTCTCAATATCAATTGTTAAATGTTAACTACTCTGCTTCGTAGCTGAGGGAAAATAAGTCGGTATCCGCATGGGCGTAGCTCAGTTGGCTGAGGCACGGCAATTGGTGCAAGAGGTTCAGGGTTCGATTCTTCGTGGGATAAGTAGTAGTGTGAGAGTTTCAACCCTCCGTTTGTAGGGGTGATTTCTTATGGATACCACGAAGAGGACCACCGTATGCTTGATCATTGAATCATCATAATTTACTTTCTTCGGTGCTGTCAGACTGGCTGGCGGAGGCTGAGGGGCGAAGGAAATCGCCTCTGGGTACAAAGGGGAAAATAAGTCGGTGTCAATTAACATATTTTTCAATCAAACCGACTGTAAATACTAACAGGATCAAACGGCAATTATTGAAAATCTACCGGTAGTATCTTCCTTGACTACACTAATTGTTCCAACAGCTAGCCAGCCATACCATCTCACAAGATCGCCCCCAAGCAAAAGTACATATTATCGGTAATGATTACCTGACAACACTCCTGCCTATCAATCATCAAATCACATCACATGGGCAGTGTTTGCCATCTCGTTGTCTACACAGACAGTGGGGAACCGTTCAAATGAAAGTGCAAACACCCGTGCCGTCCCCGTACTCTACCACTGATGATGACGAGGAAGAAAGAGACAAACGATAAAGTAACTTTCCAAAAGCGTTAGTAAAGTGTGATACAGACGTGCGAGAAAGGGGTAAAGAAAACACAGACAAATATATAGTGCTCTTCTGTTGTTCCAAGTCCAACAGCCCTTATTCGCTGAATCCTTTCTTTCTATCAATACATACTAGATAACTTCAATTAGTAGAACGCAAGAGGTTACAAATTAAGGAGGAACAAAATTATATATGATGGGTAACGATTCGAAGCATATATTGATGCTCCCAATCATGGCACAAGGCCATCTAATACCATTCCTCCAACTTGCCAAGAAGATTCAGCAAACCAAAACATCATCATTCATTATCACCATTCTTTCCACCCCACTCAACATCAAGTACCTTCGCTCGGCTCTCAACGATCAACAAGATGATGACGTTGCGAATTCATCAAGTATACACCTAGTAGAGCTTCCTTTTTGCGGTTCCGATCATGGACTCCCCCCTGATGCGGAGAACACCCATTCCTTAACGTTCATGCAAATCATCGATCTATTCCATGCTTCAACTACACTTGAAGCTCCCGTCCGCCGCTTCATTTCTGAAGAAATTGTAAGCAAAGAAGGTCGCCCTCCGGCTTGTGTCATTTGCGATGTCTTCGTAGGATGGGGAATTAGGGTTGCTAAGAGCTTTGGATCCCTTGCTATCACTTTCTCAACTAGTACGTACTCTGCTTCGTCTGTATCAATTGTTTAAATACATACATCCATCCATCTTGACGTAAGGCACAAGATTCTTAAGGTATATACACTCGTGTGCTGACGGAAATCATGATATATTTCTATAGGTGGTTTTTATGGCATAGCAGCGTACTTCTCCACATGGAATCACCTCCCCCACCGACACTGTAAAGACGACCAGGACGAATATACATTGCCTGGTTTCCCAGATAATCACTGCTTCCTGCGCTCACGTCTACACCCTCTCTTGAGAGAAGCAGACGGCACAGATAAGTGGTCAAAGTTTTTCCAGCCTCAGATTAGGATGTCAATGACTTCAGATGGTTGGATTTGTAATACTGTAGAGGAAATGGAGCCTCTTGGGATGTCAATCCTCGCTAAATACCTTAACAAGCCGGTCTGGCCCATCGGCCCTTTGCTCCCACCGTCTATGCTATCAGAACCGAATCCATCTCCTCTAACTCAGTCCGAGTTAAGCGGAGATTGCGGGATATCTGGTAAATATTTGACTGAATTCCTTGATTCACATGCATCAGGTTCGGTTCTCTACGTCTCCTTTGGTTCGCATAACTCCATAACGCCTACACAGATGATGGAGTTGGCCGCGGGATTAGAGGAGAGTAACGAACCATTCATATGGGTCATTAGGCCTCCTTATGGTTTCATTGTTCAAGGTGAATTCAAGGATGAATGGCTGCCGGAAGGATTCAGAAAGAGGGTGATGGAGAGTGGTAAAGGGCTGTTGCTGCACAAATGGGCACCACAAAGCGACATCTTGTCACATGAATCAACAGGTGGGTTTCTTAGCCACTGTGGGTGGAATTCGGTGATGGAGAGCTTGAGTCAGGGGGTCCCTATTATAGGATGGCCATTGGCAGCTGAGCAGTCCTACAATCTCAAATTGCTTGAGGAGATGGAGGTAGCTGTTGAACTGACAATAGGATTGCAAGGCATTATCAACAAAGAGAAGGTGCAAAGAATTGTTAAATTGGTTTTGTCTAAGGAGGGCAGAGGCAGGGAATTGAAGAAGAAAGCAGTTGACGCGAGCAAGCAGTTAAAAGGAGCAGTCAACGAGGAGGGAGGTCATAGAGGATCTTCTCTGAAAGCAATGGATGATTTTGTAAAAACAATTATGTTAATGGGATTGAATTTGATTTAGTAGTAGAGATTAATTATTGGATACTAGAGGTCCAAGGTTTGAATTTCTCCTCTATTGATATTGTAACACCTTTGAATTTATGGCTTCTGTGTGAATGAAAAAACTAATTTTTTTTTTTTTTTTTTTTTTTATAAATTAGATGCCTGCCAATCAAGTGTCTGACCTGATGCAGTAGTTTAGTAGTTTATGCTAGATGCAAATGAAGTGTATGACAAAAAAACAAAAATATATATGAAGGGTGAATCGGCAAGGCTATTATCAAGTAGTTAATACTTGGGTATGCATATTTTAGGTCACATGTTCCAATATCCTAGCATGTGGTATAGGGTAGTGTAGCTTATGCAAACTACTGGCTTTACATGCCTATGAGATGGGTGATGATGTCAGATACACACCCATTTTTCTAACTTTGACACCTATCAAAAGGGCAGAATTTTTTTTACCATTATACCCTTTTCATTACTATACATTAACCAAACTGAAGTCTCTCTATTTTTGTTGTCTTCTCCTCTAATAATTACACAAAATTTAATTTTGACAACATTAAATACAATGAGTGGGGATGAAGATTATAATTCCAATAAATTTTTCAACAAAAGTAAATTAGAAAAAATAATGGTCAGCTGAATTTTTTTTCCATAATTTTTGTGCCCATATAATTGGTAAATCAACTGTCACAAAATTATCATAAAACTAGTAATTCACCTATTAGAAAGGATAATTAACGGGCAAATGACCCTCTAGAAAGGCTTAATGATGGGCAATTCATCCTTTTCTAATTAAACTTGATAGGCAACTCATCCGTCAACTTGCCATTTTTCAAAAATAATTTTTGTTTATTATTATATTTATATACTAAGAATATTATATTTTAAATATTATCTATAGATTCCAGATTTAATTAATACTGATTGGAGCGGATTATTTACAACAGGTGAAATTTTTAATGATCGAGAGTCATTAATTGGTTGTGTTAAAGATATTAAAAAGGCCACATAATATGGTTTTCAGTATCGAGAGATCGAAAAAAGGTAAGGAATGGATTTGTTGTGAAAAAGGAGGTTATTATAGAAGACAACATTTAGTGAATCTAGAAAGTGTTTGATCTATCAGGTGCAAAAAGTGTGGTTGTGAATTCAGAATTCATGGAAGGAAAGATGTTTGTGTTGGTTGGAAACTAGTGTTAGCATATGAAATACATAATCATAGATTGAGTAAATATTTGTAGGGAAATTTGTTTGCTTGTCGATTATCTTCAGAAGAACGTAGGTTGGTGGCTGAACTAATATAAACAAATATCAAACCAAGGGAGATTATTTACAAGTTAAAACAGGGTGACGGTGATAATACCACAACACTTAGAACAATCTATAATGCTGGACATAAGTTCAAGGTACAGAGTTTGATGGGACATATAGTCATGCAATAGTTATTATACTTCATGGAAACAAACGATACCATTTATGGCATCATCGATTACCCGACTCTAATGTATTTAGTGATATTGTATTTGTTCATCTAGATTCTATTAAGTTGTTGCATGTGTTTCCATATGTCATTTTTTTAGATTGCACATACACAACCAATAAGTACAACCTTCCTTTCTTGGAGGTAATTGGTTATGTGTCTATTGGTAAGAATTTCACCATTACCTTGGCATTTATGATGAAGGAAAAGGAAGATAACTACAAATGGGTTCTTGATAAGGTAAAGTGATTGATGAAGTCCCATGAACCAAATGTGGTGATCACTGATAGGGAGCTAAGACTGACATAAATTGTGCCAAAAGTCTTTCCTAATGTAGTGACCTTCTTGTATAGATGACACATTAGTAAAATGTTATGTCACATGCTATAAAGAAGTTGGGAAGTATAGTAGTGGGAGAAAGTTTCCTAGGATGTTGGAGAAAGATTGTACAAGTCACTATAATTGAAACATATGAGAATGAGCTTCTTCTGATGGGTGACAAATGGGACAAATTTCCACATCTTTTCCAATATGTGTACGAGATTTGGTTGAATCAATATAAGGAGAGTTTTGTTTCAATATGGGTCGATAAAATATTCACTTTGGCACTTATACGACCAATAGGTATAGCATATTTAGTGTAATTATTCAATGTCTATTAACTTATTAAGTGTGCAATAATTAACCATTACTTATTTCTTGAAATTAATATTGTAGGGTGGAAAGTGAACATGGCAAGCTGAAGAAATATATAGCATCATCACATATGAGTTTTGACACATTATCCTCAAAGTTCAACACATTAATAAGACTCCAAATTAATGAGGTGAAAGAAGATATAAAGCAGTCATGGGTAATTATTTCACATTACTCCACAAATGACATATTGTTCAAGGAGTTGATGCCTTTTGTATGTTGTAGAGCATTGTACTTGATTGAAGAGGAGAGTAAGAGGTCCAATATGGTTAGTCCTAAATCCTTGGGATGTGGGTGTTACTTGACGTTGAAACATAGTCTATCGTGTGCACATAAGATATTTCATTACAAAAAAAAAAAATCATCAACCTATTCCCATATCGGCAGTGCATAAATTCTAGAAGACTTTCACTTTTGTCAGACCATAAGAAGAAATGTTTGCATTTGATGATTCAATTGTTGATCAAATTGTATGTCCATTTTCTTTTAACATTATGTTTAAGGTGCAAATGATACTTGACCAATTTCCATCACGTCTACGTTACTATTCTAATCTTATTGATGAGATTCCTAATTCCACCCAGACAAGTATGGTAGACCTGAATGTTCAACAAAGAAAAGGATTCCCTAGTAATAGCACACGGAGGGAACTATTAGAGTAGGAGCACACAAAGCGTACTTATTCAGAATCACCTATGGGGCGAGGTTGATCGGGTTGAGGATGTGGAAAAGGTCACTCATCCCCTGGTTGATCAAAATGTGCATCTCCTACTAGAGGTTGCTATTCCCTTGGTTGATTTGATCGAGGAAGAAGTACTTATGGGAGGCATAGTGTTGGGAGGAGTTGTAGACTCATCTATGATTTCCCATGGTCTTATGATATTGAGCCATTCATGATCCCGTGGGTGGAATCTTGGTCTGATGTTTTGGTTGATGGAAATTGTGGGTTTAGAGCGGTTGTACTACAACTCTTTGGTAGAGAATCAGAATAGTCAAATGTTAGAACCGCAATGTATAGGAAATTGGTGACTCATTAAGAGTTATATGCTCTTGCCTTTATTAATCCCATTGTTGAAAATATTCAATGCTTAGTAAATTAGAAGGGATTGACTCCAATAGAGAAATTATGGCATCAACCTGACATTGGATTCCTTTTTGCAACAACATATAATATCATATTTATTTGTTGAGTATACATGGGTCGATTACTTGTTTACCGCACATAGCTCCACCTAATGGTGAACAACCTGATCAGATCATCACCATCTTAAGTATGAACAATTTGTTGCACTACGTATCAGTATGTAAGTTATTGCACTCAAATTTTTATATACTGTATATGTATCTTACACTCATATTATGATACTTCATATGCTTGTAGGTAACCTTGATGGAAAATATAATACTACCACCTATATCTGATCAATGGTATAAATATGTTGCTTCAAGCGTATCTAGATGGGATGAGCCAAGTCACGATCATATTTAGTTATATCGGAATTCAATGGGTATAAGTGTCCACAAAGGGGGAGACTTAAGTTGATGATTTGTGCTTAAAGTAAAAATTTTATCATTTAACTATTTGTACATTGGTTCATTACATTATCTTAAGTATTTTCTAATGTGTTGTAAAGATATTCATGGTATAACGTGAAATTAAAATTAGCATACATCAATTAAAATTGTTTTGATAACACAATCCTAACAAATAAAATTAAAGTGTAAAGAAAAAAATCTACTACATATCATCACTAGGGTCTTTCTTGGCCTCCTCCTCTTCACTAGAGGATAATCTCAGCCCACCCATGGCAAGGTACACCTCCTTCAGCCTATCAAAACCTTCATCTTTACCAATTATATCCTTCATTTCTTCTTTAAACTACTAGTGGAATCTACCCATCAACTCATTATTTATCTCCACATCTGTCCTAATGTACGGGGCATCACTCTTCCCTTGATCTACTGGTACAGGATGGACTACTGGATGCATCCAAGGATGATACCAAGGAAGGTATTCAACTGAGGCATCATGCTCATATGTTGAGAAATGAAAATTAGACCTAAAGTATAGTTGGTGGTGTGGTCAAACATTCCAAAATGATGCACAACTAGAGTAATTTGCCTTATACTTATTAATATTTGCACTCCGGCATAATCCATGTTCTAAAATGATAGGAGGAATCGGGATGAGATGAGGGTAGCCAAACTGTCGAGGAACTTAATTTGGCATATAAATCTCGACCAAATCCATAAAGCATAGGCTACCTTAGTACGTCAACTCAGGATGTTTCATACCCAGATCTTGATCAAATGGTAAGAAGTTGACCTACAAACACATTTAAAAAAATTGAGAGATCAATTATTTCAATAATTCAATAATTCAATAATTGAAAACTACTTACAAAAAATTATTTCACTAACTTACTATGCCCTCAGAGAATCTAATTGCCTACTGTACTGAATTAGGCCATCCATGGACTTAGGTGGAATCATCTAACGAGATGTGTACCACCTCATAGCTGCCACATAGCATGAAGGATTATATATATGAGATTAAATCTGTTGAAAGTAGGAAAAATACTCATAAATCCATGCTTGTGCACAAATATAACACACATAAAACATGATTAAACTAACAATTAAACATCTTTTGTCAAACCAAAAACACAATAAACAATTATCTCTAAAATTTTCATGTAACCACCAATTTTCTTTCACCTGGTTCTAAATGCTATTCCAAGTTACCTATACAAATAAGCTAAATTCCCAGCTCCAAGGGCTTGATCATCTAACATACTCAAATCAGCTACTAATATAAGCATTGATAATGGAGTGTGGTTGCCGGACTTGTCAACAAAAAGCTTATAGGATAGTAGGTAGCACATATAAAATTGGGCATAAGACTTATCATCCTCAACACAATCAACTATAATCTTATAATAAATATTATCTAATGCAACCGTGCTTCCCTTCCCAAAAGCATATCAAACCAACACATCAGGTTCACCCTATATCTCTGCCCAAAGCACTATGGCATGATTATCACTATGAAAATACTTGCTAATACACTCATAGCTATGAAATTTAATATCCATAATGTAGATAATGCTATGTAGAGTGATCACCATCTCACCGAATGGAAGATGGAAGTTGTTGGTCTCTAGGTGCCACCTTTTAAAAAAATCAGAGATGAGAAAAGTGTTGTGATGGTGTAAGTATGTGGAATGTAGATGTTTGAGGCTTGTGGTCTCGATGTATTCATATGAAATACCTATTACCTCATTATCATCAGGCAATCTTCTTAAGTTTTTTGTCTTGGACTGAACACTCAACACAAGACGTGGTTCCTACAATAAAATCAATATTAGCATAACCAATTATATAATAAAATTATAGAAACCAATATGTATACTAATATAAATTATCTTAACATCATTCCATATGGCGTATGTGTAATACCCCGTATTTTTAGAATCCAGATTTATTGAGTTTAATGATTTTATTAGCGTAATTTGATGTAAATAATTAATTATTCTAATTTCGTTTCGTTTTACGGATTTATCGATGATTTCGAATTCATAATTGAATGTAATTAATTATTGTCGTTGCGAATCATTCTAGACAAATTCGTTCACGACAATGATTTTATTATATTCTTATGATTTCGATCTTCGGTTAAAAATATATTTTCCCGTTCTTTCCCGTATTTTGGTTTTTAATATTTTTAATTCGTTTTCGATTATATCTTCGTCATGTGATTACCGCTTTGTTTTGAAGTTATATTTCGTTAACGAAATATATTATTTAAATTATAGAATTTCTATTTAAATAGTTAAATTTATTTTAATAATATTATCCGTAGAAAATATTTCCGACTTTAAATTTATTCGTTTTCGGTAATCGTTAATAATTTTTGGGAAGTTTTAAATTAAAAAGATTTTGGAGTTTATTTATGAATTTCCTTATGGAATTAATTTTCGTTTGTTTTATGCTTTTTGGTTTGTAGAAAATCGATTTCGGAAATTATTTAAATTAATCTCGATTTATTAGAATTTGACTTAAATATTTAATTATATGTTTTTAAATATTATTTTGGGGTCTTCTAATGTATTTCCGTAAATAATATAAATATTTACGTCCGTTGTTAAATCTTTCCGAAAATATTTTCGAAATTCTTTATATAACCTTTTTACTAATTTTAAGCCTTCGGATCCGTTCGAAATAAATTTTCGTTTAATAAATTTTAGATAAAGTCTTCCGATAATAATTTTTTGATAATTAGTATTCCCTTTTATAATTGTATTTGCAAAAAAAAAAAAAAAAAAAGGAAGCCCAAACCTGTCGGGACCCCCGACCCCCCTTCTCTCTTTTCCTTATCTTTCCCAGTCCCGACTCCCTTCTCCCTGGCCCTGCGCCTTGCCCCTGTTCCGAAGCCCTAGCCACCTCTCTTCTCCTCCCCAGCTCCTCCCTCTTCCTTCGCTGGCCACGGCCGACCACCGCTGGCGACGCCGCACAGCAGCCACAGCAGCAGCCGCAGCAGCCACAGCAGTAGTAGCCGCAACAGCGACCGAAACGGCCACGCCCAGCAGCAGCAACCGCGCAGGTTGTGCCGCCACCGTCCGGCTCCGGCGAGCCTCGCTGACCACCGGCGAGCCGACTCCGTCCTCCGGCACAGCTTTCCCGACCTTCCCTTGCCTCGATTTGCCGGTTTTTCGTTTGGTATAATTTCCGAAAACCCTAATATATATATTTGATTAATTGAGTATGGTTTAGCTTATAAAAAGCTAAATTGATTGTTTGATTATGTATATATGTGCTGTAAGATTGATTTGGATAGGTTAATTGTGTGATTGTGTTGGAATTTTGGAAAAATTGGATTTTTAGCCGGTTATGCCCAAATTTTTCGGATCCGTCCGTTTTTGTGATTTCGGACAAATTGATTATACAATATGTTTTAAAATGTATCCAATTTCATTTTGGAACTATCAATTTGAGAAATTTATGCAGGTTTTATCGGAATTTGATTCCTAGGTCAGATTTTGGATATAATAAAATTGGGTCGTATAATTGAGTCGTTTTGCTCAATTGATTTTATAATATTGTTTCAAATGTATTAAATTTTATGTTAGAAGTGTTAATTTGGGAAAATCGTATGTAATCGACCGGAATTGGATTTTTAGGTCAAAAATCCCGCGGGTTTAAATTGGATTTTGTAATTGGGTTATTTTATTCAATTGACTATATAAATTATATTAGAATATGTTTAATTACATTTCTGAACCGTCAATTGGTATGTTTTGGCAATAATTGATCGGATTTGCGTTCCGGGTTCAAAAACCCTAATTGTGCTGAATTGGGTATTTCATTTATTGATTTTGATCAATTGATTATTTGATATGTTATAAAATGTGTTTAATTGTATTTCTAAACATTCAATTTGATTAAATTTATAGAATTTTACCGAATTGCATTTTCGGGCCTAAAACCCTAGATTTTAAGTAAGATTACGAGATTGGGTATTTGTATAATTGTTTTTCTAAAGTTAGATTTATAAAAGTAGTTGAAATGATCCTAATTACTTTCTAATACCTTTAATTGTAATTAATTGATTTGAAGTACTTGAGTTGTGTCATGGGCTTTAAAACCCTAATTTTTAAAAATGGATTGTTTGGAATTGGTTAATCGGAAGATTGTTTTGTTGAAATTTAATTATCTGGATTTATCCAAAATTAGTTTAATTGTATTTTAAAACTATCAATTTGAGGTAATCAAAGTAATTTGGTCCATTCGTAGTTAGGCATTTAAAACCCTAATCTTCGGGGATGATTTTGTAGAATTAATTTTGCTATGTGTAGTTTATCTAATCGATTTCTATCTTTGGGTTTTACATCATTTAAATTATGTTTTAACCTAATCGGTTGGGATTTGATTCTATGTAAATTGGTTGGATTACTTATTTAGTTGTAAAACCTAATAAATAAGTTATTTTCGATAAATTAACCTATGATTGCTTATTCTTCTCGGGTTTCCAAACTAATTTGAAATGTCCTAAGTGTGTTTGTATTAATCTGTTTTGATTTATATTTAATCTTAAATCTTAATAGAGCTATGCTTTTAAGTCCTAAGTTTTGGACACATTTTCCAAGAAAAATAGTTTGTGTCTCTTTGTATCGATTAAATTCTAATAATTGAAATTATTGATTGATAGGATAGTTTCTAATTTAATTTTCGATTTCTATCGGGTCTAGGAAAGCTTTCTCGTGGACCCACGAACTAGGGATCTCTTTCCCTCTTTTAGGTGAACCGGGTCAAACCCCAAGAGGTGTAGGAGCGTGCTCCAAGCCCGGCGCCGATTTAGGTAAGGACGTAAATAAGGCCTCTTGTGTGCTCTGCATGTGTTAAGTGTCTTATATGCTTTGTACAATTGGGTGTTATAATATGTATACTATATGCTTGTTTGTGAAGCGCTGCATGGATCCGAGGTACGTCCCCGTATCCTAGTCTTCGTGTACTAATCTGTTGTGGTACAAGTGTGATGTGTTGTGATATGGTGTGATGTGACGTGACCCCTACGTCATGTAGGTTGGGTTATGTGAGGGAGTGTGGTGAAGTGGGGGACTTGAAAAAGAAAAATACGAGGTTAGAATGACCGAAGGTGGTATTAGGGTTTATATGGTTGTATTTATAATTACTTGGTGGTATTAAATACTTATGGTGGTATTAGGGTTTGCAAGGTGGTATTAGGGTTTATATGGTTGTATTTATGATTACTTGGTGGTATTAAATACTTATGGTGGTATTAGGGTTTGCAAGGTGGTATTAGGGTTTATATGGTTGTATTTATGATCACTTGGTGGTATTAATGACTTATGGTGGTATTAGGGTTGCAAGGTGGTATTAGGGTTTATGTAGTGGTATTAATGATTACTTGGTGGTGTAAATGGCTCATGGTGGTATTAGGGTTTGCAAGGTGGTATTAGGGTTTATATGGTTGTATTTATGATCACTTGGTGGTATTAATGACTTATGGTGGTACTAGGGTTGCAAGGTGGTATTAGGGTTTATGTAGTGGTATTAATGATTACTTGGTGGTGTAAATGGCTCATGGTGGTATTAGGGTTTTCATGATGGTATTATGGTTGTTATAGACAAATGAGGTTAAGAAGGGTTAACCATGGCTTGGTGTGGACAATCATGGTCCGTATGGCTGTTTAGAGTTGTTTGGTGTTATTATGTGTACTATTGAGTAAAGTATAGTTATGAATGTGGAATTTTACCGTTTGTTATTATGTGTAAGAATGTAATGAATGATTTATGCATGTCAAGGACATTATGTGATTCAATAAGACACGAATAAGACATTAATCACGTAAAGCGAAAGATGTTGAGCCCGACCCAGTCCGTTCCACCGGTTAGAATAGTGGCCAGAGGCGTTTTGCCCTGGGTGTTGATTTCCGGTCCACCGGCTATAATAGTGGCCAGAGGCGTTCTGCCCTGGGTGTGTATTTCCGGTCCACCGGCTATAATAGTGGGGGATTCGGGCTTGACAGATCCAAACGAATAAGTTAATCCACGGGAAAGATACTAATCACTTACAGTGGAACACCATGTAGGTGCGGGGCCAGTCCGTTCCACCGGTTAGAATAGTGGCCAGAGGCGTTTGCCCTGGGTGTTGATTTCCGGTCCACCGGCTATAATAGTGGCCAGAGGCTTGTGCCCTGGGTGTTGATTTCCGGTCCACCGGCTATAATAGTGGGGTCCCCGTGCTTACAGGGTTAAATAAAGAATGTGTGAAAAGAGATTATTATCATAATAAGAAAGGACGGGCATTGTATGAGCATGATTCAGCTTTCCGTTTACTTATCCTGATGTATGGCTGACGTATTGATCATGTATCTTGTGTATATATGCATGTTGCTTTTATGATTGTGTGTGGTTGTATGCTTGGCCTTAGCGTCTACGCCTTACTCAGTACTGGACCCGTACTGATACTGCCTTGATTGACCGAGTCCTGTGATGATCCACCGATGGTGGGGAGCAGACCTTTGATGCAGGTCCTGATCAGTTACTAAGTTGGGGTGGAAGGCTGGATATGAGTGAGTAAGTGGTCCGGATAATTACCTTCGAAAACCGCGTGGTTTAATCGTATTTACCTTTAGAGGATACAGATGTTGTATTTAACTTTTCAAGGGTTTTATCGTATCTTGCTATTCCGCTATTTTAAGTATTCTGAGATATGGACCCTTGATTTGTAGAACTTGTGGTTTATGAATGGTTGGTTCTGTTTTTATTCCTTTCTAGCCTTAGCACTTAGTATCGGGTCGGTAGTTATGGATCGATCTGGTACTAAGTGTGGCGGTAATGCCCCCGAATTTACGGTTTTAATTTTCTTGCTTCCGCTAAAACTTTGATTTAAACGAAATTTTTCAGTAGTAAATTTGGGGGTGTTACAGTATGCTACATAGCCCTTAAAACTAGTCAGAAGATCAAGAATGACTGGACCTGATGAGTAGGCCCAATCAATATTTAATCGTCATTTGATGAAAATAATTAAATAGAATAATTTTTTTTGGGAATATGTGCTAGTCCTAGCAAAATATCACTCATTGGGATAATCATACTCTACCTCAAAAGGAACATGGTCTCTATCTGTAGTACGCAGAGCTTTGCTATTCTCCATCGCTGTTCGCGCTCTAGCACTGGTGGTAACTATCCTCTTTACCACCCTAGTTGTAGTAGGAGTAACATTTCTCATATCTTTTCCTCTGCCTCCTCTACAAGCCATTTGCCTATAATAATGAGAAAATATCATTAAATATTATGCACTAGCTCATGAATGATTTATGGTTTAGGTTTTAGGGTTAAGTTTAGGGTTTAGATTTTATGGTTTAGGGTTTATGGTTAAAGGTTTATGGTTTAGGGTTTAGGGTTAAAGGGCTAGTGCTTATGGTTTAGGGTTAAAAGGTTAAAGGTTTCAGGTTAAAGGGTTTCTAACGGGTGAGTTACTCATTTGGAGCAATGTTTCATGGGTGTTCTAAGATGGTTTGTGACTGTTGAATCACCTACCATTCATTGCTCTTGACGGGTGAGTTACCCAATGGTTTGTGGAATTGACGGGAGAGTTACCCCTTCCTTGCTGTGGTTGACAGGTAAACCACCCATCAACCACTATTTAGACCTCGACCACTATGTTCATCATTTGAAGCTTGGATTTTGGCAAAAAAATTACAATCCGATCACTAATACACATTCCATATATGTATACAAATATTAAGTTTGGTTAAAAAAATTCAAAATTCAATAATTAAACTATACATTCCAAAATTTTCAAAAATGATAAAAATTAACAAAGAAATACAAAAATCTTGCATATCTTTTGATGTAGAATGTGTTGGATTATTGATTATAATTAGATTTGCTCAATTGATTGAAGATTAGGAAGGATTTGAGAGGATTTGGGATGAAGGAGAAGATAGAGAAGGGAGACAATGTGTTAGAAAAAAATTGAGGGGTGGTGAAATGAGAGGGGTAAAATTGAAAATGGTGTATGAGTGTGTAGTTAGTAATTTTAGTGTGTAAGGACAGGTGAAGCTATTGGATTGGTATGTAAGACTATGAATATCAAATATGAATGGGTGAAACACAAGATTCTTCTTGGGATTAAATTGATGCAATACCAGAGAAACTTTAAATCCACGTTTCTAGAGTCAATTTAAGGTTAAATTAGTCAATAACTGAAATATTATCACTAAATACATAAAATTTGTCAAGTATGTTCAATTTTGCATATTGATTGATTCAAATTTTGATAAATATAGATCAATATAGCATCTCAAGACTGATATTGGTTAATTCTATGCTTTGCCCCCACATTTAGGAAACTCACTCAAACTCATAAATAAGAGAAAAGATGCATCCAAATCTGGCACAACGGAGTTACCTTGGACAAAAATTGAGCTAAACCTTAAAAACAATACCTTAAAAAATGCAAGAGATAGAAAGGATACCCTAGGAAGGCGATAATGAGGAGAAAGGCATGAGTATTCATGTATTGAAGAATAGTTATCTAGGAAGTAGAATATCGAGGAGGAATGCATGTAATGTAATACAACCCCAACGATAATAGCCAATACAATCAGTTCTAACATAATAAAATTTGCTGCTACAATTTTTAATACTTTGATATTGATATATAAAAGTATAGTCATCATGCTTCGCATTATTGATGAGCACTCCATAAGCATCATAAACTTAATTCAATTTTTACTTAGAAGGCATCAAGTATTATTTTGGTCACCTAGTTGTTCTAACTTGGTTACTGCTATTTTTTTTCCTAACCAAATTTTATGTTTATCCTATTTTAATTCTAAATTATGTATTCTATTGGTAGTATATATGACATGCCAATTTACAAACCAATTATTCACATATGGAAGCAAAAAGTGAGTTAGTAGTTGATTTGAAATAGGAGGGAATACCCTCATTAAACTAACCCATTAATGAATTTGATTTGTTCCATTAGTTTAAGGTCTTTTAGATCTCTCCTATTTAGCCTAGCATTACCAGTGACTCCACCGCACCACCTACTAGACACAGTGACAACTTCTGTGTAGCACCTCCAAACTGATAACAGTTTCAATCAATTCAAATTCTTTAGGGAAAAAACCACTAGCTTATTTGGAGTTACTTATCAAAAGTATTTATCCATGATAAGTATTTATTATGGAAATTTTTTAATTAGCTTAAAAATTTTCCAAAATAAGTAATTATCATAGATAATAATTTTGATAAGTAGCTCCAAATAAGGGCCATATCAATATAAATCCTTGCTTCTTCTCCACATGTGGGAAAAACAAGACCTTTCCAATTTTCATTAATTACAATTGATTATCTTGATATGATTCTACTCTCAAATACCAAAGTATAAGTTTCTATGCAATTACTTATGAAATTTGAAATGGCAAGAGGAAAATGATTGACATCGTTTAGCAATAATTGTTGGCAAATGAGTTCTCAATTTATCTATTCCAAAGATGAAAGGAAAGAAGAAACAAAGGTTTGATGGTTGTGATCCCATGTATTTGGAAGGACAAAAGTGTCCATAAAGATATAAGTATTTTTGAGCTTTATGTAAATGCATGAGTGTTTAGACTCTCTTCCAATTATGATATAACTATTTTAGAGATTAAAAAAAAACTTAAGGAATAAACTCTTATATTTTTTTTCTTATTAAGCCATAAATATTTATACATTGTTACCATTAATGAATACATAAAAAAGTCAGAATTATCAAAGAGTTAAAGCTTCTAAAACACTATGTTTTAATGGAAACAATGTCTAAACATCCATGCATTTATAGAAAATTAAAAAAATAATTATATCTTTATGTAAAACAAACTTTAAACATTTATACATTTAAATACACTTTTTTTCAGAATGAAAAAAATATGTAGAATAAGCAACAATTACAATAATAGAGGTTCAATAGATAACTCAAAAGAAGAGGAACTCACCATAAGAGAAGGCTAAGTTACCAGCAATAGAATATGGGTAAGAATCCCCTGGCGAGTTAGAGTGTGCATAAGCACTTGTAGGTGCAAGTGCAGGAATGACAGATGAGGGTTTGATTCATGAATCACCCCATTCAATTTACATAGCAAAGGTTTCAACATTTAGGATTTAAGAGGGTAAGGTTGACTATATTTTGTAGAAGATGGATGCTTTTTCACCCTCAATTTAGGAGGTGTCAATTCCCTCTATTATGCCTTCAAAGATTGATGTATCTTGGAATGATAGAGTGATGCAAAATTGAAACTCCAATAGTCCTGAGAAGTTGAGATATGAGGCACCAAACATCTAAGATGTCATGATTGTTGCCACCATTGAGGAACAAGATGCGATCAGGGAGGCTAGGGTTTGGTGAAATATAATTGTGGCTTATTTTTTTGTTTATAAATCTACATTAAACGAAGTAGAATATTTAGTGAAAACACAATGGAACCATGTGACATCTCCTAAGATCTTTACCCATAAGAAATGTTATTATGTTTTCCAATTTGGTGAGGAGGAATGCTAGTTGATATTGGATCAACCTTATTAGATACTAATGGGGAGGCTTATGTTGCTAAAATAGTGGCTTAAATGTTTTTAGTTTAATACATTAGAGTTCCAATACGTGCATACTTAGATTCAACTCCTAGGACTACCTCTGAATTTATGGTTGGTTGATTCTTTGAGTAGGATATCCAGCTGTGTGGGAAAACTGATAGGAATGGATGGGGGTGATTGCAAGAAAAGACAGGATCTCATTTTCTTAGGTGATGATGGAGATTGACACCCATTGTAACCCCTCAAGCTTGTGATGATCAAGACCCCCACTGGGTCACTACTCAAATAGCTAATAATCTATGAGTGGAGACCCAAAATCTATATCTTATGTACTAAGATAGGGTATTTGGCTCAACACTATAAGAATTTGAATGCCCAACCTTGCTAGAGGTGGGTTGTAAAATAGGATGGTTGAAAGGATAACAAAAGTATTCAGAATTTACATGTAACTTCAGATAAGACTCTCAAACCAACTAGATCCTAAGTGGTGAATACAATAGGTACAATAGGCTCTTCTAGTAAGACATACAATTAAGACTATTCTAGAATCCATGTCAAGTGGATGATCCCTTTTAACCTTGCTAAGTAGGATGTGGACAAGTTACTTAGAATGGAGGATGACCCCTACCCATGGATGAGAGTGTCTAATGGAAAATTTATGGTTAAGAAGGAGTGCCATCCTAACTTTGCAATGTGTTTAGCATGATTTTAGGTTCCTAGAATATTATAAAGCTTAAGAATCCCCATAATTAGCATGGTATTATAAAATTAGTAGGAGAAAATAAGTTAACAATGATAGGATTAGTAGAAACAAGAATAAGAAACCAAAATCTAGATCGAGTACAACAGACATTATTATATTGTTGGCATTGAGCAACTAACTTTCTTTATCATCCTAATGGACCAATCTAGCTAGGATGGATACCACATAAACGGAAGATTGATGTTTTGCATGCATTTGATCTAGGGATGTTATTCAAAGTCAAGGATATTAAGGGATATTTGCAATTTTATTTAAGCTCAATCTATGCTAGTTATTTGGGATCACAAAGAAGGGAACTTTGGAAATGGTTTAAATCTCACTAAGTATTAGACTCTTTGAGGCTAATAATGGGGGATTTTATTGTTGTTCTAAAATAAACTAAGAGCAACAAGGGAATTAGAATGAAAAATAGTTTTTGAAGTTCAAAGAATACATTCATAATCTACAGGTTGAGGATATGAGATCCATATGAGTGCATGTCACTTGGTCAAATATATAGGGTGATCTTCATAAAGTAGCTTGTAAATTAGACATAACATTATGCAACCAAGCATGGGGGGTATGTGTGGAGACTATCAATATTTTTTCCACTTGGATTACCTAATCATGTATCCATAGTAGTGATAGTTAGATAAGAGAATCGACTTAGCCCTAAACCATTTTGTGTTTATAATATGTGGGTAGAAGATTCTTCATTTTACTTCATTTTTACAATAATTGGAGATGTTGTTGAATTATGTCTATTATGGAAGGGGTTAGATTAGGATTAAAGTGGCCAAATGAGCCACTAAAAAAGTTAAATGAATTGAATTTGGTAGTATCTTGTTACGGGTGAATATCACAACATAAGAGTTGGTTCCTATCTAGCAGAGTCTAGATGCTAAACCTAGTAATGCTCGGCTTATCCAATAAGAAGATAAATGTAGAAGGAGGTTCAAACATCTTGTAGGGTGTGATTAGAGTTTCTAAAAATAGAATTCAAGAGTTGATTAGTTGAAGAATGGGGATAGAAATTCCAAGTTCTTACACTTTAGTGAAGAAGAGGAATATGAGTAACAAAACTCTTCTTGTGTGAGATTACAATGAAATAGTAAGGGACTCCCAAAATACATCTTTCAAGAATTTTCACAATTTTATAAATGGTTATAAGATACTACATCCCCTATAAGTGGTTATTTTTCTAAAGAGGTGGTGATTGGGGGACCAAAACTATGTATTGAGGAAGTAAAGGCCCTCCTTCTTCTTGTCAAGAAATAAGAGGTCAAAAATGATTTCTTCTCCATTAGCAATGAGAAATCTCTAAGGTTAGATGGTTTTAATGCTTTCTTTTTAAATAATATAGTGAAGATTCAAGTTAGCAATCGTTTGAGGAATTTTTTATGATAGGGAATAGGTCTACAACCATAAATATCACATCTCTCAATGTCATACCTAAAGTCCCAAATGCAAAAAGACTAGCGGAATTTATGCATATTTCTTGTTGTAATATAATTTATAAGATACTAGCTAAATTACTAACTCACAGATTGCAAAAAGTTTTATCTTTAGTAATATGAGAGCATCAAGCTACTTTTGTCAAAGGAAGAAGCATTGGAGACAACATATTGATGATCTCTAAATTGGTGAATTGTTACAATCAAATAAACCTATCACCAAGATGCATGATCAAGCTAGACATAAGAAAAGCCCATGATTATATGAGTTGGAATTTCTTGGAGAAGATGTTATTAGCCTTGAACTTTCCTATCCATTTAGTTTAACTTCTAATGCAATGTGTTACTACATTGAGCTATTTTTTTTAATTTAAATGGAGTATTATGCACACCTGTCAAGGCTTGTAATGGTTTGAGGCAAGGAGATGCTATCTCACCTTACCTATTTGTGATTAACATGGAATATCTCAATAGGTAATTGAGTACATTATGGGACATGCATAGCTTCCACTCTCACCATAAATGCAAATGAGTGAAGATTATTTCCTTGCCATTTGCAGATGATATATTATTTTTCAATAGGGGAGATGTTTCTTTAGTTTCTACCCTACTATAGAATTTCTTAGAGTTTTTAAATCTTTAAATTTTGTAACTGAACACTTCTAAACGTGTTATATACTATAGAGGAAGGGTCAACTAGGAGGTTAGGAATAATTTATTCTACCAATTTAACATTCCAGAAGGTGTTCTCCCTATCAATTATATGGGGCTAACCCTTATAGAGAATTCGTTGAAGGTTATATAATACTAATAATTGATTGATAAGTTCATGGAAGGGCTTCATGCTTGGGGAAGTAGATTTCTTATTCAAGAAGGTAGTTGCAAATGATTAAATTAGTCTTATATTATTTGAAATTCAAGCTTGCTGGGCTTTGGTGTATTTGATGCATAAGAAAGTTTTCCAAACTGTGTAGGCTTTATATAGATACTTTTTGTTGTTGGGTCTTATGAGCTTTGATTGGGTATTTGATGCACAGTAAGATATCATGTTGATTGGTGTAGGTGTTGGAGAAGTTTAATATGGAATTGTAATTTTTGTAATAAACACGAGGGCCCTATGTTTATTTATAGAATGTTTTGATGTTATTTTTGAGTGAAAAGTTGATAGTAAGGAAATAAACATGCACTGCGGGGGTGTTTCCCAAACACCAAAACATATTTTCCCTGATTTTCTAAAACACATTATTTTGCCCTGTAGGATTGTTTATGGCATAAACGAGATGAAAAAACCCCAGTCGTCAAGTCGTGCGAACCAACTTCTTTTACTTCTCTAGAGTATTGATGAGTTCATATTTTGACACATTTTATACCCCTATAATCTTAGTTTTTGGTAGTTTATTTAACTAATATAGGGGAATAATTATTGTTTTATGCTTAAGTGGTAAAAATTGCATAAAAATTATTATTTGAGCTAAAATGATATATTTTAAGTAAATTTAGAATAAAATATTATTTATTAATATTTATTAAATTTTATTTTGCAGGTTTTATTCTTAAATAAAAAAATAAAAAATAAAAAAAGAAATTGGACCTTTGGACCAACAACCAAAGGCCTAAAGGCTTGGAAAAAGCAAACCAAACGGAGCCGAACGACGGAACGAAGCGCACAAGGGCTGATGTGGAAAGAAGAAAGCTCAACGGCACAAAAAGGAGAGTTAGTCGCAATAAGGGCTGACGTGGAGGCAGGAAACAAGAATAAAAAGGCTCGAGGCGTGCGGCATTAATGAGAAAAAGGTGGGCGGTCGAGAGCCTCAACAGGCTTGAGGTGAGCGGTAGAGCCTTTATAGGCTCGGGGAGAGGCCGCAGAGAGAAAAAAAGGCATGCGGTAGAAGGTAGAGCCTTTCGAGGCTCTGTGGACAGCGACGCAGAGGAGAGAAGGAAGCCTCAGCACACAGAACCAATAGACAGTAGCCAGCCGAAAAAAGGAAAAAGAAAAAGAATATTACACTGAAATCAAGGCACCAAAGGAAGAAAAATTAGAGGAAGAATTTAATACCTGGTAAAAATTATTTCAGATAAAATTAATTTTTATCTGAATAAATTCTTGACCTTTTATCCAAAATTAATTCCGATTATTTCTTTCTCTTATTTTTAATTTACATTTTAGATATATATATTTTTTGTAATTAATTCTTTAATTATGGGTGGCTGAATATTTATTGTTAGGGAATAAATTAAAACCCTAGATTATTGTTTGAATTATATTTTTATTTTCTTTGTTTCGTGAGATTGTTTCTTGACTCTATGTTAATTGCTATCATTTATATGTATGATTCTGTCAAGTATAGTTTATTTGGTGCATGCCTTGTTCTGGTTCCTCATAAGTGACAGTATGTAGGATTATTTGCCTGCTAGGTGGCTATCTAAATATACTAGAATTTATATATATAAATTGCAGCTAGGTTAGATAACAATTCACCTAATCGTTTTGTGATTCTAACTGAAGTGGTAAAACGTTTCGATACGTGTGGGTCAAGGATAGGAAATACAGCTAGACATGCGTTTTGTACTAGTTTGGGTACTTAGATTGACAGCCTTCCAATTACACTTAATGCATTAAATTTAGTTAAATATAGGAGCCGCTTGTTGCTGCTATACTACTAGAATTTAATTAGGGTTAATATAGGCACGTGGTCGTATTAATTAATTAAGGGAAGTAATATAAGGTGTATGGACCTGCGTTTGGTGTGCAACTTGGTCGATCTCTTTCTCACGATTAAATATTGACTTAGAAATAAATATTATATTTCGACCTAATCTAGTGGTGGATTTGTATTTCCCTAACATATTTCTCATATCTGCGGTTTCCCATTATTTTCCATATTTTCATTATTAGTTTATTTTAATTGTTCTTTTATTTATTCCTTTTCTTATTATTTTTATAAACCTCCATTAGTATTTTATTTTCTTATTTATTTATTTTAGGTTATTTAGTGTTTTTATTTTTATTTATAGTTTAAGCTAGTTAGATAGAGGTGAGCCCTCTCAATCCTCGGCCTAGAACGATACCCTTATTTACCAGTGCTACAATTGACAACAAGAGGGTTTAAATTGCGTGTCGGCTACGGTCACACCAAGTATTCCCCATTGTTAGAGAATTTTAGTTGTGTAATTAGTTATTTAATTTGTTTAATTATTTTGTAATTACATAATAGCACGAATAAATATATTTATTTTTCCTTCAATTATTCTATTGTGTGATTGATCTATCGTCATCTTGTTAATTCCAATTTTGGTTGTGGATCCATTCAATCCATGTTATTCCACAATTATTTGGTATTAGGGATGTGGTTATTGAAAAGATTTGGTATTTGGGATGGGTAAAAGATTCAATAATGAGAATTTCAATATATCCGACAATTTTAGATTATGGAAATTAAAGATGCTGGAAATTTTGATTCACAATGGGTTAAAAAAGGTGTTATTTCATCATTTGAATACTCCATATTTGATGACAAATGAGAGATTTAAAGGCCATCTCTACCAATCAACTATGCTTGTCAAATGAGGTATTGTAGAAAGTGGCCAAGGAATCAATGGCAACTACCTTGTGATTGAAGCTTGAGTTATTGTATATGACAAAATTAGTAGAGAATTAGCTACTATTAAAGACTTGGCTTCATAACCTAAAATTAGGCGGGGTTCAATTTGTAAAAGTTCATTTGGATGAATTTAATTTTGTCTTAATGGATTTTTATTACATAGAATTCAAATTAGATGATGAGAATTTAGTCATTATGCTATTATGTTCTTTACCTGCTAGTTTTAAGTATTTTCATGACATTGTGTTGTGTAGGAAGGACAAGTTAGTCCTTGAGAATGTGAAATACACCATGCTACAACAGAATTTGATTAATAGTCATTTGATTGGAAGTGGTACTTGTAGAGACTCACATAGTGAATGACTTGTACCAAAGGGAGGAATCATGAGTGGGGGTCTGATGAATGTAAAAAGTCTAGATATAAGTAGAAGAGTCGAAAGAAGAATGTGACGTGCTTTGGGTTTAAAAAAAAGGGGTATATTATGAAGTTTTGTCCTAATAAGAAGTTTGGTGAGTCATTTGCTACTAAGGATGATATTATTATAGCCTAGAGTGATAGTGATGGAGATGTGTTAGTGACTAGTAATAGAAAAACCAAGGTCAATGATGGATAGATCTTGGGTCTGGGTGCTCTTACCAAATATGTTTCAATTAGAGTTGGTTTTAGATATTTGAGGTAACTTAGGTGGTGTTATCTTGATGGGCAATGTTGTTGCTTGCAAATTTGCGAGGATTAGGATGGTGAAGGTGATAATGCATGATGGTGTGGTCAAGAGACTGTCTAACATGATGCATATCCTAGAGATGACCAAGAAAAGTATCTCTTTGAGTTCCTTAGATTGTAATGGGTATCAATGTGTTACTGAAGATGGTACCTTGAGAGTTACGAAAGGGGCTCTAGTGGCAATGAAGGGGAAGAGGTTTGGGACAATTTATGAATTAGTTTCTCCCATTATTATGGTGATAGCTGTAGTGACATCATTAAAGTTGATAGACTCAGATGTTACAAGAATTTAACACGTGATACTAGGACACAAGAGTGTTAGGGGATTGATTGAGTTCTCTAAGACAGGGTTGTTGGATGGACAGATAGTACATGTACTATGGATTTCTGTGAGCACTATGTTTTTAGCTAGAAAAAGTGAGTTAGCATTTTGACAGCTAAGTATTGTGCGAGTGCACCTTCTAATTATATCCATTTAGACTTATGGGGCCTAGCGAGAGTGGTTTCCAAAGGTGGTTTGTGGTACCTGCTCACATTTCTTGATGAATTCTCTAGAAAAATTATGGCTATATTTCATAACTCATAAGAATGAAGTGTTTGGTGTTTTCAAACATTGGAAGACCTTGCTAGAGAAGCATACTAGGAAGTAAGTTAAGTATCTCAGGATAAATAATGGTCTTGAGTTTATTGAGAAGAGTTCCATTAATTTTTTCCAAGACTATGGGATAGCAAGACACCACACTTATGTTGGGATACAACAACAAAATGGGGTTATTGAGCAGATGAACATAGCCTAATTGGAGAAGGCTCATTATATGTTATCACAGGAAGGGTTTGGTATAGATTTATGGATTAAGCCAGTTCACATGGTAGCATACTTGGTGAACTGGTCACCAAATCAGTCCATTGAGTTATAGACATTTAAAGATTTATGGTTTAATAAGCTAGTCAATTACTTTAATTTGCATGTATTTGGTTGCCTTACTTATGCTTTGGTGAATGATAGTAAACTTGAGCCTAGAGCCAATAAGTGTATCTTTCTTGGCTTTACATCCAAAGTGAAGGGGTATAGGTGTAATCCCCCAAAAATTTTGAAAACCCATATTTTAATAAATAACTTTATTTGAAATAAAATTAGCTTGTAAAATTATTTATTTTAATTATTTCATGGATTTTAGAGTATGTCAATTTGGATAAGAGTATTTAATAAATTAAAAATAAATATTTTGCTATTTATCATATTATTTTATTTAAATAATTTTTCCAAACTAATATTTTACCAACTTTATCCTTTTTAAACTAATATATTAGATTATAATGAATTCAATTATTAAACTAAATAATTTATCAAGAATATTACATTTTATGATTTTATAAATTAAATTATTTTAATTTTTTCCCTATTTTTCCATGCACTTTTTGCCCTTTTTCCCTTCCTTCCTCTTTCTTCTTTTCTTTCCTTTTTTTTCTTTCCCCTCGGGCTGCCTCATTAGGCCAACCCTTCCCCGCTCGATTGGGCCTTCGGCCCCTTCTGCCCTCCTTTTCCTCTCCCGTGCCTGACACACATCCAGCCCATCCCTCCTTCTTTTTCCCCTGGACCGGCTGGCTCATCTTTTTTTTTTTCTTTCTTTCCCTACGCCAGTCCAGCCGCCCGCCAACCTTCTTCTCCTCTCTTCTTCTCCCACGCTAGACCAGCGCCAGTTCTGCCATTGTCGAGCGTCCGACCGCCTGCAACCACCACCCTGTAGCTGCCACCACCTGCCCCCTCTCCCTCTCTCTCTCTTCCCCCATCATTTTATTTCCTTTTTCGAGCCAAACCGGCTCTTGGACCACACCCCGCATGCCCCTCTCCCTTTCCTTCTTCCTCCCTCTCTTCCCCTGCCAACCAACCACCACCTGCCACCTGCACCCTCTCACCGGCCAGCCGCTACCCCCTTTCTTCTCCCTCTTATTTTTCCTCATCTCCCCAGCCATTCATTCCCCATAAATTCGAACCCACACCCCCTTCTCCGAGCCTCTTCTCTCTTTTCCTCCTCCTCCCATTCGTTCCCCGTTTTTTTATCACCGTCGCCACTGCCGCTTGAACCACCGCACCCAGCCCTGCGCCGCCTTCTGCCACCACCTACTACCACCCTGCACCATCACGCCACCCCTTGATCCCTACACTTCCTCCCTTCTCTACCCCTTTTTCTTTTCTCCCCATTTTTCCCCTTACCGCGTAGCCACCTGCAACTGCCACTTCCGCCGCCGTCCGACCACCTCTGCTGCCACCCAACCCACCGTTCGACACCCTGAAACCCCCTATACCACCACCATGCCTTAGTGGGCCGAAAAAAACCCTTGCACCCCTCCATTTTTCCCTCTCCTTTTCCTTCCTTCACAACTCTTCCACCTCGACCCTTCTCGGCAGCCAACTTCACCGCCTTGCCGCTGCCGTCTTCGCCCTCTATGCCTCCGTGAAACCACCCTTAGCCTCCACCTACAGCCCCTCTTCACTTCTACACCATTCCCTTGCCTTGAAACCTCCCCCATCCACCTTCTTTTCTAGCCCAAAGACCCTAACCCGAAAATAACAAATTTTGCTCCCTTCACCCTCTTTAAGCCCTTTTCTCCCCATGGTTTTGCATGAGACTCACGCTACTCATGCAGCGTGAGCTCCCCCTTATTTTGAAATTTATTTGGTTAAATTTTGAGGTATATTCATATTTAATTAAAGTGTATTATTATTAAATAAATTTGTTTTATAAAGTGTTATCCTTTCATTTCTTACTTCTAACCTAATAATGATTAATATTAGTTTTAGGTGTTGAGTTGCTAACTAAAGCCTAAATCTTATTTTGCGGGATTAAGGTAACGGTTAATCCTCCCTTAAATACATGGAAAAACGTATGCTAGCACATTAGGGATTTAATATGATTTTATGCATGTTTTGTGTGCTTAGCATGATATATATATATGGTTTCTTATATTGTTGGGTGAAAAGGAAAATCATGATAACTTTTGTGCCATATGTAGGTATGTTAATTAAGGAAGGATTTTGATTGTTGATGGAAATGCTAAATGTTGGTATATGATGTAATATGTTGCTAATGCATGAATAATATTATTGTCTAAGGGTATTTTAGTAATTATGCTTATGAAGTATGTGATCTAATGTATGTAGTTGCTAATGAGTATTATGTTGAATAATGACAAGTTGGTGGACTTAGATGATAAAAATGAAGTATTAATATCATTATTTTATGTAGTGTTAGTAAATTCATAAAAATGGTAAATAGAGGGGTTGAATGGAAATTTTATAAGTGAAAAGGGTATTTCGGTAATTTTATAAGTAAAAGAGTATTTTGGTAATATAAAAATAAAGGGGTTAAATGATAATTTATAAGTAAAGGATAAAATTGTAAGTTGTGAGAAAGAAGGGTATTATGGTAATTTTTGAGATAAAAGAATAATATGGTAATTTTATGATTAAATGGCCATATGATAATTTTATAAGTAAAGGGGTATTATAGTAATTTTTGGAGAAAAGGGTAAAGCGGTAATTTTAGAGTCAAAGGGCAATATAGTAATTTTATAAGCAAGTGGTAAGAATGGTAATTTTGGAAGTAGGGGTAAAATAGTAATTTTGGATGAAGGAGGGCATTATGGTAATTTTTCAAGTAAATGGGCATTATGGTAAATTTTGGAAGTAGAGGGGCAAAATAGTAATTTTATAAGTAAATGGTAATATGGTAATGGTATAAGTGAATGGTGAAATGGTAATTTTTATAAGTAAGGGGTAATATGGTAATTTTGGAAAAGAATGGCAAAATGGTAATTTTGTAAGGAAAGATAAAAATGGTAACTTTGGATGTAAAAGGGTAAAATAGTAATTTGTAAAGAAAAAGGAGTGTTGTGGTAATTTTACAAGTAAAAGGGTATGGTGATAATTTTTATAAATAAAAGGATATTATGGTAATTTGAAAGTAAGGGGTAGAAGAGTAATTTTGTAAATAAAAGGACATTATGGTAAACCCGGTAGTAAGGGGGTAACTTGGTAATAATGATAGCGACAAAGGATAAATTAATAATTAAAGTATGATTAAAAAGGGGTAATTGGACAACTATGATAACAGAGAAGGGTAATTTGGTAAATTAACCCATTAAAGGGCATTATGGTAATTTTAATAATGGAGAAGGGTAATATAGTAATTATAAATATGGAGAAGGGTAAGTTAATAATTATGATCGTGAAGAAGGCTAAATTAATATTTGTAATTATGAAGAAGGGTAATTTGGGATTTATAATAATTAAAAAGGGTAAATGGCAATTAAAATAATTGAGAGGGGTAAAATGGTAATTATGATAAAGGAGAAGGGCGATTTGGTAATCTAACCAACCAAATGGGAAATATGATAAGTGTAGCAATTATTAGGGGTGGATGGTGATCTAAAAAGTGTAGGAGACAATTTGGTAATCTAAAGTGGACGAGGGGTAATTTGGTAATTATGCAACCTTAAGGGTAATATGGTAATTTATCAAGTAAGGAATGGATACTTAGCAATTATATAAGTAAGGGGTTAAGGAGTAATTTGTACCTAACATATTGCTATGATTGTGGAAAATTATAATATGATTTAAATAATGCTGATTAGCCAAGTAAGAGTATTTGATAATTAGTATGGCCTTAATGGTTTCTCTGTGATATCCTGGATAATCATCTGAATAAGATACGATTAATGATATCAGAATGATTGAAAGTGAATAAGTATCGGATTATTGTGCTTTTCGTGATCACTTCAATTAAGACACTATTACTTAAAGTGAAATACCTCGAGATCGGAAATGGTGACTCCTTAGGGGTCGCTACCCTAAGGACGTGGTTTAGTCCACGACTATTCTGGTATTTGCTGGTGTGCCTTTGTGCCCCAGCTAGGCCCGATATCTTACTCTTTCTAGCTCTACGGACCTAGTTAGGGGGTATGCATACTTATGGATTAGGTGTCCTTGTCGGTAGGGTACTGAGTTAGCTTTATGCACCAGTACGACTAGGGTACCTTTGCGTCCTTGGGTTCATGGTTGAAGGGTACTGAGTAGCTAATATGCACCGGTACGACCGGTGTACCTTTGTATCCCGGGTTATTGATCTCCCGTTCGAGGCAAATAAATATGATTGATGTGCCGATTAAAGAAAGGAAAAATACTATTATTGAAAGTAGAATATTAATGAGCCGGGCCCAGATGATTATGATATTGAGTACCGATCCACCGGTTATAATAGTGTCCAGGAGCGTTGTGCCCTGGGTGATGATTCTTTATATATCCCGGTCCACCGGTTATAATAGTGGCCAGGAGCGTTGTGTCCTGGATGATGATTCTTTATATATCCCGGTCCACCGGTTATAATAGTGGCTAGGAGCGTTGTGCCCAGGATGATGATTTTATATGTATTCCGATCCAGCGGCAATAATAGTGGGGGTCCCGAGCTCAATAAAATCAGTTATGTATGTGAATAAGATTATGAAAAAATACTAATCACTTATAGTGGAACACCATGTGAGTCCGGGCCAGACCGGTCCACCGACAATAATAGTGGTCAGAGGCGTTCTGCCCTGTGTGTTTACTTCCGGTCCACCGGCTATAATAGTGAAGTTCTTGTACTCACATGGATATAAAATATGAGATTGATGGAATGATGATGGAATAATGGCTTAAGGCCCGAATGTATTGACCTTACACTATGACATGGCTTAAGGCCCAAAGTATCGATCATGATTTATGAATTATTATGCATGTTATCGTTATGTGTGCACCTCTCATTATTTATGTGCGTAGCTTGCATTATGTGCCATATGCGGGCCTGTCTTTAAGTGTGGTATTAAAGGGTTACTCAGTACCGTAGTACTAAAGGGATTCCCTTTATGGGGCCCCTGCCTATTCAATGGGCAGTGCCCTTGCAGATATTTTCAGGTGCTACTCAAGTGGGATACAGGAAAGAGAGTAAGGAGTTATCCGGTATCGTTAGGGTTTTCTCTTTCTCTTTAAATTCCTGGTTTTAATGTTATGTGTTACTGTAGCCACCATTGGTGGATTTTATTCTTGTAAATGATTTGATGCGCTACTCTGATTTATGTACATTGAACTTCTTTCAATTGTATTTTATTTTTTCTTAGCCTTAGCACTTGGTACTGGAACGGTATGAGTGAACCAGTCTGGTACTAAGTGTGGCGGTAATACTCCCAAAGTTTACATTTCATTAATTTGCTTCCGCAATTATCTTTTAATAAAACGAATTTTTTCAGTAGTAAATTTTCGGGGTGTTACAATAGGTTATAGGACTTAGCTACATTTAAGTTCTTAACTAGTAGGGATGTTACATTCAATGAGTCTGTATTCCTCTAAAAGATTTAATCTTGTGATGGTGTATCTAAGAAGGTGGAGCAGGATAGTACTTCGAGTCAGGTGGAGGTTGAGGTTGAGTTGGATGATAGAGACCCTTCTAATAGAACTACTATTTCTAAAGTTGGTAGATCTAAATAGAAAATGGAGCAAAGGGGTGTTGCTATAGGTAGAGCCAGGTTGTTAGAATCAAAATTCTACCTAGGATTGATTTGGAGGCTCAGGATTTAATTACAGAATAGGATAGCAAGATCATAAGATCCTACATAAAATGTAAAAATATGAAACTTGTATACGTGTATGCTATAAAATAATACAATTTAATTTAAAAGTGGAGAAGATTATACTCTTAATCTCTTATATAGTCACCAATTGAGTTATAGCAATTTACAACCAATATATATTATTAAATTTATTTTATGTATTAGGAACTATATTAAGTCAACAACATCAGAGATAATTTTATCAAATGAAATGCAAAAATTACAATGAGATTATGGATATAGGAAACACACAACTCATTTTTTTATTTAAAATATACAATATTATTATCCTTAAAAAAAATATACAAAGAACGAAGAAAGTAAATGATAATGAAGGTAATAATAAGAAAAAACTATTTTCTATCATTTAAGATAATATGACCTAAAAAATGTTTATTTTGGCTTTTAAAATTTTTTTAAACTAAGATAAAAGAAAAAAAAGGAAGTTTTGGCCATAAGCATATACGTTAAGTTACTAAATGAACTATATATACACCATAAACTAAATCTTGTTTGTATTATAAAGTTAACATGGCCATAAAAAATACTAATTTTGAATTGAATAGAACTTAATAATTAATAATAATGTAAACTTTAATATAGTCATTTTACTATTTATATGAAGATTACATTAATTTTTCATCATTTCACAACAACAATCAACTTCATTATTTTAATAGTAACTAAGTCATACTTTCTTTACATTAACTCATTTTCAAGACTTGTTGTAAAATAATATGGGGTAAAAAAAAAGATTAAGGAAGAAACATGGCTGGAATAATATAGGAAATAGATTTGGAAATAAATTGATAAAATTATAGTTATTATGTAGAATCGTAGGATCGTAAGATCCTTTATTATTCAACTATTTTAAGATTCTACTATGATTATGGATCATTTTGTTATTTTTTTGATTGTAGGATCATAGAATCATAGGATCGAATTGGGATTTTAATAATCATAGGTAGAGGACAGAGGATTGTGATGCCTCCAGTCAGGCATGGTTTTGACGAATTGATTGGTTATGCTTTATTTAGTGTAGAAACTATTATTGATGTGCATAAGCTACCATCATTCTTATAAGGTCATAAGAGTTCTAGTTCTATAGAGTGGTGTGCTGCTATAGAGGAGGAGATTGAGTTGTTATTAAAGAATCAGACATGGAAATTTGTAAAGGCACCCAAGGAGAAGAAGATTGTTGAGTGTAAATGGGTGTACAAGTTCAAATAGGGAGCTCCAGGGGTTTGAGAGACCAAGGTTCAAGGCTCATTTAGTTACATGTGAATTCAATCAGATTCCAAGCATGGAATATAATAAGGTATTTTCTCATGTGGTTAGATATACTTCTATTTTTACTTTGCTTGTGCTTGGGGCTATACATGGTATAGAGTTAGGGTTATTGGATGTTAAAACTACATTTTTACATTGTGTGATCAAGGAGGAGATTTATATGCTACAACTTTATAGGTTTTTTTATTGAGGGAATGCATGATCATGGGTGCCTATTGAAGAGATCTCTATTAGTTTAAAGCAGTTTCTTAGATTGTGGTATAAACGATTTGATTATTTTATACTTGAGCATGGTTTCTATGAGTGAGTATAACGGATGTGTGTACTTAAAGGAGATGGAGGGTGTAGTACGCCTAATTTGAGTAGAGTGTTATAAGGATTGATATGTTTACTTATATTGATATGGTATAACATCTTAAGAACTGCACAATTAAGTGTGCTAGCTATGGAGCATTCTTTAGGATGGGTGATGCTCTTGGGTAGTTTTATAAATTTTTTGAAAATATCTCAAGAAGAGTGTGAGTGAGGACAAAGCATTCTGAAAAAACTTATGTTGATCTATAGAGCTAACTGATCAATCCGAAAGTTCTCTAAGGTAACTCCCACTTGGCCGTATTGACTCGGGTTGTTACAAATGATATCACAACAAAACCGGGACCTTAATATAAACTAGGATAAACTAGATAGTCTCCTAGTGAGATGATTCTTGGGATAAACTATATTGAGACAGTTAGTTTTTGAGATGCAATAAGGAAGTTGCATTCTTTAATGGGGTGAATTTAATGCCTCTAAGCAAAGTGTTATAAGGGATTAATATGGCTACTTATATCAACATGGTATGCCATCCTTTTGGTGATTCCATCCTAAGAACTTCATAGTTAATCGTATTGGCCGTGGAGTAATTTATATCTTAGGTGACCCTTCTAGAAAGTTTTAGAAATTTTATAAAAATATCTTGGGAAGCATGTGAGTGAGGAAAAGAATTTATGATGTTTTGTGGGGACAACCGATCAATCTAAAAATGTTCTAAGGTAGCTAACTGACAAGGGGGCTCACTTATATATATTTTGCTATATGTTGACGGCATGCTTGTTGTAGAAAAAGATATGTTTAATGTTGATAAGGAGAAGACAATGCTAAAGAGTGGATTTGAGATGAAAGATCCTAGATATGCAAAGAGGATCATTGGCACGGAAATCATAAGAGACCCTGAGTGGAATATTTTTTTTACTTGTCACAAGAGTCCTATGTGAACAAGGTGCTAAAGAGGTTTTATATGATGGATGCTAAGATGATGATTTCTATATTGGCTACTCACTTTAGATTGTCAGATTTAGATTTTTTCAAATCTAAAGAGGAAGAGGAGTTCATGGATCCTATTCCATATTCAAATATTATTGGTTATATCATGTATGCTATGGTATTTACTCGGCCTAATATTGCTTAAGCTATTAATGTGGTGAATTTGTATATGGAAAATTCGAGGATGTCACACTGGTAAGTAGTGAATTGGATTTTGAGGTACTTGTATCATTGGAAAGTATTGAAGTGGATTTTGAGGGTACTACATCAGCTAGTATAGAGTGATAAGCTAATTCATTGCTTGGGTTTGTGGACTCTAATTCTTGTGGAGACCTTAATAAAAGGAGATATACCAGTAGATGTACATTTTTTTTTATCTTAGTTGAAAGTCTTCGTTATAGGAGGTGGCAACCTTATCCACTACTAAGGTAGCGTATATAGCTATGATCGAGGCTTTTTCAGGAATTCACGTGACTTGGTGGTTTAGTATGTGAGCTGGAGTTTGGTCATGGTGATCTAGTTATTCGAGGTGATAGCTAGAGTGCTATCTATTTAGCAAAGAATTAGATTTTATTTTCATCGTTGAATGAAGTAAATTAACATCAGGTATCACTTTATTCTAGTTATTATTGATGCTAGCAAAATTGTGTTGGAAAATATGGGTATTTGGATAATCTAGCTGATATGCTAATGAAACCACTGACCGTGGGTAAGTTCAAGTATCTCTCGGACTTGATCGATGTTTGAAGGCCATGAGGTCCTTTGTTGGGCTAAGGTTTTTTTTGTAGAGGTCTTTATATGTCATGCATTACTAATATTGCATCAAGGTGGAAAATTATGAGCTTTGTTTAGGTATTTGATGCACAACATAACACTATGTTTATTCGTGTTGGTGTTGGAGAATTTTAATGTTAAATTGTGAATTTTGTGATAAACATAGGGCCCTGTGTTTATTGACATAGGGCATGTTTATTCACATAATGTATTGATGTGAGTTTTAGGTGAAAAGTTAAGAGTAAGGAAATAAATATGGGGGGTTGTGTTTACTAAATAAGGACCATGTTTTTCCTTAATTTTCAAAATATATTGTCTTGCCTCGTAGATTTTTTTTTAGTATAGAAGAGCTATGAGAAAAATCCTAGTCGTTAAGTCATATGAACCAACTTCTTCTTCTTCGCCATAGAATTCTCCGCTGTTAGAGAATTATAGTTTTGTGTAATTGATTGAATATTTTGTAATTACACAAGAGCATGAATAAAGATCTCTATTTTCCCTTCAATTATTCTATTTTGTGATTGATCTATCAATTCTTCATCATCTTGTTATTTGTGATTTGGTTTTGGATCCATGCAATCCACGTTATTCTGCAATAGGTCCTAATGTTACTAGAAAAAGTCTAGTGGCCTAGTATTAAGTTTGTAATCCAAGGAAAAGGAGGTTTGGGGATTTTTGATATCAAATGGTGGAATGTGGCCACATTAAGAAGGTTACTTTGGAATATTGAGAAGATGAAGGATGTGCTTTGGGTGAGGTAAATTCATTATTATTTTTCAATCATTAACGTTTATGGTAGTTTCCTATTAGAAAAATAGTTTTCTAGTGTTTTGTATATTACAAAAGCTAAGACTTATATTTAACAATATATTTGATGACAGGGTGTGTATTAGTAGTTTTTACAACATTATTAAATGCTCTGATTTTCTACAATCTAAGGAAGAGGTGGTGAGTTGGCATGATGTTGTATGGAATCCTATGGCACTTCCTCGCCATAAAGCCTATATTTAGCTGGTATTGCAAAACCATTTATTCACAAAAGATAGGATAAAAAAAAATTATTTTTATGTGAATGAGGATTGTGTCTTATGTCATGCCCATATAGAATATGTTGAACATTTTTTTCCACCATGTTTGGAGAACACTCATGCACAGTCTAGGATGCACACACAAGCCTGATAGTTTGTCTAGTATCCTACATTAGATGTAAAGAGGAGGGAGGGGCCAAGAAGTAGGAAGGTGATTCTTTGTTTTCTATTTTTTGTAGCCACTTATCATGTATTGAAAGAAAGAAATGCTAGAATTTTTTAGGCTAATGAGAAAAAATCACGCCAGATTCTAAAAGAAATTATAATACCCTAAAATTTTAAAATTCTAAATTTGATTTATCAACATTTTAATTTAATCTAATCTCTAATTTTTATTTTGTTTAATTATCTTAAATTAATTATAGGCAAAAAATCATTATTACTAATAAAAAAAGAAAATTCTAACTCTAAAAATCTAACATAAATCCCACCACACTCAAATTTTTTTCTCCTTTCTTGTTTTTTTCCCTTCTTTCTTTTCCTTCTTTTTTTCTCTTCTTTCTTCTTCTTCTCCTTTATTTCGGGCAGCGCCATCCCGGCCCAACCCCTCTCCTTTTTTTTTCTCTTATTTCTTCCCCTCCTCGTGCTAGCCCAAGCCCATCCCTCTTCTTTTTCTTTGCTTTCTCCTTTTCTCCTTTTTTCATTATTTTTCTTTTTTTTCCTTTTTTTATTCCTTCCCCATCTCATGTTCCTCCTCATTTCACCCACCCCTTTCCATTTTTGCACCAACCGTCCCCTACCCTGCACGCTAGCAGTGCCCCCTACCTTGCCCTATCGCCTTTGCAGTGCCCATATAAGCTAGTTGCGCCCCCTTTCAGCCATCTCATGCCTATGCACACTAGCCGTACCCCCAACCTTGCCCCTTTCCCTGCACCCTACCCTTACACCTAACCCTCTACCCACCTATAACCACCCCTGTAGCCATTTATGCTTAGCTTCTAGCCCTTCCCCTATTGTCTTCCTCTCTCCCTCAACTTCCCCTACCTATAAATACCCCTTGAGCCTCTCCTTTTTTTCTCTTCTGTTTTCTTTTTCTCTTCCATCTACAAGATTTTTCACCAATCCCTATTTTTGTTCCCTCCTCCATCCCTGCCAGCTCCAACATCGCCGCTATTATTGTCGCTCAGCAAACTATCCTGCCACTTCCCCTCTCTACCTATACCTTACCCATGTTTGTCGTGCCACCCCTTTTCCCCTTTCCTCCTCCCCTTCCCTTCTCCTAGACCTGTAGCCATAGTTGGTTGCATTGCTGCCGCCACCACCGCCAACCCTTTTCTTCTCCTTCCTTACCACCACCACACCGGAGCTACCCTACATAAGCACCCTAGCCGGTGCAACCACTATAGGAAGCCCCTCCTTTATCCCCTCTTCTTCTTTATTCCTATAAGCCGATCCTCTCCTTAACCACTACCATTTCTACCATCACAAACCACCACTAGCTCCAGCCAGTCCTAGTACCACCACCACCTTAACCCTAACCTACCAACCCTCACCTACGTCTCTAAAATAGTCTCTATGTGCTAGCCTACACAATTTTCTTCCCACTTTGGTCACCTCCATTTCCTTTCTCCTCTTCTATCCTTCTTAGGTTAAATTATTTCTTTAAAAAAATAAAGAAAAGTCTAAAGTATGTATATCCCTATTTCTAGGTAATAGTCTGGTGATAGTAGAAAAAGGAGGCATATGTTGTGTATACTTAGATATTGGAGCCGCTTGGGTAAGGATATAGTCATGGATATGGTTTTATTATATTAGAATATATGTCCTTGATGTGTTGATGTGTGATGGCATGCGTGAAATGATACATGACCCTAGTGTTGTATATGCAATTTTAGCTGACAATAGTAGAAGGTAAGAAGGTTATGTAGTTATGACTGTGTTGATTTCAAGTGTTTATGCTTATTCATGTCCATATTTTTATGATATTTTTATTCATGTCCTTCGGGTTGGATGTGCTATGACTTGGGGATGGTAAAAGTAGGGTTTTATTTCCCTAGGGGAATTTTGCTCAATAATATAAAAACCGGCTTGTTGTGTACTTTAGGTTGTTAATTGGAAAAAAATAGGTTGGGGATACTACATGAAATAACTAGGGGAAAAATAAAGGGCTTTATGGTAAATATAGTATGGGGAGAAAAAGTATAAATGTGATTAGTAAAAAAATAAAAGAAAGTTATGATCATATGGGAGTAAAGTGGGAGATTGGTAATACGGAGTAAATACAAGGTTAATGATTTCACCATGGATAGTCATGAAAATTTAGGAAGTCATTTGAGCACCAGGGAAGGAATTATGACCAAAAGGTGAAGTTAGGCTTTTAAGAGGCTGAGGAATAACCCTAGGGGCAAGCTATCATCGCATATACAAGATGGTGGAGTTGGAATACAACCTTGGAACATTTTGTTAACCATAACATTTTGGGAATATATACCAAGTTTGGTGGGCATGTAGGGTAGAAGAAAGTAGTTATGGCCAAAATGAGGAATTAGAGTTTTGGAGGAGGCCCAAATATGTAGGTTATTATCACATGTGTAAAATATGGGAGTTAGACCATAATGTTTTAGTTAATGGTTAATAATATCATTATATATATGGGTATAAAATTTGAGGAATAGACAAGCACGAGAGAAAGGACTATGCTAAATAGGAGAAATTAGGGTTTTAGAGGAGTAACCCTAAAGGCTTGTTATTATCACATGTGTAAAATATGATTAATAGGCCATAACTCTTGAATATCGGGTTTCTAATGATATGTTGAGATTATTTGGTCAAATTGGGGCCTAAAAGGGGAGTTGTAAAAGAGGATATGCTAGGGTTGTGAGATTAGGGTTTCTAAGGAGAAATAGGATTGTTTCGGGGTAGTAGTTGGGGTAATGCCTTGCATGAGTAAGGGTAAATGACTATGTAATGACCTTGAAATAAATAAAACATGAATAATATACTAATCACTTAAAATAAAATATCACTTGGGTTGAGCTCAGTTGTAACTGCCGATCCACCAACGAGAGTAGTGGCTAAGAGCTTCTTGCCCTAGACTTATACCCTATTACCATTCCACCAATGATAATAGTGGGGCCTTGAACTCAAGTAAAGTAAACCATTGAATGATAATAATGTTTAGAAAGACACTAATTACTTACAGTGGAATACCACGTGAGTCAGGATGTGTTGTATCTTGATTATCGATTCACCAGTGAAAATAGTGGCTAGGAGTATTCTACTATAGGGTTATACTTTGATTACTAATCAATTAATGAGAATAGTGGCCAATAACATCCTGTCCTAAAAGTTGTACATGATTACGATTCCACCGGTTGAGAATAATGGGGCCCTTAAACCCAACATGAACAAAATCATGAAATAGTTAACATTACACTATTACTATATTTTTGTAGAATATTAAATAAGTTGGTAAGATCAACTTATATTCTTAGCATCTCTTATTGTGGCGTTATGAATTTATGTGACCTTCTTGACTATGTTGTTACCTTAATCAGTACATAGCGTATTGATCATTCTTATTATCGGTGTTATCCATTTACATGAGTAGAGACCCTTTTAAATGAGGACTCACTAGATGACTTCGCTCCATATGATGCTCTTATAGGGGCGGAGTGATACCATTCTATGACCAAGGCTAGGGAATAGAGAGTTGTGTTATCCAATTGTTGTTTTAAACTTGTTTTCCTCTTTGGTATTTTCATCTAAATACTTATTTATGTATTTCATTGCTACTTTCAAAATGAACACCTGACTCTTATTTATATTATGGAATACCCTTGTTATATATTTATCATGGTTTGTATTTTGCATTACCTTTGCTTTGTAATTGGTATGTGGATGGTTTGTGGCCAGAGTTATACTGATTATAGAGGTTACACCCCTCTTATGTTTGAATAGTTCTTTTGCTTAAACGAAAAATTTTTTAGCAGTAAGTTTTGGGGTTGTTACAAAATAGTCAGGGATTCAGCTACTAAGAGTGCTAGTTATCACAAATGTAAGTCCTATAATGCTTTGGTTGCTCATGTCAATGATTTAGGGTAGTAAATTTGTACTGAGTGTCAATGATTTACTCTCATGTTTTATATATAAATATAACCTATAACTACTTACAAACAAAAATTCGGTAGAGTTGTTACCAAATTTATCTCTTATTTTGTCCAAATATTTCCAAATTTAACTAACTATGCCATAATTATTAATAAGTAATGAAAAGTTAATGAATTTCATATATTTGAAGCCTCAATGAATAAGGGTTACATATGGAAATATGACATGTTTAATACTTTCAAAATAGAAGCATCACAATAAATAAATAAATTGGAACAACTAAAAAGGGAATAATATGCCCAAAAAAACTATGGCACAATTTTTATTAGTAACTGACTTGTTGTTTTTTCTACCAGGAAAACAGGTGATTTGTGAATAAATTAAGTGTAACACCTCCATTTTCATAAGCATAATTTTTTTTATAATACAATTTTTGGAAGCTAAATAAGAAATGTATAGTGTTACCATCATATCTAACATAGGAGAGGTATAACCAAAACTCAACATATGTTAGGTGTAAGGCTAAAAAGTAAAGTCATATCCTAAGAGACAAGTGTAGTTGTCACCTTACTTGAGTCAAAAGGAAGACATACAAAACTACATGGAAAAATACATCCAATATAAAAAGATCTGATAGAGCTCAACACTAGCCAAAATTAAATAGAATGTGGGATCTCAATAATCCAAAACAAAACACCTAATAAGCTAATCAAGGACGCGATGCACCACATTATCATAACATGAGATACCTGAACAAGAACTCAAGTGGGGTGGTGTCAGTAAGACAAGCATACTAAATAAACACTAACTACAACAACTGATAACATGCTCACATAATACACATTGTATATTCTAAGGCATAGAAATAATCATAGATCATATTAAATAGAGAAAATACTCCTAATCATGATGATAATAAAACATACATGATCCATGCTTAAGCTTAATCACGTAGGGAAGCTTCATGCTAACAACCTAGGGCATAAAATACTATATAAATTATTATACCGGGTAAAATAGGGTATCACAAGGATTCAAGTATCATGGTGAAATTAGGAAAAGTCTATAGCATCTCTAACATACATTTCAAAACGTTTCATGTAATGACATATAGGCTAAAAGGTAAAACTAAGGAAAATCACATAGGCCATAGGTATATGGATCTGAACTCTAAAGTGCAAACCTGGACATTCAATCCTACCACCAATGGACAAAGCTCATAGGGTGCAAACAATAGCAACAAGGTATAAGAATCAAGGCATACAAGGACACATGTCCTATCACAATGAAAAACAATTAAGGGTATGAATAATAATCATGTTAGTAACTCACCCTAAAACAAATAATCATACTAACATTGAGGGGTTTGTAGAAGGACTTCAACATTTACCTAGCCCATAATCGTAAATTCCACTATAGGTCAAACATCCCATCCACTAATAATGGTCTCTATCCATGATAATATCACCAATGTAGAGGTGGAAAATGGGTCTTACAACTTAGATTTGGGTTGGGCAGTTTGGTTTGGGGTTAAAATCAGGTTGTTATCAGATTCAGGTCCAATTTAAAAAACGGTGATTCAAGTTAGATCTGTATCCAGTTGGGTCAAGTAATTCTGTATTAGGAGAATATGAGGTTGAGCCTGGGTCTAACCCATCAGGTTTGTTCAAAATCATATTCTATTCAAGTCTATAAACTCCAAGTCAATTCGAGTTTGGGTTCGATGGATTTGGGCTTCTAGACTTTGGGTCATATTGGGTTTGTGACAAGTTAATTCAATTTAAACTTTGTATTGATGTGATTTTTATCAATTTAATATAATTAATAAATTAATTTTTTTGATTTATTATTATTTTTGAGATTATCATAATAATTTTTTTATCATAATATATGTAATGATATACCAAATTGTTGTCATAAGGTATGTAATAATAATAATAATAAAAAATTATCTTTATTAGTATTATTATCGTAGTTATAGTTATAAATATAATTATAAATATTATTATATACATAAGTATAATGATTGTTATAATAATTATAATAATCATGTTAATTATAATAATTATTTATTATTATTATTATAATTACTATTATAATTATTATTAGTACTATCACATTTAGAAATATAATAACCATTATTATTAGTAGAAATATAAATATAAATTTTATTATTGTTATTATAATAGTATATATCACAATTAATATATTTATAATTATAATTTTATGTTTATAATAATTATAATTATAAAAATAATAATAGAATGGTCCGTGATCATATATGATAAATGCTGAGAGTAAAGTCTTACTAGTTTTGTTTCATGTGTTGTTATATGGATTACACATTTTTTGTTTACATAAAATTGTGTTAATAAGATAGTCTATTGTGTTTATTCATCACTTTATATGAAATATAACGTTACCTTTTTGGATCAAATTTAAATCTAGTTTGAATCAAGTTTGAAATTATATTAAGGTATGTGTCATATTCGAGTTAGGTCATTTCAGATTAGGTAAGTATTAGTCACATCATTTCAAGTTGGATAAGTTCGAGTTAGATTATTATCAAGTTGGGTTATTATTGAGTTTATGTATGAGTATGGGTAGGGTTTGGGTCTGGTTGGGTTATTTTGTTTGGATCATTTTGGATACGAGTCACTATTGGATTAGCTAAATTAAGGCGGAGTTCGTATTTATTCCGATTGCTTCTAATTTTTGGGCCAGGTCAGCTTTTTCTAGGTCTACACCAGTGTTATAATAATCCTTAGGTATGTATATCCCCTATAGAGTTCAAAGGATCATAAAAAGTAGAAAAGGCATTAAGTTTATACGAATAACAACCCCTACTATTTAACAAAAATAAGAAATGAAGGTCTAGAGGACCGTGTTTTTATAATGCAAACAAAGCATATTACACAAAGGGAAATCTTAGATAGCATTTATATCATGTAACACAAAAGTGTTCAAGGTTAACAAAAATCCTAATAGATAATCAGACATCATTTAAGTAATGAAAATTGATGATTCATAAGATCACCACAGATTAGAAGACCCCTAAAAAATCCTTTAGAAAAACCCATACAAATGTTAGAGGCCCCATGAAAAGGTTTAAATTAGCGGTAAGAAGCCATGAGAAATACTTTTATATAAGTAAAAGTAGTACACCTCTTATAAAGTAAGATTTCTAAAAAAAATTTGTTGAAGTTAAACTTAAGTCAACAAGTCCCTAAAGTACAAAATTACTCATTATTCATCTATTTAGTTAGTCAACGACTCAAAATAAATTCCTAGGACTAATTATAGGTTTAGACATCCCAAAATTGAGATAAAACGCCAAAGACTACTCAAAAATCGTAAAACTTCAAAGAGTCAAAGGGATAAAAATATTATATATTATAGACTTATCCGTTATAAAATAAGGTTGTAAACCAAAAATAGAAAAATCAATATTCATAAAAATAACTATTTATAAATTACAAAAAATATATAATTTATTACCCAGAAGATTAAAAATAAAAGTTGAAAGAAATATTTTATTATCAATAATTACTATTTATAAAAAAACATACTATTCCCACTTAGTTACTATTTAGAAGGTCAAAGTCAATGGTCAATGGTCAAAAATTTTAAGCAGTTATATATATATATTTAATTTGTTGACCAAGTCCAGCTGAGTATTAATGCCATCCTTTGTCTTTTTTGGCACTTTTGGAAGTATGTCAATTAGATAATCATATATTTTTTTTGATATGCATCACATCAAGACAATGCTGTATGTGAAAGCTCTTCTAATGTGGAAGGTCAAAGAATATTAACCTCTTCTTCCACTCACTTGAAGGGAATGATTTCTTATTATTTTTTCTGAAAGACACATTCAAGTCTTTTACTTTGTCAAATACTTAAAATATCTTGAGAGAATTCAAAGATATTGCTTCTTCAAATTTTCCATTAAAATATTTTCTTTTCCTATGACAATGATGACTTGTAGGCAAGAATCTATGATGTTCAAGATAACCAGTCTTTCTACTCTTCGGTAGCTAGAGAAAGTTTGTATTATCTTTACAAATAGGACATGCATAGTATTCGTGCACACTATAATCAGAAAGATTACCATAATCATGAAAATCGTTTATAGTACAAAATAAAAATGCTTTCAAGTTAAAAGACTCTAGGATCCATGCATTAACTACTTTAATTCCGTGATCCCACATGTACTTTAAATCCTTAATGAGGGGAGCCAACAAAATAATAATATCATTACTCAACTAATTTGGACCAGATATAAGTAAGGATAAAATCATCTATTTCCTCTTCATGCATAATGATGGGGGAAGATTATAAATCACCACAATAACAAGCCATAAACTATAGTTTGTATTTTCATTAAAATCGTTCATTCCATATGAAGGGAGTGTAACCTTCAAGTTTCTAGCTTTACTATCAAAATTAGGGCATACAGAATCAATCATATTTCATTGAGGAGAATTTCATGGATGTTTAAGATTGTCATTATAAACCCTTCCTTTCATATGCCATATAAGGTTCTCTATATTTTTCTCATTACGAAACATGCGTTGGAATCATGGTATAATTGAAAATACTACAACACGTTATTAAGAACCTTAGCACTCTTGTATCATGACATTCGACACTAAGGAAAAGTGTCTAACTATGCATATTCATTATGAAACAAAATGTAATTGTTAGGAAAATAATGAATCTTTTTTATAATTCAAACTCATAGAGCATAGAATCTTCTTAACTTCATAATTATGAGGAGGAAGCACATTTTCCTCCTAAAGCATCTCTTTCAAGATCTCAATAAGAGAATTAAAACATTTATTGATCCATCCATTACCTACCTTAAAATTGTACAATCGTAACACAATGAATAATTTTATAAATTTAGTACAACCTTTGTACAAAGGTGTCACCAAATCATTAACCAAAATTTTAAATATTTTCATATGGTCTCTAAAATGTTCTTCAACATTGTTGGTGAGGTCCTCCATGTAAAAAAAATCATATGCAACTTCAACATCATTGTGATCAACCACACTAGGTTCATTAAGAAGTGGTTCTCCATTCCATATCCACCTAATATAACTGAAATACCCTAGAACTAATTATTTTAGGAAATAAGTTAATAAATAAGGATTATTGGAGAATTTATTTAATATACTACTCTTTATAAAATTAAGAAGGATTTTTGTAGGGTAAGCTAATAAGAATTTTAAGATAAATTACAAGGGCACCTTCATACTAGTAATTATATATATATATATATATATATATATATATATATAATTTTGGGCCTTAAAATAACCTAAAAGGAGGATAAATAGTTTATTTAATTATTTAAATATTCTTACTCAAAGCACCTAAAGTAAATACTCTAAATATTTAGAAAATACTAAAATAAAATAAAATAAATAAAATAAATTTCTTTTTCCTCTTTCTTCCCTTTCTTCCTTCTCTTTTTCTTCCCTCCTTTTCTTCCCCTTCTCGCCCGTTGGGCCAGCCCACGGCCCAACGCCCTTTCCCCCCTTTTCCTCCTTCCCGCGACCCAGCACTGGCCCTGCGCCCTGGAAACAAAGCGCAGCGTTTCGCCTCCCACCCCGCCGAAACGCTGCTCCCCAAGCAGAGAAAGAGTACCGTTGCCTGACGACGCGAACGCTGCGTTTTTCCCCAAAACTCACCCAAAACGCAGCGTTTCAATAACGAAGGAAATAACCGCCGCGGTCCGGCCGGTTCCCCTTCCCCTTCTTTCTTTCCCCTGGACCGCCGGTCCAGCCCTTTCTTCCCCTTCTTCTTCCTCGCGACGCCGTCGTCCCTCGCCTGCAACTTAAGTTTTCGCCGAAAAACGCAGCGGCGAACGACACGTCTTTTCTGTCATTCTCTTTTGTCTTTTCATCCCTGATTGACCTCCCATTGGATGTGACCAATCGGGAAGCCATTTTCCCCGCACGCAACCCCTGCTTTCTTCCCCGATGAGGTTCGGTCTGCAATGGCAGACCTGCGCCGGACGACCTCCCCGGACCTAACCCACCTAACCTCCCACGTGGCCTTGTCATTTCTCCCTCGGTTTGGCCTATAAATTGACCCCTCCACCGCGTAGATCGGGTTCGAAAACCTGGAACCCAGAGAAATTCTGAAACCACGCCGCCCGACCTTCAGCCGCCCCATTCGCCGCCTCCGACCGCCGTTTCCACCTGCCCGCGCCACCAACCTCTTCCCTGCACCCCCCTCTGTTCAACCAACCACCCTAAACACAGTACCTCGCGCCGCACGTGCCGCCCTGGCCGTGCGAAAATCCCTCCCCGAAATCGACCCCTCCAGCCCGCGCCACCTTCGCGCCGCCGCCGCCGGCTGTGCCGACGTTGGCAGCACCCTCACCACCCCCTAAAGCCACCAGGATACCCTCTCCTAGCTCCCTACACCCCCTGCTCCCCCTACTACTCTCTCCAACAGCCCCCACAAACACCTCCCCATATTCACACTCCTCCGCCGCCGCCGGCGCCACCGCACCACCAGGTTGACTCCACTTCCTTGGACCCTAAGCCCTGACTAATGAGAATTAATGAATTAATATTGCTAATTATTACCATTAGCCTTATTATGATTATTATTAATATTATCTTTATTATTACTACTATTATTATTTTCATTATTATTAGTACTATCATTGTTATTATTATTTTCCTCATTAGTAATATTATTGTTACTGTTATTATTATTATTATTATTATTATTATTATTATTATTATTATTATTATTATTATTATTATTACCATTAGTAGTCTTATTGTTGTTATTATTATCATCATTATTATCATTACTATCAATACTATTATTAATATTATCATCCTTAACATTATTAGCATTGTTATTATTGTTACACCTAGTGTTATTATAACTAATAATATCAATATTGTCGGTAATACTATTATGGTTACTATTGTTACCACTTTTACGGTTATTACTATTATGGTTATTAATATTATTCCTATATTTAATACCCTAACTATGGCTATAGTTATTATTATCTTGTTACTATTACTAGTACGATTAACACTATTATCCTTGTAATTACTATTAGCAGCATTACTATTATCCCTATTTTTATGGTTAGTATTACTACTATTACTACTTTAGCTCCTGGTAGCCATTAGTAAAATTGGTACTCTCTTAGCACTAACAAAGAAGTTAGAGAAGGGTAAAATAAGGGAATAACACCTTGTTAGAGGAAGTTTAACCTCTAGTTTCCCCTTTTTATAGGCGAATCAAGTCGACACCCGGAGGAGACGTAGGAGCGTGCTCCAAGGCCGGTGTCGTGTTAGGTAAGGACGAAACTATGGCCTTGTTTCAATGTGTGATATAATGTGTGGGTGAGTGTTGAGTATGCCATGTTGATACATATCATGCAAGTGTTACGAATAACTTGTCTTAATGTTGAGTATGCCATGTTGATACATATCATGTATGTGTTACGAATAACTTGTTTGATGTAGCGCAGCACGGATCACGAGGTATGTTGCGTGTGTCTTATATTTTTATGTGTATGCCATGTTCCATGATTATCCTTGATGTTGATAACGTGACTTGGTATGGCCCTCTAGGACATGCATGCGGGGGTTAGTAGCGTGGAACGATTAAGAGAGAATGCGGAGATTGGACCCTAGGGGAAGTTTGCATGGGGGGATTTAGAGCTTGTATGGGTGTGTCCCTTACGTTGAAAAAGGGGGATGAGGGAGTTAAGTGAGGATTGGGAGAGTCCAAGGGATGGGTGGAAACTTGGAGGTAAATATTACATGGGCCAGGGTAAGGGCGCCCAAGAGCCTGATTAGGTCCGAACGGGAGTGGGTGGCTTGAAGAGTACCAGGGTGAAAGTAATCGAGGGAGGATGGAGCAAGGGTGGTGAGAGTACGAATACACCTACATATAGGACCAGTATGGGCTTTCTAAGTGAGGGAGGAAGTTCGGGGATGAAGAGGGGGGGTTACTTGTTGAGGAAGTAACGTGCTAGGGTTTCGGTCGGGCCACCTAGGCCGATTAGGGTTCCCCGGGGGAAAGAACCCTAGAGAGACAAGGTCGTACGGAGTTAATGCCATATGTGCTAAGAGGGTCTATAGCCTCGGGGATGGGTGTCGAGTGTAAGGGGAGGTATGGGTCCGATGTCGAGTAAAAAGGGGAGACATGGGTCCCAACATATGGGACGGTCTTTCTGGAGGGGAGTGGTAGCGCATTGCCGGCATGCATGTCAAAGGCGTGGTGTGACCTAATAAGACATAAATAAGACATTAACTACGTAAAGCGAAAGACTGATGAGCCCGACCCAGTCCGGTCCACCGGTTAGAATAATGGCCAGAGGCGTTTTGCCTTGGGTGATGTTTTCCGGTCCACCGGCTATAATAGTGGCCAGAGGCGTTTTGCCCTGGGTGATGTTTTCCGGTCCACCGGCTATAATAGTGGCCAGAGGCGTTCTGCCCTGGGTGTGTATCTCCGGTCCACCGGCTATAATAGTGGGGGATTCGGGCTCGACAGACCCACGCGAATAAGTAATCCACAGGAAAGATACTAATTACGTACAGTGGAACACCATGAAAGTGCGGGGCTAGTCCGGTCCACCGGTTAGAATAGTGGCCAGAGGCGTTTGCCCTGGGTGTTGATTTCCGGTCCACCGGCTATAATAGTGGCCAGAGGCGTTCTGCCCTGGGTGTGTATTTCCGGTCCACCGGCTATAATAGTGGGGTCCCCGTACATACATGGATTAATGAAGAATGTGTGAAAATGACTTATCAACCTAATGGGCCATAAGGGATAAAATACAAGTAAGAAATCAGTTCCTCTTGCATGTTATTGTACATTATTAACGTGTTAGATATGTATCTTTTGATGTATGTGTCGGCCTTAGTTCGTCTGTTACCTTACTCAGTACGTAGCGTACTGATCACCCGTTTCATGGGTGCTGCTCATTCCCACGAGCAGAGGGCCCATCTGACCTTGTGCAGGTAGGAGACCACGTGTTCGATGCCTACGATACCTACGAGGCATCCGGTGGGGCCGAGTGATGAGTCTCTCCTGTTTGGGGCCGAGAGCGAGTTGGCCGGACCCCTTTATTTCCCTTTTGTTTACCGTCTATTTTATCTTGTTGTATTTATGTTGTGTTGTGTTTCAAAATGGGGCTTTTAAAATTGTAACCTTAATGATACTCTATCGTGGTTGAACCCCGTCTTTATGAACATTGTGTTAATGGTGCATTTATGGTTAATGTTTCACGTTTTATGACTTTTGGTTTAGCCTTAGCACTTAGTATTGGAACGGTGGGAGCGAACCGGTCTGATACTAAGTGTGGCGGTAATACCCCGAGTACGTTTTTATTTGTTCGCTCTGCTAAAACATTTGAACTAAACGAAATTTTTCAGTAGTAAATTTGGGGGTATTACAATAACTCTTATCAATTCCACGGATAATGAGATGATCTCGTTTTTCATTTACCCCTATTCTTATCATATTGCTACAATATACACATGGGAAAAATATCCATAGAGGATCTTTTTAGTGTTCAATGACTAACTTAATAAAGTCTTGAACACCATCTATATATTCTTTAAACAACATATTTGCATGTATCAACTTATGATCCATAACGAGAAATAAGTATATTTCAGCCCCTAAATTACAAACAAAAATGGAGATTTTGAAAATACTAGCCAAGTCAAGAAAAAATACACCATCATAATCGAAATACATATACACCGCAACAACATTTGCACTAGTAACAATACCATGATTTCTACAAAGTATTATCTATTTCATTTATATACTCTATTTTTCATAATATATAGTTTGCTAATATATCTTCACAAAACATATCAACACAAAACTAACAACATTGAGTATACAGGTATACACCACAACATCTTATATTGTATAAATATATATGAAGAGGTTTGAATATAAGGGAACATAAGTAAAATTCAGAAAAAAGAGAAATTTATACACAAAGCTTAAACATAAAAGAAAGGAGGAACAAATAATAATTAACATAGTGCGAGAAGATAGAGAAAAAGGCGACAACGATGAAATGAAGAGGAAGAAAAATGAGCAAGAAAAACAACAAAGAGAAGAGAAAATCAACGATGGTTGTAGAAATTTGTTGTTTTGAACACTGTTGTCTAGATATCGAGACATAAAGTGAAAAATTTGTGGTGGTTATAGGTTAAAAAATAGCAAAGTAAAAAAAAAGAGAGGAAAATTTGGCATACACAGTGGTTTTCCCTTATAACCATAATGTATATCCTAATAATACAGAAAAGGAATACATGGTGGTTAAACATTAAAACCGTTGTATATATCATGTATTATAGAGATAAATATTGGTTAAGGATATATATGATGGATTTAATGTATAACCATCATGTATTCCCTTTTGTACTATTAGGGTATACATGGTGGTTATAAGTTAAAAGCAGTGTGTATTACTTTATCTAATATTTACCTCTCTTGCTAAGGATATATATGGTGGTTTTATGACAAAACCATCGTGTATACTTCCACATAAGTTTCCAAAATTCCCCCTTTTTTTCTTAGTGGAAAATGGATTAGATGGATGCTTAGTTTTAAACTGCTTTTTACTAGCAAAAATTAGCTTGACCGTGCCTTTTTGTGCTTATTGAATGCTTTGCTCATTTTTTTTTCCTTTAATGACTAATCCTTCTCCTTGTTCATTACTCCTCTCCATAAAAACCTTCTTCTTTAATTCTATTAAATTAAAAAAAGCCTTAATATCCTCCATAGAGATGGAATCTCTACCATATGGGATAGTGCCAACAGAAAATCATATAGCCATGGTAACAAGCAAAACAATATAATTTCTTAGTCTTAATCATCTATCTTCACATCAATATTCCTCAAGCCTATGATGACTTTGTTAAACTCGTGAAGATGATCTTTGAGAGTTGTACCTTCAGACATATAGAGGGTGTAGAAACATTTTTTTAGAAACAAATAGTTAATAAGTGATTTTGTCATGTATAGGGATTTGAGTTTCAACCACAACTTTGGACCAAAAACCTCCTCTGCCACCTTTCTCAAGACTTCATTGGAAAGTGCTAGTTGAATTACACTCAACACTTACTCCATCAAGTCTTCCTTTTATGTATTGTTCAATGCCTCCAATAAATTTTCTTTGTCCTCTAGTGCCTCACATAGACCTTAATGGACTAAGATGGCCCTCATTTTTTAGTGCCATAAATTAAAATCATTGCCACCATCAAAGTATTCAATCTCATATATAATATTTAATGTGGACCAGCTTTTAGCCTACTCCATATGCATACACGATAGAGAAAATTCTACTGAAACAAAATGAAAGGTATAACAAGTGGTTCTAGACACACAATGCTCAAACCTAAAAACCCAAATATGATAAAGATAAAATTAATGTTTGCCAAAACACAGTTGGACCTTTTAGTTTAACTCCCCAAAACTATAAACTAATATTGTTTACACCACTCATTATGTCTTTCATGAAGTGTAAAACACTTATACTTCACCCTCTTCTTTATCCCTCTAAAAAAATATTATTCTTTATAGGTAACATTTGTCGAACATTAACTGGTGGGTAACTACACTCTTCAATATGAAACAAATAACATTTCTTGAAACAAGGTAGACATGGTTGACTAATGAAGTCAAAAACATGCAACAACATATCACAACTTAATCGGCCTATAATATGCTACTTTTTGTTATGTATTTAGTAAATGTAAACTATTCATTGCCTAACTTGTTTCTTAACAATTAGAAGCTATAACTTAGTTATTAATTGGATTATGGATGAATTAAAGTATTGGTCTTGTGTTGTTGCTACCCTATTTATTATGTTATAATGTTAATTTAGCTACGGAAAACTAGGTTTAAAGTTAGTAGGATATTGCATCAATGGACTCAAGAGAAGAATGTTGTGTGTCACCCTTTTATCCATACAGTCTTATAGAATGGGACACTAGACATATAAGCTTAAAAATTGACATAAGTTATGATATCATATATAACATGAGTGAGGTTTTAAACCAATGAGTTTGCAACCTAAGGTATCCTGACATCATAATTAACTATCAAGCTATAATATCAATGATTCAACCCTTGATTTTTCTTATTTTACTTTTTGTGATCCATTTCATTATGCATCTACCAAGAGATCCCTTAGCCTATTAGGCAATTATTTGGCAGGCATCTAAGTTGATAGGATTTTTTTCCATAAAACCATCCATTGCTCTTAGAGAGGATCTTCTAAGACCTCCTCCTTTTTTACTGCTCCTTTTAATTGCTTTCTTACTTCAATTGCCTTCTTATTCATTTCCCTTCCTATTCTTTCCTTAGCCAAAAACCGATTTAGTTACACTCAGCACCTTTTCTTTGTTGATGATTCCTTGTAGCCCTCTTGCTACTTCAACAACGACCCCCATCTCCTCCTCTAGCATCATTAGATTGTAGAACTACTCAGCTGCTAATGGGAAGAAATTAAACTTGGGTTTAGAATCATAATTAGGTTAAAATAATTTAGCTTGGGCTATTAAGATAAAATTAATTATCAACCACTCAGGGTTAGGTTTAGGTTAAAAATACCAATAACTTAGATTCAATATTTGGATTATGCTAAGATTTAGGGTTAAGGAATTTGGGTAGGGTAGAAATATTTATTTCTTAATATTAGAATTAGGTTAAATATTAATTACTTGTGATAAAGATTAAATAAATTTTGGAATATTACACTTAGTTTATTCCCTTGTTTTTAGAGTTATGCTTTTCATTTTGTAAAACCTTATTGAGATCCCAGATATTTTGAGGCGAGGTTCCATTTTATCCAAAAGGAATTTTAATTTTTAAGTACATCAAAAAGTCATATCTCAATCCATTTTGCTAAATGTAAAATATGATCATTGTACTTTTAGGCTAAATAATTGGTTGATTGAAGATTTTATGATAAAAAGAAAGGGAGAGTAAGCTAAGGACAAATGTGAAGTAGGGGCAAATCTTATCACACACTTCCCAAATAATTTAACAAAAAAAAACTCTTAGGAAGAAAAATAAACGAAATAGATATTTAATTAGATAAGTACTAAATAGGTTCTAAAAATAATGATAAATTAGGTGAAACCTCAAAATAAAATTTTGAGCTCAAATGTATAAAAATATTTAAATTTGAAATTAATTTACAACTAAAAAGAAATAAAGACAACAAAGAAAATAAAATTCAGAGTAGAGTTGTCGAATGGAAGTCTTAGTCGGTTGACTACCCAGCCTAAGCATACTCACCTAGTCTGTCTTGTGTGGTAAGTCGACTGACTTGTGTCTAAGTGTACCAACCTATCTTATATATTCACGTGAGTAAGGATTTATGGTGAGAAAAGCTCACTGGAGAATTTCCACACCCATATACGTGTATGTTTCTAAAATGGTGGATTCGTGGATTTGTAGCGTAGAAGGAAACGACCGACTCCTTAGTTTTTGCTTTTTGGATGGTTCGGTTGATTTAATTTATTTATTTATTATGCCCAATAATTTGGGAATTTGAGATTTATTGGTTCTTGTATTTTGAGAGAAATCTCGGTCGGTGATTCCATAATATACCATTGATGGGGAGATCGATGTATTTTTCTCATTTGGACTTGGCTCTAGCATATGATTAATGACCTTTAAATCCTTCTATAGCACCACCCCCGGAGGGAGGGGGGGGGCCGGGGGGGGAGGGGGACGGACTTACTATTGAAGTCGGAGTAGTAATTAAGATGATGAATTTGGGCACCATTAATCACTATTTAATGATATTTTGAGAACATTCCACGTACAAGTAGAAGTAAGACTGCATATATTTACCTTCCCAAATGCTACTGGCATCAATAACGAGATTCCTGTTGAGTTGTTTCTTTATTTCATCTCCGCCTTTAGTGGCAGCGGGCAAGCATTGTGCTCTCCTCTTTGGCCCTGCTACTGCTATCAAATAATTCGGTAGAGAATATTACCAGAGGATTTTTCGGTTGATTGGATCCTGTTACACTTGTTAGAGTCGAGTTTAATGGTGATTTGATGTTGAATGTGAGTGAGTGGAAGAGAAGAAGAAGAATCAGAGGGAGCGGCAGTAATGGCAGAGGAAGAAAGTGGCCATGGGCATGGACGAAGGCGGGAGCAGTGGCCCGATGTAAATTTAATAATTTATGCTTTATAATATATATAGACATATTATAAATATTTAATTTTGTGTATTTTGTTGATTTTTTTTCGTCCTCCAATTTTGATCCGTGTTCAAGTTCTATCCATTAAAATTTTTTCTTTTACCAATCTATAGATTTGCAAGCTTATATTTTAATTTCAATTAATTGTTATATCATACCATTTCTTTTCCTATTTATTTTTTATTTAATGTGTTATTAGATTATTGGTACTTGGTTTTGATGAACATATATTATAAAATTCTTCTTTACATTTCATTAGTATACCATACAAGTTTTCATTTCTTTCGTCATTTTACTACCAAATATTAAATTTATGTCGTACATTTTAATCTGTTTTTTTCTTGTGATTTATACATACACATTAATTAGTATAATAAGACTATAATTTAATTTATCTTTATTAATAATGTGATTATCGTTACTATTTTAAAAATAAATAAATAAATTTTATTGGAGACAGTGGTATATTATTATTATTATTATTATTATTATTATTATTATTATTATTATTATTATTATTATGCACAATACCAAATATATAGTTTAATTAATTATATCCCTTAGGAATATGCATAAACATTTAAATATTGCATTATTTGATGTTATTAATTTTAATTATTCCTAATAGCTATAGTTTATATATATATATATAAATCTATGTTGAGTTTGTACCTCAAATCTTACGATTATAAAAGTCTTTAATGTGAAGTTGAAGTAACCGAAGAGTTTTAATGTGTAGTATTTACTACCATCAATGAAGAGTTTAAAACCCGAAGTTATGGAAGACTTAAATATGAAGCTAAAGTAACCGGATAATTTACTACTAAATTAATTGGTAGTATTAACTGCAATCAATGGAGAGGTACATTTTTAATCTCCATCAATTAGCAGTTTTTTAGGATTTTCTTTTGAAGACTATATATATATAGTCTCTAGCCTTTTCTCAAAACATGACTGACAATATCCATCATAGTTCTACATATCTTTGAGAGTTAGAATAATTGAGAGTGATAAATCTCTACAATCCTCTATTCAATTAAAAAATTTTTGTATTCTTTCTCTACATAGTAAAATTATCTTTATTCGTCGTCGTTAGACGTAGCCCATATTGAATGAATCATATAAAATTATATGCTCTTTTATTTTTTATATTATTTGTATTTATGGTTTAAATTAAATTAATCCTACACTTCTCTCATTAAATAGATCGTGAATTCACTTCTGCACGTTGCCTTTTTTTCACCTTACAATCTAATAGGGCCCTATTTAATTTAATCCTCCCTTCGTCTCCGGCCATGGATGGTGGATGCAGGAAGAATCGAATCCTCTGATGCCATGTAGAATTACTTGGCTTAAGCCATGTAGCACGGGTGTAATTTTATTTATAATACATGTTTGTTACAGATTAACTGTAAGTGAGTCAAAATCTCCTAAATACATGACATTTGTCATTTGGAGATAAGTTGTTACGGTGGAAAATAAGCTGAGTCAACACTAATAACGTATTTTTTAATCAAACTAACAACTGTAACAGGATCAAATCAACTGTGAAAAATCCTCTGGTAATATTCTCTATTTCTCCCAGACTAGCAGGTCTTGTCCCAACGGCTAGTATGCCCAGAGGTACATATACCGATATACATTGATATCTGCAAATCCACCTTCGTACCTTCTTATAAAATATTAATCACACGGACAGAGTGTTCGCCATTTCGTTTTCTAGACAGATAAGAAAGCAGCGGTCCAGAATGAACGTTCGTTACGTTGCCATACTCTCCACCATGGACGATTAGGGAGAACAGGACACGGTTTGATAAAGAAAGAGTGTGATACAAATGTTTGCTAGAAAAGAAAGAATTTATAATCCCTGATCAATTTGTTCATGATCCAATAGTCAGGAAGGCTTAGCTAGGGTTCAAGGAGGGAGGGAAAACAAACAAAATAGGATGGGCAGTGATTCAAAGCATATATTGATGCTTCCAATCATGGCACAAGGCCATCTAATACCATTCCTTCATCTTGCCAAGAAGATTCAGCGAACCAAAACGACATCAAATACCTCGTTCAATATCACCATTCTTTCCACCCCACTCAACATAAAGTACCTCCGCTTAGCTCTCGACGAACAACGAGATCACGACGATGAGCACAAACACAACGACAGCGTGACCACCACCGCCACCTTCTCTAGTTCCAGTGTTCACCTAGTAGAGCTTCCTTTTTCTAGCTCCGATCACGGACTCCCACCGGACGCGGAAAACACCCAACTCTTAACGTTTCCATAAATCATTAAGCTGTTCCGTGCATCAACTGCACTTGAAGCTCCGGTCCGCCGCTTCATCTCTGAAGAAATTGTAGGCAAAGAAGGTCGACCTCCAGCTTGTATCATTAGCGATGTTTTCGTAGGATGGGGGATTGAGGTTGCTAAGAGCTTTGGATCCCCTGGCATTACCTTCTCAACCAGTAATCTGCTTCATCTATATCTTTTTATCTAGTTAAAATACGTGCATGTTGATGTAAGACGTAAGACAGTAACGCTGCCTTCTGTATATAACCCACGTCACGTGCATAATTTTATCAGGAATAAATATGATAAACAGGGGCTATCAAAGGTGCTTTGTGGCTCGGTTGTAATGATGCATGCTTGCAATTTGAGGCTTCTTGTTCTTCTGTTCTATTTGCTGAAGAAGATAATGGGTTCTGGGCAGCCTCCTCTCTCTCTCTCTCTCTCTCTCTCTCTCTTTTCTTTATTTCTTTTCCCTTTTTTTTTCAGCTGGTTTTCGTTTTTGCTGCTTCAGCCTGATGTGTGGTATTGCTAGCTTGCTGGTAGATGTATATATGCTTACTAATAATTAGTATAGCTGATCTTCCTGAATTGTTTGCCACTGGCTTTTGCTGAAGGGAGCTGCACTTCTGCTGATCATTGCTGGAGTTGCAGCTGCTGCTTCTTCTTTTTTTCCTTTTTTTAGGCAGTCCTTCGCTAGACAGCGGACAGGGTTTATTTTATTATCAGGTTGTTTCTGTGGTTTAGCCCTCCTAATGGATGTTTTGTTTAGACTAAGGGTTTTTTTTTTTTTTTACCTTCCCCCATCTGATTGATTTTAAAAAAGATTTATTCGAAATTTTTTGATGTTTGTCATCATCACCAATATCTTGATATAAGATCTTATTTTTGATATTTTTTAACTGATCCACTGAATGATGTCAGGAGAACACGTTCTAAGCCTAAGCAAATAATTGAGTGACATTTCTCTACCTTTTCTTTTAAGGTAGTAGAAGTGTTTTGATCGTATGTATATGCTCATGTGCTAATGGAAAATAACGATTGTCACTGCAGGTGGTTTTTACGGCACGGCAGCGTACGTTTCCATTTGGAATGACCTGCCTCACCAACACTGTAAAGAAGACCAGGATGAATATACGTTGCCTGGTTTTCCCGATAATCACCGGTTCCGGCGCTCACATCTGCACCCTCTCTTGAGAGATACAGACGGCACGGATGAATGGTCAAGGGTTTTTCCAGCCACAGATCAGGATGTCAATGGCTTCAGCTGGCTGGATATGTAATTCTGTCGAGGAAATGGAGCCTCTTGGGATGTCAATCCTCGCTAAATACCTTAACTTGCCGATCTGGGCCGTAGGCCCTCTGCTCCCGCCGTCCATGCTATCAGCACAACCTCCATCTCCACTAACTCGGTCTATGTTAGGCAAAGATTGTGGTGAAGATTTGGATCAATTCCTGAATTCACAAGCGTCAGGCTCGGTTCTCTACATCTCATTTGGTTCGCAGAACACCATAACGCCCACACAGATGATGGAGTTGGCAGCGGGATTAGAGGAGAGTAACGAACCATTCATATGGGTCATTAGGCCTCCTTTTGGTTTCGAGGTTCAAAGTGAATTGAAAGACGAATGGCTGCCCGAAGGGTTCAATAAAAGGGTGACGGAGAGTGGGAAAGGGTGGTTGGTGGACAAATGGGCACCACAAAGAGAGATCTTATCACATGAATCAATAGGTGGATTTCTTTGCCATTGTGGATGGAACTCGGTGATGGAGAGCTTGAGTCAGGGGGTGCCTATCATAGGATGGCCATTGGCAGCTGAGCAATTCTACAATCTTATGGTGCTGGAGAAGGAGATGGGGGTAGCTGTTGAACTAACAAGATGGCTACAAGGAATCATCAACAAAGAGAAGGTGCATAGTGTAATTAAATCAGTTTTGGCTAAGGAGGGAATAGGAAGGAAAATGAAGAAGAGGGCAATTGAAGTAAGCAGGCAAATAAAAGGAGCAATAAAAAAGGAGGGAAGTCTTAGAGTATCCTCTCTAAGATCAATGGATGGTTTTGTGGAAAAAATCCTATAAACATAAATGTCAGCCAAGCAATTGCCTAATAGGCTGAGGGAGATCCTAGTAGATGCATGATGAAATGGATCACAAAATATAAAATAAGAAAAATGAAGGGTTAAACCATTGATATTTATAGTCTGATAGTTAACTATGGTGTCAGGATACCTCAGGTTGCAAACTCGTTAGGTTAAAACCTCACTCATGTTATATATGATATCATAACTTATGTCAATTTTTAAGCTTATATGCCTAGCGTCCCATTCTATAAGACTATATGGATAAAAAAAGGTGACACAACATTCTTCTCTTGAGTCCATTGATGCAATATCCTACTAACTTTAAATCTAGTTTTCCATAGCTAAATTAAGGTTTTTACATAATAGATAGGGCTGTAAAAACACAAGACCAATATTCATCCATATTCCAATGTATAACTAAGTTATAGATTCTAATTGTTAAGCAACAAGTTAGCAAATGAATAGTTTGCATTTACTAAATACATAACAAAAAGTAGCACATTATAGGTCGATTGAGTTGTCATATGTTGTTGCATGTTTTTGATTTCATTAGTCAACCATGCCTACTTTGTTTCAAGGAACGTTTTTTCTTTCATATTGAAGAGTATAGTTACCCATCGGAAAGTATTCCACAAATGTTACTTATAAATAGTAAAATTTTGGAGAGGGACAAAGCAGATGGTGATGTGCAAGTGTTTTACAATTCGATAAAAACATAATTAGTGATCTAAACACTATTATTTTATAGTGCTGGGGAGTGAAAAGGTCCAATTGTGTTTTGGCAAATACTAATGTGAGCTCTACCATATTTGGCGTCTTGGGTTTGACTATGGTTTGTCCGAAACTTCATGTCGTACGTTGCATATTTTTCCTAGTATTTCTCTATTGTGTATGCATGTGGAGTAGACTAAAAGCTAAACCACATTAAATATTATCTATGATTATCATTACAACTATTATTTTCATTCTCACTAAAAGCTAACCAGATATTCAAGCCACTATTTTCCATGACAAAATGGTATTAGAGCTTTGGTCGGGTATAGTTGTACTTTAATTTTTTTTCGGTTGAAAAAATGATGATGTCGACAAAATATGAGATTGAAATATTCAATGTTGGCATGATTTTAACTTATGGAACTAAAAAATTAGGCCTATTTTAGTCCAACAAGGACTATGTCAGGCATTAGAGGGAAATGAAAAATTGTCGGAGGCATTGAACAATGTAGAAAAGTAAGACTTGATAGAGCAAATGTTGAGTGTAATTCAACTAGCACTTTCTAATAAAGTCTTGCAAAAGGTGGAAGAGGAGTTTTTTTTCTCCAAAGTTGTGGTTGAAACTCAAATCCCTCTATATGATAAAATCACTTACTAACCAATTGTTTCTAGAAAAAAAAAAATAAGATTTTACACCCTTCGTATGCTCGAAGGTTTGACTCTCAAACAACATCTTGACGAGTTTAAAAAAGTCATCATGGAGTTGAGGAATATTGATGTGAAGATAGATGATTAAGACCAAGAAATTATATTGTTGTCTTTGTTTCCATGACCATATGATTTTTTGTTGGTACTATCTTATATGGTAGAGATTCCATCTCTATAGAGGATATTAAGGCTTCTATTAATTTAATAGATTAAAGAAGGAAAGAAAAGTAATTAAAGGAGAATAATTAGTAATTAAAGAAAAGAAAAGTAGCAAAACTTTCAACAGTAATGAAAAGGCATGGTCAAGGTTATAGGCTAAGAAAATGTAATGTTATGGGTGCCATAGAGTTGGACACTACAAGAAGGAATGTCTAAATTTGTAAGAGAGAAGATGTGAAAACTTTGGTATTACTAACATCATCAGCAATGACAAAGACAAATCAGATGGAGTTGAGTATGTTCTTTTTATCTCTATGAACACTTCTAGATTAATGGATCTTAGATTCATTCCATATATGCCCATAGTATTATTGGTTCTTGACTTATAAACCATGTATGGACATAATGCACCTCGGTGATGATACAACATTAGCAATTATGGGAATTTGGACAATTGAAATCAAGATGTATAATAAGGTCAAAAGAACATTTCAAGTTCGTCATGTACCAAACCTAAATAATATTTAATTTCATTAGGTCATCTTAACAAAAAGGCCTACCACTAATCTAGTCCATATGGAGTTATCACAGTCTCTAAAGGAGGGCTCATAATTTTAAAGGGGAGAAAGTTGGAGGTCTTTATTATCTTTTAGGTTTCACAACTAAAATTTGGATATCTTTTTTAAGGGATGCGGAGTGGATATCCAATCTTATGGATACATATATATGGTTATACATACCTCTAGCCATGGTGATCAACACTTCAGGGATTGTCAACCGACACCCATATCGATAGCCCTAATTCATACAATAACATATGTTTAGCTTATTTATTGTCTATATCTTTTTGGGGGTTGGTTCCACCTATATACATTATCTTCTATTGGTTCTGCATATATAAAGACTTATATTGTATAAAAGTAGGATACAACTCAAGCAAGACATGATAGTATGAGAGAAAGAAAGAGGGCAAGGGAGATGATCTCAACCTAGAACCCAGAGGAGTTTCTGATGAGATCACAACACTAGGAAGGGTGTGGTGATCTAGATCAGGGTTAGATCTTGGAAAATCTCTTGTTTGGATCTCTTATGATTTAGATATAGGATTATATTAGGAAAATAGTGAGTGAGGGCATGGATTTCTTCTTCAAGTAGGAAACCAAGAACGAGGTTCTTGGATTTTCTTGAGAAATGAAAAATATGGGTTAAATGTTTTTTATTCTTTGTAATTACATGAAATGATAGTATAAATGTAATAGCCTAAAATTTTAAAACATAAAATTTAATAATTAACCCATTATTTGAAATAATTTAATATTAAGTTTTTAATATAATTATTTTTTGGACCTTTGATTTATAAAAATGGATAGGATTATTTAATATATTAAAATAAATATTTTATTATTTTATCATACTATTTTTATTCAAATAAATTCCTAAACCCATAATTTTACTTAAACTATTCTCTTAAATTAACACTTTAAATTTTGAATAAATAAATTTAAAATAACTTTTCCATTAACATAATCTATAATCCTAACTCTAAAAATTATTTTATTTTTCTTTTCCCCTTTTTTCTTTTCCTTTTTCTTTCATTTTTCCTTTTTTTTCTTTCCTTTCTTTCTTCTTGGGCCGACTAGCCTCCTCCCTCTTTTTTCCCCATTGGGCCACCTAACCTTCTCTTCCCTTCCTTCTCCTCTTCCCCTGCCTATCCAGCCAACTCTCTCCCCCTTCATTTCTTTCTTTTCCTTCTTTCTCCCCCCCATTGGGCTAGCCCAACTTCCTATTCTCCTTTTTTTCTTTTTTCCCTCGCATGGGTCGGCCTACCCATCCTTTTCTCCCCACCCAACCTCCTTCCTTCTCTTCCCCTTCTTCTCCTCCCGCAACATTAAGCCAAATGCCCTCATGCCAACCCCCTATACCTCACCTACACAGCATCAACCTGCCCTCTCTCTCCCATCCCTTTCTTTTCATTTTCAGCCATGCACGCCCTTACTACCCCTTCCTATGATCCCCTTCCCTTTACCCTTTCTTCTCCCTCTCTGTACCACCCTACATGACCACCTGCCAACTTCTCCCTACACATACCTAACCCCTACGTCGAGCCTGACTTTCTTCTCCTCTTCTTTTTCTTCCCCTTTTCTTCTTCTCCTTTGCCCCATCTCTCCCCCTCAAGCATATATTTCCCCGTCAATCCCCCTTTTCTTCTTTCCTATATCTTCTCTCCTATTTTTTGTTACGTTACCCATAGTCGCCATCTCCATCGCCCAATCGATCACCACAGCAGCTCCCCTGTCTCCCCTACTTCCTCCCTACACAACCCCAAGCATCCACCACATGCCTCTACGGTCAACTCCCCTTCCTATCCTTCTCTTCTCCTCTCGACCCACACCCTGCATCACCACCTTAAGCCACCGTCTCCCCTCTTCCCCTACCACCAAAGCCACCCCTCAGCCACCTAACACCACCCCTACACTACCTACCTCAGCATGCTCGAAGTCCTCCCCTACAACCTTCATTTCTTCTCTTCTTCTTCCTTTATTCATTTTCTCCCAAAAACCGTCACATCCATCTTTTCCACCCTAAGATGCCACACTCTAACCCTCAGCCACCAGCTACACCTTACCTTACACTTACTCCCAACTACCAACCCTAATTCCCCCCTCAACCCACCATCCGAGACGCTTTTCCCCCACCTTCGTCCAAACCTTACTCCTCCATTCCCCCCCTTTTGTGCATATAACTCATGGTGCATGGGCAACGTGAGTGTTACTGCATTATTTTAAGCTTATTTAAATAATTTTTGAGGTATATTATAGTTAGTAATAATGATATTTAATAAGCCTTTTTGATAATAAAAAATCCATTCTTTTAATTATCTACTACTAATATGCTACTTGTGACATTATTTTTAGGTATAAGTTTTACTAATCAAAGCTTAAGCTTTTAAGTTGGGATACCGATAAAGTTTGATTTTTGTCAAAAATAAGGTAATCATTATACCCTACTAAAAATGTATGGATTTACGTAGTTAGCACATTAGGGTTTTGGTATGTGTTTTGTATGTATATGATGTGTTGCTAATCATCTCATAATTTTTAATGTTATATTAAAAGGTAGAAGAAAAGTATGTTATCTTGTATGTAGTATGACATATGTATAAATGGTGGTTACAAAGGGGATTGATGTTAATAATGATGATATGTGCATATGCATACTATGCTAAGAAAATATAGACACTTGTAATAGAAATAATGCTAATATGAGCCCTATGAGCATTTTAGTAATTTTACTTGTACATAGGGAGTGACCTAAATAAATATGCATGGTAAGTGATAATGGGTGTTAAGAATAATAATAAGGGTTTTATAGTATTAAATAATGTATGTGGACCATGGATGTTAATATTTTATATGCTAGGGGTATTTTAGTAATTCTACATGAGAAAGGGGTATTTGAGTAATTTTATAAGTAAGAAGGGTATTTTGGTAATTTATAAGAAAGAAGGGTATTTTGGTAATTTTTGAGTAAGAAGGGTATTTTGGTAATTTTATGAGTAAGGAGGGTATTTTGGTAATTTTATAAGAGGGATAATATGATAATTTTATAAGTAAGAAGGGTAATCTGGTAATTTTACAAGTAAGGAGAGTATTTTGGTAATTTGGCAAGTAAAAGGGTATTTTAGTAAATTGGCAAGCAAGAAGGGTATTCTTGTAATTTTGTAAGTAAGAAGGGGTAATTTGGCAACATTGCATGTAATATGATAATTGTTCTAATAAACCTTCATGATAAGTGATAAGTAATGTTAAATAAGAGAATAAGGGTTTATAGGTTTAGTATCACTTGTTTAAGTATAGTTATGTGTGTTATAAGGTTAAGGGTATTTTAGTAGATTGGAGTGTATCATAATGAGTATGCATGGTCTAGAGGTAAATTGATAAATTTAGGTGGTGCTATGATGTTATTTCCATAAACATGCAAGCGGTGCCTTAATTGCTAATCATGCATGAAAATGTGTGCTGGTTGTTTTAGAAGTGCATGCTAGGGTTTATGTGTTAAATGATCATTTGGTGTGTGGGGTACTTTAACTTAATAATCAATAGTATAATCATGATATGTTGACCTATTATAGCTTGTTGATGAATAAAAATGAATTATGTGATGGAAGTGGATGATGAGAATAAGCCTTAGCCTTAGAGGCATTTTGGTCATTTTGACCTAAGGTGCATAAGTTAATTATTGGAACTTAGGATGGTCTTAGTGGACTAATTAAGTTAAAATGGATAATAATACTAATAATGATTACTTGATAATAACATAAACAAATAATAATGATTAAGTATGTGATTGATGTCTTTCTTCTTGTCACCTTAATTAAGATACTAATAGTTAAAGTAAACGACCTTGAGATCGGGAATTGTGACACTTTAGGGGTCGCTACTCTAAAGATGTGGTTTAGTCTGCGATTATTGTAGATTTTGCTGGTGCACCTTAGTGCCCTAGTCAAGCCCTAAATCTTACTCTATTTAGTTCTACACACCTACTTAGGGGGTATGCATACTTATGGATTAGGTATCATTATCAGTAGGATAATGTGTGTCTTTGTGCACTAGTACAACTAGGGTATCTTTACATCCCTAGGTTGATAGTCAGGAGGGTACTGTGTTGTTTGTATGTGCCAATATAATCGGTGTACCTTTGTGTCTCCGAGTTCATGATCTCTCTCTTGAGTTAATGAATATAATTGGTGTGCTAACTAAATGGAAAGACACTAATCACTTATATTGGAACACCACATAGGTTGAGAATATATGGATTATATAATTTATATCGGTCCACTGGTTATAATAGTGGCCAGGTGCGTGTTATCCTAGATATTGTATATGTTTACTAATCCATAAGTTGTAATAGTGGCCAAGAGCGTTCTGGCCTAAAAGTTGTATATGTTTAGTGGGTTGCCGGTAATAATAATGGCTAAGTGCATCTTGCCCTAGAGTTGTATATCGTGTGTATGGCCCACCAATTATAATAGTGGGATCCCTGTACCTACGTGGATATCGCTTGAGAGATGATTATGATTAATATTTAATTAATGACTTAAGTCCAGATAATGATGATTAAACTTATGGCATGTTGTTATGGTATGATAGTGGCCTTGGTGCCTCCCTTTGAATTGAACAATGGTCTGCATTGGTTGAGTTTGATGTTGGATACTTAATTATACTTCAAAGAGCCTTACTTGAATGCTCTCTTGGTAAGTGTTGTTAATGCTAAGTGAATGAACCTTATGACATATGATTCTTGAAGTACAAGTCCATCCTAATGTTTATTGTATCTCTTTCCATGTATAAGTGTAATCTAATGTTCTTATGTTTGGATTGATAGGTTGCATTCTGGCCCTATATTTTAGTTCTGTATAAAGGGTTACTCAATGTTGTAGTACTGAAGGGTTTCTTTCTATTCAATGGGCAATGTTCCTTGTAGGTTAGCACGTTGGTTTTATCCAGGCTTTGGTTTTTAGTTAAAGAGTGTAGGACTATCTGGGAACCTTTCAGGGTTTTCTTTTAAACTTTTACATTCCCTTATTTAATGATCTTTCTTCTGTAACCACTAATAGTGGATTTTATTATTTTAATGTATTTGATGCACTACTCTAATTTAGTTATGTAACCTTGGATTTGTATAAAAAAAATCTCTTTTTTTTGCCTTATCACTTGGTACTAGAATGGTGGATGGAAACCAATCTGGTACTAAGTGTGGAGATAGCATCCTCAAAATTTATTATATTTTCTTCTCTCAAATTTTAATAAAATAGAATTTTTTAGTGGTAAATATTGGGACTGTTACAATAAAATTATCAAGTTTTGGCACCATTGATTTAGTTCATACTTTTGCATTTCTCTTGATGTTCTTATTTCAGCGTTCTTGATTTGATATCTAGATAGGTTATTTTAGGGCACATAAACATATATAGATATCACAACACTAAATTTGTGAGGCTTCCTACAAGGCATTGTCTGTCCCAGTAGTTAGGGCATATAATTGAATAGGGAATGTTGGAACTTCTTAGGTGTGGTCTTCAGTGCAACCAAAATATTGACAAGCTAAGCTTATATGAGAAATGTGTCTATGGAAAGAAAAAATTGCTCAAAGTTTGGAAAAGGAGTTCATGTAACTCTAAGAATTATCAACTACTTCCATTCAAAATTGTGGGGTCCATCTCTAGTTCCATCAAAAGATGAATAATTTTATATTTTAACTTTTATTTATGACTACTTGAGGAAGGTGTGGCTCTACACATTAAGAAATAAGAGTGATTTTTTCCTCACCATCAAGCAATGAAAGGTGTTAATTGAAAAGCAGACAAGAAGGAAAATTAAATACTTGAAGATTGATAATGGTATAGAGTTCTACAATGGTAAGTTCAGTGATTTCTTTAAGGGTGATGACATTGTACGACATTGCACTATTAATTTGACACCACAATAAAATGGCATTGCAAAAAGGATGAACTCCAAACTCTCAGAGAAAGCATAATATATGCTCTAGAATGCTAACCTATCAAAGGATTTATGGCCAGAGGCTTTTGATCATCTTGTTATCTTTTAAACTGGTCTCCATCCAAAACAATTGGATTGAAGACTCCTGAAGAAGTATAGTCAAGTTCTAATGTTGATTATTCCCAATTAAGGATATTTAGCTACTCAACCTGTGCTCATGTGAAAGATGGTAAACTTGATTTGAGGGTAAAGAAGTGCATATTTGTAAGGTAGTCATGAGGGGTGAAAGGTTACAGGTTGTGGTGTGTCAAAAAGTCACCTTGATTTCTCTTGAGCAGATATGTAACCTTCAACAAGTTTGTGATGCTTCATAAGCGAAACAATTCTATAATTGTTAGTTTAGAATGGAAAGTTAGCAAGCTGGTGGTGCTTGAGGTGAAGTCTCCAAAAGAGGTAGTTTAAGCAAAAGGTTGAGGTGCAAAGTCTAATAGAGGATGATGCTATGTTGGATATGGAGGCACCAAAAGAACGTCAACAATACAATATTGCATTAGGAAGACAAATGTTATACTTTGTTTCTTGAAAACATAATTTCTATTCATGATTTGATATAATAGAAGTTAAAGAGTTATTGTGTTTTAAATATTATGTTACATCCCTTAATAATTTATCAACCTTTGTTACAAACCTTGGCTACATAAAAGATAAAGAGTTTTTATAATAGAAGATAAAGAGTTATTGTCCTTTAAATTTGTTACATCCCTTAAGAATTTATCAACCTTTTTTACAATCCTCGACTCCATAAGGCCAATTTAACATTTTTCTCAGTTGTGGAACTTTAGTAATTTTCTTTAAAATATACATTTCATAAATTTTTCAAGTTTTATTTTGGAATTCAACGTGTTTTAAGATACTTTTGTAAATAAAATTTCCATTTCGCGTTAAGACACACTCCTTTTCAAGACATTTAGTGAAACCACTATTTTTACTTAGGCTATCTAAGCTAAAACTTAATTTACTACTAGAATAATACCAGAAGTATTATTTTGGGGTCCTAAATCACTTGAAATATATATTTAGTAAGTTTTATAAACTTTAGATTTTTATTGCTATTTATTTAGAATTTTTCCATAAGTACTTTCAACTTACTATTTTATGCCCCTATTCATATATAAAAGTTATCAAATTTTGTATAAGACCTTGAAATGGAATTATTTAGGAATATTCCATATTTTATGAATTTTAGAGCTTGTTGTCTCATTATTTTATGTGTTTTACTTTTCTTACATTTTGAACTTTGAATCGGCTCTTTAGCTCATCTAAACCTTACTAAAATTCAAATATCACTATACTTTGATTTTTGTAAGTTATTATCCACTTAAAATGATTTTTTAAATTAATTTTAGACCTTATTTTCAATTGTTTGGCATAATTCTTTATTAAAATATATCTTTCTTTCCTTAAATCTTATCTAATCTCTATAAAATGTAATCCTGAGCCCTCTAATTTGTATCAACATGGGCTTGATCGTGACCATTGCACCTGCCACGTTACCCCTTCCCTTTATTCTTACCTATGTAAGTTAATTACATAAAGCTAATCATTAACTTCATATATTTAAGCCATGTTGGATTTCTCTATACACTCCTCCCTCACATTCCATTCACTTCACAAGGTCATTTCTCTTTCTCCTTCCATCATCATCATCTTCATCCATCATCACATTGTCCATCACCTCCACATCATTCAAGCACTCTCACTAGGATTGTACAAAAAAACTAGGATTCAAAAAGTCTGATATGAGAAATTTTGATTGCAATTAGGACGGATATCCAATCTAGTTTTTTACCAAATTATTTGAATCGGTATAGTATTCATTTTTTTTCAATGTATTATACTATATTTTTATTATATTGTATTATATTTTATAAATATTATAATGTATTGCAATATATATAAGTATATTATATTGTATTAATACATATTAGAGCATATTATACTATATTTTTAGCGTATCATATTGTATTGTGTAATATAATATTTTTTCTAAATGCATGGATCTAATTATGAATATTAGTATAATTGAATATTTTTGTTGCATCTAGTAATGTGATCCAATTTAAGATATGTAGAGCGGATATCCAACATAGCATATTTATATATTCAATTTTGCACACCCCTAATTCCCACTACCAAAACAACTGTAGGAAAGCTTGTACAAGCTTAAAAATCTCTAAGTTAGCTCCTTTATCACCATATCAAGCTAATGAGGGTATAATTAGAGGATTGAAGGAGCTTGATGATCAAGGCATGGGTGTGTAAAATCTTGAATGTAATATTTCTTAATATGTTCTTTTATTCTAGTTCTTATTCTTTGTTTTGGATTAAAAGATAACTAGATTATTATGTGTACTTGTATATGGTTTAATAAGGTGATTCATAGAGTGTTATGGGCGATAAATGAAAATTAATCTATGCATGGTCTGTTTTTGATAATTTTTGTTAAGCTTGGATTAAGGTAAAATTTAATTTACTCGCACTAAATACGGATATGATGTGAGTAGTATTTATTTGATACTTTTGAATATTTATGGTATGTATATGGCAAAACATGAGTTAATATCTTGATATACAATTCTATAATAATATGTGGATTATGATGTTTTGAAAATAAAAACTTGAAATGGATGACGATCTATGTACATTGTAAGAATTGAAAATATATAAGTTATGATTGAGACTTGGTTTGATCATCCTAGTAGGGAAAGATAAGATTGATTTTTGCTATTTATAAATATATCATCATGTTTATTGGTATGTTTGGGATAAATTTGATATATTATATGTTAGTATATAAGTAAATATTGTAAAAGTTATACTAAGCACAAGTTTATTCATCATACATGAAACATGCTAGTTTGATGTTGTATGTTTAGTCTCAAAAATGTATCATATGGCTTAGAGATACATGGATTTTTATATATCAAATTAAAGAAATAGGTTTATATTTTTTAACATATCTTTTAGATCTCAAAAAAAATTTTAAGTATGAAAGAATTTATGACCATTCCCCCCTAAACGTGCAGATTTGTCTAAATCTATAACCAATACATTAGCCTCGGGTACGGGGTTAATTTTGATCTTAGAGTAGATTTTTATGTAATGCAGGGATTCCATGTTGTTCATTGGTATTTTTAAACGCAATTTGATATAAAATATGGCATCATTTGTATTGATAGAACCTATGTTATAAGAGGTTAAAGTTTTGTCATAAAACTTGAAAGTTAACAAAATGAAAGATGTGCATATGTTCTTCATGACTAATATTAATCAGATTCTAGTCATGATCTAATTATCTCACTACTGAAAAAAGTAGGGTTAATATAAGATTAACTATGATTAGACATAAATTTAATAAATTAGTCTAAAAATGGTCAATTGTTGAATATTTGAATAATGATAGTCAAACATTGACCATGACCTTGATTGAGACTTTAAATTTTAATCTTTTTCTTGATGAACAACAAATTTTCTAAAAGTTGCATATGATCCTATTTTATATTTTGAACTTAAGAATATGTGATATTTTGGCTAAATTGGATCATTATTTAGTCATTGATATTTAGGTGCAATTTGATATAAAATATGGCATCATTTGGATTAATAGAACCTATGTTATGAGAGGTTAAAGTTTAGTCATAAAAATTGAAAGTTAATAAAATGAAATATGTGCATATGTTATTCATAACTATCATTAATCACATGCTATTCATGATCTAATTACCTCACTAATGTTATAAGTAGGGTTAATATAAGATTAACTATGATTATACTAAAATTGAATAAATTAGTCTTAAATTGGTAAAATTGTGAATATGTGAATAATGATAGTTAAATCTTGACCATTGACCATAACCTTTTCGGACCATTGATTGGAACTTTAAATTTCAATCCTTTTTCTTAATGAATAGTAAATTTTCTAAAAGTTACATATGATCTTAATTTGTATCTTAAACTTAAGTATATATGATATTCTCAATCAATTGGATCATTAGTGGTCTTTTGAGATTAAGATGATTGTTTGAAGGCTTTAACCAATATGGATTTAATGCTAGATATGCTAGCTTTCAAAATCTTATGGGTTATATGTCTATATTCTAAGTTTTGTGTTATTTTAAGCACATAATTAAAACATTGATTTCAAAATGGTATTAGTATATGTGAATACATTAAACACTTATACATGTTAAGGGTTAGAGCAATATAAAACCCCCAAGTATCATTATATGTGAATACGTTAAACACTTAAAACCATTATCATTATGTGTAAATACGTTAAACACTTACATATGTGGAGGGTTAGCATAATATGAAACCATAGGTATCATTATGTGTAAATATGTAAAGACTTGAGCCTACAGACTATGTTTACTATACTCAATAAAAGTGAGGGGGTGTTAACAATAACTCAGTACCTTCTCTACTTTATATATGTTAAAGTACCCTATAGGGGGTGTATATATTTAATGATTAGGCTACCCAAGTTGGTTGTTATTAGTATGGTAGCGGAGTTGAACATTCCCCTAAAAATATTTTTGGTGCTAAACATTCCACTAAGAGCTTGTTTAGGGAGAAACATTCCCATAAGAGCATGCTCAATTTTTTAAGTGGGGAAAAATAACCCATATGTACTAATCAAATGTTTTTAAATGCTTTATTGGCTAATACCATGAATAATAGGTGTGACCAACCCAATTATATGTGCATGAAGTTTATTTTCTTGGTTCTAATATATAAGGTTATTTTGACCATGAGTTAATTCTTGAATAACTACATATACACATGATCTAGATGATATTGTAACACCCCAAAATTTTGTAAGCTTTACTTTAGGTGTTTAGCCTTTTATTTTAAACGGAACCCTAAACCTTGGTTTATTATCTTTTTCAACCCTTAAACTGTAAGGTTAACCATTTATAAAATGATTTATTGAAAATACTCAAGAGGGGGTGAATAGGGTAGAACGAAAGATAATGAGAAATTAAAATTTTATGCAATGATTTATAGTGGTTCAAGGGCCTAATGCACCTCTACATCCACTACTAAAAGGCCTTTCCTTTTGGATTTTGAAACCTTCCTTTATTATTTGTTAATGATGATCGCTCTTCTAGGTTTATGAGCCAATAATATTAATGACCTCCATAGGAGATGACGTACACCTTTTCCTAGTTAACTCCTCTAGGTTTATGGGTATATAAATCTTATAACCTCTTTAGGAATTTTAGACACACACAACCTCTAAATGATGAGTTTTGAAGAGTGTTGTTGTGTTTACAATTGATTCCTCACAAAATATAGAAATATAAGTGTGTAACAAATTTTGAGGCAAGTAAATAATCTATATGAATAAGTATTATAAGTATAAGAACAACCTAGCTAAATATGAAGATAAAATTAAACACTAGAAAAGTTTGATTTAGATTTAAAAAAATATAAAATCAAAACTATCTTTGATTCTTTGTAAGATGTGAAAATGATGATTTTATAATATTTTTTATAGCTCAATTGATGTTTATTAAATTATAAAGCTCTTATTTATAGTGCTAAAAGATGAAAAAAAAGAGGCACTAGCCGTTGGATGTAAAAAGTACTCCAACGGTTAAATTAAAAATGGCAGAAAATCTTAGAAATTTCCAAACCTGTTTTTCATTATTTAAGCCAATTAATATGTTTAAGCAAAGGCTAAAACACATTTTTCTTGGAGAAGAAACCAATCGATTGGTTTTCAAACCAGCCGACTAGTTTTGAGAAACCAGTATATTAGTGGAATCAGTTTTCCGCATTGAACACCTTTACAAAAAAATATCATAGCATGAGATACAAAGCTCTAAATTGTATGAATTATTCTTCTTCCCCATTTTTAAAAAAAAAAATATACATCTTAATATTTCAAAATATGTATTATTCATCTAAAAATAATGTCTATGGAATGTATGATGAGTTTTTCTAGTCAATTCATATGGGAAAGGATTTAAGAAATGATTGATTTTGAACATCCTTTTGTTTAAATACTTATAGACATTTTTTATGACTTTTAAAAATGATTTTTCTTAATATATAAATAATATGTGCATAAACCTAATATAATAACATACTCCTTGAAGCTTGAGTTTTCATTTTTTTAGCACATTTGCTTATCCCTTCATTGTTTGTGTATTCCATATATAAAAATGAAGTTCTTGAAGATTGAGTATTGTTTTGTTATCCTTTTTTATCTTTAGATTATACTTGAGATATAATTTATAAACTTAATATCCTTAAAATTCATTGACTTAGTTAAGTTTTGAATGTATAAATACTTCAGTTTAGAAAATTGAGTTTTTGGATGTATAAACTTGACTTAGCATTCCTTAACACACAAATACTTCAGTTTTTGTTATGATACACATGCACACTTAACAAGATAAGTCAAATGTATAATTGATTTTGTTATCATCAAAATAAAGATTGATTAACCTATGAGGTCAACATTTACCCTAAACCTTTCTTTCTTTTCCCTCACCCTCAATCAATTATTTTTCCTGGTTTAGTTTGCTAACTAAAAACCCTATCCTAACCAACTAAACCCTAAACTAACAAGTAACTCTTGGCATGTTTGGTTTTCTGTGCCATACATGTGTGTTGCATTATCTTCACCAACCCCTTTCCTTTATCTCTTAATATTCAATAACTCCCTCAAGTTTCCTCTCTTATGCACCCAACCTCCACCCCCTACAACTACTCCCTTTCCCTTTCATTTTTTAATCACTCTTGCAACCAAAATGGACCCTTCTTCTTCTCCTCCTTCCATTATCCTTCACATTTCTCCTTGGTTTCTCTCTATTTTCCAGCTCATTAAAAACATCCCAACACTGCCATATTCATGGCCACCATCACCCATAAAATCTTCAACATGCACACAACTAACCTAAATTCCATTGATCCTTGCACTACACCACCACCCCTTCTGGTTGCAGCTCACTCACCCAAACAACACCTCACCTTCCACCATTTTTCCCACCTAACACCTCCTCCTTTGTTCTCATCACCCTAGATGTGACCCACCATCACATTCACCCCTAGTCTTTGGTGTAATTCCTCCATGCAATCAAGCCCCTTATAATCCCTTCACCGTTTGTAAATTTTGTGGTGCACGTGTAACTTGTTTGTCAATCTTGTGATCCTTGTGTGATGAGCTTGCATGAATTTTTTTGAGCTTGTGTGTATGTTACCAAGCTTGTGTGTGTTGTCGAACATGTGTTATGTGTGTCAAATTTGTTTTGTGTCTATTGAGCTTTTGTGTGTGTTGCCAAGTTTGTGTTTACATTGACGAGCTTGTCTTGTCATCATCGAGCTTGTGCTACATAGTCGAGCCTCTATATGTGAGTTTTGCAAAGATTCTACAGCCTATAACCATTATGTTGAGTCATTGTGTGCAAGCCTTCTAGCTTGTTAAGCTCACTTTTGGCTACCTTCTCAGCATGAGTCTTCTATACTTTTTTCCCCAATGTAACACTCGATTCGGTAGTGTTGTGGTTTGGAGAATTTTTTATGCCTTATGCTATTAATTATTTAATACCTAATAGTTATATTGGATTTTCTTTTAGGTGAAGCAAGAAAGTGTCAGTGGAGGATAGAGTTTTGTGTTAGTTTTTTTATTTTTCCATTTTTTATTGGGATTAAGGTAACACATAGTATCTACTAAAATGTGATAACTGCATGATAGCATAATAGGATCTTATTATGTTATGTTGTATTTAATTATTTGCCTAAATATGCTAGCAACAAGTTATGTCTCTTGAACATGTAAATTATTTATAATACTAATTGTAGGAAAAAATTCACCAGATATGAATGCCTAGGATCTGATCTAACAAACAATCAAAAAATCCAAGATCAAATTAAGTGAATAATCAAAACACAAGAACAATTAAGGAAACAACAATGATATTTATTGCATAGATCACTAGTGATTATAAGAAAATTAAAACAATCCTCACAATATCATTCAATACACAATTCTCTTAAAATCACAAGAGAATACAATAGGAGAGAGTTTGAAGATGCTCAACAGCGTACCATCATCTCTAGGGTTATATACACAAACTATTTATAGAAGTACATAACTAACATAATCAAATGGTAGAAAAAACACAGACTATAAACATAAACATGAGGGGGCCACATTTTTTTTTAAACTCTCAACTTTTGCCAAATAATGTATAACCAAGTAGCACTAAGAAACATGGATCATGTTAACTAACTACGCCCAAGTGTTCTTTCCCTTAGCCTCCAAACACTTGTACACAACAATCCTTTCTAGAATAAACACACAAATACAAGTCATGATCTCACAATCTCCATCATGAGGGATTATTTGTAACTACAAGCAGCCGGATCACAAAATATTATCACAAACCCTTAGGCCCAAAAAAACCCCTCTTGGAAAATGAACACTAGAAATAAATGACTTTATTAGCATACACATTGGATAAACATCTAAGCAACTCCTTGTATCATCCTAGTATCATGAGCTAACACTCCAAGGCCAAATAGCATTATCAACTCTAGTTACAGTGAAACACACAACCTTATAACCTCTAAGGAACAACACTAGCACGCTAATGCATCTCTGATCATCGGAACCACAACTAATATTAGAGTAACCTGTTAACGAAATAGTTTACAACCCATATTCCATACAAGTTGATACTATACACACCAAGTACCATAGAATCCCTACCCCACCTAGATAAAGTGTCTCCATGGGGCTCACCACACACAACTTGAGCAATACCAAGGTCAGTAATAACCACATTGTACATCAAGTATCTTATAGCTATAGAGTATGTAATAGTGGCTAAGAAAGATACCTCAACATCTTTGGATTTAAGCACATCTAAAGTCTTCAACTCATTCATCTCTAACATATCTTATGATACAAATAGCATAACATAGACACACAATAAAAGAATAACTAGCGAAGCATCACTTACTAGTGTCTAAGTCCACCAAAGAGACCACATCTTTTCACCAACAATAGCATAATACCACAAGGTATAATTAGCACCAACAATAACCTTTGAGTTTGACACTGGCTCCAACACACTAATACTACTACCTGTAGTATCAAGACATAACTAGCTCTGCCTAAAACAATGCCCACTTGCTCCACCATTGCCCAAATCCCTTCTCATTAGAAGAATATATATTATCCAGACCAACAACAACTTCCACCTTATTTGAAGCACCTAAAAGACTTTCCTGATCCACCTTCTTTTTAAGATGAAACTTAGACTCATAGAAAGTAATAGATCTAGATCTAACTAGTTCACCCAACCAGGAACCCCAAGTCATGCTAATGATACTCCCATGTCCCAATCGTATTAGTTTAAGACTAGCAACATCTGAGTCTCACACTCTCAATGTTGCCCCAACTACACCCTAAATAATTTTGCTAATAAGTTCATACAACATCCTATAATCATCACAGCAACCCCTTTATCATCCTTTAATGTTTCATTTTCAATGACACACCTATAACCTTTGCTATCTAAGGAACACCATAAATTAAGCTCTTGGTCATCTCAAGATTATGAAAAACACCAGATAATGTCCTAATCACACCATCCTCACCCTCACAATCCTAATCCCAACAACTCTACATGAAGCACCATTTTCCAAGATAACAATGCTACCTCAAACAATGTTAGAATATTGGAACCGCCTTTTGTTGAGATAAACATGTTAAGAGCGCCTAGAATCTAGCTTTCACTTATCAGTCAATTTGGTATGTCCATCTGTAGGAGTTAGTACATCACCATTGTCTTCAGCTATGGTAGCCTCACCTTCATCATATACACCATCAACAATATCTAATATTTTCTTATTAGGGTAGTATTTTCTAATGTGGACTTTCTTGAAATAACTATGGCTAATAAAAGTCTTGAACCTATCTTCCTCAATTTAGACTTAGTTTTATCACCAAGCGCCCTTACTATATGCCCCTCACCACGTGATTCACCTGGACATCTTCTGGTTAATTAATTCTTAATTAATTCACATTATGGTAAGACATTCTTGCAATCTACAAGAACTAATTCATCATTCGCATAAAATAAATTCTCATGAAAATGTTTATAAACAATATGCAAGAACACAACAATATAATAGTTATATCCTCATCATCTAATTTGACATCTATGTTCTATAGATCCATAACTAGGCAAATTCATCAAAATAAGATTTCAAGGAACGATCCTAAATTTTAAATCATGAAGCCAGCTCTTCAACAATGGATAATTTGGCACATATCTCATATACAAGGATTCCAGCTTTAAGCACAAGGCGACAAAAGTTGTCTCTTTGACTACTTCTTGTAATACCTCCTTTTACAAACATAATTATATGGTTGGTAGGGCCTTCAAATAAATATTCCTAAACTCCTCATCAAACATTATTTTTGGCTTCTCTTCTTTTTTCGGATAATGCCTTCTCCAATCCATTCTGAATAAGGATCAACTTCATCATCAATATCCATAACCTAAAATTAATAAAGCAATCAAATCTCTCAATCTTAAATCTTATAAATGTCATCCTAATGTAAATCATTTGCACACCCAAAGCTTATATACCAATTATAAGAAAAAATATCATATGTGAACACCCAGAACCCGATCTAAGAAGTAATAACAAATTTCTAAGATCAAATTGAGAGAAAAATCAGAACACAAGAACAATTGGGGGAACAATAATGATATTTATTACCATATAGCACTAGTGATTATAATGAGAATCAAACAATCCTCATAATATTACTCAGAGATATAATAGAATATAAGAGGAGAGAATTTGGATAGACTTAATGGTGTGCGTTCATTGATAGGGTTACATACACAAACTATGTATAGAAGTACATAACCAACATAAGTGAATGGTAAAAATAGGGGGAAAAACACAAACGTGTTAATAAACACTAGGGGAATTTTTTTTCAAAACTCTTGACTTTTGCCAAGTAATGTAAGACCAAGTAACACAAGAAACATGGATTTTGTTAACTAACACTCCCGGTCGTGTTATTCCTTTTGGCCTCCTTTTAGCTTTAAACACTTGTATGAAACAATAAATGCTAGACTACATAAACAAATATAAGTCATCATCTCACATTAAGTGCACAAAAGCATGTTATAATAAGTTTAACATTGTGGATTAACTATGTACGATGTATATGCATAACATGATAGATTGAGCATATTTAGGCTTCTTTCTACATGATTATTATTCATATTCCATATGGGTGGAATTATCTTTTTAAGTGTGTCAAGCTTATATTTTCCAACATGTATGCCTAGAATGAATTATATGATTATTCATGTGTAGGGATAAAATAGTGTTTTACCATGTATTGTAATTTTTATCTACATGCTATAATATTTCAATCATCATATTTTAGCTTTTTTATATGATATTGTTTATTAAAACAATGTTAGCAATTGAAGGGATAATATTGTGATAATTGGGTTTTAAGGGAATTTTGTTCATCTATGACCTAATGTGTTCAAATGTGAATAATTGGACATAGGATGGCCTTAATGTGGAAGTTGACTTTGGTTTGATTGTTGACATTAGGACTAACATGAATAATTGAAAATAATAATAAATAGTTAAATATGGAATTTGGAATTATTTTGTATTATATGATAGTTGTGATCACTAAATAAAATACTTATATTTAAAGTAAAAGACCTTAATATCAGAAATTATGAGTTTTTAGGGATAGCTACCCTAAAGACGTGATTTTGACCATAGTTTGGTTTGGATTTCCACTAGTGTGCCTTAGTATTCCAACCCGACCCTATATATTACTCTACTTAAATGTTCACAATTCTTATAGAATATGCATAGTTATGAATTTGGTGTTCATGTCAGTAGGGTATTGTGCTTTATTTGTGTGCTAGTGGGACTAGGGTATTATAGTATCCTTAGATTGATAGTCGGTAAGATATTGCACTATCATTGTGTATCGGTATGACCGAAGTACCTTATTATCTATGGATTGATATGATATCCCCTAGAATAAATAAAATTGAAGCAATTATTATTTGGTTATTAGCATTAAATTTTGCTTGGTGGTATATAGTTGTATTCATGCCTTACATGTATTTGGGTAGTTGCCTTCATATCCTACCTATGGTTCGGTAGTTACCTTCATTCCCTACCTATAGTCGGTAGCTACCTTTGTGCTCTACCTATATTTAGCAGTTGTCTCTATGTCCTACCTATAGTGTTTTGGTTATTATGGGTATGGTTGGTTGAGATATATGAGATATGATGCGATTATTATGGAAAATGGTTATGAATAATTTGGTGTCTCCCTTGGCATGTTTTAGTTAATTAAGTTTTGTATTATGGTTTAAGTGTTATGGTATGTTAAGCATGTGGACTTTGTGATAATTATTTTGTGGCATGTTATCACATTTATAATTCAAGGTGTTATGTTATGTTTCTCTTGCGATACATTCTATGTACGGCATACGACCTTTACATGCTTAATATTGTATAGTGGTTTACTCATTAGTGTTATATTGATGTGATGGCCCATAATACTAATTAATTAATTAATAAGTAATCCCTTATTATTATTATTATGAATTTTATGATGGGAAAAAAGAACTTATATATGTGGTAATTTAATAGAAATTTAAGACTAAATTTATAGGGGCTATAATAAGTAAAATGTTAAGGATTAAAAATAGATGTATTGTTACTATTTATATATTGTAAATAATAATAGGTTGTAAATTGAGTTTTAACAACTAATGTAACTAAAAGCTATTTACTTAGTTGGAGAGACTTATCAATAACGAGTCTTTAAGCAATTATAATTATTTAAGTACTTATAGTCAATAAATTAGAAAATTTTAGATTTTAGCTTAGAGGAAAGATCTCCTTTCATAACCCTAGTAATCCACATTCTTACTAAATAGACGACTAGTTATATTTATGGGAACAAAAAGATATATCATCATACATACTTTTCATATGCATCATTTATTCCATTGGTCTTAAAATTTAGTAGAAGTAAATGATGAGAAGTTTTGGAGTAAAGAAAAAAAAAGGTAAGTGTTATCTTCTGTTACTATGTAATGAATTAGTAATATTATAGCCTTATTGAAATGCAACTAAAATTTGACCATGAGTAGAAAAGAGTCTTTTATTGTGCCTTATCTTTTAATTTACTTTTTGTTCTTCTTAATTATAGTTTTATTGTATTTTTATCCTATAATTTTCTTTTATAGTATATTATTATTATTATTATTATTATTATTATTTTATATTATTTTAAATTATTTAATTATTAATAAAAAATATAATTAGTGTACTAATATGTATATTTTTAGAAAAAATTATTTTTTAATTTGGATTTAAATTTTGAATACATAGCATTACTCTTTAACAACAGTGTACTTTAATATGTATACATTCATCATCTTTTAGAGGCTAGTAAATAAAATAGTGGATAAGTTTGTTATAGTTTGATATATGTTATGATAGGCTATCGTATGTTTGACTAAGTCTTATTTTTATATTCTTTATTATTTTAGTTTGTTACCTTTATTTCAGGAGTAGGTTGTTAAATTATTATTATTATTATTATTATTATTATTATTATTATTATTATTATTATTATATATGTTTGTTCTCTCGGTGTATTGATAGAGATGAGATTTCTTATCAATAAAGAATCAGTGTTCAGCTCTTCTCTATTTCTTCTTTCATTTTTTGTATTCAGTTTATCTTTAGTTTTCTAACTTGGTATCATAGCAGGATTTAAATATCCTAAGACTTTAAGAGACTGTTTGGTTTGAATAAAATTAAGTGGAAAGGAAAATGTAGAGGAAAGAAAATTGAAGGAAAGAAAATAAAAGAAATTAATTTTCTTTCCTTTGTTTGGTTGTTGGAGAAATTTTTTTAGAAAATTAAATTCTTGGAAAATATTTTTAGTGTTTGATAAACAGAAAAAAAATTCTAAGAAAAGTTAAATGTTATTGTTTAAATATTTTTATATATTTAATGAAAATTATAATATTATATTAATACATAAAAAATTACATAAAATTACATAATTTTCTATTCTCGGCTAGGGTAGTCTTTGGCTGGTCCCACCTATTTCCTGGCTCTGGGGCAGCGCGCACGTACCTCTGTCACCCTTCTTCACTGCCAATTTCACTTCTTCGTTTATCCCTCTCTTCCCCTCCTTTTCTGTGGAATAACATTTCTCTCTATAATTTTGACAGTGAATATTTTAAAAATGTCCTTTGGTGGAGACTCCTTTTTCCGCTGAAATCGCTTGCCCCAATTGCAGTAGTGGTTTCCTTGAAGAAGTTGAAAACCGTATCCCAAATCCTATGATGAACCCGTTCTTTTCTTTTGCCTCTTCTACTAACGACATCCCTCCTTTTTCCGCTGTGTTTGGAAGTGGCTTTCCTTTCGTATTCTCCACCCCTTTCTCTGCCTTTGGCGGTGGAGGCAGCGTCGATCCATCTGTCAGCCTTATTTTGCGGTGGTGACTGCGAAGAGAAGAATGTGTTGGAGCCCCGTTTGTTGGGATTATTAGAGAGTAAGGCTGAAGTTGTAAACTATCAATTTTCCACGAAATTTTATTTATTTTCCGTAGATTTTAGCGAAGAAAATAGCCTTATACAACTTTCTCACCTTTTTTCTTCTTATTTTCTTTCTTTATAATTTCCTTAATAACCAAACAGTATAAAAACATTTTCCTCCTATTTTTTTTTCTTTCCTCATTATTTTCTTTAAATCAAACAGAGCATAAAGATCCTAAGGTTTACTTACTACTCAATAGTGGAGATAAGAGAAATTTCTTCATCCAAGACTAGAGATAGCAAGAATCAAAACAAAGCTACCTTGATAGAAAATTGGACACCTACAATTACCATGGAGGATTTTCTCAAGATGGTAATCACCCCCTTAAGCCAACTTATCACCTTCAAGTTAGAATACGACAACTATCTGCAATGGAATTTCCAAGTAGAGGCTGCAATTTATGCTTATGGGCTCGATGACTATATCCTAGGTTTATAAGTCGTTCCAGAACAAGACGTGACAGATGGACAAAGGTAATCAAATTCCTAATCCAGCATTTTTAGCTTATCAAAGATAGGATAAGCTGCTTGTTTCTTAGCTCCTTTTTTCCATATCTCCATCATATATTCCTCAACTTATTGATTGCAAAACATCACATGAGGTTTGGAGTGTGATTGCACAACAGTTTGCCTTTCAATCCACTACTAAAGTCATGTACTATAAAAAGTAGTTAGAAGGAATTAAGAAAGAAGGAATGAGCATGAAGGGATATATTGGTAAGATTAAGTCACCAGTTGATCTTTTGACAAAGGAAAGATACAAGATTTTAGAGACAAGCTATGTTCTTGCCATCCTAAATGGATTAGGAGAAGAATATATGAGGCCATAGTAGATATCATTGACTCTAGAGATTCACCCCATACTCTCAGATCTATAAGAAATATCCTCTTAGCACATGAAGGAAGGATTAACCAAAAGTTTTCTAGGCAAATGAAGGCAAACCTTGTAGCATCAAGAATATACAACACTGAATCTACACCCCTAGAAAGTTAGAGTACAATTGGGAGAGGAAATCTCTCTCCTTTGCTTGGACGTAACAAAGAATATTTTTGAGGAAATGGAGGAAGGGATCATGGAGATAAGATTAATAACAACAATAGGCCTCAAGGTTAGCTTTGTGGCAAAATGGGACACACTGTTGTCAAGTGTTATTATCATTTTGATCCCAGTTTCACAGGATTAGTGTTGGAAGCTCTAGTAACATTACAGGCGCACTACAAAATACAAGTCCAACCTTTGCTAATCTAGCTCAAGGCCATTCGAAAACTACTCAAGCCTCATGTATGCAAGTTCTTGTAGCGAATGCAACACCCAACATGTCTAGCTAGTATCCTAATTCTAGAGCTACACATCACCTCACCAATGATCTTAATAATCTCAACTTTAACACTGAGTTTAAAGGTAATGATAAAATCTTTATGGGAAATGGTATTCGTCTAAATATTAATCATGTAGGTCAATTTAACTTGTTCTTATATTTTCATAGATCTCTATGCCTCAATACTGTCCTGCATGTTCCTTATATTACAAAGAATATTTTAAATGTTTCATAGTTTACTAAAGAAATTTTTATATTTATTAAGGTTCACACCAGTATCTATCTTGTTAAGGATCTAACAACTCACAAAGTACTTAGTGAGGGATGTGTGTTCAAGAGCCTCCATAGGTTTAACCCGTTAAGAAAATAACATACAACACACAAGGGCTATATAGATCATAAGCAAGAAGGAGAAGAAGCTCAAGACATGAGTGGACATAAATTTTGTCATGTATCCAGTTCCAAAGCATATGGTAATGGTGTTTACAAGCTATGGCATATGAAGTTAGGGAATCCTTCTATGAATATTGTCAAGAGAATTCTTGTGACTACAGTATTACTTGTAATTACATTCAAAGTTTTGTTTGTGAAGCTTGCCAAATAGGAATAAGTCATAAGCTACCTTTTCCAACTTCTCAAATTGTATATAATGAACCCTTACAATTGATTGAATCGGAATTACATGCCCCTTATCCTTCTCCATCTATTTATGGCGCACGATATTACTTGAGTTTTGTTGATGCTCATTCTCAATATTCTTGATTGTATTTTTTTGAAAAATAAACAAAGGCACGTGAATGTTTTGTGCATTTTAAGTCCTTGGAAAAGTTTATCTTAATAGGAAAATTAAGATGCTTCGGATAGATTGGGGAGGAGAATTTAGGAGTCTCACTACCTTACTCAAGAAAGCCGGTATAGTTCATAGAATCACATGTCCCTATACATCTGAATAGAATAGAATAGTAGAGAGAAAACGTAGACACATAGTTCAAATAAGGTTGACTTTATTAGCACAAGCAAATCTACCTTAGAAGTTTTGGTCATAATCTTTTGCCAGTATTTTTTATCTCATAAACAAGTTACCTATAGAGGTTTTACAGCACAAATCTCCTCATGAGGTACTTTACAACTCTAAACCTGATTATACATTCATGAAAGTTTTTGGTTGCTTATGTTTTCCATATCTAAGACCTTATAATTCTCATAATATGGATTATAGGTTAGCCCCCATGCACTTTTATAGGGTATAGGACTCTTCATAAAGGGCATAAGTGTCTTTATAAGTCTGGAAAAAATTTTATTTTCAAGAATGTGGTTTTGATTAACTCACTTTTCCTTTCTCTACAACCTCTAGTACAATGCAACTTAATCCTTCTCAGCCTAAATCTAGTATATCAAATTTTCCCATATCTATAAGTCATAACCAAGCTTCATCTTCTCCAAGTCATAAATCACAAAATAGAAATTATAATCTTGAAGAAAGAAATCCTTGTATCAATCATATCTTTTTCCCTTCTTTATCTCTTAATTCAAGCTCTTTTAGGTTTTCTTCTCAAAATTCTAGTACCAATGGTCATACCAACTCAAAATAACCTTATAGCCCTATCCACCTTGATTTACATGCTAATAGCTTAGATGCAGTAGCATCTCCAAAGTTGGTCAATAAGCATCTTATGGTGACAAGAGCAAAACATGAAATTTTAAAACCTAAATCTTATCAAGTTAATTTGGACACACAAGAAACTAGATCAGTTGAAGTAGCCTAGGCTCATTTTAAGTGGCAAGAGGCAATGATAACAGAATAAAATGCACTAATGAACAATCAGACCTGGTCTTTAGTCCCTCTTCCTCATGAGAGGAAAAATAGTAGGATGCAAGTGGGTGTTCAAACTGAAATAGAATCCAAATAGGTATATTTCTAGGTATAAGGCTAGATTGGTAGCTAAAGGTTACACTCAAAAATATGGGTTTGATTTCATAGAAACCTTTAGTCTAATGATTAAAACAACTTCAATTAGAGTGGTTTTGACCATTTTCTTGTCACAACACAGGTCTATACATCAGCTAAGTGTAAATAATGTTGTTCTCAATGGAGTATTAGATGAAGAAATCTATATGCAACAAATTTTTGGGTTTTAGAAGAAAAATAGAAGTGATCCACTAGTTTGCAAAGTGTATAAATTCATTTATGGTTTGAAACAAGCTCCAAGGGCATAGTTTGACAAACTCAAAAGTTCTTTGAATAAGCTAGAGTTCAACAGTTCCCAGGTAGATCAATCCTTATTTATAAGACATACTAGGGAGTCTACAATGTTTATTCTAGTTCATGTTGATGATATCATCATAACTGGAAGTAGTAATACAAAATTGGAATAGTTGATTTCTCTTTTGAATCAATCCTTTTCCTTAAAGGATTTGGGGAAGTTAAATTACTTCCTTGGTATTGAAGTGAAAGATACTTCTCAAGGGTTATTATTGAGTCAGAAAAAGTATATTCTTGATCTTTTAAAGAAATTAAAGATGGACAATGCTAAGTATTTACCAAATCTAATAACAAGTGGCCTCAAACTTTCTAAGGATTGTGAAGGTCCTATAGATAATCCTTCATAATACAAATTTGTAGTTGGTGCTCTAAAGTTGCATTATCTAGTTTTATCTACAGTTGAATGCAAATTGAAATAGTTACAATTGAAGATCCTATACAGTTTTGGTGCTTAATAGTTTGTCTTGTCTCAGGTTGACTAGATTCAGTGATGTATATTGGGGTGGTGATTCTAATGATAACCAATCTATTAGTGGCTTCTGTGTTTAACTAGGGTAAAACTTAGTAGCTTGATGCTCTAACAAGCAAAATATGGTGTCAAGATCTTGTACCAAAATAGAGTTTATAAGGTTTACAGATGTTGTAGCCAAAGTTCTTTAGTTACAATCCTTGTTACATAAGCTTAGATTCAGTTCTAATGCACCTCTTGTTCTGTGGTGTGATAATATTAGGACAGTTGCTCTCTCTAATAATCTTGTTTTGCATGCTAGAATCAAATACTTGGAATTGGATTTATATTTTCTTATGGAAAAAGTGGTGGCAAAGCAGCTTAAAGTTAATCATGTTCCTACAATAGATCAGGTAGTTGACATTCTAAATAAGGTTGTCTCATCACAGTGTTTTGATAGGTTAAAGAAGAGGCTTGCTATAGGTGAAGATTGAGGTAGATGAATTCATAGGGGAGAGTAGTAGTAGGAGTAGTAGTGGTGGTGTGTGTGTTTTCTCTCGGTGTATTGATAGAGAAAATATTTCTTCTCAACAAAAATTAGTGTTCAACTCTTCTATGTTTCTTCTTTTATTTATAGTTTTTGGTTTATCTTTAGTTTTCTAACTATAGGTGGTAATAGTAGGACGAGTAGAAGTAGTAGTAGGAGTAGCAATAGTAGCAGTAGGAGGTGGAGGAGGAGGCGAAGGAGGAGGAAGAGGAGCGGTAGCAGCAACAGTAGTAGGATGAGCACCACAGTAGCAATAGGATGAGCACCTCAATAGTAGTAGGAAGAGCAGCACAATAGCAGCAAAAGGAGGAGCAGTAGTACCAGTAGTGGTGGTGGTGGTGGTGGTAGTAGTGAGAGCAGCAGCATTAGGAGGAGGAGCAATAGCAGTAGTAGGGGTATAGTAGTAAAAGTAGTATTAGCAGTAGATGTAGCATTAGTAGCAACAGTAGCAGCAATAGTAGTAGTAGTAGTAGTAGTAGTAAATAGAAGGAGGAGCAGCAACAACATAGCAGGAGTAGTAAGAGGAGGAGGAGTAGGAGTAGCAGCAACAGTAGTAGCAGCAGTGGTAGCAGTACCAGGAGCAATAGCAGTAGTAGCAGTAGCAGTAGTAGTAGTAGGAGGAGGAGGATTAGTAGTAGCAGCAATAGTAGCAGCAGTAGTAGTATTAGTAGTAGTAAGAGTAGTAGGAGGAGGAGGAGGAGGAGGAGGAGTAGCAATAGCAGTAGTAGCAACAAGAGTAGGAGTAGCAGGAATAACAACAATAGTAGGAGAAACAGTAGCAATAGGAGAAGGAGAAGGAGGAGGAGCAACAGTAGTAATAGTAGTAGTGTGTGTGCTTGTGTGTTATCTTGGTTTATCGATAGAGAAAATATTTCTTCTCAATAAAAAATAGTGTTCAACTCTTCTATGTTTCTTCTTTTATTTATATTCTTCGGTTTATCTTTAGAAAAAACTATAGGTAACTTGTGAATCCATTGAACACAACTATTGGTATCTCACTTGATCGATGACAATTAAGATGTGAAAAAAAATAACAAAAAAGATTTTTCTTAGCCCTAAGCATTAGTTTCATTTGGGGATAGACATGTCGATAGCTTTACTTATATATATAAAGCCTGGCATTGCTATGATTGGTTAGGCCTGCTACTTCGCATAGTAAAGTGATATACTAAAGTGGAAAAGTAATTTAATTAACCTATGAGTTTCTCAATTCAATGTTTTCATTTGCGTGGCTTCATTGATAATAGTAAGAAATTGATCGACTTCGTAGGACATGTTAATTTTAACTACTCTTTTATACCAAAATTGGGACAAGTTGATTACCAGTATGTTATATGTAATTCATTCATTAGTTAATAAATTTGGGGATGACGATTTGTATATTAATTAATGGAGACAAGTTTGGCTACGAATGTTAACCTCCGTTTTTAGATTAGTTGATATAATTAGTATATTTGTCTAGCAAATTTATCTATTATAAAATAGCTTTACTACTATTAACTGTTTTAAGAAATGGATAACTTCTAGTTGATTGACCTTAGTCACTAAAATTATTTATATGTAGAAACATTAATTGACAAATTAAAAAGTTGGTAAAATTAATGATGTTGATAAGTTGGATCTAAAATATCTAGTATATTTATTTTTTACTTAGTATTAATGATATATTGTCGTTAACTTTAGGATTGGCCGACTAATAAGTATTTGGTGGTTGGGTCGTATTTTAGATAAGTCACTTACCATCTCGGTTACCCATAGATAAGGCATCACCTCTATTATGTGATATGCGCCAAGATGCTCTAATATTGTGTGTGTGACGGTCTATAGTGATACATGTAGTTAACTATTTATGAATAATCTCTTGGTATCATTATAAATTATCATATATAAAATATAATAAAAATATTTTTTATAATATTATGGTTAATATTGGCATGGTTAATTGTTTAGATGACTTATATTATTCATGGTTGTGACATAGGAAAGGGCCTAAATTTCTATTTCGAATGGATCAAAATTATGAAAAAAAAAGTTTATATTCTAGAAGGATTTTTGGAATAAAATGATTTATGTAAAAGAATGTGCATTGTGAAAGGGATTGTTTGGGCTTGTTTGTATGGTATGTAATTGTTGGATATATTTAACTATTAATTAATAATTAAAAATAGAAAGACCTTGAGTTAGGATGTAAGTGTTCCCTAGGGTTAGCCTCCTAGGGATGGGTTGGCGATGCCTTTTCTATTTGGTTATGCTAAATATCTATATAGGGTCAGCTAGCGGTTATAGTCCACCCTATGTTGTTACAATTGACCAAGAGCTAATAAGGCTCCATGCCTACTCTATAGGGTTATACGTGGCCTATTAGGGAATGTTTGTACTTAAGGATTGGATGATCTAGATAGGAAAACCTTGGGAAATATACTCTAATTGGGTGTCCTAGGAGTGATCCTCCTCTGGATGTTATTTGTGGTGAAATACAACCATTTTTGTTTGTTAGATTTGTTCCATAGATTAATTTCTATGGATTTAGATTATTCCTACTTAATTTATTAAAATGGTTGTCTTGAGTTATGTGGTGACCTTAAAGGGGGGAAATTGTTTTGATTTTAAGTGTGTATATAGTTATGTGATAACATTATACATGGCTTTCAACATATGCAATTTTTCATGCCCACACGGCTTGTATTATAGTATAAATTATATATTTTAGTATTGTATATGGATTGCTCAGCATTAGGGTTGTTAACGAACTGAGTCAAGCCGAATTGAGGTAGGCTTGAGCTTGGTTCATTTAATAAATAAGTCTAAAAATAAAGCTTGAGCTTAGCTTGTTTATAAACAAGCTAACCTTTTAACCAATCGAGCCTAACTTTTAACAAGCCAACTCACGAGCTTTTGTGGTAAATGACCCGAGCTCACGAGCTTTTACACTATAAACGAGCTCGAGCCCAAATTTATTATACTCAAGCTTGGCTCATTGAATAATCAAACCAAGGTCAAGCCTAATTTTTAAGCTCGTTTAACTAAATAAGAGAGCCAAGCCGAGCCTTTAATGAGCCGAGCCCAAAAATTTCGCGAGCCAACTTGGTTCGTTAATAACCCTACTCAGCATTAGCCCCGTGTCGACTTAGTTGTCAAATGGAACCTATGATGGTCTCAATATTGTGTATCGAGTGAGCACATGGCTTAGTGAAAGTTTAGAACATCCTAGAAACTTGATATAGACTATATCTTGCTAGAGTAGTGGCTATCCAAAGCTACTATATCTTTTAAGTATTATTGATTTTCGTACCATTTTATTTATATTTAAGACCTCAAACTTTGGTTTGCAATGAGCTACTTTTATTTAGGAGGTTAACACTGTATCAATTTAATGGACATTATTTATTTTATTTTATTTTATTTAAATTACTCTATTTATCTTGTATCATTTCTTTGACTAAGATAAGCTTATTAGCCTTACACTAGGTACAAGCTAAGTGTTGGACACTTCATTCATGCATAGTATGGCAGTAATATTCTTGGAATCAATTTTATGCTTTTGTATTTTAAAAATTCTTTATTGGCTTTACAAGTTAAAATTATAGGGTGTTACAAGTAATGGGTTACCTATTCAATGGCTAGTTGTGACTTTTCAGGATTGCTTATAAGTTTCTCTTATTGGCTAGTATTTTGGGCTTCAAGAGTTAGAAATATCTAGTGTCTGATTTTACATATTTTGATATGGATGTTCCTAGATTCTTATGCCATTTCCATGACTTTTGTAAGCTTTGTACGATCTTGTTATATCAGAACAATTTTAATATGTAATATAATTTATTATCTACTTCTTATTATTAGTGTTCATAATTTAAGTGGAGTAACGTTTTAGACTTAACACTTAGTGTAAGAATGGTAGAGGAAATTGGACTTATACTAAGTATGACACTAACACCCTACATTTTTAGATCTTGTTTGGTTTAACTTTTGATAAGTAATTTTTAATAAAAATAATTATAAAAAGTAATTATATATTACAATGAGTGTTTGGTTTTACTTCTTAAAAATTATTATGAAAAATTAATTAACAAAAATCACTTTCTATAAGTAATAAATCAAAAGTAAGTTTTACCTACTTCTGATAATTACTTATATCTATCTCTGCGGTACAGTACTATTTAAAAAAATCCGTTAATAACAAATCTTCTTCCCTCCCGTATCTGTTCCATTTTTGTCTACTCCCGAGCTGTCCAGACTTTACAGCTCACCACCACCATTTTTGTTGCACCCATGCTTTATCTCTGTAGCTCACATCCTCCATTTTTGCTGCTCGTGGTCACCGCCATGATTTTTGCTGCTCACGTCCTCCATTGCTGCTAGTGACTCGATCTTCGCATTTCCTTCAATTTTTGCTGCTCGTGGTCATCCACCAAGATTTAGATCTATAATTGTTGGGCTTTGATTTTTCTTTCTCTTCAAATTCTAGGTTCGTTATTCTCCCCCATTTACTTCGTTGTCTTTGATTTTTGTTTGGTTTTTTTTTTCTGGGACGTCAATCTTGCTTTGGATATCCAGTAATTTGGGTGATTCATTTTTTATGTTTCGGTAGATTTTCATTCACTCTCGTCTTGTTGCAATCACTTGGCTGCTTTCTCGTTAGACAAAAATGAAAGAAAATCCAATGACTTTTGTTTACGGGTTGGTATTTGTTGGGAGGTTATTGTTTGGTCGTCTGGCTATACTGTTCTGTTGGGGGGAGGTGTTCCTGCAACCTAATACTGCTGCCCTATGAGCTAATCGAGCACATGTTGGAGTGAGTATAGTTGAATCTGTGGCAGAGTTCATAGAGCTATAAAAGAATGCTTAAAACAGGAAGTTTCACGAGTCTAAAATGCACCTTCAGATTCAATCTCGATAATGAAATATAAAACAAGAGTTGTAAGAGGTAATCTTCACATTATAATTAGCTTAAAATTTGAAATGCACTTTCAGATTCAACCTTAAATCCTTTGTTTATCGTCATCTTTCTGAAAGCAACATTTCCATGGTCAATTCCAAACAAATCTCTAATGTCAGAAATGTAATCAACTTCTTAATTGCATAGTTCTGCAATAGCTTCTTAACTCCTTTTGTAGGTGTATTTGAATATACTTATAAATTTATATATATAACATATGATTCCTTTTCATTGGACATATATACACACACATTTAATCCATTTACTCACCAACATTTTTGAAAAACAAGTCACTAGAAAAATATAATTCTTTCAAACAGTAAACTAATCCAAATTCCAAGCAGCAAACACAACACCATACAAAAAATCACCTATACAAATGGACAACTTAATGATGGGCAGATTTATGACATAAATTTAGGAAGTTATATATACTCGATAGCTGACCAATAATACTATGTATACATACATCTGAAAGTAGTGTTGTCAAGTGCTTTAATATAAATTGTTCAGGCAGCATCAACAGCTCACTAGATTTAGTAAGTTCAATCATACAGCCCCATTCCTTGTCAAGATCTTAAGGATTAGTTTCCATGAGAATTATCACATTCTCACACTTCATCTTCTGAATATCGTATATGCTCATGATCTGCAATGCAGAAGTTCTCAGCTGAGTGTATTGTGTTTAATGTTGCCAATTTATTTGCTAAATTCTCTGAATTATTGATCTAGTAGATCTGGGTACATCATTTTTTGCTCACGAGAGGCATTCAACTCAGAAAATTCTCTTCCTATTTATTGTGAAGATGTGCACTCTATTTTAGTGGTTTTTTGCCCATCAATTATCAGAGACATTATTCACAGTTAAGCATGACATATAGTGTGCATTTGTGCTCCATAGATTTGCCTAACGTTTTCTAAATTTTCTTTTCTATTCCTGCCATGAGCCATCTTGTACTCCTGTTGATCTTACTTTGTTGGCTTTTGATTTGTGTCTTTGAGTCACTTTTGCTTAACGTGGGATATGACGAACTAAAGTCTTGTACTTTGAAAGAGAATTCTTTTATGAATTTTTAATCTACTGCTTAGGTAGTTGTCAGTTGTCACTGTTAGTTTGGTAGTGTACCTCAATGCATGCCATCAAGATTTGCTTGCAAAAGATTGTTTGTATCATTGCTGATCAAGTGATTAGTATCCCTTTATTTCATTTCCATATATTAATTAAGAGCATCTTTGAACTTAGTTACAAGTAGATGTTTGATATGACTAAAAAATCTCATTGCAATGTGTAGAATTTTTTCGGTGCTTGATTGATCCTATATTTAGTATATATGAAGGCCCAAAAGTGTGATATATTTGTTGTCCAATGCCTGGTTTGAAGAATTGAAGAAAAGACGAGTAGCTGAGATGAAGAGAGCATTGGAGAAATCAGAGGATTCAATTGGGTAAATGTCCATTTCTTCCATGTACCTCTTATAGGAAGATGGTTGGCATTTGTGTATTTTGGGGAGGTAAGGGCGGTGAGAGGGGTGGCCTTATACCTTGCATTGAAATTTGCTGAGAGGGTAGGAGAGTTGTAGAATGTTCGTAGAGCTATTCACTATCTGGCCATAGAGTGAGCCTGTGATCTGGTAGATGCAATGGCTTTGTCCATGGCATAAGAATCAACATGTGATTTTGTGGCAATGCAAGGGAGAAGCCTCACTGAGCTCAAAGCATTCAACAGTCAACACTGTAACTATAGCTAATTTTATGTGTAGCTCATATCATGAGTTTTATCCTGTTTATTGAATTTTCTTTACAGCTCTTTGGAGACAAAGCTTCAGTCCCTCAAAGCTGGAAAAGGAGGTTGTGGACCTATGAAATCCAAGGCATTTTTATATATTTTTATTTTGTGAATTAGCTAACTTATGTTTTCTTGCTTTACTATTACCATTTGGTTGTTTGGAGTCTTCATACTGCTGTCATAGTCAACATTTTTGTTGTATTTAGTACTATTACTACTTTGAGGTCACTTAGCTCACTAATTAATATTTACCATGCACGTCATTGAACTATTTCATTTTATGATGCTTATTTTAAATTTAAGAATATTTATTGCATAATATAAACTTTGATCATTGTTATTATTTGAGTTTTGGATGTTTGTTAATTTTATAAAATTTGTTTAGTGATTGTTCATAATATTTTTAATAAGTTTATAATTTTAATGTTTAGTGAAATGCATTGCATTGTGCAGTTATATTGTTTCCCGATTCTTCCCCTTGAACTTCTAGAAGAGTTTCAAATTAACATTACATTGATTGCTGTATAGCTATTTGTCTTGCTAAGCAATCTTCCCAAGTGTTATTAAAAATCATAATTATCATTCTTTTTCTTTTGTTTTTTCTTGTTCTGTACTGTAGTTGTCAATTATGTTGCCATTTCTGAGGCTCTTCGTGTTTCATCTTCTATTGTGAACAATATAGTTGGAGTCGCTTCAGATAATGTCGTATGTGTTATCAACTTTATGATATTGTTCACTTTGGCTTCAAAAGTTCCCTTTGAAGCTTTAAAGTCAACCACTAGTGCATATCAATTCATGTTCCCAGTAGATGATTTTGTAGACTCTGTGCTGTTACTATTTTAATATTATGTTGTTTCGCAATTTTTTCCCTTGATTATTCAAGAGCACAATAGAGGTAGGTGAATTTTCCTAGTGAATTTTCTACTTCAAACAAAGCATGTTCAATCTCCACTATCGTCTCTTCAAAGTGAATTGGTATGCAATATATCTGTGGAGAATTTATGGTAATCTCACTTGAAATTGCATAACAGATTCTCCAAGATGTGTCCAGTTCAGCTCTAAAGGGCAGTTCTCTTTGGGACAAACTACCACAGCTATTGCTGTATCTTTCACATATTAGTCGTATTACAAAAAGAGCCTGGAGTATACATGAAAACAACTTACTATGTATTAACAAAGTCTAATGTTTAGTTAAAAGGTATCTGACTAGAAATGTACATCTACATACATACATACATACATACATATATATGAATATTTGAATTTTAGTAAGAAATCCCAGGTAAATTTTGGAAGTTGTATGAGCTAACCATCTTCAATTGTAAATTCTAACAAGTTAATAAAATCTAAAGGGTCCGGTTTCCTTTTTATTATTTTATATGTTTATATATATATATATATATATATATATATATATATTAATGAATAGAGCTCCCTCTCCTCAGTCCAGGTTATCTTTATATTACATATATGTATGTATGTATAATATCGAAGTTGTAAGAATAACTAGAAAGTTTGTTTAGTGGTTGTTCATAATTTTTTTTAATAAGTTTATAATTTTTATTTTAGAATTTTTAGTACTTTGTAATATATTTATATTTTTTTATACTTGTTAATGTTTCATATGCTTTTTATTATTTAATATTACATAATTTATATAGTAATTATTACTAAAAGATATATATAGGAAGATAAAAACTAAAGATGGAAAAGAAAAAATAATTTTGTAGAAAAATAAAAACCAAACACTAATGAGGTACAATAAGTAGTTTTTTAGCATTAATCACTTATATAATAAAAGTAAAAAACGAACATACATTTTACTTATCAAAGTACTTTCTAAAAAGTACATTTATAAAAGTAATTTTAATCTAAAAGTAGTTATTAAAAATAAGTAATACCAAACGAAGGCTTAATGTTTTAACTTCCACAAAGCACTCTTTAAAATAAAATTTTTTAAAGTGCTAAAAATAGAGGTGTTATAGATATATTGAAAAATATAAAGAAATTAAAATCCTAGAGATGTTTTAGGGTTGGTTCTTATATAAAAAATCATAAATCATGAATTCTCGTCTATGTCTCATGTTCTTATACATGAAAACATGATAATTATCTCATTAATGTGATAAGATGGAATAAATGTGCTACTTGATCATGACACGTGTTTACGCGGACATAGGAATTAATTCTTACTTAGTACTTCATCATGCTGATGCCATATTATGGCACTCTGATGATCCTGATTTATAGAAGGGAGTAGATAAAATTTTCTCACATGTTGAGAGCCTTTGTTGTAATTAGGATATAGGAAATGACTTATCTTTGTCTCTGGATGGGATCGTTCGAAGATTTATTTGCTTTCCCTTATGAAACTTATCATGTAATTAATTATTTATTCAAATTGTATAAATGGTTTTAGCACTACTCTAAAAGCAACAGTATTTGTAAATGTTTTAATTATGTAAAATTTTTAGTCTTAAATGAGACAATTAGGTGAACTGTCACACCTCTCTACATGTTCGATGTAATAGTTTCATCTTTGCTTCTATATTTTGCTTCCACATATCTATTTCAAATGAAATTTAAAAGTTAAGAAAAATAGAGGTGTTACGACAAAAGAGATAAATAAAGTCACCACCATGGTTTAGAGATTTCATTACCTATGTCTTATCAACTATAGAAGAGGTAGAGTCTAATCTAACTACTTATCAAGAAGACATTACTAGCATGAATTCCTCTCAAAGGTTGACCTCTATGATAGAGAAAATGGAATCTCTATACAAGAATCAAACATGGGAGCTTATGAAATTGCCAATGGGTAAAAATATTGTTAGGAGTAAACAAGTATTTAGATAAAAGGAAGATATCTCAGCTATAGAGGTGCTGAGATTCAAGGTTGACCTAGTTACAAAGGGCTCTACACGGCGAGAATGTATTGAATTCAATGAAATATTTTCTCTTATAGTAAAGCACTAGTCAATTCATGTTTTGCTTGCCATAGTTTCTCTTTATAATTTAGAGTTGGAGCAGTTAGATGTCAAAACTGCATCAGTACATGGTGAGTTCTAGAAAGGAGGATCATGTTTGTTTAGTTAAGACCTCCTTGTATGGATTTGAACAATCACCTCATATGTGGTATAAGATATTTTATAAGAACTTGTTTGTTTATACACATAAAGTTGAATACTGTGTAGTTCAAACTAAAACTAATATCAAGCATTATTTTAGTTGTTTTGTAATATTTATGCTTTAAAAGTGGTTTTATTGTATTTCTATTAGTATGACATTTTTACATGTTTGTGAATGCTCCCAAAAGGGGCCCCTTTATGGTGAAATAGTAGAGTAGGATCACTAATCAAATTTACTTCTACTTTGAGGTGCACTAATCAGGACTTCCTTATGGTCCTTAACTAATGACAATGGCATCAATTAGTTATTATTTTTGTGCTCTAACCTTGAGGGAAGAACTACCATTATTCCACCTTTATGTGATTAGTATATGTTTATGTTGTTTGTTTAATTAATGAATTGTTTATCTGTTTCCACTAATGTTTCTATGTTCTCATGTTTGATCATTTTACAATGGATTATGTGCTCAACTCCTATAACATCTGATTACTTAAGTGTATTTTAAACTACATTCTTATCTAATAAAGGATTCTCAATTATCTCGTTTTATTTTATACTTTTAAAAGATATGTTTTATATTATCTACTTGATCTTTATTTTTGGCTTCTAGGCCAATTACTTATTGATTTATAGTTTCACTTAGTCTTTTCTAACATTTCATATGAGCAACTCGAGGTATGGCTAAAGTTTCGAGAACAAGTTCTTAGTTGGCCAACAAACCTATTAGAACTTACAAGTTTATAGTAATAAGTCTATAAAGGTTGGTAAAGTATTCTATTGAGTAGTATCTTAATGTAACTCTTTGACATTCTTTATTAGTATTAATAAAGCCTAGAAATTTTTATCATCATAGTATTACAATGTCCAGCATTGCTAGCTATACAAGTCTCCTCATATAGTTCGCGTTGTGCAATGCCTCCCAACTAGGGATAGTTTAGGGCTATTACAAGCTTAGTGGTGAGTTTAAGATGAAAGACTTAGGTGTTTCTAAGAAGATTTTAGGGATGGAAATACATAGGGATCGCACTGAAGGTAAATTAGTACTATCATAGAAGCACTTTATTAATAAGATGCTAAAGTGATTTGGCTTTTACAAAGCTAGGGTTGTAAGTAGTCCTCTTACAAGGCATTTCAACTTTTAGCTTGTTTATCACCATAGACGGAGGAAGAGAAGTTCATGAAATGAGTCATATATGCAAGTGTAATTGAAAGTATAATGTATGTCATGATATGTACACATCCTAATATTTAAAATGTCGCGAGTGTGGTCAGTTGCTACATGGAAAACCCTAGAAAAGGATTGTGAAATGGATCATCAAGTATTTAAAGGGCACCATGGGCATTAGACTAATCTATGATTAGAAGGTTGATCCAATTGGTTCCATTGTTGGATTTGTTGATTTTGATTCTGTTGGTAATTTAGATAAAATAATATCTACTACTTGATATGTCTTTACTCTTTGTGGGAGTACCATTAGTTGGAAGGTTACATTATAATCTATTGTTGCTTTGTCCAGGGTTAAGGCAAAGTATATAGCCATTACAAAATCAGTAAAGGAATCTTTTTAACTTTAGCATTTGATGGTTGATCTAGAGTTTGAGCAAAAAGAAACAATGGTGTTTTGTGATAGTATCGTTGTTATTCAATTGACAAAGAACACCATGCACTGTGAGAAAACAAAACATATTCAAGTAAACTATTATTTTATCTGAGAGATTGTACCTAACAAAAAATATTTATAGTTGAGAAAGTCCCAATTGAAGAAATCCTACTGATTTGTTGACAAAACTCGTCAATGAGATCAGGTTCAAGAAATGGTTGAGCTTGATTGGAGTCCAAGGTGTCCGAAAGCTCAATAGGGCAACTGGCATTCATGGTAGAGTAATTTCAATTATGTTTTTGAATACTTACCAAGGTGGAGATTGGTGAGTAGTAAATCATCAAATAAATGTTTTACATCTAAAGCAAACTTGACAGAGAACAACTTGTTAAAGGCCGATTGAATTGTAATGTGTTGCTGCACATTTTTTTTTTCATTAGTCAACCATGCCTACCTTATTTAAAGGAAGGTTGTTAGCTTCACATTGAATAGTGCAGTTACCCATAAGAAAATGATGTGCAAATGTTGTCTATTAATACAAGAGTTTAATCAAGAGAGGAAGTAGAGGGTGCTGCAAGTGATATGCACTTGGAGATAAACATAGTGAGTGGTTTAAGCAATATAGTTTATAGGGTTGGGGAGTGAAGCTAAAAGGTCCAATAGTATTTTAGATGTAGCTCGTACTCTCGAACACTAATAGTTTTATCATATTTAGGGTTTTAAGTTCGAGCTTTAAGTGTCAAAAAAACATACAGTAGCTTTCATATTTTTTATAGTAAAATAGTAAAGCTTATGTTACATTATTTTTAGAGCTATTATTTTCATTCTCAGTTAAAAAGACTAACCAACTATTCAAGCCGCTATTTCTCACAATAATAATGTTTGTCTTACAACTTTCTACAAATCTATCTAATCCTCGGCACATTTTATAAGGTCCCGCATACTATATTTAGAATTGTATCATGCCTTATGTAGCTGTGTATCCATTTCAAGGACCAAAAATGAGAGACCACTTTGGGTTCAAGTTAAACCATGCTTTCTTTTTCAAATCCTAGCTATGAAATGTTCCTTGTCTCATCCATTTAGTAGCTGACCATTTCGTCCCAGATAGCACCTCGCAAGCCCCATGTAAACTTTTAATATCTGATTGGCCATCTAGTCCCTGAAAGATACCATGTGAAACGATTCATAAGTGCCAAGGTACCATAGGCAAGAATGCATCAAGTGTTCTACAAAATTTAATCGGCATATATCAGTTCTAAATGAATCCCCATCAACGCAATTAATCAGCATCAAGCAGGTGAGTCGTGCCTTCTTTCTCTCTCTATTAGGAAAGTAACCTTCTCATACGTCAGCATGAAGTAGCCTTCAACTGGTTTCTTCCCCGATGCTACGACTACAAGGTGAACCAATATGCATCATATCCTTCTTTTACTTTCAGAATTTATGTTCATCTCATTCTTCTTCATTTTATATACTTCATTTTAAAAGGTAAATTATAAAGATGAGGCCTGAGGGAGAATGATGTAGGCAACACAAGGCTGGAAAAGATAACTAGGGAGAAAAATAAATTTGAGACGGGATAGCTCAATCCTAGTACAAAGTTCGTAATTTCATTTTGGCCAAGCTTGCATGTACAAGATTATATTCTAAGACTTTTAAGCAACTCACCCCCTAAGGTCCTAACCACACACACGAAAACCTTAAGTTTTTACTTTCCGATAATTGAGAAGTAGCGCCAGCGCAGAACATTGCGCCATGTTACCTTGGAGCAAGGTAGAGTCCAGACTGCCTACTTCTAGCCCTTCCCAAAAAGCCAGCAATGCAGGAAGCCTTGCTTTACATCTAGCTGCTAGCTGAATAATGGAGGTTGAGCTGAAATTATGCATTATTTACTAAGTATCTCTTTCTTTTGTTCCACCTAAAATCCCTCTGCATCAACTATATCTCCTTAAGTCTTGTAATCATTAATTATCACGTCCCCTACAGAAATTGATGTCTAAGAGTCTAACAGCTTAGTGGAGTAAATTAAGTGGACACTCCAACAAAAAGAAATTAACACACTACAGAATGTGAAGAACTGGCTGGTCTCAACTTACATACCATGCTCCAAAAAAGAATTGCATCTCCTTTGACAGGTTTCACAGACAATCCTGTTGTGGTCTCCCCACCACAGCTACAATTTCCTGAACTGGCCTGAGAAAATTGACTAACGGAATTACACATGAACGTAGTTACACCAGAGACCACTTACTACCTACCTATCAAAAAAATAGAATAATAATAATAATAATAATAATAATTTGTGGGCATAATTACCAGCGGGAAGTGTGTTTCTCCCCCTTCAACATTGTTAGTCAAATACATAAGCATCGTTGCTATTCTTTGACCACCATTCTTGACATTGAACTGCAACCAGAAGAATTGTAAAAGACTGGAAAACAAATACATGGCTGACGAAGTTCACTAAGCAAGGAAGAGCACTCACTTCATCATGGAAGTAGTCAAGATGAGGCTTGTAAAACTGACCTTTCTCATACCTGTGCACCTGCAAGTGTTAGGCTTGGTTGCAGAAAATAACAGATAATCTTCAGCAAAGAACCATAGCAAAAGAAATCCTTGCACACCAACCTTAAAACTTGAATGAACTCCCCGTTTTCTCTTGGTACTTGAGCATAAACAGAAATTCGTTTCTCTATTGCCTGAACAAGGATGAGACAAAATAAACCATTAGTGCGCTTATGGATATTATTTATAGCCACTTCAAGATTAATTGTTTACATATATGATACTGATAAACTTCAGAGTTTGGGGTTCGGCTCATGGAATCGTGGCTTTGTGGAGGCAGCAAAATTCAGCACAACAAAACAAATTGGTAGGATCAAGAAATTCAAACACAATGTACATAAAATAGATTGTGACATGAAGAAAGCAACAAGTCCTTAAAGTGAAACAGTTTATGTCAATAAAATCTGAGAGCCATTTAGAACCAAATGAAATGAACTGATGAGTAACATATCAACCAAAAATGAGATTATATCTTACTTTGTGGAATACCCTACGCCTAATGTTCCACACTATTAAAGACCTAACATAATGACAACAAAGCCAACATTCAATACTTGCTGCGACAGCTAGAACAATAGTTGCAAATATTGTTAAGTAGTCTTCCCTTCCCAAGCCCATGTGGACACCTAGAGCTTTGACTTGAGTCATCAATGGGAAGACATGAGTTTTCTACAATAAAATACCTATCTTACACTTGGTTTTACATTGTTTATCAATGAGAAACTGCAAAGCAATTCAATTTTCAGTACCATGAACCTCCATTGCTGTACAAAAGAAATATATTTTCCAAGGGAATGATGCACATTTGGTATGAAAAGTACAATCATTACATGAAGGCACATGGATGAATATGCAAAAAAAAGAATGTGATACCTGTATCATTGGATACTTCCTCTCCTTTAGCCTTAAAAATGTGCCCGAGCTTGTTCTGACGTTACTTATGACTCCCTGAAGTCGAAAAACAAAATAAATATTCTATTCATCCAGCATCAGACAATCATGTAAGCAAGGACTGCTTCGAAGCAGAAAACAAAGACCCATAGGAGACTACTTTAAATTTAGATCCATGCAGGAAGTCTCCCTCTTGCACTTTATTTCCACAACTAGTAGAAACAACTGATGAAATGTCGGACAATGCATTACTCATGAGTCATGCCTGCAAATATCAGCCAGCTTTTTTCATCTTTCAAATAGCTAAGAAATTTTTCAATAACAACTGACGTGTGCAAACAGAAGGATAAGAGTAAAATTTGAGTCCCCTCCCTCCCTCAACCACCAGCCAAAGTTAAAGATAAGGAAATACACAAAAATGAGATAAGTACCTTTCCAGTTTCTGGATCCACTACATGAGAAATTTCAAGACGAGGCAGAGCAATAGCTCTAAGATAGTCACATTCCTGAAAAGAGAGAGTTTTCCATGAACAGTATCAAATTTTCCATTAACAGAATCAAGTGTTCCATACACATATTATTATTATTTTAAAAAGTGGGCTTTATAAAGTGGTGGAAGAAAATGGATTACAATTATGCATGGGCAAATAAATGCGATTCTGACAGAATCAGGAAAAAAATAACCTTCATGACTGTAGTTTCCTTACCTCCATGCTTAGAAAATTATGGAGTACAAATATTCGTGGAGACCAACTAATCACTTCAGGTTTGACCTAGATGATGGATGAAGGGTGAAAATGGACAGTTAGGGAATTACACAAGCCACAAAGAAGGCATAAGAAAATAAAGTACCAGTGCCGGAAGTATGATTCGCAAAGAATGAGAAAAACCAATTCATCTCATGTTTAAACAATGAAAAAAAATTGTGGAAGATTACAAGAACTATGCTACATCAACTTTCCAAGTCTGATGGTAAAAGTAGATGGATTGGGTTGTCTCAGCATATGAATGTCAACAAAGCATTTGAACAGAAAGATAAATATGAGAAGTATGAGAAATAATCAAAACCATAATCGAAACCCTCTTTCAAGATTTATCAACCAGAAGCTATCAGGGAGGATTTTCAACAAACTGGATCAAATTAAAGAACCGCAAAAGAAGAAAAAAAGAAGCAAAAAGTTGAGAAATAGCAATGAAATTAATGCATTTGAATGAAAAATTGGCATTTTTATAATCTCTCGTTTCCCTTAACTCAGCATATTATCCATCTTCTTCTCTTTTGCAGATAATCAGAAGCTAAATAAAATAGGATACAAGATAGCTGGTTAGATGCGTCCAAATGAACCATGAAAAATAAAAATATAGTTAAAGATCACGTGATAGGATTAACATAAGGGGTGCCATAGGAGTCCAAAAGTACGAAATATAGGATGGATTAAGCTGCAAGTAAACATTATTTTGGTGAATAATACATCCAGAAGCAAACCAGTCATATCTTAGGCACAAGATAAATTACTCACAAGTCCAATACGTAAAATGGCTGCGTCCTCGTCCCAATCAGATATGCCTACGTGCCAAACACAAACGGGAATAAAATCGCTATAATCATATCCAAGGAAACTTTAACTTAAGTTTGAACCCCAAAGCACAGAAGTAAGAAGCAAAAGGGAGTTAACTGGGGAGGAGGGGGAGAAGAAAGTACAGAACACACTATAGGCTTTCAGAATCAGAGACCAGACAACAGAACTCCTAGCACCTATTCCTTCATTAAAGGGGAAAAAAGGACTACATGATGCATACAGTCATAGCAAAAGTGCTACAGAACAGTTACAAACAATACCAGGGAACATCATTCTTGTTCTTTTCCCTCAACTTTATGGGTCAGGCCAACAGATGTTACATTTTTTATAAACTCTAGGAAACTGTCATAAAAGTACATGCTGCCGACATCAATGGCAACACATCCCATCAAATCCTGAGGGGAAGAAGCTAAAGCGTATTTTGTGATGAGCGTCATTTCTGGCCAGTAAAGCTTAAAAATGTAATCAGTACCATGATGTATGTGGCTTCAAAAAACATAAAGGAGAAGATAACCTGTTGGCAGCTTGAGATGGCCATTATTACGAAGCTCTTGCATTATTCTCTTGGATGGGAGCCCTGAGCCTGTAGATAATATAAGTCACACAAATCACCACAAGTAGAAAGATCAGTTGCCAGCAACTTGAAGGGATATCAGTCAACCCCAAAATTGACAACCAAGCTATTTCCCTCCGACATCATACTAGATTTACGACTTTAGTAGAACCACCACCAACCCCCCCCCCCAAGAAAAAAAAACGAAAGGACATCGATGTACAAGGAACAGATCCACATCAAATATTGGTAGAAGTTCTTCCATGGTTTCCCATTGTCTTTGTCAAAATATCAAAGTCTCAACAAGTATACAAATCTTGATTAATCCAACTTTTAGTTCGATTTCAGAGCAAAAGGTAAAAGCCAAAAGCGTCCTTCCATAAACATGGTGGAAAATCATTTTACTGTTGATGTCAAAATAACGTGAAGATGTGAATAAATTTTTAAGAAAATCTCCATTTTTGAAGTTGCCGACAAACTGTGGGATTATTCGAGAACAAGGGGACTGGACTAGAGAACAACAAAGTAGTAGTAGTTCTTCTAATAACAATAATAATCAAAGGCTACAAATACCGTAGGAGTCTTCAAACTTATTTATGATTGCTAGCTGAATTAAAGCACCTGCAATATTCCAAAACAAAATCACTGACAACATAAAAAACAAAACCTTAAGAATCCTCATTGTATATTCACCAGGAAATACAACCGCAGTAAGTTTGTCCGGGAATCATAGACCCACCCCTCCTTCCCCCGAGGGCATGATGAGGGGTTCTAATGTGGGCCAGGTCATAGTTCTCTGAACGACCCACACGGAATAAGATGTCCCCGACACCAAACTAACATAATTGAATGAATGAGATGACATACTAGAACTTGATTCATTTACTACATAATCAAGCATATGCCCGATGTAATTGAATTAATAGACTCACAAGTCAAGGACTTGTAATAATACACTACAAACAAATAAGGTAAACTTAATTTAATTATAGAAAGGAACTCCAAGGGGTGCCTCAACAAATAAAACTAATAAAAAAAATGAAGTAAAAATAGAGTCAACCGTAGGTCTGTTGCCGGTAGTTGCAATTGTTGGAGAAATGAAATAAATACAGCGCAGCAGAATCACAGTATGATCGCCGGAACCGGAAATCGGAAACAGAAGTGAAATTGTGTAAGAGAAAGTGAGTAAATCGGTACCGGTTATCATTCCGATTGTCACGAATGCTAGAAATCCAATCACGAATTTCATTGCAGACACCATTTACTTTTGTATTTTTATTTTTCGCTTTGGGTTTCTCTTATTGCTTGTATTCAAATGAAGGCGAGAGGTTTTAATGACTGATATATAGACATACTACGGGAACTGGAATATTGACATTGAGATCAAAAGCAGTGAATAATGCGATTCTATTATCTTCTCATTCTTTTGTGAACCCCTCCGCCCACTGTTTTTACCCCCTGTTTTCCCGGCTGCTGCCCCTGCTCCGTTCAATACGTTTTTTCTACCCTTTTGATTTGTTTCCTCGTTGAGCTGAGGCTTCAATTTCATTTCATATTGAAAATAAGGGGGGAAAAGCTCGAGAAAAAAAAAATCAACGAATTGACCAGGCCAAACCAGAGCGGAAACTTCCCAAAAATATTCGCCCGTTTTTTTTTCTTTTTTCTTTTTTCTTTTTTCTTGGTTTTTTCCCCCAACTAGCATTGCCTCATAAACAAACTCGAAAGTATAGATGCAAAACTTAGATAATACATCTTCGCATAAATAGGCAAGTGCATCATTTAGATCGGTTGATAAATGAGGATGGAAGTTTGGAAATTAAGAGGTGAAAATGAAATTGTGAATAAATAATTAAAAATTGATTAACTTTTTTTATGCTTGGTGTATAATGGTTATAAGTTAATAAAATAGCTAGTTTATTAAATTATCCTTTTTAAAAAGTTATGTTTCCTCCTTATTAAAACAAATTATTATATCACTAATTTTTATATAAAAAATTACTTTAAAAAAGTCCAAATATATTTTTTACATTTACCATTATTTTTTCATATCTATACATTAAATAATTTTTTTAATGACAAATGTCAATATAATTTTAAAATTATTTTTACTAGTTCATATAAAAGTGTGTAAATTATTAAATCAAATTTGTTAATACAGAAGAAGTGATTTTTAGTTGTTGAGAAATAAGTTGGCTAAATTATTTTTGTGTTTTATCCGTTTATTCTCATTATTACGTCTTACTACCATAAACCCCCCCTAATACTAATAGATATTTGGAGTATATTAATTTTCTTTCTCAATCCCCTTCTAATTCTCATTCCATTGTAACAAACAATGGAGTATATTAAACCCCCTTCCCAATTCTCATTTCTGATTCCCTACTCCCTCAAAACAAACACTTCCTGATATCACATGCGCTAACTTTTAAGATATATTTATATTCATGAATTTAAGTAATGTAGTTGAAATTAGAATGACCCAACAACCAAATATTGTCTAGGATTGCTACGCTATCTCAATTGATTCGTTATACTCAAAATCTGACTCCACAAGGTTGTTCTAATAGCTTTAGACAATGTATGTGTATTATATATCGATTTTAAGAAATAATTATATATTTCTAGGGAAGGGTGACTCCTTATCTTCAACAGTGACACTTGTTTAGGCTAAATCAAAGCTTTATTCCCCTTTTCACATGCAAATTTATGTCCTCCCAAAATACTCACATTTAAAGTTGACAAATTCAAGATATCTTTACTTACCAAAAAAAAAAATTTAAGATATCTTTTTTAACATCCTAAAATTTACTATTAAAAAAAAACAGAAGTACTTAAATTAAAACCTATGAATTTTAGGGATGTTACTGCTACACTTAATACTGGAGTGGTTCACTCCTACCGTTCCAGTACCAGATGCTAAGGCTAAAAGAATTATTATTAAATTTAAATTAATACTTAAACCAAAAGTTCATAGCACGGAAATCAGAGTACGCATAAAAGTTTACATAATTCTGAAGTATAGAATCAAAGTTCCTTGAAAGGAAATAATGTCTACAAACATTAAAGTTTGAATCTGGAAAATGCAATACATAGGAAAAATGACATAAAGGAATAAAATATCATAGGAAGATAAACCGGCCACGCCACTCCGATCATCGAACCAGCCCATGATCAACACTTAGCCCTGTCTGATACCTCATGGACATCAATGGCATCAAAATAGGCATCGTCCGTCTACACAAAGTCAGAAGGGCCTCCTACTCGTGAGAATGAGCAACACCCATGAAAAGGGTGATCAGTACACTACGTACTGAGTAAGGTAACCGTACACTAAGGCCAACACATATAAGCACATAATTCAAACCGGATAATAATAAAAACAACATACGATCACTTCGGAGAAATAATAATCAAAGGCCATTTATAGTCTGGATTAATTACTTAATTAATCTCTTATGGATACTTATTCCACACCATACTCTTTATCAAGTCCATGCGAGTACGGGAACCCCACTATTTTAGCCAATGGATCGGTCTGCAGGGCACTCCGGCACCTGGCCACTATTATAGCCGGTGGATCGGTCACTTATAGGGTAACATACCCTAACCACTATTATACGCCGGTGGATCGGTCTGGCCCCTGCTCGCATGGTGTTCCACTGCAAGTACTTAGTGTCTTTTACGTGTCTTAGCAAATTCAGGGTTTGGTTTATTGAGCTCGGGATCCCCCACTATTATAACCGGTGGATTGTTATACATAGGGCAACATGCCCTAACCACTATTATATACCGGTGGATCAGTCTCCAGGGCACCCCGGCACCTGGCCACTATTATACCGGTGGATTAGTCTAGGCCTAACTAAATATTCTTTCACTTTACATGATTAATGTCTTAAATTTCTTATTCAGAAATTTAACCCTAGACATGCATGATTAAACTCCCTCTACGCTTATCTTTCAAAGGTCTCGTCCTACATCAAGGGACTCATACACCCCCTAACTCGACCCTACCTCCTTTCCGCATTACCCACACTCCCAATAGAGCCCATTTTCCACATGTGTGGGTCAAGGCCCACTACTTTTTCACCTCTAATCCACTCACCACCTCCCTCTATGGTTTTTACCCAGAAACACTAGTTTAGACCTAAATGGCCCATCCTACTCCACCTTACACAACTCAAATTATTTTAACACACCACCCATCACAACCTATAGATTCCACCTTCACCATCACACTTTAATCACCAAGTACACATGTGACCACGAAACCCTAAGTGGTCACGCCAAACCCTAGCTGATTACTTCAAACCCTAGCTCGGTCTCATATGTACCCTTATTACTGTCCCGCGTACTATTTTTCATTCAAAGCATTCCAACAACCAAACAACACTTCCATTACCTTCCTCGCACCTTAAATCAGCTTTCCATATGTAAAATTTACCCCCATGCAGACTTTATACCTCCCATGCAACCCTTCAAACTTTTTCATGCAAAACCCTAGATTCCTCCATGCAAACCCTAGATTCCTTCATGCAAACCCTAGATTCCTCCATACAACCCTAGATTCCTCCACTCATGGTCATACAACGCTTAGGTCAACTCCACCTCATTTCACTCCATATCAACATATTACATAACCTAGCATGCATGTCTTACAAGGCTACGCCATAACACATCATAATCACAACTTATACATATTATACACATGCTATAAAATAACACATGAAAATACCTCAACTCCAAATCATACTACACATATATTAGTTATAACAATACACATAAAATACATCATATAACATGGCACATGGCATACAAGGCATGTAAAACACATTAGCCTTAGCTACACCCTTACCTAAAATGACACCGATCTTGAAGTACGCTCCTTCGCCTCCTTAGGACTTTGACTGGTCTCACCTATATGAGGGAAAAACTAAAGAGTAGATTCCCTCCTACCAAAAATACTATTATTTCCTAATTTATTCTAAGATTAGGTTTTTGATAAAATAATAACATATTAATAATAATGACATTAACTAATTACTAATTTTGCTAAAGATATAAGAAATAATAGTAATATTGTAAAAGTTGATAATATAAGGTTTGAAGACTTTACCCTAATAATAATAATAAAGATACTAAAAATAATAATAATGATAATAATAATACTAAAAATACTAAAATAATAATAATAATAATAATAATAATAATAATAATAAATAATAATAATAATAATATGGTTCGAAATAAATGGTGGAATAATGGCTTCGACCCTTCACCAAAATAACACTAATAATAATGCAAGTAACATTAATAATAAAAATAGTAATAATAATAATAATAATAATAATAATAATAATAATAATGAAATAATAGTAGTAATTACGAAATAATAATAATAATAATAATAACATAAACCGAAAGTAAAGTAAAGTAGGGTTTCTACCCTACTTTAAAATAATAATAATAATAATACTATTAATAATAATGATGATGATAATGATAATAATAACAATAACACATAATACTAACCATAAAAATAATAATAGTAATTGTAGTAGTAGTAGTAGTAGTAGTAATAATAATATATTCAAAATAATTGAAATAAAATAAAATAAATAAGGCTTGTATAAATAGTGAAAAAGGGTTGAGAGAGTTTAGGGTTCCACCTTAGTGACAGGCGACACCGGCGTTGGTGCACGGCGGTGGCTGTAGTAGTCGAAAAAAAAGAAGAAAAGGGGAAAAGTTGAGGGATGAGAAAAGAAGAGGGAGAATGAGAGTGGAAGTAGGGGTGTTTATGACTGCCTAGATGAAGAGAAGTAGAATGAGGGTGGCGGCGCACGGCGGCAGTAGTGGTGGCTGAAAGTGGAAGAAGAAGAGAAGGAGAGAAGGAGAGGGAGGAAGAGGAAAATAAGAGTATGGGGAGATAGAGGAGAGTCTACAGGTGTTTTTGGGAGGTGTAAAGGGCAGTGGTGGCTAAGGGTGGTGCGAAGGGCGACGGATGTGGAAGAAAGAGTTGGTTGAGGAGGCTACTTTGCACGGCTGGGGTGGCTCGTGTAGGGAAAATCTGGGGAAAAGGGCGGTGTAGTTAGTTAAGGGTGGTGTAGGGAGTACTTAGGTGGGCAGAGTGGGCGGCGGCATTGGCCGACGGCAGCAAAAATAACGTCTGATTGGGCGTTGGCGCACGAGAATAAGATTTCAGGGTTTTCAGAAAAAGGTTCGACCAAAGCTGGTTATGGGGTAGTTATAGAACTAAAGGATGGCTAAGGTTAGAGGGAAGAATGGGAGGATCGGGCAGGTCAGTTATGGTTCACCGGCGGTGTCATTTGGCCGGTGAAATTCAAATCGTGGTAGAGCATTTGTGTAGGAAAAGGAGGGTCGTGCGCGAGAAGGAAGGGTGGTGGGCTGGGTCAAGGTAGTTGGCGAGTCAGGGAGAAGAGAAAGAAGATTAACAACCGGTCAAAGGGGCATGACCGGCGGCGAAAAACCAGGGGCATTGAGGCGGCGTTGCAGGTCGACGGAGGGAAGAAGAAGATGCATGGACGAGCGGTCTAGGAGAAAAGAAAAGAAAGAAAGAAGGGAAGAAAGATCGGACCAGTGACTAGGTAAAATTTTTAAATGAAACGCTGCGTTCCAGGGGGAAAAAGAAGAAAGGGACGACGCGTCGTCCTGGGTAGTCGAAGGAAGAAAGGGGAGAGTGGTTTGGGCAGTTGGGCTGGCCTAGGTCGGGAAGGAGGAAGAAAAGAAAAGAAGAAGAAGAAGAAGAAAAAGAAAGAAAAAGGGAGAAAAAAAATAAAAAAGGAAAAGGGGAAAAATAAAAATAGGCGGGTTGGGGTATTTAAATTAATTTAGATATTTTAGATATTTAATAATAATATTTAAATAAAATAATATTTAATTTTCTTTTTAGGCTAATTTAGGATTTTTGAAAGATTTTTTCCTAAATTTTATTTTAATTAGCAAAATAACCAAGTTTTTCTAATAAAAATATTTATTATTTTCTTCTTGATTTGCCCTAATTAATTCTCTTTTATTTTAATAAAAATAGTTATTTAATTAATTTTCCCAGTAAATTCTTATTTAACTAAAATTCTTAAAAATTAGGTTTTGGGGCATTTCATCTTTTACATAGGGAAGGAAAGAAAATAGGTTGTGCATTCAACTTGTGGCTTGGTGATGCAAACATTAAGACAGCACCAGCAAACCCAAGGAAAAAAAATGTCCCAAGGAAATATAGCCCAGGAGAAAAGATAGCCCAAGGAAAAGAAGCATATGAACCCAAGAGAATCATTGGACTGTACAAACTCCTATTTAATTGTAGGAAAATGGTTCACTATGTGATGTCAAATAGTATTGCCGGGTGTGAGTCATTATAATGCTCTTTTAGAATATTCTCAAAAAACTTCTAGAATCGATGGTACATATTGGAGTATAGCTAACTATAATTTGGTTATAAAATTTCTGATGTAATGAATGTTTGGGCAATGAATGAATTTGTTTCCTTCCTCACTTCCCTTTATTCTCTACTTTATCAACACATTCTCTTTCTCAAGGGCCTTACTTTCTTGAAGCGGTAATTGATTTTTGTTATCACGTATCTACAATTACATATTGCAAAGCAAAAAGGTGGCTTGGGGCTTATGGAAATCAATCTTATTAACAAGGCACATCTCTTTGGGCTAGCCTAAAGATTCAAGACAAATAGAGAGTCAATATGGAGCAAAGCATTTGGAGAGAAATAGGTGGAAAATGGGAATAAATGTGTAATACCTAATTTTTTTTATAACCCTAATGACTATCTAATTAGTTTTGTAATCTACTTTAAAAAATTTTACCATGAATTTTCAAGCTATTTACATTAAATTTAAGCTTTCTAACACTTATTTCATTCATCTGCGAAAAATCATACTTTTGCGCAAATTCTTTGCTTGTATCATTTTCACTCATTTTAACTTATTTTAAACTTATATCTCATTCATAAAAATATTTTCAAGCTTATTACTTCATTTTGATACTTTTTTCATCATTTTGAATCCATTTGTTAATTATTTATTTGTAAAAATTTTTAGTCTTTTATGAAAAATCACAATTTATGTAATTTTTTGTTTGAAGTCATTTTCCTCTCATTTTTGCTTGCCCAAAAATTCTTATTACTTATAAAAAATGTCTAAACTTTAATGAAATTTTTGAATATTTTTAACTTCGACTATTCCTTCCAAATAACAAAATTATAGAACTTTTCATTTTTCATGACAAAACATTTTAGTCAATTTCTCTATTTTAATTTGTTTGAAAACAGAACCAATTCTAAATTCAAATATCTATTAATAATTTACTTTCTAAATTTTTTTTGCATCCATCCGCACCATCTTGGATCATTTGTTAATTGTGTCGGCCATTTGTAGAGAAACATATTTTCGTAGATTATCTGATTTTGTAGTTTTCTCTCATTTTTTATTTGTCAAGTTTTAAACCAAATCCAATACCCAATATTTTTATATATCTTTGGATTCCTAAAAATTTTCTACACCTTCCCATAAATTTTTATAATTTTTGAGATTCATTTGTTTTTTTAACAAATCACTATTTTCTAGCCTTTCTACTTATGCAATTATCTTTAAAAATGTGAAATACCTACCCTACCCTTATTATATTTGTCATTTTTCTCTCATATATTATGAAATCAGATCTCAAATTTTGGATGATAGCAATCAACCAAAAACATTGCCATAATCTAATATCACCAAAACTTATCAATCCTCTTACAATCTCTTTCTCCCCCTTTTTATATTTTTATGAAATTGCAAGCAAGGATCACTCCCCCCCCCATATAATTCAAGAAAGACCTAGACAGGGGAGAGGGTGTTTATGTCAACCAAATATCCCCCAATAAATGCATATTTCATTTCAAAACCAAAAACACAAGAAATCAGCTCCAAACCTCCTTATATTGTGGTTGATTTTTTACTACTTTGCACACCTCATTCTCTCCATCTTTGGTTATCCTATAATTTTTGTATTTCTCCCAATTTGAACCTTGTGTTGCATAATACAACTACCAAATCATTCCCTTCCTGTTTTGTGGCTTTATCCCCCTCAAATAAGCCTCAACTTCTGCTTCCCGATCAACTAGTATTGTTGTTGTTGTCTACCAAGATGATTTTTTTTACCAAACCGGGCCTCTCCCACAACTTGGATCCTAGGTATTCCTCCTCAATTATTATTAGATTTTGTTCCTTGAATATCATACTCCATATAGGGACCCTTTTTCCCAACAAATCACTCTCATTCCCTCTTATTATTCCCTTCATTGCTCCATTATCAACCAACTTTGTTTTTTGTTGCTACTATTTATGTGTGTATTACAGAAGAATTTACATTGCTTTTCTTCATTTATTTATATTTTTTTTCCTTCCTATTAACCTTCCAACACCCTTAACTTTCATTCCTTGGTAGTTTCCGTGGTGGTTTCCAAGCCTCCATACCCAAGAATAATTCTTCCATTTTACTTCTTTCCTTTCAATTCCATAATTATATTTTTTGTGAAAATATATTTTGTACTATTCTTATTTTATGTGATCAAGTGATACAAGGAGAAGATTAGAAGTATTTTGTGCTTAGTGATTGGAGACATTTTTGTGAGGATGCACTTCTTTAGATTTAGGCTCTTGGTTATTATGTGTTAATTTATTATAATCCATGTAAGTATATTATCATTCTTAGAAATCATAATTAAGGTTTCTTTATATGGCGCTCTTGAATTATACCTTGATATCATATTTGTGGGTGTTATTATGTTTACAATGTAATTATACATTTTTATGTTTTACTAGGAGCATGATTGTATGTTTTTTTATTTTATAAGTGTATAAATGAGTATAGATAGTTATGTTAAGTATTATCATGGACGAAATAGGTTGAAAATTAGAAGCTTTGAATGTATTGGAGACTTAGTATTTTTAAGGCTAATTATATATATGAGTTTCTAGTAATGTGTGGGTGTTTGTATATAATTTTAGTGAATTATGGAGACTCATGGAGTTTTATGGGAAATTTGTGAATTTTGACCCTAAGGCTATTTTTTTGTGAGATTTTGTGGGAAATAAATATACCATTATAATTGTAATACCCTAAAATTTATTATTAAAATTTTTTATTTTAGCAGAAAATTAATATGAAAATAGTTGGGTGTTACCGTCGAACTCGAAAAATTCTTACTTACCATACCATCCTTACGTCAAATATAAAGCAAAACAATTAGAACATAGAACATGATAAAAGAGAACTTTGATAAATATAGATAAGATTTTGGAGGTTAACTCCAAGTACAATATCAAAATACATAAAAAGGGATCGCATGGAGCTAAGAATCCAAAAGGTATGCGGACAAAAGTAAGTAACCTAATAACATGACTCTATGCCCAACCCTAATACATAAGAGACACTCCTCCACACAAAAAAGCATTATAAGTAGAAAAATCATCTAATAGGTTCTCGTCAACCTACACAAAAACATCTGAGCCCTCTGATTATGGGAATGAGTAGCACCCATAAAAAGGATAATCAATATGCTACGTACTGATTAAAGTGACAATATAGTCACAGTAGGATCATGCAAGTCACAAGATCACCGCAAGGGATAAGCATACAAATAAATTAACATATGGGGGTATTAACTTATTTTTAGATTTCACATCTCACAATAATTGTAATACCCCAAATTGAGCGGAGTATTATAAGGATTAATCTGGCTACTTTTATCAACATGGTATACCATCCTTTTGGTGATTCTGTCCTAAGAACTCTACATTTAAGCGTGCTGGCCGTGGAGCAATTTTAGGATGGGTGACCCTCCTGGGAAATTTCAGAAATTTTTTGAAAATTTCTCGGGAAGTGTGTGAGTGATGACAAAGCGTGCTGAAATGACTCGTGTTGATTTGTCGGGCCAGCTGATCAATTCGAAAGCATTCCAAGGTATCCCCCGCTTGGTCGTATCGACTCAGGGTGTTACAATAATAATAGCATGATCAACATCCATAATCTTATTTATGTTGAGCTCAGGGACTCCACTGTTCTCTAATGGTGGAATAGAGAAGTACAACTGGTCATCAATTACGCAATCTTTCACTTTAAGTGATTAATATATTATCAATAGTTGTTATCATTTTGATGGTTTATTTCAATCTAAGTTCATGGACCCCTTTATTCTCAACTGGTGGAATGATATAAATAATATATAACCTTAGAGAAATATGCTTCGGGCAACTATTCTCAACCGGTGGAACGACATCAATAATATAAAACCTCAGAGCTACTGACATAATTATTCAAGGATTGAAGAAGATTAGTGTGAATGTAGATGAAATGAGATCGTTGGCTACCCTATTTGGAAGAAAATTTTGGGAGATTCAAGCAGGAATTTTAAAATAATTCAACCTCAAGTATAAGTGTCAGGTCTAGCATGCATGCAACAAATATAGGACCGTCTACAGTAAGTAGTAAAGTCATTAGAAAGCATATTGTTGGAGTTACAGAAATCTTGAGGAAAGAGCAAGAGATGTGGGAGAATACTGATAGGCACTTACAAGATGCTTTTTAGGACTTGAATGCGCTCATGGTACTTTCTTCTCCCATCTTTTTAGAGTTTTCTATACATATTTTGCCTGCTAGATAATGTTAGTGTTATTTTATATAGAGATTCATGATATTTATATTTATAAGTAGAGATAGTAGAGATGTGTATGATGATTTCATTTACATTTGCAATCTAGAAGAGTGTACATCCTAATATCTTCAAGGTTTTACTAATTATTGAGATATCACAATTTCTCTTACTCGGTCTTTATACTCTAGGATTATTCTTTATAGAATTGTAATGGTAAGCCATCATTTGATGTTGATCCTTTACAAACTTGTGTTTAGCTACACCATCTTTGAGATCCATTATAGAATTGTAGTTTTTTTTTCCTAGTTTGATTATTAGATCTTAGATACCAGACTTATTGTTAAATTCCACAACCATTAAACCTCTCCTATTTCATTTTCAATATAGATCTCAGATTCTCATAACCTAATCAATAATCACCTATTTTTTTAGTCTTCAATCCATTTCAAACAATTATTTGTTCAACCAAAACAACTATAAGTGAACCATACACGCAAATTATGAGTATATAGTCAAACAAGGAACAACTATAATAAGCTTATTATACCATAATCAGATTAGTTAATTAAACGAAGTGAAAAATGAAAACAGCAAAGCACAGAGTTGAAGACTTAAATACAAGTCATGAACTCATGATCAAGTGACTTACAATAGAGGAACGAAGAAAGGCAAGGAGCAACATCAGAGATGGCAACGTTGGGATCAACGTCAAAGTCAATGAATGGACTGGATCTGGAATAGAGGAAGCAAACAAGCGATGGGTAGAGCAATGATGATGAGATATAGAGTAGAGGAAATAAGGAAGGAAATGTTGATGAGATATGGAGTATACGAATGAAGGAAGGCGATGATGACAAGATGAGATATGCTTCATTGGCATTGAAATGGATTGAACAAAATGAAGAAAACAATTCGTGACTCGTGAAAGACAAAGAGACAGAGAGAGTTAGACATGACGTTGAGGGAAATAGGGATTAAAGGTCGACTGGTCGAGGAGGATTCAAGGTTAAGGTAAGGTGAGGGAGGGAGGGAGGAGGTTGGGATGGATAGAGACTCAGACTCTATAGTTAGCATTGGTTGAACCATCGAGGTGAAGCGACTAGGCGAGGGAAGGTCAAGGGAGGGAGGAGGCCATCAGGTCGACTTCTACTCGATTGTCTGAGTGGTTGAGATGTTGAGTGCAAGAATATTAGAATAGATTAGCTAATTTTCAATTAGCCAAAATAAAAATTGAAGATTTTTAAGTCTCATTTTTTATTATTAAAAGCTATCTAATATAATTATCTAATTTAGATTTAATATCCTATTAGGATTTATTGTAATTACTATTATAACCTTAAGAAAGATATAAATATGTTATATACATGAAGGATAAAAAAAATTATATCAGGTAATTGGATGTGGGTACGGATATGGATGCGGGTACACATATGGAGACTCATTACCCATATCCGTACTTGAACCCAATGGAATTTTTTCCTCCTTTCCTGTATTTGTATCCTTATCCTTTTATCCATATCCATCCAATATCGGATAAAACCCACCCCATTTACATCCCTATTTATGTGTGTGTGTCTATATATATGTTCGTGTGGATATTTAATGGGCACAAAGGAAGGCAAATATCAGGCATAATTTTATATATACCTATGGTGATAAATACATTGTAATTATTTGAATGCCATATAGATAATAAGTTAATCCAAATATGGGCTCATTATTTGACAAGGCTTATCGCCAATATTTGACCAATTCAACAAAAACATCACTTGAAATTAATATTACTATCCAAATACTTGATATTATCGTTGTACTTGTTTCTTATAATGGAGTTTCATTATTTAAATTTTTTTTATTGTTTATTACTGTGTATAATTTTTTGAGCATGAATATTTATGTTATTGTTATGCTTTTTATATAGCTATGTCTGCTACTACAATATCTAACAACTTAATTTACATTCCCATATTGAACAGGAATAACTTTAAGGAATGGAAGGTCAAAGTGTTACTTGTCCTTGGTTGCATGTATCTAAACTATGCACTTTGGCTAGCCAAACCCACTAATTTGATGGCATAAAGTTTCTTCAATGAGAAAAAAAAAACTTTGAGAAGTGAGATCTATCAAATTTCATGGGTCACATGATCATTAAGTCCAACATTCCAAAGGCTTTTAGGGATAGATTTTCTAATGAGATCACTATTACTAAAGATTTTCTTTTTGAAATTGAGAAATGTTTTGCAAAAAATGATAAGGCTAAAATAAACACTCTTCTGTAGTGCTTGATTTCAATGAAGCATAAAGGTAAAGGAAGTATTAGGGAATTCATCATGAAGATTTCTAACATTGCTTCAAAACTTAAGGCACTAAAGATCAAGTTATCGGATGACTTAATCAAGCATTTAGTATTGATCTCACTTTCTGCACAATTTATATAATTTAAGGTTAGTTACAACTGGCAAAAAGAAAAATGGAATCTTAATGAGATTATTTCATATTATGTGTAAGAGGAAGAATGATTAAAGCATGATAAGATAGAGAGTGCTCAACAAGTACCTCTAAAAGTAGGCAAATAAAAGAAAGGATGAAGCTAATCCTAAGGGTTTAATGAAAAAGAAACTGTAAAAGGAAAAAGACGGGTGTTTCTTTTGTCAAAAACTTGACATGTTAAAAAGGATTGTCAACAGTACCATTCATGGCACATGAAGAAAGTTACAATCCTTGATTTGGTATGTTATGAGCTTAATTTAGCTTTAGTGTCAAGAAACACTTGGTGGTTAGATTATAGTCCTACTACTCATATAAGTGTCTCGATGTAGGGCTACTTAAGCTAGTGAAAATTAAATGATAGTGAAAGACACATCTATATGGGATATAGCAAGGAAACATTGGTTGAATCAATTGACACTTTTAGTTTATTATTAGGAATTGGTTATTATATGGATTTGAATGACAGTTTCATTGCACCATCATTTAGACAGAATTTGGCTTATGTTTCCATATTAGACACATTTGGTTATTATTTTTCATTTGAAAATAATAAATTAAATCTTTTATTAAATTCAAATATCATTGGTATTCGTTCATTGTGTTGTGTATGATAACCTATATAAACTTATTGTCATCCCTTCATATCATGAAACCTTGAATGTGAACTCACGTGATACTAAACACAAATTAAGTAACAAAATTTGGCGTCATTATGGAATAAGCACTTAAGTCACATATCAAAAGGAATAATTGAGAATCTTGTGTTTCATGTAATTTTAAATTCCCTTGAATTTACATATTTAAGTAATTGTATTCGATATGTTAAAGGAAAACAAACTAAAACTAAGAGAATAGATTCAAACATCTTAGAATTGATTCACACACACAACTTTGGATCATTCCTTATGGCTTCCTAGAATGGCCAAAAATATTTCATATCATTCATAAACAATTACTCAATTTATGGCTACCTATATCTCATTCATAAAAATTCACAATCATTAAACGAGTTCAAATCATTTAAACTTGAAGTTGAAAATAAACCCAATAAAAGAATTAAGTGAATTAGATCTGACCTTGGTGGTGATTACTATAACAAATATGATAGTTCATGTGAACAATATCTTCCTTATGGATTTCTAGAGGAGTGAGGAATCATACCATAGTGCACCATGTCAGGATCTCTTAACATGAATGGTGTAGCTAAAAGACGAAACAAAAATCTAAAGGACATGGTAATGAGTATGATTAGTTATTTTACTGTACCATAGTCACTCTGGAGAGAATTAATAAAGATAAAAATTTACATTATGAATAGAGTACCAACTAAGGCAGCTACTGAAATGCCTTATGAGCTTTGGACAGGCAAAAAACCTAACATGAATCATTTTCATATTTGGGGATGTCATGTTGAGGCAATGCCATATAGGTCACATGAAAAGACATTAGACTCCAAAATAGTTAGTAACTATTTTATTTGTTACTTTAAGTGATCAAAGGGCTATAAGTTCTATAATCCCACGCTTAGGTTAAATTTTGAGATAAGAACTACCATGTTCTTTGAGATTTGGGGGAGAAATGAGGTTAGGCACATTATCTTTGAGAAGGAATCGATTACAAGAGAATGTCCAGTACAAGATAATGTCAAACAAATTAAGATCAAGCCATGATCTTTGGTTACTCTACATATGTCATTGATCAAGATGCAAATTAAGAACCATTACAATACAATGTCGAACAAACACCTATTGAGAATGAGGTGATTGTTTCACAAGAACAAGCCCAACAACTAAGGAGATCCACCAAAGAAAGGAGAAGTGCTATTTAAGATGATTATTTTATAATTCTCTTAGAATATGAAGTAGGTATTGGGGTGATGGAAGATGAACCAATTAACATCTTTCAATCCATGGGGTGTTTGAATTCTCAAAGTTAGATTGATTCTATGAATAAGGAAATAAAGTCCATGATGGATAATAACATATGGGATCTCGAACCATTGGTGGAAGGAATGAAATTCATTAGTTACTAATGGATATTTAAGAACAAAATGGATTCAAAGAGAAATGTGGAGAGAGATAAGGCATATCTTGTCACTAAGGGATTTACATAAAAGGAAGAATAAGATTTAAAGAGATTTTATCTCTTGTATCTTCTAAAGACTTATTAAGGGTGATTATGGCATTAGTGGCATATTTTAATATTGAGTTACATCATATAGATGTTACGATTTCTTTTCTTAATGGTGACATTGAGGGAATAATCTATATGGTGCAACTAGAAAACTTTGTGTCACGTAACCCAAAGAATATAGTTTGTAAAATTTAGAAATTAATCTATGGAATCAAACAAGAATCTAGATAATGGTATTTCTGTAAGACCCCAAAAATTTCCTTAGCCTAATCCCGCGTCATTAGCACCATAATTTGATTCTAATATTAAGAAATCTTAGTGTTAGCCTTAACCTAACTCCTTAATCCTGAAACATTAACCAAATCCGAAACCTTGACCTTGATAAATCATAATTCGTAAACCAAACTCAAAACTCGCTAAAATTTTCACTAATCCTAATTACTTGGCTAATCCAAATCACCTAATCTAATCTTAATCCCTAACCCTTCTCTCTTTTTCCTTTTATTTCTCCGTTTATTTTCTTCCCTTGTATTCCTTTTTCTTTTCTTTTCTTTTCCCTTCTTCTCCTGCACCGATTTTGTGGAGTGAAGGATTTGAGTTCCTATACACCACCACCATCCACTTGCCCTCCCACATACACCATCCCTACCATCCCTTATGCTTGCCTTCTTCTTCTTCTCTTCCTCTGCACACCCCACGCACCACCATCACTTCCCCTACCACTCTTCTTCTTCCTTCTTTCTTCTTCTTCCTGATGCTTCTCTGTTTCGACCATCAGTGCTTTCCTCTCTCGTGCGCGTCTCCATCGTGTGCCATCATCATTGTCGTCGTCGTCACTCCCCTGCCATTTTTCTCCTCTATGGCACGCCACCTGACTAGTATAGATACCCCTCCATCCCTCCATTTTATTGCCATTCATCAGCTCCCGACCTTCTTTTCTTCTTCCTTCTCCTTTCTCCTTCTTCTTCCTCCTTCTTTCCCTATTTTTGGTGTTTGAACCACCCAAGACACCACTCGCCGCCCATGGGCCAGTGGACCGACCAATAAGGTCGCCCCGACCTTCTCCCTCGCCATCGTCGGCCATCGCCGCCGACTAATGCCTCTTTTCCCTCCTTCTTCCTCCCATGCATTAAAGTGTTGTAGAGTGGACAGTCGGTGCACCACCTAATGCATGGTTGTGTAACGCTTAAAATCCCTACTACACAGTCGTATAACTCCTGCGCTATCTGGTTGTGCGTTTTTTTCTCTCAGCCTAGAGTTGCACAACCTTGTAATTTCTGAACCACCTGGTTGTGCATCTTTCCTCCCCTCAACTTTTTTTATATTGTTGCCGCACGGTCGTGCAACTTCCGCACCACCTAGCCATGCACCTTATTTTTCTCGACCAGAAGCTGCATCACCTACTACACAGTCGTGTAACTTAATTTTTTTGGTCGTGCACCCCTATTTTCACCCCGAACCTTGTCCAAATACCACCCAAATTTAACCATAGCTCCACCACACATTCTTCTACACTTCCATACAATTCAAGCTTCCATTTGAATCTGTTTAATTCCATTTTTATCCTTTTCTTCCTTAACTTCCCTCTCAATCTTTAACCTTCGATCCTAATTGTAATTTATCTTATTTTCGTAGGTGATATTCTGATGATATTAGAGGAGGTATAGGATTTATGTGCATAGAGTCCGGTGACTTTGTTAGTAATGATACATGTTATAGCTAGGGTTTTATATTCTCCATGTATTTTCATTGTATATGCTTTATGTTGAGTATGTTGTATGGAATAATTTATTTATGGAAATTTTATGAAATGATATTCTTGAGAGTAATGAAATTATGTAAATTCTTATTTGGGTATAATGTTGGATACAAGATATCTATGAAAAAACTAAGGATATGTACTTCGGATATTGATTGGAAATTTATATGTTTTGGGTTTCATAAGGCTTTAGGAGAATACATTTATCTTGATTACCCTAAGGGTATTATGGTCATTTGAGGATAATAACATGGTCGTGCTTATATAGTTCAGTTGTATGCCTTGCATATTTATATGAGTTTGGCATGATAATATACAATCAACTCTAAATAACGTAATAATTATTTAAAGTAAAAGATCACGTGAGTCGGGCCGAGGTGTTTATATGGGCCTATTCCAGCGGATAATAATAGTGGTTCATGTGTGTTGTCCCCAAGAGGTGCTTCAGTCCATTCTATCGGATTAAGAATAGTGGGACCCCATACTCAACATGAATGAAACTATGATTAAGAGATAAAGTATAAATGGAAAGATACTAATCATTTAAAGTGGAAGACTACGTGAGTTAGGACCAAGGTGTTGAGTTCGTTCCACAGGATAATAATAATAATGGCTCGGGTGTGTTGTCCCTGAGAGGTGCTTCAGACTATTCCACCGGTTTAATAATAGTGGCTCAGGAGTATTTTACTCTGAGAGGTGTTGGCTTTATTCCATCGGATAATAATAGTGGCTCGGGTGTGTTGTCCCTTAGAGGTGTTTCAGACCGTTCTACTGGTTTAAGAATAGTGAATTCCCTAAACTCAACATAAATAAAATATTGGAATATGGTATATCTAATGAAAGACCTAGAATCAGTATTTATCCAGTATTCTTTGATTTACGCATGTATGATCTTCTTATGTGAATTCGTGTTTGCTTACGAGAATTCTTATATCATGTGTAACCCTGTTTGACTATACTGTTACCTTACTTAGTACGTAGTGTATTGATCATCCGTTTCATGGGTGTTGCTCATTCCCACGAGTAGATCTACCCTATTTTAAAGGTGATTGATGATTATCATCTTGATGTGCTTGCCTTGGGTGAGCGCTAAATGATTTGGTAAAAGGTATGGTTATCTGGATATCTCTATCTCTCTTTGGACTCTTAACCCTCTATTTTTACTATTTATTCCCTTCTCTCTATTTCGTATCCCTTATCACGATGGAATAAACTATTTCCCACACCTTATTCCTAGTTATAAGGTTACTTTTGTCTTGCACCCAACATAGACTGGGCATAGGGAGTGCCTCTTCTATGTTGGATGCAGTGTGACACCCCTACATTTTGTGTTTTGGCTTCTGCTATTAACTCTTTAAAACAAAATTTTTGAGTTCCAAAATTTGGGAGTGTTACAATTTCAAATTTCATCAAATATTCAATTCTTTAGATTTTAGGATGAATTTGATAGATTAATGTGCATACCATAAATTATGTGAGAGTAAATACATTTTTCTGGTTTTGTATGTTGATGACATGATATTGGCATGTAAAAACATAGGTATGTTATATGAGACCAAGACATTTCTAGTTAAGAATTTTAAGATTTTGTATTGGGAATAGAGATACATTGGGATCATTTTTTAGGTATCCTAAGGTTGTCACAAAAAGGCCTATATCAAAAGGGTTCTCAAGTGGTATGACATGCATATATAGCTTTAAACTAAGAAACACCCCTATTATTAAGGAGATAAATTTAATCTCAATCAATGCTATAAGAATGAATTTGAAAGAAAGAAAATGTAAAAGTGTTCCCTACACTTCAATAGTGGGAAGTCTAATGCTTGTTCAAGTGTGTACAATTCTATATACTTCATACATCACTAGGATGCTTAACAGATATTAGAGTAATCTGGGACTTTTGGAAAGCAGCCAAATGAGTAATGCAATCCTTATAGAAATAAAAGATTACATGCTTATATACTGGAGGTTAGACAAGGTTGAGATCATAGGATATTGTAACTTTGATTTTTCTAGATAACAATATGACATGAAGTCTACATCAGGCTTTGTTTTCTTGATGGATGGAGGTGTTGTTTCTTAGAAGAGTGCTAAGCAAACATTTGTGGTCTCTTCCAATGTGATAATGGAATTTTTTGCATACTTTATGGCTTCCGCTTGCAATATATGGTTGTGAACTTTTGTCACGGGGATGCGTAGTTGACGGTGTTGAAAGAGAGCTTAAGATATTATGAGATAATAACATGGCAATTCAATTTCTAATAACAACCTAAGTTCTATGAAATCGAGAGGCATCGATATTAAATACTTGGTTGTTAAGATAAAGTACAAAAAGGAGAATTACCTATAGAGCACATTAATACAGACTCTATGATAGCATATCCACTTCCTAAAGCTTTACCAACCAAACAACTTCTTAAGCATATTGCTCATATGGGTGTCATGCTAGCTGATGATGTTTATTTTCAGTGGGAGTATGTCACTTTGTTTGCTCTATGTTTGGACACATTGCTTTGGCTTATGGACATTTTTTACCATATATTTTCTATAAAAATAAAGTTTCAGTATAAATTTATTATATTTTATTTCTATTTTATTTATGAGTTGACCTTCCTAAATTGTTAAGGTGGACTGGTTGGAAATAAGCATATTAAGATCATATTACATGACATTTCTATGTTACACATCCATATCTCGATCCATGTCATTTAGTTATATCCTCATACATGACCATTAAAGGTTTAGTTATGAAGGAATATGACGAAAGTTGCTTTGAGTCTATGTTGGTGTGATTAATGAATAGGATTGGTTATAGATACATTTTACAACAATGCCAATATTGAGTTCATTCGGTTATTTTGTAATTCATAGTTATCAAGTCACACATATAACTCAAGTGGGAGATTATTAGGTTTGTATCCAACGTTGGGCTTATATTTGAACGATACAAATTGTGGATTATCGTATAAGTTAATCTCGTATAAAAGTAATCATTTTTATGTATTAAAATTTTCGGCTTAATATATCTAATTGGATGTGGATCCATATGTGTATAAACTTTGGATATTCTAGATTATTTATGGATCAAATTAGAATAACCGATAAATAATAGGTTAGTTGTTTATATTTATGGTCGTGGTCCTTAGGTCACACACACTTTATCCTATTCTATTTTCAACAATCAAAAAAGATAAAATGAGTACGTGATTGACCTAGAAGATCATAGTATTGCCCATACCATTATCTTTCTAAATCCAACAATGTTTGGTTATTCAGAGTTATAGATTCAATTACACTTTCACATTATTCATATGCATCAATCTTGATGAATTAGCATACAATTATACTAGATCTATAATTAATTTTCTATCAAGAATAAGTTACTTATGGAAAATTAAGTGAATCTATTGTCTTTTGATGTCCATTCCCTAATTCAAATGACCTAATTTATAAAAATAAATGTTAAGAACCTAAATTGATATAGAACTTACATAATTAACAAAACAAACCTTCCATAATTTTATGTACAATATTTTTTTTTGTCCCCAAAAAGTTGTTCCATTTTAATCCTACATTTTTCATAATTACAATTACACAAGTTTTTTTTTGAACTATAAACATCATTTAATTCTACGGTATGTTTCCTTCTTACATCTCTTTTGAGTATTTTTTTTTTGAGAAATAAGGAACAAATCACCACCCATAAAGTTTGTGAAATTGCAATTAATTTCCCATCATAAGAAAATTATTTGAAAATTTGATATAGTTGATTCTATTAGCAAAGTACCACCCTACACTTTTTGTTATATATAAGGCCAAATTAACAAAAGTGCCCACTTAAATAATCCTAAAAGATATCATTTTAGTTGTCAAATTATAGTGCCCACTCATGAGTTTTTTTTTGTTCGTGACAACGAAGTACTAAGGCTCCGTTTGGTTCGTAGAAGTCAAGCAGAAAGAAACTTGTTGAGGAAAGAAAATGAAAAAAATTAATTTTCTTTCCTTTGTTTGGTTGTCGGAGAAAATTTTTATAAAATTGAATTCTTGGAAAATATTTTTAATATTTGGTGTATAGAAAGAAAATTGTGAGAAAAGTTGAATGTTATTATTAATTTTTTTAATATATTTAATAAAAATTAAAATATTATACTAATACATAACAATTTTCATAAAGTTTATAATAAAATTATAAAAAGTTTACGAACTCAATACTAATTCTAAATTTTTTAAGAAAAAAAATTAAAATATTACATGCATAACTAAGCATAATTTAAAAAAAAATATTTGTAAAATATTAATAATATTTAAAATTTTCTACTAATAAGAGGTAGAGTAAGCACAAATAATATCATGTGAAAGGCTGAAAGCTTTTATATCTACCTATTTTATTTTTTTTTGCCAATTTTCCAATTTGGTATGTGAAAGCTCATCGTGATTGGTTGAAATTGGTTCAATTGACTAGCGTAAAGCGAACCTTTTCTTTTTCCTTAAATAATATAGAGTAAATTTAAAATAAAAATTGTTGTAAATTTTGTTTAAAAGCAGTGCAAGGTTTTACATCGGTGAAAATGAATGATTAGTATAGAGATAATTAATATGGCTACCAAAAAAAATAATATATACATATATATATAGATGAGGAAATTTTGTTAATCGTGCCTTGTTGAAATGATTGAAGACCCACCTATTTCCCCACTCAGCATGTAGCTCCATTATTAGAAGATATTCATCAGAAGTGATGTTTCCTCTTCAAACATCTGGCTTCAAGTAATTTAGCCAATGTAGCCGACAGCTTTTTCCGGTGCACTTAAGTCCTAATTAATGGAAAAGGAAAATCATAAATAATAAGTTAATAGGTCCCTCGAGTTGCTGTAAGAAAATTATCAAGCGTAGGCTACCAGCACGGCATTGAACATTTAAAGGGAACATATGCATATTTGATGTTTCTTCTTCGATCGCAGTATTTTCAAGTTGATAAACAACTAGGTCTATGAGTATGAACACGCATGATGCATGATGAAGAAGGATGAGTGAAGAAGACGAAAGTTCAAAGAAGAACAAAGCTGGAAGAATTTTCTGAAAACTTGAAGAAGAACAAAGCTCAAAGAATATTCTGAAAACAAACTAATTTCAGAAGATGGTTGAGACAATTTTTTCCCGACCTTTCTTTCTTTTTCCTAGACTTTTTATGAGGAAACGAGCGTATTATATTTTTCTTAACTTTTTTTCTTCTTATTTTCTTTATTCAATTTTTTTCTCATCAACCAAACACACGAAAATTATTTTCTACCTTATTTTTTTTTCTTTCCTTCTTACTTCCTTAGAGTACTGTGTGGATGCAGCCTAGCCTTTTGGTTGGTATTGTTACTAACTCCTACTGATTTGCTTTGCAGAGTATGGTAAAGGAGATGGCGATGCTAGCGTATAAGATGAGGCATAAACTGCTATCCGGCCCAAATCATCAGACAAGCTCAATAAATGATGATGAATCATGGGTTCAAAAGTAGAGTTTGCAAAATTGTTCCGTCCGATCAGTATAAAATTTTGATTCGACATGATCTGATAGATTCATCAATCCAACTCGAAATTAACCCAACTCAATGCTCACCCGAATATAAGAAATCTGATATGACCCAAACCTGACCCGACTCGACTCCAACCTGTAATCCAACATCAGCCCGACCTGCCACCAATCCAACTCGACAAAATCAAATTCAATATTAATCAGTTATGATAATGAAAAAATACACATATCTTATTATTTATTTAAAACTTTTAAAAATATATTATTATTTAATTTTATTTATTTTTCTTACTTTTATTGTGAACTTACTTATTCACCAATGATATTATAATTTTATCGTAAAAACACAACATTATAAAGCTATAATAATAAACAAATAACAATTAATAACACATTATTAATGACATGCTTACATATAGTTAAACTTAATGCTTGTTTATGAGGTTAAAGATTTAGATTAATTTTGGTGGTCAATGTCCGATTCGACTCAAATCTAAAGTGATTCGATCTAGGACTAGCTATGCCCAAACCCAACCCAACTCGTCAAAATCTAAAAGATCCGATTCGTCAAGTTAACCCAAATTTGACCTGTCAATTAATTCGAACATAAAATCACCAGAATATGAGATTTCTCGACCCAATTCTGACCCGATAAGGATATAAACGGGGTGGGTATGCCCATACCCGTATCCATATCCGTACCCGTACTCAAATTCGTACCCATACCGGAACGGGTATCCACTTACACATTCATATCCATATCTGTTGGATATCCATTACCCCGACAAATAATCCGTTTACCCGTTAACGAATATTTTTTAGAGGATAAATCTATTTAGAGTTAAACCAAATGATAATTTTAACCATATTTTATACTATATTTATTTTAAAATTAAGGGTAAAAAGGTAATTATATATCAGGTAAATGGATATCAATATGGATACGGGTATGGGTACGGATATAGACAACCCATACCCGTATCTGATGGGTATTTTTTCCATCATCCATATCCGTTTAAGTATCCGATGGATAAAACTCATCGTGTTTTGGATAAAATCTGTTCCGTTTACATCTATAGATCCAACTTGATCCGACAAGCTAATCTGAAATAATCCGAACCCTAATCTGAAACTACCTGAACCTAAACCTGACTCGATAAATTAATCCGATACAATCCAAACCCGACCCAACCTGAACTGTAATACCCTATTTTTAAAAACCTTAATTATAAATTAATAATCATATGATTAGTTATAATTATTATTTTAGGAGGTTTAATATTAAAAGTATTATTATTATTCGTATTATTATGACAGTAAGTATAAATTTACTCAGGTTAATAATTTGATATAAATTGGGTTATTTAAATTAATCATAGTTTATACCTGTAAATCTTATCCTAAATTATTTTACTAATAATCTTTTGATCCGTAACCCAAAAATAATTTTCTAAAAATTTTTCCCGATTATTTTACTCTTTTCGACCCTTTTTAAACCTATACTAATCCGGATTATTTTCTCGTATTATTTTTCTACCCGTACCCTAATTTATCCAAATTAAACCTAAAACTAAATAGATAAAATTCTATCCTACCCTACCTTTTCACCCCTTTGTTGTACCCCAATCTGCTCCCCCTAAACACTCTTCCTTTCTCCCTCACTCAACCCATCACCTCATCCTTATGCATTTTTATATACATATACATACTACATACACTCTCGCACGCATTATTTTCCTGCTGCATTTTTTGCCCTCAACCATCGCCCCAACCAAACAGCCCCTACCCCCTTCCTTTCTCTTCCCCTTAAAGCCCCCCGCAGCTCCATATCCCCCTCTCTGTTTGGTTCGATCTCCCCAACTCCCCTCGAGCACCAACCATTGCCCCACGCACTAACTCCAACACCATTCCCCTACCTTCCCCGTCCAGTGCAGCCCCGAACATCAACCTTCATCTCCCTATTCTCAGCTTCGTTGGTTTCCTTGCCAAACCCCAACCTTCTTCTCCTTCCAGCCCGTGCAACCATATCCATAGCAACCACAACACTCCACCCAAGAAGCTTTCACCACCTAGCCCAACAACTCCACCACCATTCTCCTCCTCCTGCGTCGCCAGCACCCGAACACAACACCACAACCCCTACTGCAGCCAGCTCCCAGCCGGCACCCCTCTTTCCCGTAACCCCAGCCAGCAGCAACCTCCTCTCAACTCTCTCCCTACACATCTACCTCACCAAACTAACCCCAGTGCACCGTCCCAACCTCCACCCTCTGCCATTCGAATCACCACCACCGAGCAACCCATCTCAGCACCTCCATCACCACCAACCAGCCTCTCTTCTCCCCTTCTCCCTCTTCTTCCCTCCCTCCACTTTCTTGCGTCGCATGCAACACCCAACCATCCCACACCCTTTGCTGCAGCCTCCACCTTCGAACCATCATCCAGCTCCAGCCCCTCCACCATCCACCTCCCTGCCTTTGTCCAACCAGCAGCTTCCACCATCAAGCCCAGCCGCCAACAACCGCAGCCGACCAACCTCACCACCAGCCCTTCCCTTCTCCCTTTGCACTCCAATCGAGCCATCCTTGTCGTCCAGCCAGTGGCGGAGCCAGGGCTTCCGCATGGTGTCCCGGGACACCACGGAGCCCTGGCTGGAATATAAAATTTTTGCTTGATTTTTAGGTATTATATATATATAATATTTGTACGACACCATACAAACAATTAAAATGGATGAGTGGTAAGGCAGGTGGGGTTCCCGTGTATTGCTGCCCGGACGTCATAGGTTCAAGTCCCGTGGTCCGTTTGTTTTGAATTTTTTTCGCAACATCAAAATGACGTCGTTTTGATGATTTTCCCCCCAAACCCTTACCCTCCTGGACTTCTCTTCGAGTCTTCGACCGTTGCTAAGTTGCTGCGCCACTGGCTTCGACTCTCTCCTTCTCTCGAGTCTCGACCACTCCAATGAAGACACAAGCCGGCCCGCTAGCCTGGACAACAAACACTGCCGAAGGAGCTTGCCGTTTTTACCAGCCGAACGCCGCCATTTCTTCTTCTTCCAGCGGCTGCCTCTGTGGAGTGTGGACTGGTATGTGTGGTGCGATGCGAGCCACCGCCATGCAGCTGCTGAGTGGCAAGTGCTGAGTAGTTGCTTCGCCACCACTACGCCTGGCGCCTGCTGCCTCTATCTGCCATCTCAACCGCCACTGCCGGAGCCAAGAGCGGAAGCTGCCAAATGCCAATTTTGCTCTACCAAACTTGAGAGACTATCACTGTTGTCTCACGTTTGTGACAGTGGCAGAGCCAGGGCTTCCGCACGGTGTCCCGGGACACCACGGAGCCCTGGCTGGAATATAAATTTTTTGCTTGATTTTTAGGTATTATATATATATAATATTTGTAGGACACCATACAAACAATTAAAATGGATGAGTGGTAAGGCAGGTGGGGTTCCCGTGTATTGCTGCCCGGACGTCATAGGTTCAAGTCTCATGGTCCGTTTGTTTTGAATTTTTTTCGCAACATCAAAATGACGCCGTTTTGATGATTTTCCCCCCAAACCCTTACCCTCATGGAATTCTCTTCGAGTCTTCGACCGTTGCTAACTTGCTGCGCTAATGGCTTCGACCCTCTCCTTCTCTCGAGTCTCAAACACTCCAGTGAAGACGCACGCCAGCCTACCAGCCTGGACAACAAACACTGCTGGAGGAGCTCGCCATTTCTGCCCGCCGAACGCCGCCATTTCTTCTTCTTCCAGCGGCTGCCTCTGTGGAGTGTGGACTAGTCTGTGTGGTGCGGTGCAGGCCGCCACCGTGCAGCTGCTGAGTGGCGAGTGCTGAGTAGTTGCTCCGCCACCACTGCGCCTAGCGCCTACTACTGCCTGCCGCCTCTGTCTGCCATCTCGACCGCTGCCATCGGAGCCAAGAGCAGAAGCTGCCAAATGCCAATTCTAATCTACCAGACTTGAGAGACTACCACTATCGTCTCACGTTTGTCTGTTGTGCCTACTACTACTTGCCTTGCCTTCTTCAAAGTTCAAACTGAGCCAGTCCACAACCCACCACAGTCGACAAGGTAAAATTTTATTTTGTTAAATTATTTATGTAATTAGGTAAAATTTAAGTTAATTTTTAGTTTGTTAAATTATTTATCATAAATTTATAAATTTGTGAAATTAGAATGTAGTATTAATTGATTATATTTATTGTATTAATTGATTATATTTTTTAGTTTATAGAAATTCTAATTTATCTTATTAATGTAGAAAATAAAAATTGGCTTATTAATTAGGTAGAAATTAAAATTAGTTTGTAGAAATCAAATTTTTTTAGTTTATAGAAATTCTAATTTATCTTATTAATGTAGAAAATAGAAATTGGCTTATTAATTAGGTAGAAATCAAAATTAGTTTGTAGAAACCAAATTTTTTAGTGTATAGAAATTCAAATTTATCTTATTAATGTAGAAAATAGAAATTGGCTTATTAATTAGGTAGAAATCAAAATTAGTTTGTAGAAATCAAATTTTATAGATTTATAGAAATTCTAATTTATCTTATTAATGTAGAAAATAGAAATTGGCTTATTAATTAGGTAGAAATCAAAATAGTTTGTAGAAATCAAATTTTTTAGTTTATAGAAATTCTAATTTATCTTATTAATGTAGAAAATAGAAATTGGCTTATTAATTAGGTAGAAATCAAAATTAGTTTGCAGAAATAAAATTTTTTAGATTTATAGATTGAAGTGTTTAATTTATTAGTTAGTTTTTGAATTATTTTGTTCTAAAATTATATTATCAATTAAGTTTTAGTAAATTCATTAGTTAATTCATTAAATTGTTTAATGTCTTAATTTAGGATGCAACGATACTTTTCAATCCAGCTTAAGCATAGCTGCCGCGAATCTAATTTTGTTAATCAAGTTGTATTACCAACTTCCGAAAACCAAGAACTCCCATCTTCAAGACAACCACAAGAATCAAGATTCGCTAATGAAGGTAAAGTTGATTTGGAAACTTTAGAAGCAGATCCTGGGTTAAGAAAAAAGATTTCAGATTTTCATCCCAATATTCAAGATGAGGTAAGAAGAGCATATCTTTTAAAAGGCCCTTGTCAACCTCGTACTTATAGCTTTCCTACAAAGGTTATCGGTGGAAAAAATCGTTGATTTGTTTCATCTTGGTTTGATGAATATGATTGGTTGGAATATAGTATAGCTAAAGATGTTGCATTTTGTCTGCCTTGTTACTTGCTTAAAAGTGAATCTGAAGCTGGCGGTGATCATTTTATGGGAAAAGGATTTGTACACTGGAATAAAAAACAGAGGTTCGAGGTTCATGTTGGTAGTTCTAATAGTCCTCATTTTAATGCTACTAAAAAAATGTGAAGATCTTATCAAACAGAAGCAAAGCATTAAAGCCTCTTTCATAAAGCAATTGAAAAAAGTCATGTTAGAATTAAAACCATAGAGTACAGATGTGAAAGTAAGTCTCTTAACTTTCTTCGTATACTGAGAAGAGAATGCAGAAGAAGTTTCAGTAATATTTCTTAAAGATTCAAGAATAATTGTGCTATCTCAAGAAGAAAGAAAAGCTAATAGAAAACCTGAGAAGAGAGGAATGCGAAAAACAGGAATGAGGACTTGTATTTTATTACCCGAGATATATTTTTCTTGATATTCTATACCTCTTAACAGGTATATATACTACTGCACTCGTAAGTCTAAGCTAACTGCTAGCTAATGGACTTGAGTTAATGGGCTGAATAACTTAAGCCCAAAAAACCAAACCAGCTTTATACACTAATTACATGCAGTTAAACTAAGTAATATAATACATGATAATAGCTGATATACTCATAAGTGAAGTCAATTTCTCCTACAATTCTCCACCTTTGACTACACTTCTTGACATCTTAAGATCTACAAACCATGATAAAACTTAGGTCCAGGCATGGTTTAGTCAACAAATCAGCTCCATTGTCTTCAGTCTTGACCTTTTCAATCTTGATCTTTCTCCCAGCTATTATCTCCCTTATGAAGTGCAACCTAACATTGAAATGTTTGGTTCTCTCATGGTATACAGGATTTTTACTCAAATATATAGTACTTTGATTATCACACCGGATTGTAACTGAGTTACAAAGTACCCCTAACTCTTCGATTAATCCTTTCAGCCATAATGCTTCTTTAACAGCCTCTGTATAAGCTATAATTCAGCTTCTGTTGTTGATAAAGCTACAACCTTCTGCAAGGTTGCTTTCCACTTCCATATTGTACACCTTCCTAGCTGAAACACATATGCTGACCTTGACCTCCTTGTATCCTCATCTCCAGCAAATTAGAGTCTGTGAATCCCTGCAGATGAAGTGATTCCATCCCTTCAAATACAAGTCCTACATTGCTTGAGCCTTTCAAGTATCTTAGCAACCATTTTACTGCCTCCAATGTTCAAGACCTGGATTGCTCATAAACCGACTTACAAGGCTAACACCATAGGACAAATCAGGTCTGGTACATATCATCATATACATGAGACTACCAACAATATTCGTATAAGGAACACCTATCATATATTGTCTCTTTCATCTGTTTGAGGACACTGCTGTTGAGAGAGTTTGAAATGAGATGCAACTAGAGTTGTTACTTGGTTTTGCATCCTTCATTCCAAATTTTTCCAACACTTTATGAACATATCCTTGCTGTGACAAAACAAGTCTTTTATGAAGTCTGTCCCTTCTTATTGAGATCCCCAAAATCTTTCTTGCACTTCCCAAGTCTTTCATATCAAATCCTGTCTTAACAGTCTCTTGACTTTATTTATTTCAGTCCACTAGCACTTGCAATAAGAATATCATCCACATATAGCAGCAAATATACCAGATCTAATCCTTCTTGATGTTTCACATAAACACAAGAATCAAACTTGGACCTTTTAAAACCAATCATCTTAACAACTTGATCAAATCTGGAATTCCATTCTCGAGGTGATTGTTTCAGGCCATATAAAGATCTTTTTAGCAAACAAACCCAATCTTCTTTCCTTCTTGAATAAAACCTGGAGGCTGAGTCATATACACTCTCTCCTTTAATTTACCATGAAGAAAAGCAGTTTTTACATCCATTTGCTCAAGCTCTAAATCTTTAGCTGCTACTACTGCTAGTAAAGCTCTAATTGAAGTGTGCTTTACTACTGGAGAAAACACTTCATTATAGTCAATTCCCTCTCTTTGAGAAAATCCCTTTGCAACCAACCGAGCCTTAAATTTCAATGGATCAGTTTGTGCAGCACCTTCTTTCAACTTATACACCCATTTACATCCCACTGGTTTCTGATGTTTGGGTCGTGGAACAAGTTCCCAGGTGCTATTTTTCATTAGAGAGTTCATTTCATCTTTCATAGCATCCATCCATTCCCTGCTATGTTGACTGCTCACTGCTTGCCTATAGTTTGAATGGTTCATCTTCAACAAAACATGCTGCATTCAAAGCAAAAGCCACTGTCTCTGCATGACCAAATCTTTGGGGTGGCCTTATATGTCTTCTTTCTCTATCCTTGCTAATTGATACTGGTTAAGATTATCAGGTTGACCCCTATCTTCTTCAGAATCACTCCATTCTTCTGAATTCACTGGTTCCTTTCTATCAAGCTCCACCTCAAGCCTCAAACTCTCTGTTAAATCAGAGGAGTCTTCTCTTGTACTTGAGCCAACAACATCTTTATAAAATGTTCCTTCTCTAAACTTCACATCCCTGCTTAAGAAAGTTTTTGAACCCTTTGAGTCCAAGGTCATCACCTTATAACCTTTCACCCCATCAGGATATCCTAAGAAGACACATCTTCTTGCTCTTGCATCAAGCTTTCCTTCTTTGATATGAGCATAACATATAGAGCCAAACACTCTGAGTTTACTATAGTCTGCAGCCACTCCACTCCACCTTTCCACTGGAGTATCAAAATTAATTGCAGAAGAAGGGCTTCGATTTATTAAATGACAAGCAACCTTCGCAGCTTCTGCCCAAAACATCTTGGGTAAACCTGAAGTGATCAACATACACCTCACTCTATCCATAATTGTTCTGTTCATCCTCTCAACTAGTCCATTTTGCTGAGGATTGCCAGGCACTATCAATGCCTCACTATTCCATTCTTCTTACAGAACTGATTAAAAATTCATTACAGAATTCTAATCCATTATCAGTTCTTAATTTCTTCAGCTTCCTCTCCTTTTGTGTTTCAACCATGCATTTCCATTCTTTGAAAACTTCAAATGCTTGATCTTTAGTTTTCAGAAAATATATCCAAACAAACCGTGAGAAATCATCTATGAAAGTAAGAAAATACCTTACTCCTCCTTTCGAAGTTACTTTGGCTGGCCCCCACATATCAGCATGCACATAATCAAGCACTGCTTGTGTCTTGCATGTGCTGCTGGTAAACTTGAGCTTACAGGCCTTTCCAAGAGTGCATGTCTCACAGAAATCTATTTCTTTCAACTTCTCATCATCAAGGAAACCTTTCTTGCTGAGTATCTGCAGACCTTTAGCACTCACATGACCCAACCTTAGATGCCATAGCCTTTCAGGAGTAAGTTCAGTCCCTTTTGCATGATTTACTGTCACTAATTTGTTTCCTTCTTCTAAAACATATAGACCATTCACCAGTTTGCCCTTTAAAGCAACCATTGATCCTCGAACTACCTTCAAGATGCCACTTTCTGCCTTGATCATGTATCCTTCTTCATCCAAAGATCCTAAAGAAATCAAATTTCTTTTTAATTCAGGTACATGTCTTACCTTTTTCAGCAGAAACTCACTTCCAGAACTCATCTTGATTAAAACTTGGCCTATTCCAATCACAGGACAAGACTTATTATTACCAAGAAGTACTCGGCCTCCTTGAGTTTTCGAGTACTGCACAAATTTTTCTTTATCAGGGCACATATGAAATGTGCATCCAGAGTCTAACACCCATACATGATCAACTACATTTGAAGACACCATTAACACCTCTGAACTTTCATATCCATCAGAGATTATCTCAGCATCACCTTGATCAAATGGTTTCCTCTGTTCTTTTTTATGCTGTACACTCTTCTTTCTCTCAGGGCAGTCTTTCCTCAAATGGCCAACCTTATGACAGTGGAAACATTTCCAGGTCATTCTTGATCCATTCTTTGACTGGGATCTTCCTTTCTTTCCACCTTTCTTGTCTCTTTTCTCAGTTCTTCCTCTAATAGTTAGACTTTCAGCTGCATTATCTTCCTTATAAGCCTGCTGCTTCTTCATTTCTTTAGATGTCAAGGCTGCTATTACTGATTCAAGATTCAATTTTTCTTGACTGAACATTATTGTATCAACAAAATTCTCATATTTCTCTGAAGGTAAAGAATTCAGCAAGATAATAGCCCTGTCTTCATCTTCAATTTTTACTTCTACATTTTCAAGATCCAAGATCACCTTATTAAAGTCATCAAGATGATCTTCCAGAGTTTTACCTTCTTGCATCTTGAAAGAGTATAACCTCTGCTTGAGGATAACTCTTTTTGATAGTGACTTCGTGAGATAGAGTTTTTTCTAGTCTTTCCCACAAACTCCTTGCAGTCTGTTCTTTAGACACTTCTCTCAGCACTTTGTCTCCAAGACTTAGAATGATAGTGCTGTGTGCCTTATCCAGAATTTCCATCTTCTCTCTGTGGTCTAATGTTGCCGGCATTTGGTCTTCTCCCAGGAGGGCTAACTGCAAGCCTTGTTGCACCAAAAGTGCCCTTACCTTCAGCCTCCATAGCCCGAAGTCCCCTTTTCCATCAAATTTATCTATATCAAACCGTGTAGAGCCCATTTCCTCCCAATTCTAACAAGAAAGCTTTGATACCATATGTTAGAATTAAAACCATAGAGTACAGATGTGAAAGTAAGTCTCTTAACTTTCTTCGTATACTGAGAAGAGAATGCAGAAGAAGTTTCAGTAATATTTCTTAAAGATTCAAGAATAATTGTGCTATCTCAAGAAGAAAGAAAAGCTAATAGAAAACCTGAGAAGAGAGGAATGCGAAAAACAGGAATGAGGACTTGTATTTTATTACCCGAGATATATTTTTCTTGATATTCTATACCTCTTAACAGGTATATATACTACTGCACTCGTAAGTCTAAGCTAACTGCTAGCTAATGGACTTGAGTTAATGGGCTGAATAACTTAAGCCCAAAAAACCAAACCAGCTTTATACACTAATTACATGCAGTTAAAACTAAGTAATATAATACATGATAATAGCTGATATACTCATAAGTGAAGTCAATATTCTCCTACAAGTCAAATCAGATTATCTTATCCGTTTAGATGCATCTATTCAAGCTGTAAGATTTCTTCTTGAGGGGGGAATGACATTTAGAGGACATGATGAGTCAGAAGATTCTCTAAATCGAGGTAACTTTCTTCGTTTGCTGGAGGTTTTAAGGCATAATAATGAAGTTGTAGCTAAAGTTGTGTTAGGAAATACTCCAAAGAATAATCAGATGACTTCACCTGAGATTCATAAGGATATTAGTTATGCATTTGCATCTGAAATAATTAATCAGATTGTTACTGAAATTGGAGATGATTTTTTTGGCATATTAGTGGATGAAGTAGGAGACATAGCAAAGAAAGAACAAATGGCCGTTGTTTTGCGTTATTTCTAGAGTTTCTAGCTAGGATGATTTCATCTGACACCAAATGTATGTTTGAACTTGCCAATCTCAAATGCTGTCAATGTCAAAATTTCAGTTCTTGCACTTCCTTCACGAGGGATTAAAAACTTGCAGGTTCTGGATGCTACAAGTAATGAGCCTTGGGGTCCTCATGGATCACTTCTTGCAGACATTGCACAGGCTACCAGAAATTAGTAAGATTTTTATGTGGCCTTGCATTATTTTGGCTTTATAGTATTACATACCTTAATGAAATCTCCAATCATGTAGTCATGAATACCAGATGATCATGGCCGTTATGTGGAAGAGGATCAATGATATTGGAAAGAATTGGTGGCATGTTTACAAGGTGTATTTCTGAAATTTTGCCTTCTTTGTACATTTTAAATTGTGTACTGGTATTAATTTGTTTATTCAAACCATGTTTGAATGCACCCTCCCACATGCCTTCCAATCATTGTTTTACCGAGAATCTATTTGCATCAGTTGTTGGAAATTGAATTGATTGCTCATTTGAACTTTTAGACTTTTACTGTCCTCGAATATTTGGTGGCACATGGATCAGAGCGTGTCTTAGATGAAATAAAAGAGCATGCATACCAAATATCGTTGAGTTTCTTTCATTACTTTCTCTTTAATTTTCACGGTTTTCATTTGTTATCATCTTATTATATTTTCCAGTGGATTATCAACGTTCCTTACCCTCACACATTTTGTGTAATTTTGCATTTTGCAGACGTTATCAGATTTTCGATATATTGACTCTAGTGGGAGAGATCAGGGGCAAAATGTCAGAAGGAATTCTCAGAGCTTTGTGCTTTTGGTCAATGACAAGGAAAGGATACTGGAAGTTCGACAGAGAGCTGCTGCTAGCAGAGACAAGTAAATCTTCTTTCTTGTTACTATTTACTGACTTGGTTTGAGATCCTGTATGATATCTATGTGGTTATGGACCGCCACAAGTATATCTGCTGCTGTGTGGCATTTGCTAACTTAAGCCATGTCCTATTCCTTAGTGGCGGTTCTCTCTCTTTCTCTCCCTCTCCCTTAACCAATTATTTTATCCATTTTTTTCATTGTGCTCTCTTTTGGGCTTTTCCTCTTTGCCTTCTTCCCTCCTTTTGTTTTTGGTATCATTCTTCCTGTATTTTCATATGGCCTTAGAGGATATTGTGGCTTGTTGAACTGAATGATCAAAGATACATTGAGACTGATTTAAGAGATTGACTAGTAATCTAACTGTTTTAACTCCTGCACATATCTCTATTTATGTTTACTTAAATGTTTTGTGTAATCTTTGTGCACAAGCTTGCGGAACCGAGCTTCCTTACTTCTTTGTCTTCTTTAACTTATGCTTATTATTATTATTATTATTTTTCAAAACATGTTTATATTTGTTTGAATTTTTTCCTTTTATATGTTAGACACCACGATGTAGGTGCATTTAAATCGGAGAATTCAAAGTTTTGATTATTTAATAGTATCATTCTACTCAATGAAGCTGCTTGGAGAGAGTAGGAGAGTTTTTGTGATTGTCCTACACCCAGTCAAATGAAACTGCATCTAACCATGGACTTCTTGTTCAAAGTGTGCTCAACTTGTATCCATATGTTTTGTGAGGTGAGAAACTGACGCTGATGTTCATCTTTAAAGAAAGACCCTATCTATAGATGCTTGATCTTCCTCTCAGGATTGCCAATTTGATCTGTATCTTTTCTTGTCGTATACATTTATACTACTTGTTGACCTGTGAGTTACATGGTGCAGTCAATATTGTTTGATTAAGAATACAAAACATACATTCATAATTGCTATTTCCTTTGTCTCAAAATAAGTCCCAATATCCTTTCAGAAATTTCTCGTATTGTCACTATTACATAGAGTAATAAATTATCATTAGTTGGCCTTATGCCCTATTATTGGAACTAATTTTTTTCCTTCCCCAAGTTAGAACTTTTGCCTTTTTACGGAGGAGATAGTTTGGCTACAAAGAAGCAAATTTTAACAATTAACAGAGGTCGATGGCTTTTTATTGATATTCCAGAGGTCTGTGCTTATTGTTCCTGTGCGTATTTCAGTATGCAGGATCATTCTCCCTGTTAACTAACAGTTCAGCTATAATGGCTATGTGACACTAGGGAAGCTCATTTCTGCATTAGTATGAAATTCGGTCTTGTAGTTGACCAATATAGTGATAGTGCCTCTGAATTCCTGAGTGCACATACTAGTTCTTCTATATTTATATTATTTTATTCTATTTTGGCTGGATAACATTATGTTGAAATTGCCATGCAATAGGTTTCGCAGCTCATCATCAGTGGGCGGCAAGCATCGACCAAGTTCATATTCAGGGTCAGGAGGATATGGTGATAGATATGATGATGATCGGTATGGCAGTAGAGATGATGAACGAGAAGGTTATGGGAGGGAAAGAGGTGGGGGCTATAGGGATGATGACCGTTATGATCGTTGTGTAGACTCTTATAGTCGAGATGGCGACCTGTAGAGATTGTGGTGAAATAGATGGCAGAGATAGTTACAGGGATGGTGAATACCGAGGTAGAAGTCCAAAAGTAGATGACTACCAGTATGGATCAAGGAGTGCTGATACAATAGGGATTGCCCCTATGATAATGATGATCATCAATCATCTCGGTAGGTCATGTGTCCTTCGAAATTTGTTCCCTCCTGATTAGGTGGTCACTCACTGTTTCCCTCAAATTGATTACTATATTCAAAATAGGATGAGGATTAACTGCCATTGTTGCAAGAAAAACACATGCGTTTATTACTTGCGACTTGACGTATGGGGCCAAGCCTTCTGGGTGCTTGTCTGGATACCTCTGGAGTGGTATAAGTGGGTCATGGCTGGTGTAAAATATCTTAACTGACTCATGCATTCAGTATAGTTGGGGACGGTTGTGGCGTTATATGAACAGAATTAGCCTCTTTAAAATTCTGAATACTGTGAAATAAGATGCTGCATCATATAATATTTAGACTTGCTGGTAATAGCTAACCATTTGCTTTTCCTGCTGCAGAGAAAACAGTGTCAGAGCAGAGAACCATCCTCCTGACAGAAGGTGATCTCTTCATATGTTTTGTGCTTTTAGTCCTCATACTGCTGACATTATCTGCTCAATTATGATGTATTTATATATATATTTTTAAAAATTCTCTGAAATGGGGCATTGGTGCAGGCCGCTGGAGAGAGAATCTTCTGAATAGAGTGTTGGTGCTCCTCGTTATGAAAGAGGCTGTCAGAGAATCTACAAGCCCTGCTTATTACAGTGATAGGTACTTTTGCTTTGCTTTGCAGTTTCTGGACACGACTTTCATAGCAGTCTTCTGCATTGCCACCTGACTGTATCCTGTAAAAAGGGATGGAGGGGCCCGAGAGCATCAGCTCCTAAATCATCTTCTCCTCCAAGAAGTGCTAGTCCAAGCCAAAATTCTGCTTACCCCGGTGGTTCTTGGTGTCCAGTGCACCCAGAAGCTGACACTTTTAATGAATTTGATCCTCGTGGCGCAGCGTCAGGTATATAACAGCTGATGCTTGTATGCATTCCCATTAATTATCACCATGTTGTGCATGAACAAATACAAAAGTTCGACCTTTAAAAGCCAAGGATCAGATGTGGATACATTTGTCCTGGGCTATGGATAGTGGCATGGCTGTGGTGGAGTTGGACAACAATCAGGCTCCTTTTGACGTGTTCCTTTTGTGTGTATT